>JAGQAX010000005.1:23492946-24101696 GCA_019142605.1 Cephalopholis sonnerati | reverse complement strand
AGGATTTAACTAGGGGGTGATTCAAGAACTATTCAGCCAAGCCGTTTGAGTCACTGCACCTCCCGACAGTAGAGGACCCCGATAAGGTGTGATTCATGAGCACTGCCTACTGCCAGGCTCAGCCCGGCAGGGGACAACAACAACACACATGGACAAGGCAGCCACACACAAACACAGACACCACGAAAAAAAAAAAAAAAAAAAAAAAACAGGGAGGGACACACTGCTTTATCTATTTCATTCTGTCATTCAATCACACTGCAAACACACTCACTCAGATGGACTGAGCTGCTGTTATCCTCATTAGAATGTAAATACAGTTTGAATGCTTATATACAGTATTTACAGTATCATTCCTCCCATGCTATTTATAGCCCTCTGTTTGGGATGAGATCATATCCACCTCGCCTCAAGTTGTTTCCAAATCAAACATGTAGCTGTGTCTCCATCTAGTGGTCGTAAACAGACAGGACACCAGAGAGCTGCAAACAAATGCACCAGTGTCTTTACACTCAACATACTGCTTCTAATGTGTCAAGAGGTGTCAAATAGTAAATACAATCCTTGTATTTGGGAAGAATGGGGCCTTTTTTTGGTTGGATTTGAATCTGCAACCACTGCGGCAAGGACACAGCCTTTGTGCATGGGGTGCCTGCTCGACCTGGGTGAGCTAGTGGGCACCCAACACAACCAGAAATTTACTGTGTATAACAAGATCAAAACATATCTCACCCATACTGTGTCAGACACATATTTACATGCAATCATTCTTTCAACAGTATTCTCCTGTCTCCCATTTTGGTTCCCCACCACTGGTGACAACAACAAACATGGCAAACTCTCTCCTTGGACCAACCACTACACTGCACTTTGTCATTATTACACCCTGACTTTTCAGAACTACCCAAATGATCTAGCCATTATATTTTACATTCAGACCCAAAACAATAACTCCTCTCCTACGTTTGCTGATAATGTCACAACACAAGACAGAAGAACATCATTAGATGAATTTCATATTCACTTTATCCAGTACCGCCTTACAAAAACAATTATGGTCAGAGATATTTTACACTAAGGCCGGGCCAGTTTAACTGTAACACCCCTAATGTTAATTAAACACCTTTCCTATATAAATAAATTAAATACAATTTCAGTATGAATCACTTCCACAAAGCCTCCAAAACAACAGTAAAGTCACCAATGAACAGAACCAACCATAGAAAATTCTTCAGACTGTCAAATTGCATATTTAGTTAGGATACACTGCAGTGGCAGCGTGAAAAAAGAGTGTCCAATAGGATTACATGCATTCCACAAAATCAGCAGTTAAGTCACAAATCCAGTGATACAAGCATTTGCACTGAGGAAACTGGGGTTTGAGAGTCTTTTATACACTCTGTTACAACTTTATTAGGAACACCAGCTACAACTGAGACAGTCTAATGCAGAAATGTCCTGCAGTAAATCCTTCCGTCATGAGGGCTGTCATGTTGGAGCTGTTTTAGAGAGGTAATGATTCGAGTGTATGGTCATTTTGGAGAATTAAGTTTGTGGTGCTGTTTAGCTGAATTTTGTTATACCGACAGGTGTTTTTTTCAAACTTTTTGTGCAAACAAACTTACACCAAAAGGGCAAGACAAAATCTCGAGGCACACCTGTATTTATATCTGTGCACACTATCAAATAACAAATGACAACCAACCATGACTCATCCATCCATTTTCATCTGCTTATCTGAGGGCAGGCTGCAGGGGCAGCAGGCCAAGCAAAGCACCCCAGACTTCCCTCTCCCCAGCAACACTTCCCAGCTCCTCCTGGGGGACCCCAAGGCGTTCCCAGGCCAGATAAGATATGCAATCCCTCCAGTGTGCTCTGGGTCTGACCCGGGGCCTCCTACCTGTGGGACGTGCCCGGAGCACACTTAACGTGAGGTGCAGAGGAGGCATCCTGATCAGATGCCGGAACCACCTCAACTGACCCCATTTAACGCCAGGGAGCAGTGGCTTTGTGCTGCAGAGCCCACGCCGCGGCCTGCGCTGTTGTGAGCATTTATACTTGTGCGGTGCTGTGTCTGTATCACTCTGCAGTTACACCTCCAAAACACTGGTCGGCATTAGGGTTTCTGTGAAGTGCTGTTAAGTTAAGTTGATTCAAAACATACCCAAAACACACATTAAACATGGCTCATAGAGACAATTTCAAACACAAGTACACAAATCAGCTTCACTATAACTCACAGAATTCACAGACAAACACTTGTCTACTTATCTGGACACATTTTCCCCACAAATACAACATGCTAATTAGCTTATTAGCACAAGCCTAAGGCATTTTACATTGTATGAATTAGACTTGCGGCCAGCGACCCTTTTCTCCTCTCATATGAAACCAGGGTCAACAGCAACATTTAACAAAGGTAACGTTACAAAACTCGACTCTCTTACAACTCACAAGGTTCACTGACAAAACAACTGTCTTGTACTAAACACGTCTTCCAAACAAATATGACATGCTAACGTTATTAGCACAAGCCTATGATATTTTACATTGTATAAATTAGCCTAGCGACATGCAGAGATTTCCTCTGCTCATATGAAGCCAGGATAAATCCCGAAGTATAAATCACACACACTACTTAAAATGCTATTTTTGTGGAGGCTTTATTATCTACAAAATTTATTGTTTGTTATCTGTGAAATTAAAGTAAATTAAAGTCGATTCAACGCACGGAGGAAACTCATTTCAGCTGCTTGAATATGCAATCTCATTCTTCCAGTCACTGCCTAAAGCTTATGACCATACGTGAGGGTTGGAACTTCACGTATGGTCTCGTGACTTTTGAAATATATATTAACAAAACTTTTTAAAATTACACCAAAGCACCATTAACATATCCATTTAAACAGGAAATAATATAAGATATGAAGGACAATATGATGTGTCACACGCTTAAAAAATAAGTTCCCTTTGAAGTTTTTATTTTTATAAAAAATGAATTAAATTAAGATTTTACTAGAGTTTGCCTCTTTTTTAGGAAATGGGTGCACAAAACACACTGATACAGTCGGTAAAATTCATTCATAACTTTTTGTATAGGCCCAGTTTAATATTGCAATAATAATGTGTGGTTAACGCAAAATCTCACGGCACACACCATTTGAGAACCACTGGGCTAAATAACAGAAACACCTCTTAGTACAATGCAATATTGTTTAACTTTTTTTTTTTTTTAAACAGAACATTATAAACTGTTGTATTAGACTGCATTCATTACAGCAACGTGTAGCTAATAAACTGGCAACTGAGTGTGTGTCTGCGCAAACACAGTATTTTATTTTTTTTTTTCACTTTCTTTATTTGAATTTCAAGAAATATAAACACCAGATAAGTATATCAATACACAAAACTCCACAAGACAAATAAAAGATAAAATAAAAATTAAATGGAGAAAAAAATATATTTTAAAAAATAAAAATATTTCTCCTTTAGCTGGTAATCACAAATGTCCAAAATCATCCCACTGCATGGTTAACACAAAGCAAGTTATGCAAGGCTAGCATCCTGCTCCTTGCAGACAAGCATATCTCACAGTAATTCTTAAGTGCATAATAAAAGTTTTTCAGATTACACTCAGTCCAGACTGTTTCAGGCAATCAGGGGATTCAAACTGCTGACATTAGGGTTACCCCTGTGATAATGAGATCACATGTAATAATTCTGGGAAGTGCTCAGGCAATAAAATCACCAGATTTATAGGAGATTTATAGGAGTAATCCACTCACGGGACATACAGAAGCTCTGGAGCCAGAAACTCAAACATAAACATCAGTTAAACACCTGCACTGGCGCTCACACACAAACAATTACTGAATGTATCTCATGGTTTAACACTGCTTCTGTTTAATCCTCCATTTCCTGTATTACATACACACACACACACACACACACACACACACAGGTCTCATGGGTAAGGCAGAGCATCGACAGCTCCTGACAGATGAGAAGCACACAGCTGGTGGAGGAGGAGTGGAGGCGACCTGAGATGTGATCACCGTCTCTATTCATCATGACACCGTTCTCCCCCCACAACAAGTCTGATACAACTAAACCAGGTGAGTACAATCCAAGATGCTATGATTTTAACATGTTTTAGGTCCAAACTCTTAAAATAATCTGACATCTGTTTTATTAAACCTTCAAATATATGGTAATATATATATGATATGATAATGAACTAATAGCTTTTTGACGTTAATCTAATTTCCTGACAGGAATGTTGTTTAAATAATGTGAATATTGTCTACATTACACAGTATCTCTATACTTTTTAAATTATTACTTGCAGCGTGGCAGTATGATAAAAAAAATCCTGTATTTTAATACTTAAATCACACACATTAAACTTCATCATCACAAAGTAGGATATTAAAACTTGAAGACTTTTTTCTCTCTGTAGTAGATGCTGACAGGGAGACAGGATCTAGGTTGAAATGTGCTAATAGTTAATTGTTAGGATCCGCTCACCTGAACAAAATGAATATATCATCTGTGATTAAGTGCAAACAGAGGCTGACATATTGAAGGCAATAGATCAACAGTCCCCAGGTTTCATTGTTCGCAGACAGTCAAGTGTTCGCTTCCTGGACACGCCAGTGATGCTCAGAGACTATGGAGACAGCAACTGTAAATATAAAAGGGCCCTGGGAGAGAGTGGGTGCACACATCTTACCTAAAGTACTCTCTGAGAGCAGGGCTTACTGGCAGAGTCAATAAAACAGACTACGACCTACATTATTCTGGGTTATTAAAATCTTGAAAAATACAACCAACTAAAGATATGGACGTCATATAATAGAAAATATCCACTGTGTAACAGAGTGTAATTCCAGAAAGTAGATGGCATAAAAACATCATGATTTATAAACCTTAGCTTTTACAGAATTTAGCATAGTGGCCTTTATGTGGTAGGAGACCTAGGTTATAAAACAATAATTTCTTAATGCATGTTTTAATGTGTTGCTTACTTGATAGGATAATGCATGTAGTGCCGATAGGTGAGTCAATTAGGTGTCATTTTCTGGGACTGAAAAGTGACCTGTCAGATCTTAACTGTCCTTATTTGACAGCTTAAGCAAAATAAAACAAATAACAGAAACACTTAGCAGTAACTCCAAATTGGCAGTTTTGTTTGACTTGATTTCTGGGGTGTTAAAGGGGCACTCCACCTATTTTTACCTGTCAAGGTCAATTTACTTGTCACAGCGTGCAGTACGCAGTCTATGCAAACAGCTGTATGATGTTTTCTGTGGCTCTGCAGGAGCTTTGACAAGAAAATTACTGAAAAGACAATTTAACAGAAAGCTTGTCTTACAAATATGAGGTCTGAAAGACCGGCATTCACCCCTCATTGAGGGTGTATGAAAAGACGCTATCAAACTGCATTATGGGAGGTCTAGGAAGCAATATTTCTGGAGCAGGACCTGAACAAGCAACTGCAATTAAAGATAGTTTTCAGTTCAGTGTCTTGATTTTAACTATTCTTCTACAACCACATCGCTAAATAAGGGACCAGCATACATGCCATGTTTTTTGTATCTTCAAATTCATTGTTTTTTATTGTAGATGCGTGGCAGGCACATTCAAATGCCAGAGCGATGCTGCCACAGTGCATACATGTTCACAAGCACCCATTTTTCACAGTGCAATGGCTGAGTTCAACTTTTGGAACACATCAGCACAAACTGCATGTCATGTGACAAGAAACAACCAATCACAGCCAACAGATATCTTTGCCTTCATCCATCAATATCAGTCTGTGATAAACATAGAGAGGACGTTGTTCATTATAATGCAGACGTCTCACGGACAATAGGCCTACACGCAAACAGCGCCTAGAAGAAGATCAGCTCTGCACTCAGGATTACAGGTAAATTGGCTATGATACGGAGCTGGTTAATGTTGCTTAGCAACCTCGGATGTAACCTGCTGCCTTACTCTTGAAAGCTGGCATAAAAAAGGCAGAAGGGTAGCAACCCACGCCTGACCTCTCGTTTTCCAGGTGATAAAAGACGCGAATCCCTAACAACCTCAGATTATTGTCAAACACCAACATTTTCATTCTTAAGTCCAGTGCCTATGCTTTGGGAAATTCTCATTATGACCAAGCTCCCAGGAACAGCGCAAGCTTTGAGGCAAATTTTGCACAGTGGCCAAATGTTACAAAAGTTACAACATCCGGGTCGGCCATGTCATGCTAATGGGCCTAAAAAGACATTGCCCATAGACTTACATTGTGAAAGAGACATGTGTAAATAAGTGGGTGCAAAGTGACTGGGATTTGATCCATTCAGTGATCATTCAGATCTGTACGATTAAATAATTTTCATTCCCATCTGAGTTAGCGAAATGCTAAACCAAAAATAAGCCGCTCAGTTGGTGGAAGTTAGTCACTTGCCAGCCGCAAGTCTCTAGTGTTTTTGCTCTATGAGCCCCCTTTCATAGGTTAGGGGTGAACACAGCCCTGCCTCCGACACTGTATCCAGTTCTCTTTATACATCCATGAATGTGCCGTGCAGAATCAAATATGGAGGTACCTCCTGAGGATACTGGGCTGTTCTGTTTACAATCTTTCTCTCACAAGCCCTCCAACTAGAGCTAGGCAATATACTGATATTTTATTGATATCATGATATGAGATTAGATATCGTCTCAGGTTCTGAACAGCGTAATATTGTAAGTAGGATTGGGCAATATGGAGAAAAGCAAATATCACAATACTTTGAAGTAAATACCTCGATACCAATATTGCGATTATATTGTAAGGTTGACTTTTGGTGCTTTCACAAAATAGTTTCACAGTTAAATTTTTGATAAACAATAATAAGTCATGTGGATTTCGAGACATTTGGTCAAAAGTATCGTGATATTTGATTTTCTCCATATAGCCCTGCTCTAACTCCAACTTTATGGGAGTGCATTACTAAAATGGTGGACCAAACTTTTTTTCTTTTTTTTTCTTACAAAAATATGTTGATAGAATAATACAGTAGCAAAACTGACCCTTTCTCCTGTCCTTAAATCCCAGAGGTGCTTTTTGAGTACTCCAACCAGTCGGCAGTATTCTGCAACCAATTTGAGAACAGCCAGTGGTATTGCTACGTCCTGCTGGTTCTCTTTGTTTTTGCCCTTCCTGTGGGGATCCTGGGAAACACAGCAGCACTAATCAACTACTCCTTCAGGAAAACTTCGAGCACCAGCCATCTCTTCCTGTTTAACCTGGCCCTGTGCGACTCAGCCTGGATCCTCACCCTCCCCTTCACCCTCTACTTCACCTTCCAGAAGCCGCACCTCAGTGACATTCAGATCTTCTGTCAGTTCAAGAGGATCTCCTTCAACATCAACATATACGGCAGCATCCTCTTCCTCACTCTTATCAGTTTTGATCGCTACGTTGGGACGGTACACCCAATCAGCTCTCTACGCTGGTGGGATGTGGGTAAAGCCAAGCTGTGCTCGGTCTGCGCATGGATCGCGCTGGTCCTGACTTCCATTCCTGACTTATTTGTGACTTTTGCTATTCAGCGACCAGAAAACGTCACTGTGTGCATGGACCACATCCAGGGCCCTTTTATTTACGTCAAGACAATCACCATTATTCGAACAGTAATAGGCTTCCTGCTACCCTTCGCCGTCCTGCTGACATTTTACATAATGACAGTTCGTGTTCTGAGGCATCTCCCGAGGGGTAGAAGGCAAAGAGGAGCCCAGCGGACAGGAGGGAAGCCTCTCCGTCTCATCACTGCCGCCATACTGGTCTTTGTGGTTTCCTTTGTGCCATACCACGTCATGATCATCACCCTAGTGTTCATGAGGATCCATAACCAGATCACAGCATCGAACACCAACGTCCTCTATGCTTCCTATGAGTTCTTTGAGGCCATGTGCAGTGTTAGCAGCTGCCTGGACCCAGTGCTGTATATTGTGGCCAGTGAGCAGTTCCAGAAGAAGCTGCTGGCCTTGAAAAGAGACCGATACAGGAGGCTGTGCTGCAGAGCCAGCAGGAGGGTTGGAGTCATTGGGTGACTGAGTGGATCCAATGCATGACTTTTTGGCTAGTTATCCTGCATATATGAATTACTGTTACACATGTTGCTAGTGGCAGGTGTTAATGGTGCAATTATTATGGCCTAAAGTAGGCTGATAAACTGCACCACTATGGAACTGGAATTAAAAATTAAATTACCATAGCTGAGAAATTGTTATCAGTGTAAAATCAAGGTTGAATCACATTGTCATGTTTTGCATTACAAAAACATTTTATTAAAATTTCAGACTTTTTACCTTGCTTTCAAATTTAGGAGGATCTCATTCACATTTGTGCTTTACAACTGTACCCCGTAAAATCAGTTAATACTGTGGTCTGACTGATAGATATAATCAAAAGACATAAACACAACTAAGGCTGCAAAACAATGACTGTTTTCATTATAAGTTATTCCGTTGATTATTTTCTTGACTAATGCTTTTGTCAATATGTCAGGAAACTGTAACAAATGCCCTACATACTTACAACCCAAGCTGACATGTTCACAGTGGTTGTTGTACTGATTGCTGGCATCAGTGAATGTTTGCCATGTTGGCTTGATTAAAGAGTGAAATGATTGGCAGATTGTCACAATATTTGCACAGCCATTTTCTGTTGATGGATTAATAGCAGCCCAGTCGCCAAATGAAAATGTTGGCATTGTACATTTCTGCAAACCACAAATATGTCCCATTTGTACATTTTATATGTATCATATGGTTTCTAAAGTGATGTAATAGAGCTCACTATATCATCAGGAGGTGGAGGTTATGGTGGACGGCGTGACACCTAGGCCAGATGCCTGCCAAGCTGCAGGTTAGATCTTTTTGAGACCAACAAACAACAAAATCTGTTGTGTTTTAGTGAGTCACCACTGTGTTTCCTGCACCTTTTTAAATCCAAATGTGGAGATTTTTTTGCAACCTGTTGCTGTTTTTCCATCAGCGACAGTGCCACAAAACAGGTTTTCTGTACCAAGACAGCACTGCATTTTCTGCCAGGATAGTGCCACGAAAAGCCAACATTTAAAGCACAAAACACAATATTTTCCCAACCATAACCAAGTCATTTTTGTGCCTAAACCTGTGTTTGCCAAAGAATTATAATCTATGATGGGGTGATGGTGAGTGTATTTCTTCCTCAGGAGCAGTTTATAAAGTTTTGAGTTGTGGGGTGGATCATTGATCAATACATCAGATCAGATCATTGGATAAGAGGAGCAGCTGCTGCAGAGGCAAACTATTAGACCCAGCGCAATGTGCTGTTCAGTTTCACTTTCACTGTGCCTGGTGTTCTGTGCCCAGAGTATGCAAACAGTGTATGTATTCCAACTGCACACCTGACCAAAGGTCCAGCACAACAAATAGAAACATGGCAGCAGATGTTTTAGTCGTCACCAATAAATGAATGTGTGGGAAACCCTATAAACCTAAACACATATTGACCACAGGGCTGTTGATAAGTAAATAGATGTTAAGTTTCAATGCATCTGCTACATAATAACTTACAAATATAACATATCCAGGTTGGAAGAAATGTTCAATGCCAACATATTTTCTGGTGATTGGGTTGTTAACAGACTGATCATTCAGATCTACGCACAAGTATAATTTGTGTTGCCAGTATTGTTGCTATATGTACTGATTTGCTCAATCACATACAAACAGGTAACAAAGAGAAAGCCTTAATAACTGGGTGCAGAAACTTAACAAATGCACCCTCTGTATGTGCAGTTTAGGTCCAGCATCAGATTCCCTCTGCACCTGTATTATAACATGAAAGCACAGGTGATCATCCAGTTGTTTATTTGCAGCTGTGGTGGGATGAACTGCTGTTATAATCCTATCAAAGCAAATCGGCAAGAACACCCACCAACAGCTCCTGTTCAAATATTTTGACTGTAGTGCATAGAACTGGAAACCACACGTGGAAAATGTGATCAACATTAACAATGAAAGAAGTCAACACCAGGCCTTGAAAAACAAAAACATGGCTCGTGTTTGGTCACGCAGTAAGTGATATCCATCATTTCCATATTGATTTTTGAACTATTGACACCACAGTCTTTCAATCTTAATCACTGCTCTTTGTGTTGAAGTCAAGGGCTGCTCCACTCTAAATGAGCATGTGCTTTCATCTATTTTAGGCTTCAGTACGTAGCTCGACTGTATCCTGTTTTGATTTGAAGCATCAGAACAACACTCCTGCCCTCCTTAGGGATCCTAATGAACACTCTCCCTCAAACACAAACCCAGAGTGCAGAGAGCCTTTGCAACGGCACTGCCTGGATCTTAGCATGTACACACGAGCATCCCCCATTCATCACACATTTGCTGGGCTGCAGCATCACAGGGTGGTTTGGGAATAGCCATGACTACGGCCACTGGCGTCCCCAGAGCAGAACTCCTCTGTAACTAAAGTGTCTGGATAATAAATCAGAGCTAGGAAGCGACAATAGAACTCCCTCCGCAGGGAGACTGCAGCAAGAGGAGCCGAGACACAGAGAGCCGGCTACTGGGCCACTGTACCACTATACCACTGCACCTGTTCCTGGAAGAGGCCGGTTAGATCAGTTCATTTTGTTATTTATGGCTTGGCTCCAGACCAAAGGAGTCATACATTTCAGGTAAATAAGCAATTTCCTCTTGGCCGGTTTCCTTTGTTTGGTAGCTCTCGTCATTATTGCCTCGTGTCTTTGTCTCCCTGTCTGCTGTGTAAACACCTTTGTGTTTTACCCTTTACTGTGAGCACATGGAAATGAGCTTCATGGCACAAGTGAAGCACATTAATAATGCCTTACTGACGATGACAAATTATCTGTAGGATTACAAAATGGTACATATTCTTTTAGGGTTGTAAATGTCAGTGGATTTCATTTTGTGCTTGTATGTCATTGTGATCATTTTTGTTGGAGCATTCAAGATAAGAAATTGCTCTTCAACATATGTTGAGATGTTGGCCACTTGGGGGCATCACAACATGCTATGAACACAACACTGGCATACTGTAGTCCTTTAAAGTCGATATGGAAAATGTATTAGCAAACATTAGCCTTTTTACTCATCTGGCAGACATGAGCAACAATAACATTTATTTGCAGTCTTGTTTCTGAACATCTCATGAATTTAAGTCCAATATTCACTCTTATTCATGCTTACTTCTTTTGGTGTCCACCAAATCCTGGGGAAATAATGTGTGTTTTTTGTGGGTTTTAGCTGCTAAATGCTCCACTATGCACACAAGCTAGTTGCTAACTTTTACCCCTTTTTCATCAAAATTAGCATGTATATGTGGATTTTCTGAACACAGGAACACCTGCTAAATATAAGTGACAACTCAGTTCCCAATGCCAGTACACAGGAGCCCTTTCTGTTTTTAATTGATGTGTCACGTTCAACAACATGAACATACCGGCTTAGTAAACAGTAGAAAGCAGCATGGAAGTAAGCAAGTGACAAGGCTCACCTGGACAGTGGACGAGATCAGGCAGCAGCAGCAGGGGGCAGTGACAAATAGCCACAGTCAAGTCAGAGGGTGCGTTCTGAATCATATACTTTGTCTTTTTATTTTTAGTGTCTACTGCAGCTGCCCTTAAAAGTACTGTTGCATGCAGTACACACACAATCAGGACATACTAAGGTCTCATAACATTACGACCTGAACTTTGACCCTCTTGCGTTCATTTCCATTACCATGGCAATAAAACAAACAGTGCTTACAGAGTTTGCCAAAGACAATTCTCTGTCATTGTTATTTTTTATAGTTATGTCTTTTGTTGTTTGTAATATTTATGATTATTTTGTTCACTTAAACAATCAATATTATTACACTCGACTGGTCATCAGTTACTTGAATACGCTGTCATCCATCATTGGGACTTCTGACAGCTGTCAAACAGCTGTCATCTGTTTGTGGCTCAGCCAATGTGACATATTGTCCGCTGTGCAAGGTATTGTGGGTCAGAATAGCCAGAAGAGCATGCTGGCTTGCATACTGCAAAATCGGACCAGATGTAGTAGAACTTCCTGGTATTTTTGGCATACTGCGTTTGACATGTTATGTACTGGGACAGACTAACTTTCTTTTTCTGGCATACTATGGGTATTGGAACGCACAAAGACACTTTCAGTCTGTACAGGAAGTCACAGAAACACAACTCACATCCTGTCAGATCTGATTCCCGTTTAATAAAATATTATCAGACCCATATGTCAATTTGTTTGCAGTCATCAATTGTAATTTTGACAGAGTAGCCTATTAAAATGTTTGTGTCTCCATTTTACAGGAAGTCTCATGTAAATCAGCATGATATCAGTTTGCTGCTGTGTATAAATCAGCTAAGCAGACACGCCCCCCTCAATCTACCTCAATCTGTGATATGAATTAGTCTCTCTGACTACTTAACGTCACCATCAGCCACACAACATGTATTCTGTTAATTGCACAGACTTTCAAATCAGACAAAAAAAATCAAATCCTCTCTTTAATTATACAAAAATAAAAAGTCGATATGAAACATCATATTGTTGAGTCAACGTTTCCTATCATGCCCTGGGTCTTGTCGGTGAAGAGCAACTGTGGCATCTGGCTCTAAAAACTGCAGCCACCTCGATCTCGTGAAATTATCGTTGGAAATGTGCATGACATCAGAGAAAGCTGGGATGAATCAGATACAAATCTAACCAGGATGCACTGTGCGGCAGTCAGCAGTGATCGATTCTGCAGGAGCCTGGCTCATCTCGAACTGAGCCTAATGTTACAGTGAAGGTGCCAACTAATTTGGAACTTGTGGTGGCATGCTATTGCATCACTGCCAATTGGAGCCTAATCTGAGGTGGAGACAATAAATACTGTCACTACTGCATAGTCATTTGTCCTGGGAACGAATGCCGATTGTTAACTTTTCCATTAAACAAAAAGCCAGATGTTAGTGGGTGTTCATGGGTTTTTTTCCAGTTTGAAAGGGGCTTAAGTGTCTGCAGTTTAGTGTTAATCAGGTAGCACACCAGAGATTTTTTCACTGGAAACAGCTGCATGCTATTGCTGGAAACAAGGCTGATGAGAGCAGTGAGACTGATCTGAAACAGTAAAGTTGCAAACTCCAACCAAAACAATTAGCTATAAGAGGCTAACACACTCCTGCAGATCTGAGGGGAGCTGCAGATGATAATTGTCTGTGGCAATATCACTACAAACACAGACATATTTCCCATTGTCACTATAAAAATATCATTTAGAGCAACTTTAATTCTTAACTTAATTCTCACAATTCTACTTTTGGCACAAAGAGCATTAGACATCAAACACAAATATAACCTAGTAGCAATGTCTACTGTAAAGTGGACTCAGAGACAACAATAAAACCACACACTGTTCTGAAAAGCATCAAAGACATCAACATCCAAGAGATAGCAGCATCACACAGTAGGAGACAGAAGTATAAATTCAGACTGCAGGGGCACAACAGTGCCCAGACAGACACCAGAGCAATCATACATTATTTACAGAGGACGGGGGCAGCCTCTGAGGCCAACTAATAGAGACTAGTCTGAACTGAAGGAGGAGCGTAAAACATAAAACTCTACAGGGCACCATCAGGTTACTGAAGGCTGAATAATCATGAGGCTGATAATTATGCAGATAACTGCAGAACGGCCGTATAGATCAGCCCAGGTCACTGTGCTGTTAGTGAATTCCTTGGCGAGACACCGTGCAGATGCCAGAACAGTGTCAAAAGGACCCAGAGAAATAGATGGAGAATCTTATTTAGTGCAAAAACAATTAGCATATTAATCAGTTCATCTGCAAATACTGATAACTGAGTAATGATTTAAAACAGATATAAAGGATAAAGCAGTAATATTCTGTGGTTGCAGCTTATTGAATGAGAGGATTTGTGAGGATCTGATTTTTGTCTGTAATAATGCTATAAATCTAATAAGTTTTGGATTTAAGTTAGATTAACCAACAATTTGAAGACATCACAAGGGGCTTCTGGAGAAATTGTGACTGGCATTTGTCATGATTTCCGGATGTCTTAATGACTTAACGGTTAATCATCTTGGCTAATCCAAAAAGACTTTAGACAGATTAGATGATAATCAAATATTTGGTATTTGTAGCCTTGCTTCTATCCTATCAGAAACTGCAGACTTACAGTATATTTAATGACTGGAAATGTGTGTAAGTTATGCAGATATACAAATAATCATTAAAGCTAATTATCAAAATTCAAACGTTCGCTTTATAACCCTCATTACAATGTATTACTGAGGTCTTAAAAGCATTTTATTGATTTAATGCTGTTTTATGAATCACTTGACTTTTTCTGAACAATAGATTCAATCTTAAAACATTTATTAGTGATGTAATGACACAACTGAGAGCAGTGGTTTTTGCTTTTGTTTCCTTTTGAAATTAATTTCAACACAAAACACACATTCACAATCAAATACATATATGAGAACATATATAATAAGTCATTTATTCCCTATGCCATGTGGGCAATAAACACAGAATGACTCTCAGGGAGCACGACTATTTTTATAAGATGTTCTCTCTTACTATTTATATCACTTATTGGTCCTACCTGCCTATTGTCACTGTTGTATCATGTATATTGTTTTATTATATGTTTTTAATGGTGTGTTGTGTTATATGTCTGTGTGTAACTTTGATTTGTGAGAGAACCCAAAGACAAATTTCCACTAAGGTGGACTATCTAGCCATCCATCCAACCATCCATCCATCCACACAAAGAAAATGGTCTACATATCTGTAAGGTCTACCTCTGGAGGAGGTAAGTATGTGCCTGTCCTTCAGTATTGTCTGGTATTACTCTGAATCATGCTAACATGGGGTCCCGGGACAAGTCAGTACCAAAAACAATCTTGTTACAGTGCAATGTTCTCTTGGGAAACTCCCAGTTCTGATGTTCATGTGGATGCCACCTGACATGCTCCACCCACCTGAATACCAGTGCAGACCAGGTACCCCCCCTCATGGCAGCTGCACTCTCCAGTAGCAGTGGACCCCAGCAGGACAGTGCGCCATACCACACCACAAAAACTGCTCAGGAATGGCCCAAGGAACGTGAGAAAGAGCTCCAAATTGCCCACATCGCCACCTGGCCAAACATCTGTGGGACATGCTGGTACCCCACCTCAGAACTCACGGGACTCAAAAGATCTGAAGCTAACACCCTGGACACCACCCAGAGGTCCTGTGTCCATGCCTTGACTGGTCAGAGCCAAGTCCGGTTCAAGAAGCACCCACCGTGTATCAGGGGCACCTCTGGGGTACCAGCATGTCTCTCAAATGCTCAATCAGGTTGGGATCTGGGGTATTTGGAGGCAAAGTTGACACCTTGAGCTCTTTGTCCCGTTCCTCGGGTCATTCCTGAACAGTTTTTGTGATGTGGCATGGTGCATTGTCCTGCTGGGGCCTACTGCCATCTACAAGTGCCGTTGCCATGAGGAGGTTTACTTGGTCTACACAGTGTTCGGGTGGGTGGAGTGCATCAAGTAGCATCCACATGAGCACCAGGACCAAAGGTCTCCCAGCAGGACACTGCACTGTAACAAGATGATCAGTGTTATTCACTTCACCCACCAGTGGTTTTAATGTCTTGGCTGACTATATCGACTATATCGTCCAGATACATTGTAAGCTTTTGACATGCCCAGAACGTATGGATATAATCAGCCGACACCTCTCCACATGCCCTCCAGCAAGCACCAGACACAGAAGCATCAAGTTTACATGTTATATGAAGTGTTCTAAAGAAGCATACAATATTTTTTCTTCTTGATCAATTTAAGGTTTGGTCTGTGAAATGTCAGAGAGAAGCTAAAAAATGTACCCCACAGTTTGTCACACTTTGTCAAGCACACCTAACCCAGAGCACATTCAACTTGCAATCACATAAAGCAGAATGGAGAAGTTGTAAGTGTTTGCCATCTTTGTTTAATAAATAGCTTCAGCAATTAATCCATTATCATAACTGCTGTTGAATCATTTCGATGATAAATTAAAAGACTAATGGTTTCGACACTGGTATGAATAAACGCAAAGATATGAATTCACTCTCAACAGCAACACACACATGGGCAATGAAATACCTCACAGCGATGCACACACACAAAGCACGCAAAGAGCCCCTATTCTGCCACCCACACACACACACTCACTCCACTTTGACCCGCAGCCACACAGTGCCGTACATAAGCCATCTCAGCCTTTGCGTGGCACAGTAATAACATATGACAGAACCCAGATGGCATCCTGCAGGCTACACTCATCAAGATCAGGGAAAGGGGACGAGAGGCACTCCAACAACAGAGCAACCAATGACATGTCTCACATTCTGTAACACACACACACGTATACTACCACATCACACAAACAGAGCTCAGCTGAGCATCCGATACTGCTAACAGCTCTGTGATTAACTGAAACAGGTTTTCACATTACTGTCACCTTTTTTGTGCTGTTCAACAGTATTCTGGAGCCTCGAACGACTCCTGCAAGTAGAGACGAGCGGTCAGCGTTTGATTGAGTGTAAGTGCCGGTAATAAGATGCAAAGGAGGGTTTAATCCAGTTAGGATGCTGCTCCACATGACTCAGAATTACCCTTCAATTTACCGTTTAGAAGTCGCACAGCCTTGGAGAGAGATAGGTGAATATATTATGCTAATCTTGAGACTGAGGCAGCATGAGAAAGAAGTAAAAAGCAGTTTCACTTTTCCAATTATGGAGATGGGCGGTGAGATAGTCATTTGCTGCGAGGGTAGGCCCCTGATACAAAGCTTTAGTGCTGTGGTGCTGCATCACTGCGGAAATAAAAACTGTATGAGCCAATTTTTATAAACATCACATAACTTAACTAAATTCGTTTTGTCCGGACAACCTTGATTGATCAACTCAGTGGTAAAAGCCTTTTTAAAATTATAAGAAAACAAAGCTAGAAGATAGAAGCAAAGAGAAAGAGATTACTGGTGCTTGTCCAAATAATGTCACAGAAAGAGGACTAATAACACAAAAATGTCATCTCCACAATCCAGTGTTCTTTTGTTATTAAAGGAACACTTTGACATTTTGGGAAACACACTTTGCTTTTTTGCCGAGAGTTGGATGAAAAGATCGATAACGCTCTTTGCCAATACATCTGCCCCTTTAAAGTTCAACATGTTACATCTTGCTTGTCGAATCTGTACAAAAACTGGGATGTACTTTCTGGACAGCTTGTCTTTTTCTGGACTCTGATGTTTATGTGAGCCCAGCCAGTTGTCCAGTCTTTATATACACTGGTATTGATCTTCTCGTCAAACTCTCGGCAAGAATGTGTAACCAGTGTAAAACTGTAATAGGTTTATATTTCACCACATCCATCTTTCTTATTTGTTCATATTTTGTTGCTTTTTCATTACTTTCATGTTTGTTTCTGTAAATTTGATTTTTGTTGGGTGACCTTATGTGGACGTTGTTTCCTGTAGATTCGCGCTATCCTCCTCACTCGTTTTCTGGACCCCGTGAGGAGAGGTGTGTTTGTGGCAAGCTGGTCATGAGAAGTCACTGTGCTGATTTTAATGTGTTTTGCAGGGAGAATAAATCCCTCTGGTCAGCGAGGCAGAAATTGTCCTCGTCTCCTTCCTCATCATCCACAAACACAATGCAGAGCTTGTAGCAAACCTAAGTGTCAGGCCAGACCGGTTACAAATGCACACAAGTATATTTGCTTAAGTGTCAAATTATTCCTTTAACTTTGTAGGTTGAATATCAGTTTGAATGTCTTCATTGACTACATCTGCTAACATTCCACTATAATTTCATACTGGTTGTGTAAACAGTAAATTCCATTTATTCTGAATTCCTGTGAAACTTCAATTTAAAGCCTAGTCCCAATGAAACACCCAGTCCCTTTTACGAGTTACGTAGCTACACATTTCGACAAATGCCTGTCTCAGATAGACGCCTGGTTTGGTTGCCACGCCGTTCACTTTTATTGAAGTTCTTTGGATGTATAAAACCAGGCTGTTGGCTGCCCACTTGAGCTAATATTAGTTAGCTGTTTAGTTTGTGCACACAAGTATAAATGTTTAAACTTTTGTCAGTATGGAGATGCTACACACTGTGAGCTCGGTTGGATTCTCAACAATTCAATTATTCAGTTCATTTTATTGAAACCACAATCACCAGAGAATAATACACTGAAAAATAGGTGGTGACTCCCAACGTCTGACACAGTAATAAAGTCAAATGTTAAAACATGCTAATAGTATGTATACACAGCTGCATGTCAGCAGGAATAGTAGTGGAATATTCTTTTTTATTTGCCATGTAAACAGCTTAGTAGGAATATTGTCTTTTTTGGAATATGGGGAAAAACTGGAATATTTTGTGTATGTAACACTGTCAGTGGGTTTCATATCTTCCATCTCTACATCATTTTGACCTGTAGCGCTCTTATGTTGTTGTTCTCATGGATGTTGTCAGCTAAGGTTTAAGCATCCTTTGCTGTCACTTCCTCTCGACTGTGGAATAGACTGACATCTGCCAACTTGAATCAATTACTTTCTCAAAATCTGTCTCAAAAATCCATCCTGTTTTTTAGTCTTTGAATGATCCTTATATGTTCGTATGTGAGTGTGTGAGAGCGCTTGTGTTTTACTGGTCTATTATTGTCTTGTCTTACAGCCTCACTTTCAGACTTGGTCAAAGTAACCCTAATAACTAAGTCTACTACACTGCACATCCACTAACAGCGACAGAGTAACATACATTTTCTTGGTAATCCTCTGTGGGTAAAAAAAATAACTGCAACCTACAGTAAAGTCCTTGACCATGACACGCAACTCAAAGGAGTCGGTTTTTCCAATTTAAAAAGGTGTCTGAAACTAATTCATGGCTGAATGCAAACAAACCACATTCAAATGGAAATAGACATCTTACAGACCCTGTGACCTACGGTTTAATATAAATGCATAATGACAGCAAGTCTCCCTCTGAATGACCAGAAGTCATTGGCTACCGCCCACTCCATTAGAGAGCACACATAGCCTTGAGAGGCCGAATGGAACAGCATAGGTTGTTCCTTGAACCTCAAATGCAGTCTTAAATCACATAATCTGTCACAAGCTATTCATCACTGGGAGTTTATTCTGTTTTTCACCAGCAGAGAACAATACTGTGCACCTCTGCCTCCTCTGAATAGCAACATGACTGAAAACATAACTGAATGTAAGGATTGCAGAGCAACTGTTATGCGACAACTGGATTAACATTTGTGTGGGTTTCTGAGGGGGTAAATCATATATTGTGCCAAACACGGGAAAAACACTAAATCGCTAAAGGGAGGAGGTGGTGTAATTCACTGCAAAATATTTTCTAGGCCATCATAAATGATAAATGATCCAGGCGATGTGTCAGCTTTCAAACACAATGTCTGTTTCCAGAGTTGGTACAAATTGATTTGAAGTTAAGCATAGCTGCAAACAGAATGAGCGTGAAAATGACTCCGGTTACGACAGGTATTAGATTTGTAAAATGGCACCAGAAAAACACACTCACACAGATTCTGATTCTGAAGTGCCTTTTTCCAGGTACTCAAACCTTTACATGGACCATGCTTTCTACCAGAAGTGTTCACGCTGTCTGCCTACAGAAGAGATCTGCGGGGCTTTAGTAGAGACATCATGATGTGCAGTAGGTGGGTCATGTGGGCCCGTGTGACAGATCTATAATAGATGATAGATTTTACAGTGGGCCTGGTGCTGTAGCACAGCTCTCCTGCCTTACCTGTGATTACATAACTGAAATGTTGTGCAGGACACATCTCGCCTCTCCAACTCTCAACAATCTCTTTTCCTCTCTGCCACAGATTCACTTCATCTGTCCTCAGTACAAACACACACACACACACACAGACCTGTTCACTCACACATATACCATCACAAGATCACACTCGCACACACAAAACATCACCACTCTCTCGCACTTACAAACACACACACCCACACGCAGAAACACAAACCATCTGTTGGGAGGCTTGTTGAAGCACATTAGCTGTACCTGGCTGCAGGATGAGCTGCACTACACTGTCCTCTATACCCTCAAGCCAATGCGAGTGTATCCTGATCCACATACTCTGGGCCTCAGTGTAAAATCTCACATAGAGAGGCAACTAAAGTTCATGTGGTGAAGCACCTACTTAATTATCATGAGTCATGCAAATCAGAAAATGCTGATGAAGTAATACACTGAGGCTCTTTGGCCTGCACGGTATTGACTGAAAAGAAGTGCTCTGTTTGTGCTGAGCGTGACATTTAATGATGCACACAAATTTAAAGTTACAAAAAAAGCTCCTCACCAAGCTCTACTAGTCACTTGTGCTAGTTGTTGTGGTTTTATTTTCCCAAGTTACTGGTCCTCTAAACAATTATCTCCCAGTTACTTTGGATAATCTACAGACCACACTTTGAAAGTTCCCATCTGAACTAAACTGAACAAAAATATAAATGCAACACTTTTATTTTTGCTCCCATTTTTGATGAGATTAAATAAAAGATCTAATACTTATACTACGCACACAAAAGGCTTAGTTTACTCTCCTGTTGTTAGTGAGCATTTTGCCAAATTAATCCATAATCCATCCACCTGACAGGTGTGGCATATCGAGATGCTGATTAAACGGCCTGATTATTACTCAAGTGTGCCTCGAGCAGGTTACAATAAAAGGCTACTCTGAAATATGACACCACACAATGCCACTAGGGATGCACGATATTGGATATTTGTCAATATCCAATATGCCGATATGTAACAACTCATTTTACATATGACTGATACCAAAATTCATACATACACTTTTTTCCCCACGTAATTTTCGTGATCAAGTCTCTTGTGTAGTGGAATTAACATCATATTATGCAGGCATACTCTTATCGTGACGGCCCACCAGCAGATGGAGACATGAAATACAATACTTTTCAGTGTATGTAATATTCGTTCATTGTGCAAATTAAGAAAAAGCATGTTGCCCGATTCCAATATTTCATTTAAAAGCCAATATCAGCCGATACCTTTTACGTTCCGATATTATCTTGCATCCCTAAATGCCACAGATGTTGCAAGTTTTAAAGGAGTGTGCCATTGGCATGCTGACCGCAGGAATGTCCACCAGAGCTGCTGCATGTGAATTCAACGTTCAGTACACTAGCATAAGCTGTCTCCAATGTTGCTGACGTCTTTGGCAGTACATTCAACCATCATGTGGAACCACAGCAGCTCAGGACCTCCACATTTAGCTTCTTCATCTGCAAGAAAGGCTGAGACCAGCCACCCGGACATCTGATGTATTAGTTGGTTTGCAGACCAAAAAATAAGTTTTCCTTGTCCTGTAAAGATAACTTCTTGGGTGTTTTTTTGGTTTTATCAGATACAGCAGCATAAGATAGACAAGAAAGGGGGAAGAAATAAACAGCCTCTCATCTCAGTGGCTGGTCTCAGACAATAAGCTGGATGTAGAGGTCCTTGGCTGCCTCTTTAGACCAGTTGGATGTACTGCCAAATTCTTGGAAATGACTTTGGAGACAGCTTACGCTAGTGAAATGGACATCAGTTTACGGGCAACAGCTCTGGTGGGCAATCCTGCAGCCAGCAGGCAGATAGCACACTCCCCCAAAACTTGCTTACTTCATATTTAACGGACAAAAATGGGAGTGGTATCAGTCTCATCTAACGCTCAGTAAAGAAGCACATATCTGCACTGAGAGATAACACTATTAGCCGGGTATTTGTTGGCACCATAGATTAGAGCTTTTCAACCATGTTTGACCGGTGACACCATTTTAGGACACCAAATTTTCATAGTGCTACCAATTTAAGCTGTTGACTTGTGAATTTCAATACCACATTCTTTTGTATGGGCCAGCTCCAAATGCTGTATCTAAAAACACTGACATATTACATTTCAAATCTGTTTCTATTCGGCCTGTTATCAAATTAACCTCTCTATCTTAGTCTTAGAATTTCCAAGGACCCACAGCATTGAGTCGCCCCAGTTGGGGTCCTGACCCAAAGGAAGAGAGAGCTCCTAAGAAAGGAAACACTACATTCAATGAAACGATTGCAACTTGAGAAGACAGAACAGCTGGTATTACCAGATCCACTATCTGTCCACCGTGTACAGGAAAACCACAGTCCTCAAAGCCATTTTCCATTTCCCCTCTTAGTGAGGATTCTGTATTTGCAGAAAGTATCATGTCATCATGCACTCCTGGCTTTCTATTTATGCTCAGAGAAGATGATCACTCAGAGTACTACCCCTACCCCTACCCCTCCCCTCCCCTCTCTCTCTCTCTCTCTCCTCTCTCTCTCTCTCTCTCTCTGTGCCCTCCAATTATAGTCATTAATGGTTCATCCCAAGAAGATAAGCCAGGGTGGCCAATAATATCCGGGCCTAAGTGAGTTGTGAAGTGACTGGGAAATGAAATGCGTGAGCTGAATAGGAAGCACTGAGAACTGCTGCACAGTTTAAACAAATGATGGGCTGATGAGATTGGAGTCATAGCCTTATGAGAGGGGAGTGAAATGGAAAGAGTCAAGCTGTCAAGAGAGTGAGAAGAGAGGAAAGGTTGAGGTGACAAAGACGGCAAGAGGGTGAAACAGAAGAGGAAATGCACCAAGGAGGTGTGAGAGGGGGAGGAAGTGAGCAACAGGAGGGCTGACTTAAAATGTGTGGCATGCAGAGGTGATGGGTGTTTTGTTGCAGAGACTCTCAACCTGTCATAACATGTCTTACCAAAACAAGTAATTAAAAACATTGATTATGGATGGCTGCATTCCATTTAGGTGCATCAGAGTCCTGCTAGAAAGCATGCTTTCTCACTGACGTGGCTTACTGGGACAATTACATGGAACAAAGCCATCACTGATGGACTGTACTTTTCTTGCCATGTGTCTGACGTGTCATAAAAGGAAAAGCACAGGTGGAATTAATATCGTTAATGATGGCGCTGTTCCATTTAAGTGCCCCTGGAAGCATGCACAATACTGGGACCCTGAAAATGACACACCTAAATGGAATGCAGCCATTAGTAAACAAGAGCTCTATCCATTACACGTCAAAGTCTGTTTACAGGTCTTGACATCATGTCACTTGAGTCAACGTCTGCTGGAGCTACAGGCTATATGAGCCACTACTAGCATGAAGCTGAAAACACACTGGCGCCTGCACGTCATGTAACGCACAGCAAGTACCGCCCCTTGCACACACGCTGGACGCGTCACACTGTAACATGTCAACAGCTGACCATGCAAAGTTATTACTACTTTTACTGAGAGATCTGTACTCCCTCTACCTCTGCATTAGCTTAAAATCATGTGTGAGCAGCCGCTAAATAAACCTGATTTCTCACCTGAAGAGCCAAGCCAATATCTTTTTGGCCACTGTCTTTATAATGACGGGATTGTGGGTCGAGTCTCTCCTCACCTATTCTTTGTAACGCACGAGACACAGCAACAGCTACGGAGTTCTGAGGAGAGGAGTCAAGCTGCCATGGGAGCAGAGAAAAAGAGCTGCTACAGGAGCTGGAATGTACAAGCACAGCGCAAGTGAGGAAAGAATGCATTTAATTCTGAGGGTGGCAAGCCTGGAAATAAGACAGTGGCGTGAAGTATTGTAGGACTGCGCGTCTAGTGGCCACCGATGTGGGGTTGTACATTCAAATATAGGGCATATTTTTTGACGCGCGGCGTTCGACGCCAGTGGGTTTTGGCCTTAACACCTGAATCTCTGACCAAACTGTTGGTGGTCGAGTTGCATTGTGGGTAATGTAGGCGCCAGGTTTTGACAAGGAAAAAGAGTGTGTGGTTCAACATTGTGAGATGGCGTATTTGGCCTTTGCTGAAGTCTGCGCTCTCTCTGTGCCCTTCTAGTTTACATTGATCTATTTCCTGCTGTGACATGGTGGCCGCATAAAAGATCTATTGGATGGCGGTGAGTCCCTGTACGGCATATCAAATACAATATATATTAAAATCTACACATTGATTATTGTCTATCATTTCACTTCTTTTACGTAAGACAAAAAATGCTTTCTTGTGTCTAGGCCTTCTCTCTCAAATAAACACAACAGACTGAAAAGTTTTTGCTTCTCTCTTTGTTTTTGTTGTTCACTCTGCACATGCAGCCCACAAGGGGAGAGTGGGTGTGTGTAGGTCGTGCATCTTGATAATTGGTTACAAGCCAAAAAGGTGGAGAGTCACTGATCAGAAGCACGAAGAATAGTCCAGAAAACAAAGTAAGAATTCTACTATACACCAGGATGTTTCAAACCTTAGCATAATGCATTGATACTGTATGATACATTCAGTGGCAACAGATTGCATCAATCTCTGATGACCAGTACTGACTTTGTAACATTATCCTATAATTGTTTAAACCTTGCTGTACTCTCACAAATCCACTTGATCCTAGAGCTGAAATGATTAGTTGATTAATCAGTTATGGTCATTTGAAAGTGTTTTTTGAGTCATTTTTAAGCAAAAATAACAAATATTTCCTAGTTTCTGCTCGTCTCTTGTGACTGAATTTGAGTTTTGCTGTGCTGACCCAACAAAACAAGCAATTAGATGACATTACTTTGGACTTTAAAAGAAACTTGCGATGGGATTTTTCTGATATTCTGAATTATCAGAGGAGTAATGCACAATGAAAATAATTGTTCTTTTGAACCAGAGTTTAAGAAGAACAGAGGAGATTTGCAAATACAGTTTGACCCAGATCTGATGGTAAGTGAGAAGAAAGGCAGAAAATAGTTTTACAAGTAAGGATGAGTGCAGGAGCATTGATACAAAAATGAGAGCTGATTAAAGACACAAGAAGAGCCTTTAATTACATTACTATTTGCAAAAAAGTGGGGTATGAGTGTTAGGTGCTTTTCACTGGGTAACAGCCACAACAAAAACAACTCAGAAGGAAGGTTCCCTCCCTGAGCAGAGCCATTACTCTGCACATTCCACTGCATTATTGTGCGCATGACTTACCAAAGAGCTGGCGGTGGAATATAAACTTCCCGGCTAACAGGCCAGTGATAATGGCCAGTATCCAGCAGATTACTTTCAGGATGTTCCATCCGAGGCCCGGGTACTTGTTGAACAGGAAGGAGAAACAGTTGCCCACCACAATCATGTGTGCCTCCGTCTGACTGTGAGAGACGGGGTCCTCGGCGAAGATGAGGAAGTTAAAGAAGGTGACGAGGTAGGCCACGATGAGACGCGACCACGGGTGCTGGAAATAGTAGCGAAAACGGGCATCTATTTCCATCCTGCTGAGCCCCCCAGCCACTCTACACCTGGGAGTCAGAGAGAGACAAACAGACAGAGAGACAGAGAGAGATAGAAAGTGCTTCTTTCAGTCAGATTACATTACACTCAAATCAGCAGGGCAGATTAGAGTGAAAACATCCCTCAAACTGAGATTAGTGGTAGGACTATAACTGAGGTTTGGGATTATGCTAAATTCAGACAACTCCGAGAGTTCAGCACCAGTGCCAACAGTGCACCTACATGGAGATTTCTCAGCGGCTCTCTCATGTACAACAAGATTATCCCACAAACATGTCAGGGAGGTCTTGATCCTTCTATGACAAAGAATCAGCAGCAAGAAAACAGGTTCAACTGCTAAAAAAAAGTTGTTTAAGAATTTAACAAAAAGCTAAAAACAAGAACTTTAAGCTTTAAAGACTAAATTCTTCATCAGGCAGTGAAACAGGTTGAGGTGTAAGTGTCATACCTGGATAAGGCAGAATCTTGAAGCGCTTAGCTGCAAAGCGGCGGCTTTTGAAAGGCTTATCCTCTCAACCTGCCTGCTCTGTGCTCCCCTCAAAAAATTGTGGCAGCATTACGTCGATGCTGTGCTCGGGAACACCTGCCAAGCAGCGGCGGCGCTTGAGTAACTTCCCGACAGTCCAACCCCTCTGTGTTTTTAAAGCCAGCCAACTACATCCATTCACCCATGAACTTCACTCTGAACTCCCCCTGCTTGTTACCCCACTGTGACTCTACTGGACCGAACTTCCCAAACCAGTTCCCTGCTTTGACACTGTTGCCTAAAATACCCCACAGTGGGAATTTGGAGTGATGTAACAGCTTCATAAATAGAGCTGCCAAAGTGAGAGACCCATGTGGCTATTAAATTTCACCGGCATCATGTTTGTCTTGTCATTAGGTGCCACCTTGGGTGCTGCTAAGCAAGTGGTTGCACTAATAGAGGTGGGATCACTTAATGATCCTGGTGACATTTGTTTTCTGGCTTTATCCCATTCTAACCATTAAGAGGAGTGGCTGTGCTAGGGAGATCCCCTGACTCTGAGTGCCTTCTGGCAGGAGAGTCCCTAACATGCATGGAGAGACACTTAGCACCCAAAGGACACCCATGAAAACAGGAAAACATGCAAACACTACACAAAAAGCACTCATCATCCTGGGATAGTCAGTGTGGCATATGGCAGTTCAACCATGATGGGACTGCAGCTGAGACTACAGATGAATCTGCAAGATTTGTGATATCATAATCATCACTAGCTTCATCCTGCTCATGGTGCATCCTGTAAACTCCCTGGCTTCCCTCTAAACCACTAAAAAAATACATCAGGGCTGCCGATATAAACAGTCTAAGTGCAACAAGAAATGGCCCCATTATTCGAGCCAGGTCTGGCAATTCCTGAATGGACTGCCGTGTTAAGAGCATAAGCCTGTGACCACACACATCCCCTCTAATGTCACAACAGCGATGACGCCAAATGTCACATCGCCGACCCCACGTATCTCGGAGATAACACAAGCTTGACTGGAATTATCTGATTACACAACTTTAATGTCGATGCACCCAGCGACATCTGGGACGGCCGAAATTCCTGCAAGCCCTACCTGCCTGCCTGCACCTCGGCTCTTTCTTTTTTCTACCCAATGTACATGTGCGGTAAATCCCCATCATGAACGCACCTGCTCCACGCCGTTTTCCTCTCAGTCGACAGCCAGGACGAGCAGCCCCGCTCCCGCACGGCTCTCCTGCCACATCAAGCCGACAGCGGCGCTCTAATCATCCCAAACACGAGATGCTACGGGAGGGTTGTGGAGGGGATTATCCATGCGACCTGTTGTTGGTATACAACACAGGCACCCCCAAATCCTCTGCCATTGTGCTGGACCGTCCATGCGCCGGGCGGGCTAGCTCAGCCGGGCGGTGCTTCGTCAGCGGGTTCCCGCCGGACGGTGCAGTTTCTGGGCTGCTGATGGGACGCTGATGCTGTAGAGTGGATGGAGATAGCTGGGTCCACACGGCACGCATAGCATCTGTGCAACGCAATGAAGCCAACACATTGGTTCACCAGCGTCAAGCCGGAGCCGGTATAAACACACAACTTCCGCTAATACATTTCAAAATAAAAGCGTAGTGAAAACGGCCTAAGTTTTTGACACGAAATAACCAACGAAGAAATATGCCTTAATTATTTTATTGCAATTATTTTTCTTTTTGTTATTGTTATTATTATTGTTGTTGCTGTTGTTATAATACTAATACTTATAATAATAATAATAATTATTATTATTATTTGTTTTTTCTTGCATTTACCTCGTGTAATACTGCTGTTTGGATTATTTCCGGTGTAAAAGGTACAATATCTTTATGTTGTTTAAATGTTGAAATTCCATTCATAAATTACTGGTCCGCACAACTTTAGTGTTTGTTTATGTGTTGTTTTGTTTTGTCATCTACTGAAATTGACAGAAGGACATTTTTTGACTATTATACATATTTAAATACATACACACAATGCTTAATAAATTTCAGCCTTTATAACATTTTTTTTTCTATCTTAAATTACCTATCCTTTTTTAAATACTTGAAAAAAAAGATTTTTTATGGCAACTATAATTGTATAATTATTAATTATTACAGTAAAAGATCATTTAAATTCTAAACTGTTCTATGCATTATTAAATGCCAGTTTTAGCTGTAGCCCTGGATTCTACCTATAGTAACCTTTTTTTAAAAGTGACACGACACACACCTTTATTTTGAAGACGGGTTTACATTGTTTCCGGTGTGTCTGTGGCTGCGTCTGCCGTGACACAGAGCTGAGATTCCCTCTGGTGACAGGATGATTTTGCTGCTGTAAAATCTAGTCATTCATTTATTTATTTATTTAAGGAGGAGTGGGAGGGACAGAGAGCAGAGACAGGAAGCCCGGTGGCTTCCAGATGTTTCAGGATTTCACGCCAAATAAGACCTGCTGCCACGAGAGGCGGAAATCTCCCGTTACCATAGATCAGAGACCTAAATCTACACGGAAAAATTAAAATCACTGACTTGCTTTAATCGTGGTCCAACCGGAAACCTATGGCATAGTATATAAAGAAACAATCTTATAATTTCAGTATAGCACTGAAGGCTATAGTGTGCAAATACAAATGAGACCCTGGAAATAATGTATTTTATTATATGAAATTAAAAACAGATATGTTATCGTATATAGGCAGTAGAGTTGTAAAACAACGCCACATATGTTCACAATACTGTTTCACTGGGCTATTGTTACCTCATTATAAATGCCCTATCATTAAAATAAAACTGCCTTTACTGCTGACCTAATTTTCTGCGCATCTCTGCAGCACATATTAGCATAGGTAGTATTGGTAGGTCCCTAAGCAACAAAGTTTGTTGGGCCAGACTGATTCCCTCTATCATCTGTCACAGTGAAGTCTCCATCAGGCAAAGGCCACAGGAAACAAACCAGTACTCCTATGATGGATTAGGCTGCTGCAGAGCCTGACCTTTTCT
The DNA here is from genome assembly GCA_019142605.1 of Cephalopholis sonnerati. Taxonomy (NCBI): domain Eukaryota; kingdom Metazoa; phylum Chordata; class Actinopteri; order Perciformes; family Serranidae; genus Cephalopholis; species Cephalopholis sonnerati. The sequence continues at coordinate 24,072,764 of JAGQAX010000005.1, read as the reverse complement.
GTCTGTCAGTTAGTTTGAGACTGTTTGATTTCACACAACTTTTTGATTAATATTCCATGTGTGAGCACAAACCAAAATAAAGTATTAAATGTTTTTGATCCAAGCCCCCTTTAAAAGACAGAGACACAAGATTAGGTAATAATGCAGGACCCACCCCATATTTGGCATTTAAGTAGTGCAAATTCTCTAACTATTTTGACTTCAATAAAGTGTTGTACAACCTATGGAAACACACTGAAACAGGGGGTGTTTGTATCCCTGGCTTCTTGGCTGTAGTTGTAGTAAATTTCAGTGGTGGAATGTAAGTATATTTACTGAAGTGCTGTTGCTCAGTACATGTGCTTAACTTGACCTGTGTTTTTCTACTTATACTTCCACTCCGATACATTTTATAAGCAAATATAAAACTTACGTTGCAGATTCTGATTTTATATACAAAACAAGCGATGGGCTTATAAAATATGATGCATTCATGCACCAAAAGGTGTATGAATTATTTATGATTGGCCCCTCCTTTACCAAGGGCTGCAGCACTAAAATGCTGTTTACAAGTTTGCACAGGAAATCCAGTAAAATAATACATCATAACAACAACTCTTACATGGGCAATTCTGCTACATTTACTTTTGATACTTTATTTGCATTTGATACTTTATTTGCATTTGCTGTAATTGCATTTTTTTGTTTTGTTTGTATACACTGTAATATTACTATTTTTACTTGTGAGAAGAAGAATACTTCCTCACTGGTATTTTTAATTACTTTTTTTATTATTGTTATCCACTACATTTTTTTTTATTTAACTATCAACATTTTTATTAGTTATTATTTCAACAAAATAAATAATAAAATAAACATGAAGGGAAATAATCATAATAATGATAAAACACATAAATAGTTTGACCATGTCATGTGATTTTGGTATTGATGACGACAGAGTTGGGGCGGGGCCCGCCGATGTAGTCCATTTCCTGCTTCTCTGCCCTGGTTTCGCCTGAACAGCTGCATCAGCCCTTTATCCGACGAAAGACACAATGTCACATCAAACGGGCATTCAAGGTAGATGCGTTTTTCTCTGCTTTCGGCTTCTCTGTTTTTATGTATGTTGCTGTGCGACTGTGTGATTCCTGAGCGAGCTCTAAGTACCCGCAACAATTCATTGCAACGAGAAGCTAGCGTCAAGTTAGCTAGCCACTCCTAGCTAGCTTAGAGCTACCGTGATGTGTGCGATCAGCGGTGCCCTGTTTCGGCACTTTTAGGACCATGAGATATAATCCCTGAGTATTTAGCCCGTTTATGAGCCACTGAAACCACGACTGCTTGATATTGTCTTCGTAGTAGTGTTAAAGCCATGGTTGCCTTAGCTTCCCAGCTTAAAGCTTAAATCCTGCAGCGTTAGTTTAGCCTTCTAAATGGATGGGCGACGCCTTCATTTAAACAGAAACTGCTGGCCTGGTAGACCGGCCGGTGTTCCCATAAATACATGAATAGCACTGGCATTACCTGCACTGTGTTATTATACAAACTGAGTTCGTAGGGCGTGACGTCCTGTTATATAGGGCAGCAGCACCGCAGAAATGTTTACAGTCTGTTTTGGGGTAAAACAACGTGCAAATTATGGGAGTTAATAATAGACAGCGAGATCAAACGATTGCAAATGCTCCTGCTAACCTTTAACGTTCAGCCTTAGTTATGTAAACTATCTTAAATTTCAATGTTTGATCAGTTGTGTTTTATCCTTTGTCAAAATTAGTTAAGTTGATCTGTAGCACTGTAAAGTTTTAATATCCTGCAAAACTCCAGTCTTACTTGTACATGTGTGCAGATTTTAATGCATTCTAGGTAAAACTGCTTCATAGCTGACTAGACTAAACCTGTAGATGAACATCAAAGTGAATCCCAGTGCTTGAAAGGACAAAAACCCTGTGGAAAAAATGTATTATGGTATTTAACCATTTGCAACCTGGTCTGTGTTATAGTAAACTGTTCCGTCCTGCACTATTTATCCAAAAACAAACAAACAAATAGCAATCCTACATGTATTTGTAGTTGGACTTGTTTCCCAGCTTTGGCAGGGTTGCTTGAAAGGAAAACTGTACAGTCATTGTTGCTAAAATCTTTGATACACTGGTTTGAAAGGGAATTACAGACCTGCTTTATTGTGCCTGGGTTTGGGGTCAAAGGTGGTCAGCCTTCAGTCACATGTGCTCCAGAGCAAAACCCAGCAACCGTCTGGTTAACATAGCAAATCATAAAAGTATAAAGTATTTTACTGTGACTTTAAGTATTCCTGTGTTGTTGCTTGTTGCCCAGTTGTAGGTCCAACAAATTTCTAAAATGTTCTGCTTGACTCAATGTCCGTTTAAAGGGAAAATATATGGTGTATGTCAATTACGCCAAATAAGAAGATAATTCTATGTTCTTTGTATTATGTCTGACATCTGATTGTTTACAGGTTAGTAAGATTCACAAAGCTTTTAGGTGGAGACTTATCCAGGGCTCAAAATGGCCATGTTAGCAAGAGTGTGCTGTTGTTGTGCAAGCGTCTGTTAGAAACAGTAGCAGACTGACTCCTTCTCTGTCTTTTCGCAGCGGGTAATGATGTGAAGGAAATCTTTGCAAGTGCCAAGAGTGGAAGTGACTTTCGAGTCTTAAAGATCATCATTGAGGATGGTAAGCAGTGTCCCAGAGTCCATGAGTTTGTTTACAGCTTCTTCTGCCAAGAAAATGCTTAACTCATACTTCTACCCAAACTTTTCACTAAGGCTGACATTAGAATGTCAACATGACTAACAAATCCATGCACTGTTTAAATGTTTGTTGCACACATCTGTTTTCCAGAGCAGCTGACTGTGGGCACCACCAAGAGAGCATCAAAGACGTGGGACCAGGAGTATGATTCCTTAGTGCTGCCCCTTCTCGAAGATGACATGCCCTGCTATATCGTGTACCGGCTGGACTCCTGTAACAACCAGGGTTATGAGTGGATCTTCCTGGCCTGGACACCAGACCACTCTTCTGTAAGAAAACTAAGCCCAAACAGGCTTTAATGAATAGCTTGCCATAATTGACAGCATTTGTCCTCCTCTGTTTTGAGTATCAGATGGGTGGGGTTACCTCATCAAGGCAGCAGTTCTTTGTACGCTTGTTGAAAAACTGGATAAATGTGGACAACAGTGCGCTCATTATTTCCTAACAGACCTCTTGAAATCTAAACACAGATAGACAACATGGTGCTCCTTCTAAACCTCTCATCTCTGACTTAAAATTCACTGTCTTAGTGTTTTTAGGTGACACAGGCTTATCGTGCTGTGTTGTTTCCTTGTCATTCAAATGTGTGCTTTGCATTTGTCATGCTCTTGACTTACACAGTGTCAACTAAGTCATTGTCATTTCGTTCCATTAAAACGTGATGATCTGCTTGTGGGATAGAGTCACTGCAATTCAAAATAGCCATGACAAATAGGCACACAAATGTTGTTTCTGTAGCAGTGGAAAGAGGAATGTTGCGAGGAGAGGTCAGTGCCAAAATAAAGTGCCATGCAGGATATTTGTAGCTCTCTAACTGCATGGTGGAATTATGCTCAAATTCACTTTCTGACAGCCATAGCTGAGCTTTACATTCCTAAACCTCTGCTCGCAGCACAGAGCTTCAGGTTGAGGCTTGTCTGGAAGTTGCAAAATACTTTCACAACCAGGGCATGCTGCTGTCTTGACTGAATTGGTTTAGGGTGTTTTCATTTGTCAGTTTTAATGAGACACAGCAAGTTAACTTTATTTATATGGCCTAAAGTGGAACATATTTTTCAGGGCATTTAGAGGTACCCCGTGGAGTTTTTCACCGCTAGTAGTGCTATGGAGCAATGCTTTTATGAGTGGATCCCCATTTTGTTGTTGTTTTACTCAGTCTTTAGGTGTTTACGCTGAGAAAAGAAGCAATGTATCAGCAAAGACATGTAGAAAACTCAGCTTTGCAAATGTCTTTTGAGGGAGGAGATGCATTCAACAACTGGTGTTAGACCTCAAAGATACACTCAATACATTTTGGTGAGTGACACTGACTTTATACTGAAATTTTGTTGACAAGAAAACTCTCAAGAATATAATAAATCATCCAACACTCTAGCAGTCATTTTCATAACATGAATGCCTCCTTTTCAATCTGTTATCCTTTGTTGTTTCTATGAGAAACAGTATAAAACACTCATAACAGAGTGAAAAGCAACAAGGAAGAGATAGATAAATGGAATTTAAAGCTCAGAAGCTGCTAGATTCAATCCCATCTAAACCATTTAACATAAAAAAAATAATGACATTTACCATTTCAAGTTTTTTAAATGATCAAGATTCTCCAACTTTTCTTTATATTCTCAACAGGTGCGACATAAAATGTTATATGCTGCTACCAGAGCCACACTGAAGAAAGAGTTTGGAGGCGGGCACATCAAGGATGAGATTTTCTGTACCACAAAGGTTGGTTTTACAACAGCAACACATGAAGTGATGTGAAAAGCTTGTTTACGTCCTCAGGCTTGAGTCACAGACCTTTAGAAAGTTATACAACTTACACAAGTTAAGCTTTAGTCATATATTTTTATTAGCAAAGGTTTCACAATACGATATTATCACGATACTTAGGTCACGATACAATATTATTGTGATTTTAAATATGTTGCGATATGCTGAAAATATGTCAAGTGGACTGAAAAAGCAACTGATTATATTATTCTTGTGCACTACCTAAAGTTTAATTTGTTCGTTTAAAGTTTATATAATAAAAAGAAAAGATACTTGGCGATTTGTGACGATACAATGTTGTCACACAAAAATATCGCGATACTATGCTGTATCGTTTTTTTTTCCCCCACCCCTATTGTTTATGGTAACTGATATTAGAATTGATGTGTTAATGAGTCAGTCCATATTGCTGTGTAATGTGTGATTGTGCTGGTTTTTGCCCCCTAGGATGAAATGACTCTCAGTGGATACAGGAAATACCTGACCTCGCAGGCGGCTCCCCAGCCCCTCACTGCTGCAGAGCAGGAACTGCAACAGATTAAACTGAATGAGGTACACACACACGAACATACATGCAAGCAAGCACACACAGACAAGTCACTGGGATTTTATTTCTTGGTCGTCGTTTCCGTTTTAGATAATCTTAAGGGAAATAATGCACTTCGCCATGTCTGTGTACACAGACACCGCTGCCTGTTGACAAGTTGCATGGCTTGGGTCTGTTCTGAAGTGGGTTTGGATCGGGCTTGTTCTTTGTTTCAGCCCTGAAAAGAGATGACACTACGTCATTCTTACACTCGAGGCCTCAGTGAGTGGAAAAAAATAGCTTACCTCAGCTCACAGGAGTATCCCTTCTAATCACATCTCCTGTGTGTGTGAGATGTAAATCCCAGCAGAAACAGCGCGGAGTATCAATGAAGGCCAGCGATGCATCCTTCCAAACAGCACAAGGTCAGCAGCAGTGCAAGTGTGCATATGCTTGCCCGGCAGTATCAACACAGTGCAAAGATGCTGATGCACTAGAACAGCAGGATGTTGGCAGAGATGAATCTATTAGGCTTGTACAGCACACAGCCATAGCGCCATAAAAATTCCTGTTTACAGTCATAAACATGATTCAGCCTGAGCAAAGGGTGGTTAAAGAAGAGCTCTTTATGGGAGTTCAGGTCTATTATTTCCATGTTGAGAGAGTGACATGCAAATGTGAATGCTCTGAGTATTTGGCAGTGATTGTGCAGGCAGCACAGGTGAGCCGTGTCATTGTGCTTTGCCTTTGTTCTTTGCAGTGAAAAGATAAAGAAATACTGTAATGTGATATCCACTGCATGCTGCTAATGACGCCAGCAGTGTTTACACTGCTGATATCAAGGGCTTCAGGGGAAAGCCAGATGGACTCCACCAGACAAAAAGTAAAAACTGCATCTAAAGTTTCACTTTGAAGACTTTGTGGGACCATATCTGTAAATGACCCTAAATGAACTGTTCTTCTTTTTTAGAGAGGCTACCTATTCTAATTGCTGCTCTCCCAGTCTGCTACACAAACAAGAAGTGTCTTTCTTACCATATATGGAAGTGCTTTCAGTCATGCACTCCCTCTCCAAAGTATGGTCAATTAAAGGCAGCAAAGCAAATAGGAAGTGAGGTTTGTGCTCGTCCCACTTGACCAGCTGTTGAAGGAAGATAATATACCATTAATCTGTACCGCCTAGATGAAAAAGAGGCTTTGAAATATTTATCATTGCCGTGCCTTGGAGACCGCCTGACTTTTACTAAGCAGATGGATAAAAGACCCGCAATCCTTTTTGGTATGCGAGGTAGCTACATCGGAGGCTCAATCATGTTTGCACGGCATTTCATTTTGTGGGAACAGGGCTCTAAAAATAGATGCAATCCATCAGTGTAATCCCCCCCAGCATTTCCAGTTTTCTGTGTGATTTCGTGGAGGCGCCTTGTCACTGCCGATACAAGCACCTCACATAATCACCATGCTCCAGCGTTCCAGCTGCTTGTTGCTCTTGTAAACCTTTTTACTTTCTGATGACTGAAATGAAGGATATTTATTCAATTTCACTTCCACAAGTTGTTATCATCAGTGGAAACCTTTTGAAAGAACACTGATTTGTCCCCTCATATGATTGAGTTTAAAGACCCGAGCTGATTAGAAGAGTAAAATTCTGAGCATAACTTTTGATAGTCAGCATGATGACATAATGTCACCATAATGATGACATAATGTGGTCATGTGGCAAATGGATGTGAGTGTGTGTAGACACATTCTGGCCAACACAGTGAGTCAAAAGCATGTTAGACACCACATACTTTGTACATCCACCCATGTGTTTAGGCAAAGTGAATATTTGCAAAGTAATGCATTAATCAGCTTAATTAATGTCCTCAGTGTGTTAATGACATGATAATAGAAAACTAAAGTGCTGTGGCTTTTGTGTGTGTGTGTTTCTGTGCATTTGTGCATGTGTGTCTCTCTGTGTTGTGTTCAGGTGCAGACGGACATCGGTGTGGACACCAAGTTGCAGACTCTGCAGGGAGTGGCTTTCCCTATTCACAAAGACGCTGTTGCAGCACTTGAACATTTTAGGGACAAAAGAATCAACTACGTACAACTGGTGAGTCCTTAAAGGGATATTTCACTAATTTTCAACCAGCTTTGTATTAAATCAATGTGGGAAGTACGTGTAAATTAACTGAGGTAAACTTGCCTCTATCTAACCAGTGTGTGGATATTCCCCCGCTGCTGTATGACTCAAAACATTTGGCAGAGTTTCGCTGACTTTCTTGGGCTGTTGCTCGGACTACAAGCTGTACTTGCGCATATTCTGTACTGCCCGCCACCCAAGCCGCCACCGTGGACTCAAAGAGTATAGAAGTGGATCAAGAGACAGACCTGCCTCTGAGTTTCTCTCAAATTCAGACTGCAATCTGATCAAACAGTAAAACAAAGCAGTCCTGACTGAATATAAACATATCTTAGTGCCCTTTTTAGTTGTAAAAGCGAGTTTTTGAACAGGAAGTGGGTGCCGTACTGTTTTTGGTTAGTTTAAACCAAGATTCTTTTACTGCGTTGCCTGTTTCTTGCCTCAAATGTGTGCAGAAACATGATAGCTTTGCATTTAACTGTAATACAAGAATGTTTGCTGCTAGCCGGCAGCCATTGTGTCAAACAGACGAGTTTGCTTTACGCCACCCAACAGCAGGAGTGTTTGTTGGTCTTTGGTGGTTGTTGTTGTGCACGGTCCTTTTTCTCTTGTTTTTCTGGTCATGTAGCACCTGTTTCAAAACTATTTGCGTCTTTCTACTGCACACAAACAGCCTAGTTTCATGTGAGGACCCCCTTCATATCAGTGAGACAGTACTTTAAGAGCAAATCATGCTTGAGAAGGTGACCTTTGCCAGATCAATCATTTGAATAAGCAAATCAGTTCTTTGTCATTCATAGAGATAGAGATGCTTTTGGTCAGAAGCTGTTTACAGGCCGACACAATGAGTTACTCATTTTTGCCCAAAAAGCCTTTGTTCCTCTCGTTGAAATACAAAGGGTTCATGTCACAAGATCAGATGAGTGCAAAGTACAAAGGAATAATTGTGGCACTGTTGCTGCTTTGTCTCGGTTCCCTTTTTTTTGTCTGTTATCCTAAAAGCTTTTCAAGACAGCAGTGGGTTTTGTTGTAAATATCCAGTGTAGGTTTGCTCCTGACTGCTGAGCAGCACACCAGCAATTGACTACATTTACATGCACAAAATATTCTGTTTTTTGCACTTATTCCTAAAATGGCTACATTCCTATTAAGCTGTTTACATGGCTAATGAAATTGAATATTCCACTTCCTGTTTACTTGCAGGTCAATTGGTCAATTGGCATGTAAAAAATTTGTCAAAGTAGAAAAGCTGGAGCCACTTGCGCCATTTTGCTTCTTTGCATAAAAATAGGATTTTAGAGTTTTCCAGCAGTGGTGGACTTGTTTGACCGTGGGAACACACACTCCCTCTTTCATTGCCCTTTTTAAAGAGTAGGTGTGTTTCTCCCTTTGACCAGTAATGCAGGCTTTTCTTTTGGGCATGCATTTCTACTCCAGCCCTGCAAACTGTCGGCTAGTTGGTTTGTGTACAGTGCATCAGTGGCAACATGCAGAGTTGACCTATAAACAAGCAGGAGGCCATGTGTTGCAAATTGTGGTAAAAACCCCGTATTGAGAAGCATATTGCAAATCTGCTGTCTACATGTCCAAAGAAAGCTTCTTAAACCCTGAATAATATCGACTTATTCCACATGTCGTAATCAGACAATGCGACATTCAGAATATGGCCTAATTTGAAATATTGAAATATCAGTGTGCATGTAAACATTGTTGTTAAGTAAAAGTATCACTCAGACACACCTGAGACGGCATTTTATTCACTGTCACGGATTTCCCTGATTGTTCTGGAATTCAAAGCAGAAACTTCCAGATCAGAAGTACATGCCAACAACCTTATGACCAACATTTTTTTAAAATTTCCTTTACAGGAAGTCGACTCTGAACAGGAGGTGATCCGGTTGTGCAGCACTGAGCCAACAGAGGTGAAAGACCTGCCAATGAGAATCCCTAAAGAATCTCCACGCTACCACTTCTTCCTCTACAAACATTCCCACGAAGGCGACTACTTAGAGTCCACAGGTGAATAGACTCTTACAAGTTATTATGAACAGTTGACACGCCCCCTATTATTTCTGTACAGCTATGTTTTTTTATGCTGCTCTGAATGGTGCTTTGTGTCCTCTCCTCTCATTGTCCTTTGCTTCTTTTGCAGTCTTCATTTATTCTATGCCCGGGTACACTTGTAGCATCCGAGACAGGATGATGTATTCCAGCTGCAAAAACACCTTCATCAACATGGTGGAAAAAAATTTCCAGATTGAGATTGAGAAAAAGGTGAGAAACTATCTGTCATGATAAAAGACTGTCAACAGCATATAACATTTTCATAATTTTTGTCACAAACTTTAAGCCCCAGAAAATGAGTTTAACACTTATAACTCAGCTGTGCTTTGTCAGAGCCAGGGGCCAGTTCATAGCTTGCGCAGGGGCACGTGGGTCTGCTGTGGTCAGCGTGACGTAAATTCCATCATCCGCCCGTGTCTGCGAGGGTCCGCATGGACTCTGGGGATGTCCATGTGCAGCTTATTTTTTGAGACTGCGCATTTGTGGAACAAGAGATTAGAGCATGTACTGTCTGCGCACATCCTCCAATCTGTTGTTCCACAGTATAGTCCATTTCACTGCTGTCCAGCCAGTTGCAGCTGCTGCACCACAGTGAAGTTAGTTTTAAACTGGATTTTTGACAGACATTCATTCTGAACCCTGAAGCGTCTTCCAAGTTTCAGTTTCACCTCCCACTATTTAATGCTGGTGGCAGACACGGACCCCTAGGTGAGCGTATATTAGCAGGCACTGGGCGAGTGGCCTATCTGTGTCAAGCCAAACATTGTCAGAGAAACACTGATTTGTAATGGTAACGGTTTAAATCACTAGATGTGTTTGTTTTGGAGAGAAAGAGACCTCTGCAGACAAATGGGCTCCCGGTAAAAACCACTTGAACAACCAACACTTCAGGAATCTTAACAGGGAGTTCATGCTTGGCACATGGGAGAAGTGTCAGCTGGTTGCAATCTACAATCCTCACTGCCAGATGCCACTAAATCCTACACACTGTTCCTTTAAATTGATCCTGCAAAGTCCATCCGCTCATATTTTTTGTTTTTTGCCTGTTTCCCAGTTGGAGATCGATAATGGGGAGGAGCTGACCCCTGATTTCCTGTACGAGGAGGTGCATCCCAAGCAGCATGTACACAAGCAGGCCTTCGCCAAACCCAAAGGCCCTGCTGGGAAGAAGGGTCTCCGCCGCATCACCCGACCACCCGCAGAGGGAGATGAGGAGGATTAAACAGACCTCAGCACCTGACCACCACCTCCACCCGAACACGTTCCACAGTGGAACATTCCTGCGATGGGGGGAGGGGATCATATTTGACACGCTTGTTTAAAAGAATAAGACAACACCTACAAATGCCCACAAAGTTCCCCAGAGACCCAACTATGCACGCCAAGGACAACTGAGCAATGACACACATCAGAATTTCCATTTGTAGCTTGCCAAATGGAAGCATATTTATGTATGTTAGTACAGTCACAATTAATTTACAAGGATTCAAAGAAGCCCAAAGTCAAGCTTGAGGTTTTTACATTGTTGCCAGCTTTGAGACTTTCAAAATGTCAGTGTGACTAATGTGAACTTGCGCCAATATGATAAAAACCCCCCATTTTGAGTTCACATGCTCAAATTCTTAACTTGCATTCCTTAAGTCTGTGTCAATTAATGTTTCCGTGTCTAATGTGTTCAACATTTGTCTCCTACTGTTTGCACAATGAGGTGCTCCAAAGCAGAAACAATATAATTATCCCACTTTGTGTCTATTGATTCATTTTAACAGTGCATTTTATATTGGAAAATTGACTTCTTTTTTGATATAACTGTGGTTTACATGAAAAATCATCTGCTGAGAAACTTATTTTTCTATGCAAGTGCTGTAAATGTACATATTGTAGCTGTGTGATGCTCAATGATTGGTCTGTTATGGTGATTGTCTGTGTAGGTGAAGATCACAGTGGAAAGAACGGGCTTCCAGAAATATTCCATCAATACATCTCAGATTTCACTAAGAGGAAGCTACTCAAACTTTGCTGGTTCCCACACAAGAGGGGAACCCTAGCAACCGGATAGAAAAGGGAACACTATAAGTACCTTCATTAAAAAAAAATGTTGCCACATCCACTGGTCTGCTGATTAATATTAGGCAAACTACTAAGCTCACCTCATATTTGAAGGGAAAGATCCTTTCCTTTATATTCAGTGTCATTCTAATAGAAAAAAAATCATGTTTGGTCTTATTTGTTTTCTTACAAATCTTTCTTTTAAAGAAGAAAATAAAATATTTAAATCACACAGTTTCTGTTTCAGTCATTTTATTCATTCACAAACACAGAAACAGCTTTCAACACTTCACAAAAAATGCTGTAGAAAAACTAAAAGCTAAGCTATAGTATTTTCTGAATCTACAAAACAATAGAAATACCAAGAAAGGTCAGACATTCAACAAGTAACATTAATTTCTCTAAAAGAAGAGAATATATGTCAGTGTGTACCATGGCTGGAGAAGGCTCAGAAATCTTGTATCTTTGCTGAGATAATGCTCTTCACTCCTGTGTCTCAAAGTGAAATACTTTTGACAACTCCTTTAAGCTCCAGCAGCACCTGTTAAAGACAGATATTAATATTAATAACTCAATCTCCCAAAGTCTTCACTGTTGGATTCACATCAAAGTTTAACGATTCCTTCTGTCCAGACCTCAGCCTCAGTCAGTGAGGCCTAGTTAACAATCTATTTACATTGAATTCAGGATAAAGAGAATTAAAAAACAACATCCGTGACGGCATATTATGTATTTGCTGTGTTGGTTAATTAAGAGACCGGTGCGCAGCCTCAGGTTTATATATTTCCTACAGAGACATATTTCTTCTCCGTAAAGGATACATCTGATAATATTCTATTTTTTGGTCAACAAATCCCATGAAAAGCCTTAAACCAAAAATGAGTTGATCCCACTTAGAATAATTTTCTGTGCAGCCAAGGCATGATAAAGATTATCCCTCTGTGTCATAAACCTTAATTGTTTTCCAAAAATTACTAAAAACACTTTAATGAGCCATATTTTTGCACCAGGGAACATTTTCCTACATTAACACGGGCACTGTATTTTATTTTAAGTTGATCCCTCATACACCTTCCTGCCGCCATAAATACTTATTGGCGCCCCAAATCAGCAGTTGAAAACAGTCCCAAAGAAGCCATCATAAGTGCATGACCTGGATGACTGATAATCTTCACCGACAGTCCCAAACTTCCCAACTTCCTACCACTGTAATTTTAGCCCGCTTGCTAAGACTACACCTGTTTTCGAAATCGGCCTCCATTTTGATCTCAGCTACACATCTGCACAGTTTCGTGAGGCAGGGGTATAAAGTAGGGGGGCAGTGGTCCTTTCCTTACTTTCTTACCCTCTACTTCTGGACCCTTGCTCAGACCACACCCTTCTTCGAACTTGACCAAATTTGTCACATATAAACACCTGGCAAAACACTCAAAACAGCTTCTGTGGTAATTCCCGATACAACTGGTGTGACTGGGACCACATTATGCCATGATGACACTGGAGTACAAGCTGGGGGTCAGAACCCTGAACCACTGGGCTGAAAAAACATGCGCATGAGGACAGAAGAGACGGGGAAGGAACAGAAACACATCAGGGAAGCACTTAAAACGTGTGGCTACTTGAACTGGGCCTTTGCTAAAACCTCAAAAAGACCCAGAGCAGACAGAGAGGAAGAGACACAAAAATGAAAACATTATTTCTTATGTCGCAGGAGTATCTGAGGAGGCTCCTCAACAAACACCACATCCCTGTGCACTTCAAACCCAGCAACACACTGAGACAGAAGCTTGTCCACCCTAAGGAGAGTGATGTAGTGTATGCAGTTCAATACAGCCAGGGACAAACAAAACAACCACTCCACAAGTGCATGGCACAGCACAGGAGAGCCAGCTCCTCAGGCCAAGACTCAGTTGTCCATTTACATCTAAAGGAAAGGGGACATTCCTTTGAGGACAGCAATGTTCAGAGAAGACAGATGGTTTGAAAGAGGCATGAGAGAAGCCATTTACATCAAATTGGAATCAGAACTGAAGAAGCCTCTTGGATGAGAGGTGAAACATCTTCAAGAAACTCAAGCAAGTCCAGTTGCCGACGATATAGCACTAAAGATTGTTGAGAAACAGATTAATAACACATTCATGGTTTTGGTTGGGTGTTAGGATTTGCTTAGACTTCCTTCACCAAATCTATCAGTGCTCCTGGAGCTGAAAAAAAACAGGTATTTTGCCCAAGGTGACACACGGAAAGTTGTGCAGATGCCAACACAGTAGCTTAAACTATTCATATGAACGTCTGCCGGCGTCTTTCCCCACTGTACCTGTTTAATGACTGGCCGTCTGTTTTTCCTGTCATGGAGGCAGTTACAGGCCAAAGAGTAGACGCTCTCCACGTGGCACAGCTCCCAGTCGCTCATCTTTTTGTCCAGGAAGTCCTCGAGAGTCAGCTCTTCATCTTCATCATCTATATCGTACCTCATTTCCATCTGGGAGAGGGAGGGAGGGAGAATCACACTACAGGTGACTGAAGGCTGATTTGAGATGTTTCCATGTTTGTATCATTGCTGTAGGAACTTGATTCCTGGTAGCCATTTTCACTGGACATACAAAATATGGATTTGTGTATTACAATTTGAACAGCAGTTGAAGTTTAAAACTGGCTCAAATCCTCTCCATGACTCTTTAATGACCACTGACTGATAACATGCCCTAACTAATTAAATGCAAAGGCTTTAATAAGCTGTAATCGTAAACTGTAGCTTGACAGATACACAGTGAAAGCCTCTTTTGTGCTGCTCACCAAGAACTGAGGCTCACGGTTTTCATCGGCTGGCCGGAGTCCAGACAATATTTCTAACAACACCTGTAGATGGCAGAGAGATGGGGTTAATCACATGGCTCTGGACGAAAGGAAACCTTTATTACTCCACTGTGTGCCAGCTAGCTTCACAGACACTGTAGTGTTTCCACAGCTGTCCTACTGAGACGTATAAGCTGTATATACTGCACTATATGGAAGGTCAGGTGGTTTTAAACACTGCTGATCCCGTAAATCAGTCAACCAGTGTCATACAGCGGATAATATGTTTGACGTTTGCAGCTACTAATACAGTACAGCTGTGGTCCTCAACTGATTCAGAAGTTCTAGTAGGAAATAATGACAGACGATACATAAACAGAGCTCCATTTTCACACATTAGAAGAAATGTATACTATAATGTTTATGCCCTGTAATTATGTGTGTCAGTACTTTGGGAGAACCTCGCACTCAAGTAAACTGCTAAGTGGTGTTCTATATTTTACATTAGAGCTGCAGTTTCTCCTTTCCTGTCATAATATCCCCATCAGTGTGTGCATGTTTCTTTGTGTGTGTGTGTGGAAAGCATACCACTCCAAAGCTAAAGATGTCTGATTTTGGTGTGATCTCTCCTCTGAGCGCCTCAGGTGCCATGTATGCACGGGTACCCACAACTCTCTCCGTCATCATGGTTGTTGAGGTGCGCTTGGCCGATGCTCTCGTCAGCCCAAAATCTGAGATCTTTGCCACAAATTCTGCATCCAACAGTATATTTGCACTAAGAAAAAGAGATTAAGGGCACAGTGAGATGTGAAACATCAAGAATATGTCATGAAGTGAATGAGAGTAAATGGTGTGTTTCACGTGGTGCATCTGCACAGGATATTGATGTCTGTGTTTCACTTGAATTTACAGACATCACCCCCTGGATATGATGCGCACAGTCATTTGAAACTCCACTGTACACCACACAGCTCTGCTACTGGTTATATACAGTGTTAACATTTTTTTTTCTTTTAAATGTGGGTTAAACAAACAGAGCTGATTCTGTCACACACTTTCACATGTTATCAATGTCATCATCTTTCAAGATTTTGCTCTTCTGATGGATTTGAGCTTTCTGTAAACTGATCTACATGCTGTGAAGTGAGAGGAGCCTTCTGCACCCGAAGTGCTGTCAAAAATTCAATTTATAAATGCAGATGCAGTCTTTGTAATTCTCGACCAGGAAAGAGGCAGAAATGAGGTGAAAACCCTAAATATGACTCCAAATAACAGAGATGTGAATTCGCACAGGACTAATATTGTAACACAACCTCCATATTGGCAAAATATGGTAAGCGATTTGCAGTGGAATTTTTACTTGACAAATTACTGACATGGCAAATTCACACTGATTAAGATCACAGACAACCTCTGCAACAATTACAATTCACCAGTGCTCCCCAGGTAAGACCAGTCCCATGCGAACAGGACTTTAGAGTGCTATCAGTCTTTGCATCTAACTCTCAGCAAAAACATGAATAAGCACACTTCCTCAAATGCTGAACTACTTCTTTAAGAAAAGATTATTTAAAGGGCATTGATGATGAGGAAAGACCTCACTGTCTGTACCTCTTCACATCTCTGTGGACATGATGGTTGGTGTGCAGATACTCCAAGCCTCTTGCTGTCCCTTCAGCTATCAAGCATCTCCGTCGCCAGCACAGGGGAGGACTTCCTTCCTAAAAGGACAGAAAGGTTACAGTCAAATTATCTGTGTAAAAGCACAAGTTCTAGAGGATTCTGTGCTCAAGATTAGGGGTTCTTAAAAATCGTCCAAGTTCCCAAATTCCAAAACAAATGATAAAACGGAACATGACACAACAAAAAGGAGGAAAAATAAACTGGGCTGTAAACATGTGTTATGCCAGTGTCAGCTGTTAATGTTGTGATAACTTTCTGTTGTGCCTGAAGCCTGTCCCTTTTCTTTAGGAAATGTTCTTTTGGCTTGCCAACACATCCCGGGTGCTTTGTGTTTAAGTGTCTCTGGAGCTTCAGTGGTTTTAGCGCCTCATTTGACAGGATTTCACTACATTCAACACACTGTGCTTTCAGCTCAGCACCACTGCCTGCCACTGTGAATCCAAATTTTATGCTTATTTCCTCAACACATGCTTTGGAGCTTTTACTGTCGCAGGATTGTCTCCCACATCACTTTTCCGCTTTAAAAACGGATCCATTTTGTGTCATTGCATCCCAGCAAACATTAGCTTGCTAACAGCGGCACAACACGCTAGTCTCTGCCAGGGGTGCAAGAAAGAAAACAATCATGGTATTGTGATATTTTTGTATGGCAATATATTATCACATGGACACCAAGTATTGATTTTTTTATTACATAAATTATTTACATTGCAAATACAAATTAAACTTTTGCAGTCAACTAGATACATTTTACTGCAATAAAAATCACTGATTTGAGATGAACAGAATTAAAACTTAATCTTATTAGATAAAACAAATGTTGATAAAGGTTTCCTTTGGTGACAAAATTGCAGTTCAAAAAAGGTAGTAAATCCCATTATATTTTATCGCAATACTCAGCAATTAAAATCACAATAATATTGTATCGTGACTTAAGTATTGTGATAATATCGTATCGTGGGGTCTCTGGTGATTCCCGCCCATATCTGATGATGTGTAGATGTATGGTGAACAAAAAATAACTTCAGTATCAATGAATAAATACATGTATAAATAAATACCAGTACAAATAAATAAATGTATAAATAAATAATACATACATTAATAAATTACTGTAGTTGTGCAGCAATGCAGAAATAAATTTAAGATATTTATTTACGTCCTGTTTATCAATGTTCATTTAATTATGTGTGCATTTATTTATCTATTTCCTTATTTATTTCAACATTTATTTAATAATTTATTGTCTTATTTATTTATTTAGACCCATTTTTAAAATTTAAAACATTAAATTCAAATTTATTGCTGTATTTATTTATACATTTTTTATATTTATGCATTTGTTGATGCAATTATTTATTTAGTTTTTTTATTTGTTTATTTATTTCTCTATTAATTGATACATTTTTTTAATCTATTTATTGACATTTAAATCATTTTGTGTCCTCCATATTGTAAGTACTTACCAAGCAAGCTAGTCGATCTAGCAAAGAACCGTTGGCCATAAGGTCATACACCAAACACGGGTGCTGTCCGTCTGAGGAAAATCCAACCATGTCAACCAGGTTCTCGTGTTTTAACCTGTGGAGCGAACAGTCTCATCAAACCAGAACTCTGTTTGGAAACATATACATTTATGTGGGGCTTACACAAAACACAGTTTGACATTTTTGCATTCGCGCATTAAGATTTACAATGAAGTATTTACATTTACGGTTTGAGCAGGATCTGTATCAACCCATTAATTTTAACTTCCATTTAGTGATTACAATAACTGACTGTAGTATCTATTTAATCTGACGGTATTTGTTGGTCCTAAGCTTCCTAAAGGCTACTGTTCCAAAAAGGTGCAGTAAGGGATTCTGGAAAAAGATAGCTGATTGTTGAGTTTCTTTACAAGGTTGTCAAATGCAGAAGCACTCTCATTCACATTAATAATTAATTCATGGTCAAACAGTTACACTTTGGTTCAGTGGTTTGGTCTGACTGCTGACCCAAAGTGTGGATATCTGACAACCTCACCAATCAATAATCTTCCTCCAGAGTTGCATACTGCACCTTTAATACCTTTGCTCTCTCAAGTTCAATTCCTCTGATTAAGATTCCTTCAGAATCAGCTTGTCTGCTCTAATAAAACGTAATGGTTATGAGATGCCTTTGAGTCATTCAAACCCAACCTGATTAATAAAGATATAGACAGAAGAGGGGACGTACACTTTCAGAGTCTGGATCTCTTGGTTGAACTGAACTCGCAGCTCGTCCAGCGAGACGTCTTCCATCTAAATGAGATAATATTTTGCGTTGTGATTTCCAAGATCTGCAAATGTATGAGACTGGCTTGAAAACAGTTACTTACTGGATTGAGCTTTTTTACTGCAACAGGTTTGTCATTAAGGAGACCTCTGTACACTGTGCCGAAGCCTCCCTCCCCGATTCTGCAGCCGCCGTCTGATATGGGACGGTCATCAAAGTTGCCTGTAATCTTCATCAGCTCATTGTACAGGAAACTGGAGATACCTAGTGAGGGACACACAGTTAAGTTGTGGTTGAGGCCCTGTTGCTGCCACCTGCTGGTCAATTTTGTAAAATAACAACCTCTCCTGGAGGCAGGATCATTACCAAATTTTTGCTTCTGCAGAAATCAAGATGTCAGGAACAGAGATACAAAAGTCTAGTCTATACTGGTGACATGTAACTACATTTAAGATGCACACTTACAGAACAATAATGAGTTCTTCTGAGCATTTCCATTTTATTCTGCTTCTCTACTTCACTACATCTCAGAGGGAAACATCGTACTTTTTACTTCTTTACCCTTATGTGACAGCTTAAGTTGTCAGTTATTTTGCCCACAAATGATATTGGTAGTTTATGAAAGATAATATATGGTTACAGATTAAACTACCAAACAATGTGTAAGGTACATCGCATGGGACACTTTCTTGCATCAGCACTTTTTTTTAGATACGTAAAGTACATTTTGCTCCTAATACCTGAGTACTTTTACTGTGGGATTTTAAATGCAGAACTTTTATTTGTAATGGAGTAATTTTATTTTGTGATAATGCTGCTCTTACTTGAGTAAAATATCTGAATGCTGCTTTCATCACTACTAAGTTTATAGTAGCTGCTATTGCTGGCGTATTGTTTTATTACCAACATGTCTTATCTGTTTCTCTCTTATTTATTCATTTATTTATTTTATCTTATATTGTTGTAGGGTTTTATTCCATTTTACCTTATATTATTGTTGAGTATAACACCATATATCTTTGTATTATTTTTAATTGTTTCCTTTTATTTGCTTTGTAGTCCTGAAGAGCTTTAAATCTTTTATCAGTGCAAACCACTGAGGACTATATGCATATATATATATGCATGAAAAGTCATAATTATACCTGCCTTTCTACAGGTGGCTGTGTTAACATAACTCATAAAATATCTAAAAATGTGCTTCAGCTGAATTTGAAAAGAAAGGTGCAGACACCTGGTTCGCTGCTCTCCAGTAGAATCTGTGGCTGCACATCAGGGCTGTCAGCTGGTGGCTGCGTCTCTGTCTCTCCCACCGGTCTAGTGGGAAGGGAGCTGTTTGGTTCTGCTGCTGGCGAGGCCGGCTGTCGCACTGGTGAGACGACTTCTTCAATTGTAAGTGGACAAAAGAAAAGATGTCAAGATAAGTCATTTTGTTGACATGGTGCATTAATCAATAACATGGTCTTAATATTTTAAAATGCTTGTGATTACTATCTGTGATTTTCTGATTATCTAGACAACAAACAAACACAAATACATTTGTACATTGTCTCTAATGCAATTTGTGTCTTTACTTTTTTCTCTTTTGTGTTGTGCATCAAATATTTTCATTTCTTTTTTTTTTTATCATGATCATGTATTTCTGTGTGATATCATTGTACATCATCATAATCCCACATTAAACTAAGCGTTTCATGTATAACACTAAAATAATGACAAGTCTGTTGATGAAGATTCTCAGTCATCCAGGTGATGGTAATCTGAAGTGCTTTATCGTGGGCAACTGGACTTGCTTGAGTTTCTTGAAGACGTTTCACTTCTCATTCAAGAGGCTGAACTGAAGAAGCCTCTTAGATGAGAGGTGAAACGTCTTCAAGAAACTCAAGCAAGTCCAGCTGCCTACGATAGCCTGCGATCGAACCGTTGATCTCCCCATGAGTAAATTCAATTACATGTAATCTATTACTACCCACCCTGCCCATATTATGGCATGGTAGTGTATGTCTCTACCTGTCTTTTACTTTGTTCGGCATTAATGTTTTTTGTACTTAATGCCCGAAAATATAAGTAAAACTAATTAATAAATAAATGCTGAGTGAGTTTTTGTAATCTGACTGAACATATTGGACAGACATATCTCAATTTCTAACCAAAATGGAAGTAAAAATGGGACACCTGCAAAATGTTTTGATGAGGATGATGAAGGTGTTGGTGTAAATAACATTTCTCTTTACAATTAACACTTGAAAATGACAAGGTAGTACAAAATGTAATCCATACCTTTGGTGTTTCATTTGTAACTCTTTACTTGAGAATTCTTTACATTTATTTTTTCTTTCAACAAAATGAATCAAAACACTGATAACGAAGAAGATCTTAAATCATACTCTCTAAACTAAAAAGAAATCAGGTCTGAAGTGAAATCAAACACCATTACTATGCTGACTGTGTCCATGATTACTATGATGGTGTTTCTCAAAAACCATACCAGGCAGCAGGACACTAGCAGCAGCCAGTAACTTGTGACTCCTCAAAATATCCACCAGTTCTCCCACTGTGCTGTTGGAGGTCCCCCAGTCAGCCAGCAGCTCCACTGTGGGACTTTTACCCTGGGCAACAACGCCTTCAAACCTCCTGAGAGACACACAACACAGATACATACATTAAAGACAGACACTAGCATTCCCAACTTAACCTGAAACAGTAAATACACCAGCTACAGTCTCACCTACCTGACATGATGCTGAGAGTACCTCAGCTCCCCACTCGGCTTCCGTATGGACACAATAACATCCTTCCACCTGTCTTGAGGGTCCAAAAAGTCTGACAACTTGCGAAGTGAACTATAACTGAGGTGGCGAATGTAAGTAGCGGAAGTTACTGAATTATTCATCATACGATAAAAATAACTGACACAAGCTGAGTTTGTGTTTTATCTGACAGTTATACCGTCATGGCGTATCAACTTACAGCGTCGTTACCGGTGTTTATATCCGCACCCATGAAAGCAGGACATTGGCAAAGTGATATTTAGCCAACAGTGGAGTAAAATGTGTCTTTCCGATATTGAGCAACTTCCCTAAACGTGACACAGCTGGCCTGCCCCACTTCTAGTCTCCACCTTTAATGCGGAAATGGAGGCAGTGAGAGTGTAAACGGTACCGTTTGTACAGTGTGTGTCCTCCTCGTGTCCTCATGAGAGCCCATTTGTCCTCTGTCAGTGTGTTTTGTTTCTGTTTTTTTGCTAGAGAGTAACAGAGAGCACTGAGGAGGAACAGAAAGACAGACAGAGACATGTCCCTGTGTAAGTGGTTGTAGTGTGACAGTGCCCTCTACTGGACAATAAGTAGAGTTCATTACTCCTGACTGGGACATGTCTCCTTAAAGTCAAGGATCCTTCCTTGGTAGGAAGGTATTTTTAGGAAGGATCCTTCCAAGTCGGGTCCTACAGAGGTAAGGCAAGACTCCTTTCTAGCATTCAGTGAACACACATGGGAACAGGCTTGCAGGTGCACCCAGGTGTGCATCATTAACCCTCTGGAGACTGAGGGGGTTTCGGGGTACTATGCTGACTTTGGCACTCTCTCTAATGATGTTGTGCAGTTTGAGCAAATGTAAGTAGAGTTACGTGACTTTTAGGAAGAATTTATTTCTGCATTATACTTAAAAAACATGCGCTCCATGTCTGCTGTGACAGATTAATTTAAAAACTCTTCTGTTTTATCAAAATCACTATATTTAAAAAATAAAATTGGACACATTTTAAAAGTGTAAATTATAAGGCTTCTACTAATAGTAATAATACATTTTATTTATAGAGTGCTTTAAATGCAGCCATTTAAGGATCCTTCCTTGACTTTAAGAAGCACCTGTCATGTTTGACAACAGAAATCATGTGACACAGGAGGCCACCACACTGTCTGTCTCTGAATTTTTGTTTAATATACCTGCAGTGGTGGGGGAGTATTCAGATCCTCTACCTCATTAAAAGAAGCCTAGTGTAGCACACTGTTCTATATTGTGTTACCCTCTTTTTTCCTGACAGGCACCACCAGAGATGCTCATGGGCTGCAGCTCTCCTCCACAACCCCATCAGCCAGCAGATCAGCCACCTGATGTTCAATCTCAGCTGGTTTCCCAGGAGATGCATGGTAGGCACGTTGCTTGATGGGAGGATGGTCACTAGTCCTAATGTGGTGCTTAACCAGTGTGCACCTCTCTGTCAGACAGGTTGAAAACACCAGTAAATTAAAATTCACCCAGGTTCAGCACCCATTTGAGCTTGACTGCCTCCCCCATGGGATTGTGGGAGGATGTGGGCAAATATGACACCATCTTTCACACTATCGACTGTGTAAACAACCACTGACCAATGTCCTATTATCTGCAGGATGTTTGGTTTCAGATACCTCTCAGAGCCTGCTGCAGGTGAGCCAGCACCAGCAGGGGGGACAAACAGTCACTGGCACCAGGGCCTCACTCAGAGCGGGAATAGTTATGACATCAGCGAGGCACATGTTACAGCATCCAGGGACCAACTCACCACCCTGAAGAAGTGGCACGGTAACATCCCATAACTGCAACGCACCCCTGCTCCAAGTCCAGCAGTGCACGGTTTTGGGTTAGAAAGTCCAGGCTGTTCCCTCAGCACAGGGAGTGTGTGGTGCCAGCAGGTGAGGCCCGAGCAGAAGGTTACCTCAGTGGTGCCCAATGTGTCCACCCCTCACAACCTTTGCGTGGGAAGTGGTGTACGCCTCTTTCAGGCCTTGTTTTGTGCATATGCAACGTTTAGAAATGAGACCCAAGGTGTGCAAAACTTGTTGCGTCATAAGGCTGATATTGTACTTCAACTAGTGATGATACTGATCCTTCAACTAGTACTCTCTTTCTGTTTGCAGTGTCTGATCTGTTTTTACCCCCATGGATGTGTGTTTATGAGCAGCTGGCTGAATAGAAGCAGGTAAGAACTGGACAACACAGTACACTGACTCACTGATCAGATCAGCTGGCTCAGCTAAAAAAAAACACTGGCCATGCTGGCATAGTACATCAAAAACATGACAAGAGGAAAACCACTCAGACTTTTCTCCTCTTTTAAACATTCAAGCTCCATGAAACAAACAAGCTCATCAAACTCAACTTGTGGCAAACACAGATCAGCATATTGGCAAAGACATGGAGCGTTTGCTCTGAAGTGCTGAGAGTATCTTTTTTCTCTCTCTGTCTGTGTAGCAGCAAGACTTGATCTGTTTATGGTGTGTTAGTTGCTATTTACACTGTGTTTGTTGAATTGTGATCAGTTCCATGTGGACGGGAGGGCCGAGCTGTCTCACTGGATGGGTGGGGCAGTGAATTGCGAGGTATGTGTGCAATATTAGATTTTAAAACCGAGCTTGTGAGCCCATTTTATTTGAGTGAAATCACGACTGAAATAAAACACTTAAACCAAGCAGACACATGAGGTCTACAGCCAGGCTAGCGGCTCTGTGAGACTGTATCTATGCACAGTGGTGCCTTCAGGCTAAATAGTAAGGTTTGAATGTTGTCATGCTCTTGACAGTGCAATGCTAACATGGTGATGCTTAGCAAGTACTCTTGCTATGTTCATTATCTTAGTTTAGTGTGTTATCATTCTAATATTTGTTAATCAGCACTAAACATAAGTCTAGCTGAGACTGATGGGGATGTCATTGGTTTTGCAGGTCATGAACTAAATCTAAAGTCAGATCAGAGTTATTGCTCACCAGAGGAAATGAGGTTTGCAGCCATGATAAGCCAACCACAAACCACATAACATAACAACATAAATCAGACAGTACATCTTGTTGACAAGAACTTCTCACCAGTTCTATTATAACATACAGAGGCAATAAGTCATAAAGTGAGGAAGTCTTTCCCATTTCAAATTGTCCATTCTGTCCTGCCCAGCAAAGAGAAGGATACCCGTTCATTGGTCGCCACACTAGCAAGCAGATTGAGTCTGTTATTGATGGTGTGTGAGGTGACTTACATTGCTGGATGAGTGGTCTGGACCCATTCAGTATAGATAAAGGGAATTGTGTCTTTCAGGGTGGACGAGTCCCCCAAAAGAAATAAACAAATGCACAGGGGGACTTCCTGACAAACAGTTCTCTGGATACAATCTGAAGTCCAGAAGTCCTGTACGTTGGGCTAATCCCATATAGGACACAAGTTAACACGCTGTCTTCAGGGCACTTCCTGTCACCCCGGATCACTTTTAAACTAGGCCCTATACAATCTAGAGCAATGGGTCGTGGTCTGAAAGTGGGTCCCAGGTCCATTCTGAATGGACAACAAGTTACTCGCAAACAAGTTTGGAAAAAACACACTTACAGAGCTTTTATTTTGAAGCTGCTGTGTCCTGCTGTAGATTGAGTAAATAACAGACAGCTACTTAACAGAGACAGCAGACTAGCTCGATGACATGGACAAATGCAAGTGTGACACTGAATGTATTAAACTGTGGGACCTTGAACTAATGACTGAGGAGAAATCTGGACCTCATGGCTGGACCAGTTGGGAACCACTGCTCTAGAGGTACAGTACATTCTGATAATTATCTTATGTTGAATTAACCTAGTGTGAATATCACATGACATGTACTTTTTTATTATTTAACATTCATTTATTGATTTTTTTTCCCCACAAAAAAGCAGTCTAAAGGAGAAAGAAAAAAATCTTGTTGTCCAACATATGATAAAATAAAGTGTAACAATAATCCCAAAAGACCAGTAACTCCAACCATTACCACCCCTCAAGGGCCATAATAAAAGCACTGGTGTCAGATATGTCTCGCCATCACCCCACAACAGACTGAGAAGTTTTTTCCATCTAACTCCTGAAACCAGACCAGCAGTTATCAAAGAGATGTGGTTTTCTTTTAAGATTAAACATATTTTTTCTAATGCCGTGTACAAGGAGATTTCTGTGAGCCACATGGAGACAAAGGGAGGATGTGCACTTTTCCATAATGAAGCAATACATTTATTACTAGCAGTCATGGCTAGTTTGATGAACAACACCTTGTTTCTTTTGGCAAGAGGGATTTTAGATATATTGCCCCTAGTAAGGCTAGTTTGGGTGAACTAGGGAGCTCAAACTCAATGTTCCATTTAAGAATTTTAAATTGAATCCCAGTAATGTTTTAATTTTTTGCATTTCCAGAACATGTGAATAAGGCTACTTGTCTCTGTTCTGCATCTAGGGCAAAGAAATTGATTAATTTACCCTATAATGTGCTCGTGTGTCACCTGACGTATGTGACGTGTTTTACATTACGTTAGTAAGAAATATACATTATTGTTGTCTTGGGAGTGAGTGTTGTAATGAAAGGAAAATTAGTTAAACGGCCTTGAGGAGAATAAGTGGAAGAGAGCATCTTTTATCCTCTATCCACCAAACACTTTCAGTGTGGTACCTTTGGAACCAAAAGTAACCCTTCAGACATGGTACCTAGACCCTCAGTCCATTAAGCGTTTCCACCGCAAACAGTGCTATTAAATGTGGGTGGGGTTGTTGTCACTCACTGTTCTGTCCATTATAACAAGGGAGGGAAGGATGAAAGGAGCATTCAAGAGAGACAAAAAAACAGTTAAAGTAATGATCAAAGTTGACTTGTCATATCAAAATTTAAGGTGTGCTGATGGACTGAGGTCATCAACTCATGCAGTACACGTTCCACTTTAAAAGTTGGTGGCAGTTGGCGCAGAGTTTTTTTTCCCAGACTACAGCTGCTGCGAGAGGCAGCAAAACATCCTTCATTTTTATCGCTTGTGTTTTCTATCGTAAAACTTGCCACGGTGTGAGCAGTGGTTACAAAACCAGCCGCAACGCGGCCCTGAGCAGAGTGACCGTCCTCTGTTGACCAATCAACAGACTGAAGTGTTCACAGCTCCACCTTTTAGTACCAGATCTGTGTGCTAGGTACCCCAACAGAGGGGGGACCAAAATGGGGACGGTAAGGAACGGTTCCATTGGTACCATACCCACTTTTTAAAGTGGAAAAAAAGCTAAATTATAGGCCCAAGGCTAAAAATGCAATGGAGTGGCACCTGGTGGCAGATGCTGTAAATGCTGCCACCTCAGACTGTTTCAGAAGTCAAGAAGAAGTGGTCTGATATTAAGCTGTTAAGGCTGTTTGCAGTGATTCATTTAGGCAGAAAACTGAGGCATGTTTCAAGCTGACTGTCGGACAGTTTCAGCGAACACTCTAAATGGGGGATACAGTTGCCATAGCTGTTTGACAAACAATCTGATTTTCTTGACTGTTAATGATTTCTTAAAATACGCCTTGTTTTCATCAACGATGCATCACATCTAGACGCTGGCGCGCAGCTGCAGCACTTGGCTTATGTGCCTGGGGACAGTGGCCATCAGCCTTGACTGGCAGTAGTGGCACGTTTTTCAGCTATGCCACATTGTGCACCACAGCAACGGTTCCTGCTTGGTGCTTGTTTGTAACGCCGGGTCCCTGAAGATCCGCTTCCTCCGGAGTCTCCCATCTACCCCGTTCTCCAATATTTCTAAATAAGCCATCGTGCGTCTTTACGCACTGTGATCGCTGCTTCTTATACCCACCCACTGATTGACTGCATGTGAAAATGAATTCCCCGATTGTAACTGAGGGACAATTTTGGCCAACGTGTTATTTGTTTACACTTTTTCTAACAGTGACACGGCGCTTTACAGTGATATACAACACATTTAACACACAGCGATAAAAAGAATTAAAAGCCATGAAACAAGCACATTATAAAACAAAATATAATGGCTCTTATAGAACAACAGAGACACTCTGCACTCGTATCTGTCCCACTAGGGCATCGACAACGGCAGCAGCCAGATGCAAGTGGGTGGGCATCGCTACTGGAGGCCCCGCCCTTCCACATATAGTCTCTGTGGCGCAATCGGTTAGCGCGTTCGGCTGTTAACCGAAAGGTTGGTGGTTCAAGCCCACCCAGGGACGTTTTCTGCTTGAATGAACAAGTTACCAAAAACATCAGCTTGCTATCTTTGGCCACAAAACCAGCAGCAAAATGACCCTGACAAACAATCATCTGGTGATGTCCCTGAATGCAGAATAAACAATGGGTTCCAAAGTAGAAGCTTACTTATAACTCAGATTTAAGAGCACAACACCCCATCTCGTTCTTTAGGGCTACCTATGGTCAATCCACTTGTCCCAAAAGCAAGGAAATTCAGTGATAAACCTATCAGCCTACATTACCAGGCTGACATCTTGAAGTGAACAGCAAATGCAAGTGGTTGACGCTTGCTGATGGAGGCCCCTTCCTTTCCACACACTGTTTCTGTGGCGCAATTGGTTAACATTCATCTATTAATCAAATGATTGGTGGTTCAGTTCCACCCAGGAATGCTTTTCTGCTCAGACACACAGGTTAACATCATAATTTGAAGACCAGGGGTCTCATTTATAAAACTGTGCAAAGAATGTGACTAAAGGTGACATACTGTACGGACAAAAGCACAGAATGTCCTTACACACAAAAATATCCTAATTTACAACACAGTGCGCACACATGCCTCACGCCTGTTTTCCTTTATAAATCACAATCAGGTGAATGCGCATCTTGCCCCACCCTTAGATGCCTATAAATGGCCAGTTAATATTCATTAACAAGAAACCACATGAAGAAGAGCGTGTAATATATGTACAAACTCACTATACCCAAAGTCATGTGAAAACAATGTAAAGCTACACATGGAGAGAAACAGAATATCAGAATTTAATTAAAACCCCATGATTTTTTTTGTTAATATTGGTATGTGTTATCGCTTCTTTGGAAAGCAGTACAAAGTTATTGGAAACACTGACCCAAAGCATATGGCCGGCTAACGCAGCAGCAACAGACATCGCCCACAACGCACGCAAACACAGTCCTTTAATGTCACATTTGATTTTGAGGAAAATCTTGATGAGTCCCGATGATGACAAGAGACTTTTATACGATCTTTCGCAGCTGAGCATCATTTCAGTTTATCCTCATGCAAACAATACGATGATCTAAGCCAAGAGAGTCCACTGTCAGACGCATGTCTGTTTATTATGTTTTTAGGGCAAGGTGGATGACACCAAGCATGACACTCTTCATAATAAAAGCTCTCTTGTGATTCCTTGGTGAGTCATAAACCAAGAGGGATGACATTTTTTCCCTAATGGACTTTTTATGTCTCCTGACAATACATGCACATGGTCTGGATTACATGAAAAGCAGACTAAACCACATGTGTAAACAAACTGCAATTAAGTTATTTTGTATGGAGCAGCATAATGAGAGCCATTACTGCAATTGTGGTGGCCAAGAGTGTGTATCCTCTTTATCCTGATGTTTGATACAGGCTTTCACAAACACATAATCCTGAATTTATGAGCTTAATGGGAGCTCATCAGTGGTTGTTTGTCATGAAACATATTTTTTTTATGTGTGTGTATGTATGTGGGTGCAGTTGTGTGACCTCATAAAAGTGACTGCCCCTCTGTTCTAGTATTTGCCTGCCTTCTGTGAGCGTGTGTGTATGTTACATTTGGGTGTAAACACACGCCAGCGGGGGTAAGCAGTTGGGTGTAATATTTGTAATGTAAAGCTGTTGCTTGGTGCCTGAGGGACCTTCAAAGGAGCCCCACGTTTGACGAGGACCTGCAACCGCAAACCGCTGAGCCCTTAGATGAATGCTGTGTGTACGTGTGAGTGTGTGTCACTGCATCTGCCGGTGTGGGATAGCCCTCACACCTGTGCACAAGAGATTCTTTGAAGTGCCTAATCGTCTCCTGCGTGCCTCGTCTAACCTTAGTGGCAGGATCCCAACACCGCACACACAGTTCACACGCAGAGACGGGGAGCAAGGCCAAACTCTGGGATCTCCTGTGGTGAGCTGGGAGATGGAGTGAGCTGATGTGGAGAAGGGAGGGAGCTGAGTGTGTGTGTGTGAGAAAAGAAAAAGACCGAGAGAATGTTGCAGCGAGAAAAAGGAAAACAGAAAAGTGTAAAAAGTCAAAGCAAACAGAAAAAGGGCACACATTAAGTATGAGAACGGAGGAAAGAAGGAGGATGAGAGGACTTAGAGGGTGAAGGAGGGAGAAAAGTTGCAAGGGAGAGCAGAAAGGGAGGCCCCCTGTGGTTTGGGAACAAGAGCAGAGGCGGGAGAAGTGCCAGAGTGGCTTAAATCACCAGGGAGAAACTCTGCAGGTGGAGGAAGTGATCAGAGGAAGTCATATGATGTCAAGGAAACCTCCAGGGTAAACGAGGACAGATGAGATGAGAGCTGGTTCTAGACACAGTAGGAAAGATAGGGAAGCTGTACGCCCCAGTTTGTGCCTCTCATCTGTTATCATCACATTTTTGTCACAGAGCAGAATCGTTTTTACTGCTAATATTTCAAAAACTGAAGGCTTGGAAGGTATTGGATTTTATTCCCTGCACATTAAATGCAAGTTTTTTCAAGTTAAAACTCCACAAATGGTTAGAAATTACAAATCCTACTCAATGTTTGCAACAAAAGAATTTTTTTCATGTTTCTGAGAATTTTGGAATACCTTAAATGTCCAGTGTGTAGGATTTAGGGGGATATACAGGCAGAAATTAAATATCATATAGAAAGTATGTTTTATTCAGTGTATAATCACGTGGAAATAAGAATCCTTGCAGTTATGTCACCTTAGAATAAGCTGCTTATACCGACATAGGGAGCAGGTCCTCGTCCATGGAGATTGCCATGTTGCACCGCCATGTTTCTACAGTAGCCCAGAATAGACAAATCAAACACTGGCTCTAAATAGGGCCATTTGCATACTTCACAGCCCCTTCGTGACGACAGTGTAGAAAAAACACAGTTTTTCTTTACATGAAACTGCCTTAGTCAGTGTTTTTACCTGTTTAAATCACCAGGTCTGTTGTTTTGGAGAGGAGGAGACCTCTGCTGATAACTCAGGTCCTAGTAAAAATCTCCCAAATGTCTGGATCTTAAGTTATCAGAGAAACAAGGTGAGCACACATAAGCAGGCGCTAGGCTTGCGGCTTGGCTCTGACATGCCAAACAGCATTGGAGAAACACTGATTCGTAACGTGAAACTGCTTTACTAAGTGTTTTTGCCTGTTTAAATTGACAGGTCCATTTGTTTTGGAGAGGAAGAGACCTTTGCGGATAATTTGGCTCCCTGTAAAAACCTCCTGAACAATGAACACTGAAGAAATTCTAACTGGGAGAAGTTTCAGTTTGTTGCAATCTGCCTGTCAAATCCCCTTAAATCTGACACACTGTTCCTTTAAAAGTGTAGTCAGCATTGTAGAACAATTCCTTGATTCTTGACAAGTTGCCAACAGACAGAGGCAAACTTTACTTGATTCAGTAACTTCCATTAAGATTTTAGGGAGACCTAAGGATGAATAAAAGAAAGTAATAAAAAGGATACTGAGTAAAATGACATAAATTACAGTACAGTAAAAGTAAGCAAGGTTTTAAAACTCTTATGACAGATGAAGATTGCTCTCCTGTCCTGTATTCCTGTATGAAAATATGCTCAGGTCTGTGTTTCCACTGTAATATAGCACAATAGCACAACTGTCCCTGCATGAACCAAATTTGTGTTTATTATTGTCTCATAGCGCTGCTCAGGCTGAACACAAAGGTTACTAAGTAATTAAATGTTTAACACCTTAAATAAGACGGCAAAACAAAACACCCTCTGATGTATGTCTGCAAGCGTCGCTTTGAGTAATTACTGGCTTCAGACAGGTGCATCCAACTCATTAGAGCAAAACTGGCAGATTTATGTTCACAAGTCAACACCGCCGAGGCAGTGTGTACAGTCGCTGTGATTAATTAGCAGTCTCGTCGTGTAGTGTAACAGTTCACCCGGCTCATCAGAGGTCTCCCATGTTGGAATTCAAATGAGCCAAATGAATGGGAGGACCCGCTTGGGGAGACAGAGAGGAGCAACAGGGGGTATGGGCACAGCATCAGGGTCGCATAGAGGAGCTTCAATGTATGTCTGTATGCCTACTGCCTGTCCATACAAGGCTTTTAGCAGTGTGCTACTGATGGACATTGAGAGTTCACTGCAGGGAGTCTCTTCTCAAACTGGAACACTGTTGAGTCAGTTTAATGTATTTCTTTTTTTTTAAAGGAAATCCCCCCTGGAGTGTAAAGCATTTATCTGCTATTTTGGGGGGTTTATTGCTATGATATCAGAGCATTTATAGCTGCTTTTACTAAAAGAGCCCTACCACACTGTAGCATGTGAGGTATGCTGATTTTGTTCACAGAAGGAGACTGTAGTTACCTATGTCACACATAGAGGGCAGTAGTGGCTTGCAACTTCTTACAACTGACCAGTGTGGTCAACATTAACGCATGCTTAGACATGCAGAAAACAGGATATGGATCAAACATGAAATAAAAAAACGAAGTAGTGACATTCCTAAAAAACACGTAATCTTGTGCAGAGCTTACAAATGACTGGGTTTCATGTAATGTGGGGCAACATGACTCAAGTCAACCAGAAATTAAAGTCATTTGGTGTTTAAAAGTACTAACTTATGGACAGAAAGTTGTAATTGTATCGTTATTTCTCTTTTGTGGGCTGTAGCACACCCAGAAAATATCTGTGGCAGCTGTTTGCTCACCCAGCCTTTTCCCTGGGCCTGTGACACACACACACTCACACACACGCAAACTCACACACATCAACAGCTCATCAGGAGTCTGCTTCTAAGGAATGATCTGGCGGCATCTTGAGTGGCAGCTCGCCGTTGCGTTGCACTCGAGTGGTCACCGACACTGCCTGATTGCAGGAGGTTGCCCTCTCATATTCCCTCAAAAATCTCTGGCCACAATCCCAAAATTATCTGTCCAGCCGAGCGCACCAGCATGAGAAAAAAAAGCATCTCTGCTGCTTGAAGGCTACTTGTTAGTCGGGTGTATTCTGGGACATCTGGCAGGAAAGCCACGAGTCATGCAATGCAAAGCCATGCACGCAAGCACCTGAGTTTAACACAGCAAGACACATGGAAACAAACCTTTAGGTATATGTTTTGTATTTTAATATGTGTGCTTCTTTGTTCATTCATTAAATATTAAAACTAAGTTGATGGAAACAGAATTGAAATTTTATATTTGCTGTAAAATACTAACTACTAACAGCTATTCCACAGCCAGGGACAGCATCTGGATTAGTATTTAATAAGTGTATAACATTCGTCATAGACCAGAGTGTCAATCAAAATTCACAACTGAAGCCTTTAGCAATCTGTTTCCACTTTCAGTTGTGCTGACTGTAAGTCCCTGAAGGCCACGCTGCTGCAGAATTTTACAGATCCTGTTTTATTGGCACTGAAATGTATGCAAGTATGGAAGTGTATGAAATGAGAAAAATGTGATTACTTGTAGGCTATTGTGTCTGAGGATTTAAGGCCCAGACACACCAAACTGACAACAAAGAATTAGTGGCGACGAAGGCCGACTGTTGCGTCGCCTCATGTCACCTGTGTCTCAGCCAAAAAATTTACTCTAAAACACAACACAAAGACTAAACTAGCACTTATGTGCTGCGCCTGCGTGAGAGGAAATATCTTCTTAAACCAGAAGACCAACGGGACAGATTCAAGACCACACACAGTAAATCCCAATTCGCTCACTCAACTTAAATTTTATTTGGAAACAGTTTGCACTCAAATCTTTTAGTTTAGCAAAATATAGTAACGTGAATAAGACACGAAATAAATGTGTCACATGAGTTTGTCCAAGAGGAGTTTCATGTCAGTTTAAGACAACTTTTTTTTGTTATTTAAACATTTAATTCTATGCCATGTGAACATAATAACATTGACTACATATTTTACAACATTTTTTTTACTTAATCGAACTAAAAACACATATTGGGGGTAGCTTAGGTTCCTCAACTGCAAGAGTAAGGGAAGGAGATGAATTCTGAAATAGGAAGTGGTCTTTATTTCACCTTAATGCAACCTTATGATAGACACTCTAATGGCCACACAAGCAGTAATTTGTCCATGCTGGTTGCTAGCATTAGCTTGTTGCAGGTTCTCATCTTGATTATTCCCTTGTTTATGTTAGTTTTTTAAAATGTTTTGGACTGGCTTGATGCTGATGCAGTCTGTAGCTGAACTAGAAGTTATAATGAATTATACTATAGATCAGTGACAATCTGGCTCGCAATAGGGTGCCAGGTGGTCCACCAACCATTTTCTAAATTACAATGAAAATAAATTGATTTGCAGGGGGGATTTTTTGGTACTCTGAATGTAGAAGGTGCCACACTACATAAATAAGCATCAAAATACAGCTTGTTTGTAAAAAAAAAAAAAAGTGCTTGGGGTGGATCCCCTGGACCCCCAGCGGAGGTCCAGGCTACGCCCTGAATGTCCTGGAAACACCCCTGTGTACACCTGATCTGCATGAGGCTGCTTTGACTGGATTTACCTCTTAGCAAAGATGAGTGAGGACAGCAAATGAAAGGTTGAAAACAGGCAAATAATGTATTATATATACTGATAAATATTATTAATGTCTGTTTTTAACCGCCCTGTGGCCTCCTATTGTTTTGTCAAAGTGGCCCCTAGGCAAAGCAATATGACTAACCCTGCCATAGATCAAGATATTGTTTTAGAACAAACAGTAGTTTTACTTCAGCAAACTCAAATCTTTTAATCAAATTATATGAGCAATTTCAAACAAAGGTGTGTTTTTTTTTGTTTACTTTACATTTCAGTGTTTACCTATACTTACCAAAGATACTTTTTCTAAACTCTTAACATACTGACATCACACCATTAGCCAAATAGTTCATTTTCCATCCCATTTTGAAACTTTGTCTGCATACACTAATTCTGTTAAAACACTACAAACCCAATTTACTATTAAATCAGTCTTACAAACACTAGCACATGTTTTCTATCCACAAGGAGCATATAGTCAATCATAGCACGACTTTCAAAATACCAATTAGTTGATGGCATTACAAAAACTGCATTACTTTTAATGATTAATTTTAACCTGCATACAACAGACCATATGGAATCCATTGCTTTTTTTTTTTTTTTAAAATTCATTTTCATTTTACTGTAAACGACTCTACATTTTTTGGCTGAGTTTGTTGAATGTGTGCTTTTTTGGCAACATTACAGTAAATACAGTACATTAGTCCTACAGTAATTTAGAGAATTGCTGCAGTAAAAGCTTTATTAGTAACATGATCAATAAATCAGCTTTTTTACAATGTTTCAATGATCTATTTTTTCAAAAATGCTCATCAGCTGTTTTAGTATAACTTTTGGACTGCTGTTGTTGCAGAAAATGAGGCTTTATACTGTATTTAAAAGGTTTTTTAACATTAGGTTTTCATTTCTGGCATGCTGTGTGGACGCATTTGTAAATGAGACAAGAAAGATTAATAGTTTTTGTATTAGGTATGCTTGTATGTAAAGAAAATTGAAGCATTTTAGAAATGTATTAGTCAATGTCGTATTCTGTTAAAACAACCTGAGCTAATGGTATGGTGTTGTGATAATTGTGTTTTGAGTAGTTTCCATCCTCCATACATTGAACTTTTTCTGCTACAAACTTGTATCTGTTTTCTAATGAGAGCTGCCACTTTGTATTGTAAGTACACAATGCCTCACTTCCCTGTGGTCAGAGCTCTAAACTGCACAGTGGTTCTCGTTGAGCCTATAACCTCCATTGTTTGGATCCAGATTTCTATGGGGGATCCTTTTGTGTGGGCTCGCCAAGATATAACTGGGGCGTAATTCACGGGAATGGGGGGGCTGCTGCAGGTCAATAGTGACCCTGAATGCTGAAAAGGCCTTCTGATCTTCTTGAAGCAAATCATTGATGGTAGGTAACCCCTGCCACTGATGCTTTGCTCCACAGAGGGCGGAGGTGAAAGGAGCCAGCGCGGCCCTTTGACATCCCAGCAGGGACCCTGTAATCCAACGCTCGTCAGTGCTAATCCAGAGCTTCACAGCCTCAAAGAGACCAGCAACACATGTGTTGCAATTGCTAACATTCCCCTGACATTAACAACCAGGTAGGAACCTCAATACCCAGATGAGTGGAAGAAAACAAATAGGCTTGTTAGTTCATTCTTCTTTTGATTCTGCGAGGAAAAATTACAGGTTTCCTCTTTGACAATGGCAGACTCTGATTGGCTGCTCAAGGCTAGAGAGGAGTCAAAGGTCAAGCCACTGACATCTGAGTTGGTCTCTCCCCCTTTTAATTCTCACTTGTGCCATGCAAGTTTCCATGAGAAATGCCAAAACACTCGAGAGGAACTTTTTTTTGAGATGTTTAAAGATGTGAAGAGTTTCAACCCCAGGTGGGCCGGGACACTAATCTGCTCGAGTCTCCGCATACAAAAGCTGTTTTTTTTTAATGGTTTACAAATTCCTAATTTGTTGAAGGTTTTCTGATCTCTCTTTTCTTGGTTTTTCCCTTGTATTGTCATCCTGTAATACTCTTGAAAATACCAGTCTTTAGTTGGATAAATAACCCGAGGCGGATTGGAGTGGTTGTTCCCATCTCTCACAATGAATGAGCTCCTCTGAGACTTCAAAGCAGGTCTAGACCTCAGCTTTGAGGCCTTGAGAATATTCTCAGCTCACAAATGACAAAAGACCGCCACAGGTGGTTTATTCTTCAAACTATAAAACAATACTCCACCTTATTTGTTCCTCACTTTTTCTTGAAAACCTGTTACAACACGTTGATGGATGAGGTTAAGGGCTACGCCAAGGAAAGCGTAAAGAGGAGAAATAAAGGGGCTGACACATTGTAACTTTTCTAGGCTTGCCTGTTTGCTCTTTGGTGGCTAAAATACTATGTAAGACAAACACAGTGTCGAATACTTCGATGATTCATAAGAGTGATCCACAAATAGTTTGATGCGACGTCCTGCCCTGCTAAATATCAACACAAACATGTGAAAATAAAAGCATACCTTTCTTAGAAAACTAGATCCTTTTAGGTTTATTCTTAATAGCTAAATCATGGTGGTCATGGAATTACCCTGTATGCTCCCTTTCTATTACACTCCCTGTTAAAACTTGCTTAATCCGTTGTAATAAATAACAGAAATACAAAAGAAAATATTGGTATCCAAGTCACGGCTCCTCGGCAGCCCAAGATGATGTTTTCTTTGTGGTCAAATCATAAATCTCATAATCACCCCTCAGAAGTACAAACATTGAGTTTCCATTCGTTACAGCAAGATGGTGAGCGTTTATCATGCGATTCATCCCACCCAATCTCCAAAACTAAAGCCGTTGTGTCTTGTGCATTGATTACACTTGGGGTTAACGCCCAGGCAAGCCCTTATAAAGCATATTTTTAAAGCTGAATCATCCTGATCCCATGGATTTATCCTTTAACCATAGTGAGAACTGTTGGTGGCAATGTTTAGTGGACTATAAATAAGAACAGCTCAGAATAATGGAGGCTGTGGATGATATGGAGGATTGAGCACATCCACCACAGACTTAGTCTGTGGATTATACAGCAAAACAATGGTGGACAGGATGGTTATGTGTGTGAGAGGTAAGGGAATAAATGGCTCTTTTGTTGATGCTGCCTCACGTCATGAACATGGAGGGAGTTTAATCTTTAAGATTTTGTATGGGTTTTTTTGTCAGCACAAGCTGTGCAACTTTTAGAATATTCTAAAGACAAGGTTCATTAACTGCCGGTTTTCAGAGCTTTTGACTGTATCTCATGGCCTTCTTCAGAAAAAGTGATCACACGACCTAAATAATGAACTTGGGTCACTTACTATACGTATACTGGATTGAATTTCGTCTCCATTTCTTCAGATCATGTTATGGTTTTACCAGTGGAATATCTGGTTAATATGATGCGGTCACATACAATTTTCAGTGGCTGTTTTCATCAGCTGTTTGTACTTAAAACCTAGTAACAGTAATGCACTATAATAGAGTGCTGCAGGAATGAGTCCTAAAACCTGGAAATGTGTTAGTGTCTCTGTGCTCCCAGGTTCCTTTATTCGAAGTAATTGGGTTATATGACATAAAATACACCAGTAAATACCCTACTGGTAATTTTGAAGCTTTTACATGTCTTAAAAATAGTGGTTGCTAACAAGCTGGTATACAAGACTACAGAGATTCATCACTCCAAACAGCTTTTACAGCTTCGTTTTGGTGGCAACATTGAGGTCAAGCGATTGTGGTGTTGTTTGTTTGTAACATATTGTTAGGTTTTTACTTCAGGGCGATTGCATTTAAGCTTGACAAAATCATAGTGGTTGTTGAGAGTTGTTGTTGAGATTATCTTGCTGAACAAAACATGTAAGTAATTCTGAACCAGATAGAAGAATTACAATGGATTTTGAACAGAGGGAACCAGTGCAATATTTCAGGTTGGTCTACAGAACGAGAATTGCCTGCCGGGTGCATACACTCAAGAAGTTTCTAGCGTCCGGGTTTAATTCCCATGTATGCAGCCTACTGAATATGCACCGTAGTGTTTTTCCTGCTGGCGCCGTCCTCGAGTTCCCCACTTAGCTCATAGACTTTACATTTTGATGATGTCACAGATTTTTAAATTGCTTTTCCTGGCTCAAAGAAAGTTTTCGTAAATGAAAGAATCATCACCAACCTTGTTTGCAGTTTGAGGCGTCCTGTCAACAGTTTATAAGATGTCTCTTTTATAATGGTGGTCTATGGGGAAAATGCTCCTGGGTCACAGGGGGTGTTTTTGCTGCAATATGGCGAGTGGCCAATGGAAAAAAATGGGAAGCAAGGCTGATTGGTGCTCTTGGGGCCTGATAGTGAGGTGGATGGATGGATGGATGGATGGATAGATCACATACACACAGGACTTTCGACCAAGAGACCAGTGCATGTGTCTTGTGTGAAACCAAAAGTCAACATTTTTAGTTACATACCTCATGTCATGTCACATCACATCTGCGAGAAGTACATGATGTAACGACACCATGATTGTTTTCCTGAAACAAATCTTACCAGGAGGGGCGCTAACTTCTGTTGTATGAGGAAACCCTAAATTTCCAGATTCTGTGAGCGAGGACTGCCACAACAGTCCATTGAATAAATGCACAGTCCACAATGCACTATGTGACACTGAAAGATGCAAAGGATAAACATGTTGTGTTAAAAGAAAGCCATATTTCTCACAGCCTCTGGAATGGACCTTTGGCTTCTTATTTTGATGTATTCAGTGTTGAAATATGGGCTTTAAGGTAATTTTAGGGAAATTTTAGTTTTCATTTCCAGCAAAGTGCTTCAGATAATTTCATTTAACTGAACCTGTATAAAGTCTGTCTTGTGGATCCCATAGACTGTTTTTAACAAAGTCCCTTTTGCCTATTTCTGCAATTAAGCTTTAAATAATAACTTACTTTCATAAACCAAAAAAGGTTTCCTATTTCATAATGAAATACATTTTTCCATTACATTAAACATGGGAACCAATGGCAGGATCACACATTTTCTAATCCTTATGCAATACCTACAGAGGTGCTAATCCTGTCATGGGTTGTATGTTAAACCCTCTAGTGTTTCTCTCAAGAAGAGCTCTGACTTTTCCAATAGATTTCAAGTCACTCATGCTTCACCTTTTGCACCTTTGGAAAAACCTGTCACATAAAGGAAGGCTTGTGGATGTTCAGAGCAGGGGCCCCATTTCCGAGCACTTAGCTGTCATGTAAATCTGAGGGTGTCATCATAAGCCCAAACACACAGGGTTGTCTATAGCTCTGCGTGTTACAGTATGTAGCCCAGTACAGGTACTACTGTAGGGCATGGAAATTAACCGGAAAAAAAACATAAATATCTACAATTATAGCTTAAAGGATCAAAAATAACAAAGTTGTAAACTCCCTTAAAACTTGGCTTTCTGAAATGGGGCTGTGTAACATAGCTGAGTGTGTTGGTAAATTATCAGTGTGAATCCTTTTAACTTCAATCACCATCTTTGGGATGTGGAGATGATTGCTACATGGTGTAATTGAAGAGTAGATCAAAAGCAGAGGCAGAAGTGCTCACTGAAGACGAGTGTCAGAGTCCACGGAGGGAGCTGCAAGTACAGACTGTGGCCCTGTTGGGAAACTGAGTCCTACAGATTACAGGCCTGGGATTATCATTATGACAGTCACTAGGTGAGAAGCAAATCCTGTCCAGAGTAGACTGAACTGCAAATGATTTTAACAATACACAGGCTTGATTACATAGTTAGTGGAGTGTATTGGTATTACTGTAGCGAATACAGATTATTTGCATGCTAAGATTAGAAGTAATAAATCTGTTACTGTTATGTGCAGTAAGAGTTATTGTCAAAGGTAAGATCTTATATTTTTATTCTTAATTTATTTAGTATGTTTCAGATTTTTTTTTAAAATAAAAGTTCTCCTTAAAGGTCCAGTTGTGTAGGATTTAGGGGAATATATTGGCAGAAATGTAATATGATATTTTAAGTATGTTTTCTTTACTGTAAAATCACCTGAAAATGAGCCATATATCTACATAGGAAGAGGGGTCCTGTTGCACCACCATATACGGGCACCCCAAACACTGGCTTTAGATAGGGCCAATTGCATTTTCATGTTGGCCACCTTTGTCAAAAGCCCCGCTGCGATAAGCAGTGTTGAAAATAACAGATTTTTTAATGTAAAACTTGACTCAGAGTTTTTACTAGTTTAAATCACTCCATTCATTTTTGGAGTGGGAGAGACCTCTGTGAATAATGCTGCACCTGAGAAAAACCTCCTGAATGCAAGTTATGAGAGAAAGTGTGCAAGCACAGACTAGCAGGTGCTGGGCTAGTGGGCCATCTCTGACGAGCCAAACAGTGCTTTATTCAGCGTTTTTACTGGTTTAAACTACCACATCAGTTTGTTTTGGAGCAGAGGAGACCTCTGCGAATAGTGTGGCACCCCATAAAAATCTCTTGAACATCTAGATCTTAAGTTCTAAGAGAAAGTATGTGGGCACAAATTAGCAGGTGCTGGGCTAGCAGCCCATCTGCAACATGTCGAAATGTATAGGAAAAACACTGATTTGTAACGTGAAACTGCTGTATTCTGTGTTTTTACTGGTTTAAATCTGCTCCTTTTGTTTTGGAGAGGTAGAGGCCTCTCTGGGTAATTCTGGCTTCTGGTAAAAACCTCCTGAACAATGAGTACTGAAGGAACTCTAGCCAGGAAAAAGTTTTAGCTGGTTGCAATCTGCATTTCTCACCATTAGATATCGTTAAATCCCCCTAAATCTTACACTCTGTTCCTTTAAAGCAGTGCTATAGTAAGGGGGTTATGCTGTTATCTGCAGACGTCAGAGAGCGACTTTGGTCCCATTCACAATAATTCCAAAGTATAGGCACAGGGGTAGGCAACCTGTGGCTCTGGAGCCACATGCAGCTCTTTCATCCCTCTCCACTGGCTCCCTGTGGCTTTGGTAAAACATTATATAGAAATTAATAACAGCTATTTTTTAACATTTTAATGTTCACTTTTCACTTTCGTTGGCCTTGAGTGGAGTGAGTACATTCACCACTGTAAAAATATGCAGTCTATTCACAGAATTTTAAAAAATGTTTTTACATTTTATCAACTAAATCTGCGTCCTTTAAATTTTCCCAGACTTCAATAGTGATGGCGTGTCTTGGATCTCCCTAGCTAAGCTAGCTCTGGATTCCAGATCGATAAAAAGTCTTGGAGGACAATAGAGAATTTAACAGTCCTTTGTTTGCTTATACCACCAACCCTACAAAGTTAAAGTACCAAACAAACATAAATAGCCCACTGTGGAGTAGCCACCTTGTGGTATAACATATTAATAAATGCTCATTTAGACCTTTTAGTAATGTTCATGGGCGAATTTAGACTCACTGTTACCTTCATTATAAGGCTCGAATGTGTTCTGCAGCTCCAGGCAGATTATTTTAGAGCTTTTTGGGCAAGAATGTCTCTTTTGATAGTAAAGGTTGCTGACCCCTGGTGTAGGCATACTAAGATTATGGCCATTTCCATTCCATTCCTGACAGATCACCTTGAGTGTTTGTCCAGCCGGCCCCCCTACACCCCACCACAAACTGCCCCACATCCATCACAACATACACACAAAGGTGTACACACTCCCAAACCCTTGAATCTGCCATGCCACACCCTGTCTGTCATTGATAGAGTACAGATCCTATCAGGGATGGATGCCGCCAGGCCTAGATTTGTTTACTGTTTGCTCTCTGAAGTGCACTGGTCACCTATTTTTTCTCTGCAGCTAGAAGAGGAGCAAGAGAGAGGGGGGAGAGTCAGATCGGGCCTCAGATAACTCTATAGCCCTTTTTACGCAGAGATTGTGCTGTAGGGCGTCTATGAAGTCCCTCCTTCATGCTACCTTTGCATTTTTATACAGAACCAAACGACAGCGGCACAGTGCCTTTTCAGTGTGTGATTTTAGAGCGCATGCCAGGATTGCAGAATCAAAAGAGGTGTGACTTACATCATATGCCTTGGTAGTGCTTGATGAGCAATAACAACGGCATGTCAAGGTGACAACAATAATTGACCGTCTCTGTTATACAGTGGTCTATCTTGTCCTCTGCTCGGGGGGTAAGGAGCTCCCGGACCTCATTGTGGACATTTTCTGCTGCTGCTCTTCTGCTTTGAGTTAGCTGCTAACTTGTAACAGCTACTTTTTAAACTCACATGTTGCATAACAGGTCGTCAAAATGTCACACCCATGCTGCCCATCATTCTGTCCCGCTGGCTGTCCCGTTTATACAGACATCATTTCGGCACTGTTACTACCTCTGATGCTAGCTTAAAGACGAGACCACTCCACGATTGTACCTTTTATACAGAGCGGCGAGGTGGCATGACAGCATGAAATTCACACCTTGAAGAGGCAGTCTGAAAGTGGCTTATGTTTCAAGCAGACCTACTGGACAATTGACTGCTGGTCAAGCCC
The DNA here is from genome assembly GCA_019142605.1 of Cephalopholis sonnerati. Taxonomy (NCBI): domain Eukaryota; kingdom Metazoa; phylum Chordata; class Actinopteri; order Perciformes; family Serranidae; genus Cephalopholis; species Cephalopholis sonnerati. The sequence goes on along the minus strand of JAGQAX010000005.1, from coordinate 24,030,754 downwards.
CGCCCCCCTCAATTACTGCTGGTATGCCTGTTAACTTTTCAGTTCCTTTTTGAAAAAGACACCAATGACAAAAGGGTCTTAAATATGCACTTGCTAGCTGCCTTATCTCAGCAAAATAAGTCAGCATCCTCATCAGTTGATCCATTTAGAAGACATGTAAATAAAGGAGCAGCATGGTTCTTGTATTGCAGTGTAGAGTGTGTTAGCCCTTGTTGTGTGTGGTGCAGTATAAGAAATATGCAAAATCAGAATTAAAGCTTAACTTGCAACAACCTTAGATTTATGATTAAGGCTTTGAGGATAAGACTAACTAATACTCTAGCAAACGTAGTAGCATCCAGGGCCTGCTCCCACACAGTGAGGGAATACTACACAGTGTCATGTCAGGCTATAAAAAAAGAAACCACCCTCTAGGCTCTTTAGATGCAGAGTATCACTCTTACTACAGCCCCACGCTCATCACTTCAACATGTGTTGAAATCCGAAGCTTGACAGACTTGACGTGCTGAGCTGCGGCTGCGGAGCTATGATTGAATGGCCGCTTTTCAACAGAGGGACTTAGCAAATGGTCAATTAAGACAAAGCATGTAATGCTGTTGTTGAAAGTATATCTCATCAGAATCTCCAGCTCTGTCAGGACACAGCGACAGCCTCACACCACACATTTTGCAACGTGATTGGTGCGCATCACTGAACCCGGGAATGCTCACTGGCAGTTGTAAAGCTATATTCTCTCCATAAACAAATAAGCACCACACAGGTCCTCAGGGATGAGGGAGATAAATTGAGGTGTTTCAAAACGGAGAGAGATACTCACTGGGGTTTTTATGGGTCATATATTTTAAGTGTGATGGAAGGAGGGTGTTAGCATGTTTGCGTAAAACCATGTTTCTGTAGGTAGGATGAAGGGGGGTGAGTTTGAGGGCTGGTTGGTATGTGAGGAATCATGTCTGTGGGTAACAGAGCAGTGATTTCTTGTGATGTCTGAAGAGGTGTCATTACCTCTAATGTCCTTTGAGATGGTAAGCACCAGGTCAAAGGGCAAGGAGTGCACTTTGCGCTTTGTGTCCCTCTGTGCAAGACTGGAGGAGCAGGCAGATCTACTGCAGGAGGAGAGGAAAGACAGATAAGCAACTTGGAAAGAAACAGACAGAAAAAGTTTGGATATTATGAGCAGAAAAGGAAAGAAAAATATGTATAAAAGAAAAAGATATAGTGGAAGAAGCTACTCTTTGCTTTAAAGTGTTTGTGAATTCCCTATAAAGTTTTAATACACAGCGCTTATTGATATATAGGGCTGCCCTCTAACAGTCGACCAAACAGTAGTCGACCAGAAAGGTCATTGGTCAGCAAGAGTTAATTGGCCGCTTAGTCGCAGAAAACGTGAAACTCTATTAGGAGCTGCTCCTTGTCAAAATAAATCAACACCTATATGACTGGAGCATTTGGGAATTTAATTTGAAGGACAGAAATAGGAAGTGGCCACGCTCAGCAGTCAGACAGGAGTCACGTTAATTTCCAGGGCTGGTACCTGCGGTTATTCCACAGGCTGGTTAATAACATGTCGGGCAGGAAATCCAAAGTGTGGGATCATTTTGAGAAGGTGAAGGATGAACCCAAGGTGATATGTAAACTCATCTTTATTGGTCGACTACAAACATGACGTATCATCTGAAACATGGAAGTAGCTACATGCCCATTAGTAACTTAGCACAATCATTACTGCTTTGCTGACAGCGTCATTAACAGGCGGCTCGCTCAGTGTGTGACGTGCACTTGTAGATAAAATATAGGCCTATATTAATGAAGGTTCATTAGTACGGTTTTGTATTTCTCTGTAATGTAGAAAAGTGTTAACAATGTCACTGATACTATTCTTTCTCACACCTTCAACTCAAACCGTAAACATGCAGGCAACTAGTCGACTAATGGCCTTAAATGACGACTATTGGTCGACTGGGAAAATTCTTAGTTGGGTGGCAGCCCTGTTGATCTGTAAGTCAACTCCCCACTCTTATTTTGGCTGACAGGACACCCTACTTTCATTGGTGTTGCATATAAAAAGTGCGCTGCAGAATTGTCTAAAACAGAGGTAATTTCTGAGGAAGACTGGTCTGAGAGGAGAGCTCTACCTCTGCATACTCTGCTCACTGTGAAACACAGCACTGGCAAAATGATCAGTAGATCAAATTCAAAGCCAAACACACAGATCTTATTTCAGCTAGGAGAGTACTTAAAACAATTTGCTATTGTATGTATGCAGTCTGTGCATCTGCTTGTTCAAACCTAGTGGTTACCTTAATAGAATTTGTATTTGTCTCCACCTGCATCTGGAAAAAAAGACCTGTGCCTTCCAGGCCATGATTACATGTTACATTTTGTTGTAACATTTCTAATTAGAGAACACACAGATGCAGAGGATGTGGAACAAGTTGAGTCACAGTTGGTTTGGTGTCAGGAACACAAGCATTTAATGACTACACATTTATTCACTTACAATATATTAGTTTACTCACTGTAGAAAAAAACTTAAACTTAAACTTCTTCGCTTAATTTAATATCTTTTTAAAAATTACGGAGCTTTACTTTTCTCCTCTGCTGCAAATTCCTTCTGCCCTGATGCTGACCCTGCAGGGAGGCTACAAGGCTCTACAGCACTGTACCAACATGCATTTTTCCATTGTTCCATGTGTGATTACATCCATGATGTAATGTCAGTGTGCTGCACCCGCCCCGAGGCTACAGTGGGACTTCTGCTGTTGGTGGAACAATTTGCAATCTCCTGTTTTGTTTATTTTACCTCACATCGGATGGAATTCCCCTCTTATCTAAATCCAATAATTACTTAAACCTGGATGTCAAAACACTTTCCATTATTATCAGAGCCCTCTTTCCCCTTTTTCCCTTTGATGCCAGTTGTTACCGTGCAGGAACACAGTCCCTGGGTCTTTTTTAGCTCAACTGAGTTGTCAGGATCCATAACCACAAGAGTCACAGGGGACAGAACAACTGTTTGTCTGATCTCGGGATGCTGTGCTGACTTGTCAGGATTAAGACAACACAGTATTGTATCTAGCTTTCATTCATGACCACGTTTAAGATGTGGTGTCTGTTTACAGACAACAATTGAGGCTTTTTATATTAACAAAACAAGCTATAAGATGATGAGGATGTTTTCTTACTGAGGATTAAGGGGGAATCTTAAGTTAAAGAACGACACAGCGATAGACTTTAAACGAGTAAAAAAAAACACTCTACACGCACATTTAATTAAAATAGATCATTGCTTTGAACATTTTCTTTTTAAAACAATACTTGTGGGGTATTTGTGTCACTGTGAAACTGTCATTGTAAATGCTGGAAAATGGAATTGGCAAATAACTCCCTGAAGCTGTACTCTGCAATCTCTGACTCACAGAGCTGAAGTAATAGCATTTACAAATGGGTCACTTACACACTCTAAAGGGATAGCTCTTTTTTTGTGCAGGACTACGATGACTCCACCGGTAAATGGATTTCCACCCAATTTGATGGCCTGTTTAGCACTCTGAGCATAATCCCTCCCTTGCAGAGATGCTTTGTTGAAGTTTTGGGTGTATGGTTGGTTTGTTGCTGATTAGGTTTCTGGGCTGTTCTTTCACTGAACAGATCTTGGTGCATTTGCTGTGATACCTGCACATTTTTCTGTCCCCTCAGTGATCTTGTTGATGGACGACGAGTGTTTTGGGGTAATTAAAAGTTGGTTTAGGCATGGCTAAAAGCACCAATGCAAACACAAAGCAAGGGGTTAAAGGGCGTCAGTGGTTAGGCACCCAAAACGCTTTGCAGATTCCTGCTAACAGTAACCTTTCAGTGGTTGAAAAGATCATGGATAGGAGGGTGGGCATTTTTGAGATAATGTTGAATTATTTACTGCAGCTTGGGTGTGATCTACATAGTTTGGGCCATCAGTTCTGTAGGTTACGATAATGTTTCTCACCAAAGTAACTGCTGAGCTCTGGGAGCAAGGTGGCCTTGCTACCCAGTCTCACTCTGACGTCGTTGAAATCTGGAGCTTGGGCAGTGACTTGCGCCATCAGACACTGACGAAAAAAGTCGTCCTTTAACATTGGGATGATATGCGGCCGGTCAGCGTTATAGTTAGTGGTGCTCAGCAGCGTCAAGGGGAAATGAAGCAGGACAAGAACGAAAGTTAAGTTGGCGAAAGTCTGAGTAGGGTGGCCAGGAGGGGTTGTGAATGGGTCCAACAAACATCGACCTTCACCCGGGAGAGTGGCGCTTGTGTCCCCTTAGATTATAAAGCCAAACCTTGTTCTTTTTTCATAAATCTAACCATGTGTTTTTGTTGCCTAAACCCAACCACGTATGCTACTTGTTGGAGGCAAAAAAAAATTCAATTTGCAGTGTTGTACTGACATAGTGCGTTTATTTTGAAAGAGACAATATGTAAATGGTAAACTTCCTGTGAAAACAGAAGAGTATTTTGAAAGAAGACAATATATGTAACAGACAGAATAACCAACGCACCCAGGGTACCTTACACGTCATATCTGGGTATGTCAATATGTGACGATGTGTCGGCCCTTACTGCAACAAATACAAGCAGGCACTTTTGCAGACAGGTTGTAAACGAACCAACATTACAGAGGTTATATAAATCAGTTTATCTGGAGGTAAAATGGAGTTAGTGCCCCCAGAGTGTCAGTAGTAATCTGTTACCATTAAAAAGTGCATGCACACAGTAAGTACAGTAGGTCAAAGTTGAACCAGGAAGTCAGACTGTAAACTGCAGCTAAATCCAAATGTCTGCACTTCACTGCACTTGCAGACGCGTGGACTTTGCAGGCACGTTTCCGGGAAGCCCTGAGAGTGATTAGTGCTGTCCAAAGCTACAATTCATTCAGTCCACAAGGGGCCTCAAGCGGACTTCATGCAGACTTCCAGAGAGTTCGTTTGGGGTGCAGACTTCAGCAGACTTTACTGATTTAATAACCCACAGTTCATAGTAATATGGATGTGAAGTTTTGGGTTTTTCAACTGCCACAAAAAAACGTATCAGTGTGTCAAATCGTTATTGGTAGTTAGGTCTATTAAAATGTTACTTGCCAGAAATAATATTCAACCACATCATGATACAGAGATATGCATAAGTGCAGGCTGTAGAAGGACTGAAAATACATTTTATTATCGCGGCAGTGAAAAAGGCAAAAAAAAAAATTGGCCAAAAATCAACAAAAGAAGGTCTTCTAATGTCAGTAATGCCCAATTTATTGAGTCATAGTCCTGTCCTCATTCACGAATATTTCTGTTTTGGAACATGTGTAGCCTGTTATATAGAGAGATATCAATACATTTTTGTGTAGTCACAAAAAAGGTTATATATGAGATTCATATCTGCAGGAACAGATGAGTAGGTACTATTCATCAACTCATATGACATATATGAATATGACAGCAGCAATAGTTTCCACAGTAACGAGTAAAACAGTCTGGAGGGCTGTCTCTCAGCAGCTTGCAGTCTCTGCCCTCGCAGACTTTACGTGATGACAGTAAATACATCACACTATATGTGACTGAAGTCCACGAGGGCTCAGTCTGCAAGTCCAGAGGGTGGACATTTGGATTCAGCCAGGGATGGATCACTTTGGGTCATATTTTTTTGCCTGTCCACATAAACCCAGGGATTTTATTATTATATATATATTATTATACTATTCTGACTTTTCATATGTTTTGAGCTGTTGAACTTGTTGGGAAGGCGGCCAAAACAATAAGAACAGGACCCAAATTTTTGAAACTAGTATTCACCTTTATTCCTTTTCATTCAGAGGTCTAATACCTCACTCACAGAGCTATTCAGAAATTTCACAGCTCTAAAGATGGACCACATGGGAATCTGGGAAGGAAGAGAAAAAGGAACGAGTGCAGGCAAAGCAGATGACCACATTACCTCCTCCAGGGCTGGCACTGCATGTCTCCAGCTTTTGTGCTGTAAACAGCCTCACTAAAGTCATTACTTTCTTAATTGGACCAGCTCAACATGTTTTCTCAAAGTCTTAAGTAGTTTATGATTCAGAGACACAAGCACTAAGGACTGTCGTTTCCCCCCGGCCTCAGGGCAACAGGCCTGCATGCCATGTGAGGAAGCAGGAGGACACCTGTGTCACATTTCCCGTGATCTCTGTATACAGCAGTGTGCCTGCTCTGATGACCGAATTGTAGTCAGCTTATTGTATCCTGGGGGTCCAATCTGAGATGAAAGTATAATGGACAGCCATGTCCTTTTCTAACCTCTCCAAAGACACCACAGGGTTTAGCAGGGACATGGGGATGATGATTAGAAGGTGCACCAGTAGGACGCCGCGTTCACTGACAATCACCCTAAAAGAGAGTTCATTCCTCCTCGCTGATTCCTATAGCATTCATGTGATTTAAAAATGCATGTGAATGAGCAAGCTGGGCTGCAAACAGCTGGAGTTTTCTATGCTTCAATAGCCTCTATGCATGATATTTGTTGAATGTTGTAATGCAATGTTTGGGACATGTTAAAGGGAGTCGGAGGCAATCTAGTATGATTGAATAGAAACAGAGGTGCCTTCTGGGGATCATTCTTTTGATTTACTGGGACAAGAAAGTCCATGTAAGTAGAGTGAAAAGCTTTCACTCATATAAATGCAATTCAGTACCCTTACTTGTCTGGACAAAGATGAATGGTTGGCTATTGCAGACTTTTAATCAAGGCCTAAGAATACAGGATGTATCACAGCGTGTGCCAGCAGACCACTTTGGCATATCAACATGAGGTTGGGATCTTTTAGCTGATGAAATTGCATCACTTGACTGAAAGTTTGCTGCTTTACACCTAAAAAAACATCTGACATCACCATGATGCAGCACAACAAGCTCTGATTTCATTCTTTCATCATGGCAAACAAATCATAAACAAAGGTACCACATCTACCCGGTCCAAACAGACTCTCACACCAATCAGATGGGACCGAGTTCCTCTGAGTCCTGGTCCTTTGGAGTTGTCCTCCTGCGTGCTGGGTTTGGCTTTGTCACCTGCACGAGGAGAAGGAGACAACAGAAGCACGGAGACCGTGAATGTGAGATGCGTTGGTGGCTGAGGCAGGACTTTTCCGTGCCTCTCTCTTTTTCTTTGGCAGGACCAGGAGCCCCTGCGTGGGGGCCACCCCCTCTGACATCAGCGGGGCCCCGCAGCCCTGGGAAGTTGAGCATGTGAGCTTCCCCAGGTCATTAGGGAGAGGCTTGAAAAGACTGTCACCAGGAAGGAGATAAGCCGCGAGGGGCGCAGTAATAAGGCCCTGAATAATAGCCCCTCTGTAGAGAGCCACTGAGGACACAGACCCAGGGATTAAAGGGAGACTGAAAAGGAGAAAGTCAATGGACCTCTACAAAAATATGAACCAGAGTGTCGGTGAATGGTGGGGGGAGTTATCAGCATTCTGGGGGCTCCTTCCCTGGGCCCCATCAAGCTCAAGGAGAAGGGAGGTGTTCTGTGTTGGAAGTCTCTTCTGGGATGAGACTGGCTATTTTAAAACAAGGTATTTCTGCTGTGTTGGCATGTAGTGTTGAAGGCGCCACACAGAACCTGATTTCACACGCACTTGCTGACCTGCAGCTCAGTGAAGTAAAGCTCAAATCTCTGAGTTGCGCAGCATCTTTTCTACAGCAACTTGAATGTACTGTATTCCTACTGTAAAAGAATCTTAATGTGACAGCATGTTTCTAATCTCATTGTAAATGTAATGCAGTTTGCAGCAGCTTGTTCCTGCTTGTAGGTTAGTCTTTTTAATTTCAAAATTGTATTTTAAAATGAAAACAATCACAGTACACAGAAGTGTTTTGACAGCATTTCAGAAACAATCTCCGTCCATATTAACACACCTGAAAATGCATATCACATGACTATTCATGTACACTTGACATGCGTGCGCCGGTGTAGGCAGATTATCTACTCCGTGGTTTGTTGGTTGCTTAATTATAGAAAATACTACAGAAATGGCAAAACACACGACCAGAGATGTCTTTGATTGGACTGAGGAGGAGGTGGAACTGTTACTAAAAGTAATGGCAGAAATACTGAGGCAAGGATGCGGCATGTCACGTACGTGGAGCGAGGTTTTTTACCTGCTATATCTGCTGTGTGGTTGCTGCCTGCCTCGCTGTCAATATATATTAGAAGTGGACCATGAAAATGCACTGTTACAGCTGTTACAGGGCTGTGGAGCCGCACGTAGAGAAAAATAAATGACCAGCTGGGTAAAAACAATGTTGAGCAGCACAGTGCCCGTGCAGGCAAGCATAGCTTCTGTGGTCAGTGTAGCAGCTTCAGTTGACCATAATGGACGGGCTCTGCCTCAGGCATGTGGCGGCAGACGTGCCACACTGTGACTGTGTCCCATGTATTTTGGCTGTAACATGAGTATAGGGTTGTCGGGGTGGCACGAAACAGATTTAGAGTCATTGCAAAGCGAGTATGGTGACATATCAGAGAGTTACTGTGAACATTATCTATCAACACTGGAAGCCATGGCAGTGTGAAAAGAGAGGGCTACCCATACGAGATGGATGAAATCACAAAAGGTATGTAAGTTAGGCTTAGATTTAATGTTTTGGCTCAGGAAGCCATCTGCGTCATCGTTTTCAAAAGTCTCTGTTTACGTCTGTCCAGACTAAAACACATGCAACTACAGATTTTCAAACCTAAGTGGGGTCAGCAGTGTTGTCAAACGTCTGCGTATTAGGGGTCCCAAATTGCCCGATTAGCGTGGACGCTAGGCGTACACACAGCAGTGGATATGCGTTCTGATACCAAAACACATTAGTGTGGCTGTAATCTCAGTCCCCTTTTTTCATCACATTTTGTTCACATCCTGTGAAGCTTTTCTTTCTGCCAGAAGACATTTAAACAGCTAATCAATATTAGCTACAATAACAGTACAGGAAATATAAACTTCGCCTGTGTGTTTATAGTACACCACATGGTAGAGTATGCAAAGCTCAGATTATCTCTACCTGCAGAGTGAAATCTATAGAAAACGGGGAAGAAAGGGATTCTCTTCTGAATTATCTGTCAGACACAGTTAAAGCCAGTGTTAAAGTGGTTCAAAGCCTGCCTCCGCCTGCCAAGATTTCCTGTGACAGGACAGTTGTTGATGCAGGTGGAGGTCAGTATAAATCCACACTACCATGTGACATTTTCTGTTGAAAATTGCTTTCCTACCTCTGGACCTGTCCCTGGTGTTGCATTGATCACCAAAGTGAGTTCAGATTGTCAGATGGTTTGGCCCACTGCCCTCTCAGCTGCATGGGTTGTAACACAAACCTACAGGGTAATGCGGCCTCATGCCAGCTATTGAAGGGAAGGAAACCTCACAAAGCCCTCTAATCTGTCAAAGGAAATTCAATTTTTGGGGACACCCAATAAAATGTACAGTCAGGGGGTCTATTTGTGAGTCGCTCTCGGGGAGGTTGCTGCAACTGATGAATTGCCAAGTAATTAGGTCATTCCCTTCAATGCACACTATCTGAATCAATTTCCGATCTCACCGCAGTGCTGTGCAAGCTTCCCATAATGTGAGCCACATTGTCAGATGCTGGGAACAGTAATATGAAGCAGACACGTGAGGCTGATCTCAGGTGGGCCCGATCCCATCTGTTGGAGCCATGAGGGCTCTGTCAAGGCTACCCTTCAACCCTGCAGTGCTTACATGACAGACAATGACAGAGTGAGACGTAAACAACCTCTCCTAATTGACTAATGTTCAAGAAGTGGACGTGTACAACTGCCGGTTTTGCATAAAAAAACAGCCTGGCATGTGATTCCTGCAATAACACACATTATACCAAACACAAAAAGAGCTTAAACCCAACAAATGCCTCAGAATTTCAACACACACTTTCTATGGTTACCCAGTTCTTAACTAAAGTGCAGGCATGCCCACAAATGAAGCCTGCCCCCTTCACTCCAACACTTCAGTCCAAGAAGTCTGTTAGCAGAGCCCCTTGAGACTCAACCTCTCTCCTCACCCCACTGTCACCTCCCACACAGCTGCTTGCCGCCACATTGTCCCCCCATCATTGTCAATGTCACTGTCACCACCATGCACAACATGCGCCCACCCTACTGCTAACCTTTCCTCTCACCAAGCCTGGCCCCCGGGGTTTTAGCTGTCGATTGTTCTGGGACACGACTGTGGAGCCGAGTGGCGAATCAAAGCCCTGCTCTCCCGCAGCAGGAGAGCCCCCTCGACTCTGGCTTGGCCTAGCCCTGTTCGGCAGCCCACGGCAACCAGACTTCACTCTCCAGATCTCCGCTTTTAGGAACCCTGCCACTCCCCCCACTCCTTAGCCACAATCCCCGGCCAGGAGCAAGCCCAGAGAGACAGGCAGGTCTGTGAATAGACTGAATGGGCATTTCTTCAGGCAAGGCTAATGGGTGGTCCCTTTACCTCGGGATTGGACTGCGTGGAAGCAGCCCAGCCAAAAGAGCTCTCATGCAATGTCACCTCGAACAATAATCAGCAAAAACGCTCCAGAGTTTGGACTTCCTGGAAAGACATTTACTTTGCCCCGTTTTCTTTTTGTTGAAGGGATTTTCAAAGGCAGCTCTTGCTGAGCAGGGAAGCTGTCTTGAACTCAACCCCCTCAGCTTCTCTCTCTTTCACCCTTCCCTCTTTCTTTTCTCTCCTTTTCTTTGTTTGCTCAAGAGGTGTCAAGGATAAAGGTGTCTTTAACTCCCAAAGCTTTTACCTGGGAATTTGTCCATCACTCACATGCCACTTGTCCAGTTAGCTGAAGCAGTGTAATTTGTCCATTCACCGTCCCTATTGAAGTGTTTCCAGTGTTTTTCTTTAAAATGTCAGCATCAGATCTGCTTTTTCTTACACTTATTTGAGCACATATGGTGGCCGCAGTCCAGCGGGAGGAGTCCACGTGAGGTGATGTGTGAGCTTCGGTGCAGGTGAGCGCGCTTTCCATGGCTTGTGTTGTGCAAACAGAGGCTGTCGAAATGCAACAGGGCCTCTGAAGGAACCACACCAGACAGATCTATGTCTGTCATCTCATTGTGGGACACACACACACACACACACACACACACACACACACACACACACACACACACCACACACACAAATGCACAAAGCTGACACCGGCTGCATGTAAAGGTGCCTTTGATCAGAGTTTCTCTCAGATCTTCAGCAGCTTCCCTGCCATTTAGTCCTGTTTACACAACTTCAGACTCTAACTAGCAGAGGGACAATACCTGGAACACCCATTTAAGGAGCTGGGGAAGATGTATAGTTGAGGACATATTTGGTTAAGTTTGACCTGAGTTTGTCCTGTTGTCAGTTTTCAATCAGTCATTATCAACGTTGTCATCATAATTGTTGCCATTCTCCTTTTCCTTTATTTCTTATTACTCTTACTACGACACGCTCTTTATTTCTACATAACACTGTCTGTCTCAGAACACCTGTTAGCATTGTCCTCTAACAAAAGATACAAGCATGTTAGTTAACATGCCAAGTTACCATACTGTATATGCATCCATGTCTGCTTCGCTTTTCTACATCAACCATTCAAATTCTGCAGTAATAACCTGATACCACAGCTGCAAAACAGAGGGAACATGATGCGACATACACTCCATCATGGACCCTATCACGCTTAATAAAGATTCAACGGTGTTTCACGAGCTGCAGCGCTCAGGTGGATACCACTGAAATGTATATAAAACAGAGCCAAGGTGGATGGATGGGAGATCAGAGCTGGCTGGAAGCTGTGATGACCACGTGCTGAGCTCTTACAGCAGCCCACAGGCCCCTCATGGGGGTAGGGGGCTAAATGAAGACCACCTGGACTGGGGCTAATCCCCCAAACACTATCCTCCTTCCCCAGGACCGCTTCATGGAGTCATGCCACAGGATTTACACAGTTTTGGATTTGAAACAGGCCTGTGACTTTTTTTCCTCTCTTGGTGAGAGAGTGGATGGAGGTGGTGGGGAGGAAGGACGTATTGAACCTTTTCTTGTAAGTCTCTGATGCCATGAACCTGCTGAAGGTTATAGCTCATGCATACGGCTGAACAATGTGTCCTCTCGGAGGCTGTTATGAATGATGGATTTGTCATAAAATGTATTCATTCTCAAACTTTCACTTCCCACTGCCTGTTCTGGATTAGGTATTAGTGATCTGGAAAAGGACAAATGGTTCTTATTACCAAACTGTGCATCTACCCTCTCTTGCACATTTGCACAAGTTTCATGTTCATATCTTTTTGTTTTTTGCCAAATCGTATCTGTTATCAAATCACGGGACTCCTTGATACTATTGTAACTCCAGATGAATGCGTAAAGAATTGAGGTCTTCGTTGTGGTTGTATTTAATCAAGATTAGATTTGTGGATACTGGATCTTTTGAAGTCGTGTAGCCTCAAACAGTAATCTGGCGTCAGATTTGACTTTGTTGCAACAAATATAAATCACATACATCTGCACTGCACAGAGACGGCACACACACAGACACACATGCACACACACAAACAAACACACACAGATAACATGATTAAATATGCTACAGAGACTGGTTGTCTACATTTATCTCAAGATAAGGTAAAAGTGGACAGCCGATTACAAGGTGTTGCACCCATTTCCTGTTGGCTGCATGTAGTCTCAGTATTGAAGAGAGGAAACAAAAACCAGAAAAGACGTCAACAGCTTTTGAGCCTTGATTACCATTGTTGTGATGCAGATTGTGGCAACAGAAAGGCCTTGAGGTAGTCTAATAGTGTAACAACATAACAATGCCATCTATTGAGCACGCTAATATTTCCATTTTAGTAACACTAGATGTATTTTGTGATCCAGCAAATCCATTTCCACTTTGCGACTTCTGCTTTGTTACTTCTAATTATCCATAAAAGTAAACGAAATAATGAAAACATGGTAACTTCAGCTATTAAGGATCTTACTCCTAGCCTGTCAAACAGCGACGCTTGGTAGTCCTACATGTCAAATTATGACGCTCCAGGTACCACTCCAGTGTCAGTTTTGGACTCTCAGAGAGGGCGTGTCAATTTGCGTTTGCTGCATTTGTTATGTCTTTTCAAAATAAACTTGAGTTTTCACAGGAAAGGTACAGTTTTTGCTAGTTCAATGCACAAAGTCTCTTTTTAAATTGATCTTAGAACATAGGCAAAAACCTTCGTTTTTAGGTTTATATCCTTAGGTTCAGGGAAGACAGCACATGCTTAGGTTGAGAAAAACCATCATGGTTTGGCTTTAAATAAATATGTTTGTTACAAACATAATGTACCATCATGTGACATGATCTCTAGTGTAGTACGCTACACATACCTGCACGTTATGTTATTACTGAAATAAGTTGCTTGACTTTTGGTTTCGCACAGAACACAAACAGTGGTCTCCTGGGTGACAGTCCCAAGTTTGTTTGACCCATCCACCTCCCCTCCCATCCGGCCTATGTGGACTTTCTTGCTCTTTATTCTACAGCAATTGTTCTGAGTGTGTTGTCATATATGCGGGCAGCACGGTGGTGTGGTGGTTAGCACTGTTGCCTCACAGCAAGAGGGTTCCTGGTTCGACCCCATGTGCGGGAGCCCTTCTGTGCGGAGTTTGCATGTCAGCGTGTCAGCGTGGGTTTTCTCTGGGTACCCCAGCTTCCTCCCACAGTCCAAAGACATGCAGGTTAATTGGGTGACTCTAAATTGTCCGTAGGTGTGAATGTGAGTGTGAATGGTTGTCTGTCTCTATGTGTCAGCCCTGTGATAGTCTGGTGACCTGTCCAGGGTGTCCAATGTCAGCTGAGCTACAGCAGTTGGGGGCTGCAAGTTGGGGATGAGACAGGGTAGTTTTCACTGAGAACATTTTGATATGTCACAGTAGAAACAACACAGATGTGCTTATAGTAAAATGAATGATGGCTGAATTCCATTTAGTTTTTACTCTGGCAGTTGAGGTTACATAGAAGTGAAAGGTGATAAACAGCTGTTAAAGCTACAATAGTGTCTTCTGTTTTGGACACCTTGTATGACAGTGGTGTAGCTTTGCATGCCAAAGTTCACCAAAGTTGAGCTGTACTTGTAACATTTGCACAGGTTACTTTCGTCCTCAAGAGGATCCCTTTGATTGCAGCAATTCCATTGGAATGAATTGGTTTTCAGTGCTCATGTCTGTGGTGAATGGTGGATTAAACGCATCGGTTTGCAACTTATGAACTTGAACATGAGTGTTGTTCAGGTAGCAATGTGTATTTTACGGCACCAGGCATGCTGACACAGCTGGCATGTCAGACAACACAGCAACAGGTGCTGTTGAAGCTAGTTTATATGGATATTTGAAGGACTTTGATAAACAGATTAGTGCCTTACAGATTTTTTTTACAGTATTTTTTGGGACTGTAAACTTAGTCTAAAATTCAAATAGTAAACTATGTTAAGTTAATTTTATGTATTTTTTTCTTACTGTTTTTATTTGGCTTTTTTGGACAGGACAGTCTAAGTGTGAAGGAGGAGGGGGTCAAACCTGCAGCAGATATGGCAAGACATGTGCTTTGTATATGGGACACCTGCTGTACCCACGAAGCCACCAGTTATCCCAGCTAGATTATTTGAATCTGTGTAAACTGAATTGAGATCTAGCTCCTGTGAAATGTCAACGTGTCCAACACTGCTGGTTTCTCAGTAAAATTTTGCCATTTTAAGTCCTGGTGTGTCCAGGCCTGTGAGTGCTGTGGTGGTGCAATCAAACTGTGAAATCCAGTGATTTACTATAAATCAATTTCTGTAGGCTACTGGAAACATCTACAGATTGCTGTGCACTTTGATGCAGTTACATTATGATGCATATTTTCCAAAACCAGATGGTGGAGACATCTGTTAGGTTTTTTATATTTCAGTTGTGAGGTCTTTTTATCCTGTGTGCCAGCATGCTGACTGTCTCTACAGGGTTTTGTTGGTGTGCGAGTGATTTCATTGTGTTTCCTGCATGATCTCACAAGTGTGTACACTACTGTGAGTGATGTTTTTGTGTGTGCATGGTTTCACTTGTGAGTTAAAGTTTGAATTATTTACTGTATGATCCCTTATAGAGCACCCTGCTTGTTCACACTTATGTGCGCAATCGCCATGATTTATGCATGCCATTAAAACCCTGTAAACACACATTTAACAAAAAACACATACACAATATTGCTTTCTTTTCAGCTGCTTTATTCTGCTGCTCATATGTCTCTTGTTCACTCACAGACACACATGCGATACTGACACAGCAGCACTGGGACACGAGCAAAGTGTGCGGTGTGAAATCTCAAACTTCCTTATCATGGAGCATTCTGACAACACTAATTTTAGATGTCCTAGTATCTCTGAGGCCAGGTTATCTGTGGCTGAAAGTTCCCTGGCCCTCTGAGAGCTGCCATCTTGCAGCCTGGGAGGAGCAGGTCTTCATCAGGGGACACCTCGACACACTGAAACCGTCCTTTGGCAGAGTCAGCTCAAGCAGAGATTAAACACAGTGTGGTTTTGTGCATGTATCTTTGTATGGAGTATACTACAACAATAGTAAGACGAGGAAGGGGATCGGGGAGATTTTTGTTGCCATAAATGAATGCTGGTTTATTTAAAGGCCAAAGGTACCAGAATTTTAATTAAGATTATGGTAGTGATCTAGAATTTGGATTAGACATAAAATTAGGGAATGGAGGTAACATTATTATAAAGAAATAGTATGAAGGCGCATTGAACAAATAAGATATAACACGTTGATACATGATCTTTGTAAGCACTGGTAGGCCAGTTTTGTTGCCTTTGGACAGACCAAAGCTAGCTGTTTCCACCCGTTTCCAGTCTTTATGATAACCTAAGATAGTCAGCTCCTGGCCGTAGCTTTATACTTATTATACAGACATGATTTTGGTATCCATTTGTCTATCTAACACTTAGTGAGAAAGCAAACAAGCACATTTCCTAAGATGTCAAACTATTGCTTTAAGGCTTAAGGTTAAAGACACAGGATTCTAAAGATAAGTTTTTGGTTTTCACCAAAAGTGTGTGTGTGTGTGTGTGTGTGTCTGTGTGTGCACAACACCTCTGTGCTCCGAAGCTCTAATCCTACTGTAAGGGAATGAAATGAGGCGAAAAGCTTTTTGTGAGAGCGTAGAATAGCAGTGAGCTCAGTGGGTGTGTAAAAGGATGAGTGCTGCTTTAGACAGACTGACACTGTTAAAGCTTACAAATGATCTGCCATGCCCCGCGTACAACTGGTGGCCTCAAATAATCATGATACACAGAGTAGC
This sequence comes from Cephalopholis sonnerati, assembly GCA_019142605.1. Taxonomy (NCBI): domain Eukaryota; kingdom Metazoa; phylum Chordata; class Actinopteri; order Perciformes; family Serranidae; genus Cephalopholis; species Cephalopholis sonnerati. The sequence continues at coordinate 24,014,413 of JAGQAX010000005.1, read as the reverse complement.
TTTTCAGACGGCATATATCATCTTTCCATTTCTGCTACTTCGTGTGATGCATCTATACATTATTTAGTTACAGAAAATAAAAGGTACTTTAGCTGGTGTCAAATGTACAAACAAAGGGGGGGGTGTTTTACCACCCTCACTCAAACCTTTCGTGCACATCAACAGGAGCCTTTTTACTGTACCACAGTTTCACACGTCTAAAAAATGTTTCACACTTTACTTTCACACTTCTCAGAACTGTCTTTTTTAATAACCAAGACAGGAAACTATCTCTAATGTGGTATGTACATTTCACCCTGGAGACTTGCCCAGTATCTGGTCAATGTCAAGATAATGTACAGACATACTCTTGTGTATGCTTATTATGTAGTAGATACCTGACTTTTAGCAACTAGGTGAGGCAAAAGATAAAAACTGTCAGTCAGTGCACTATTGAAACAGTTCAACATTTATATATATACATATAATGGTTGGCCCTTTCCAAAAAAAAAAAAAAACCATGGATTATACATTTAAATGAAATCGATGAATTCCAATAACTCAAATATGTTATAACACAAAATCAGCATTTGAAAACATACAGAATCAGACAGCAGATTCGGCATTATTCATCTGGGATGTGGAGAGAGAACACTGTACTCTTGCTCAACATCTGCTTTGCTCAGGGAAGCATAAGTGTTCATCTCTTCACAAACTTTCTTCTGCGTACGTTTGCCCCTGCAATTTCAGAAAAAAGTCATTGAAGATTTTGAGAATGGTTTTGAGATATTTTCAATTCAAATATATATTGTTGTCATGTTTAGATTACCAACTTGTTCTAACAGTTTGTTGCATCCAAGCCACTTTTACAGTCCTTACCGTTTGTAAGTGCAGATGATCAGGCTGGTGAGGAGGAGCAGGTTCAGACTTAAAGACACACCAGCAGTGACTCTCCATGGAAGGGCTGCATCAAATGTCTGCCTCCCATCTGACAAATCTATGGACATCGATTGCAGTTTGAAACATTTTCCAACCACCTCTCAAAAATCCACAACTCAGATTTATTAGGAGATTAGTTTGCACCATGCACTGATGTGCACATGTAACGGGCTACTCACACTTCCACAGCCTGTAATTCTGAAGGGGAATGTCAATCTCAGCCCAGGCCCAGTTCATTGCTGCTGATGCATTTGACACTGGTGTTGTGGTAGTCAGCAGCAGGCATGGTGAGGGTGCTGTTCACTGTCTGGATGCTGCTACAGCTGGTGACTGAGATGTCTGTGATAGAAGGCCAGGTGATCAGTGGCAGGGGATTCCCCCGACTGATGCACACACAGACCACGAGCTTTCCTTCAACCATGCACTGGGAACTATTTAGGATTTTGGGGGAAACTGAGATGAAAGAAAGAAGGTAAGAAAGAAAGGTCCCCCTTTCAGGTTATCACAAACTGATGCTTGGTCAGTTGCTCTCAGCCTCAGATACAAACGCGCCAAATCACCCGTTAGCAGCAGTATGAGACGCACCAGGCAGCAGCATTTTTTGATGCTCTGAGCAACTACCATAGTATAACGAGCGAGAACGTCTACACAGGGTTAAAATCCTTAAAAGTTGCCAGCCGTCAGCCCGGTGAATTAAGTTGTTCCTTTCTTAGACTGCAGCTGCTGCAAGAGGCTGCAAAACAACCTTTCATTTCATAGTTATAGTTTACTAATATAAGTAAAACTCACCACGGTATGGACCACTATTGACCAATCATTGGACTGCAGTGTTTACACTTCCACCTTTTAGTATCAGATTTGTGTGCTAGGTACCTCAACAGAGGGGGGACCAAAAATAAGGACTGTATGGAACAGTTCCAACAGATACCATGCACAACTTCTCACAGTGGAACGGACAAAAAGGGAACCAAACTGAACTGAACTGTACCGTACTGCTCAGTGGCAATGCGGCTATTGTTTGACCTAGGGCCGCTGACTAAGCATCAGTATTTGGCAAGTCGGGAATGAGACCATTGAAAATAACCAGTAAAGATACAGTGTGGGTTGGACTGATGTTAAACTAATATTGTTCAGTCAAACAAACACTGCAGTGTACTTACATCTCACATCTAAGGTGACCGTTGTCTTGACAACACTGTGACCATAATCTGCCACACATGTGATGTTGGTGTTGTGGTGATCTGCTGTAGGAGTGAGGGTTAAAATATCTGCGTATGATTCATGCCTGCGAAAATAACGCATGGCAGAAGCATAACCATAAAACACCATAAACTGTCCGTGGGCCTTTGTCCATTCCCAGTGGAAGTTTGGTCTTCTATTGCAAAATATATCAGCACGACATCCCACTGTGGCATATTGTCCCTCCGTCATGGGAGAAGTCTGAACAGTTGGTCTTCTGGTTGGTGCTGAAAATAAACAAAATCAACATGTCTCACCAAGGTGTCATGGCATCCACCACCACCCCATCCCTAGCCCCCACATCTTGTGACGACTGTGTCAGCTGATATAGTGCATGCACCAGGCCCCAAATGCGGCACTTTTTCAATGTGCCATACAGTAATATATAATTAGTAAGTATTAAAATCAATGAACATCTAATAACCAAAAGATTTATCACTCACCAGAAACTGAGATCCGAACCCTCGTTGGAAAAATATACGTTTGATTACATTCCCATTCCAGTTTGAAGCCATACTCATGTTCTCCACGTGGTAGGCCATCTATCATTAAAGTGTCTTCCATCTGAAATTTTGTTTGCATTACAACAACTGTTACTATATTCTGTGGATCTCCTTTGAACCAAATCTTTCTAAATGGAACTGTAACTTTGTTGGTTGGAAAGGTGAATCCATATGGGATCGAAATGCAGCGGCCAGATTCCACTTCAGTGTGTGTGGTCACATTAATCGAAAACTCTGTGTCGTCAAGAGTTTCTGCCAAAAAAAGCAAAATGAAAACAATTACAAAAATCATCAAAATCTTCTTGAGTATTTAATCATATTTACTGTTGTTTAAAATACAATACTTCACACCATTGACACACTGAAGCTGGCAGATCCTGGCCTTGAAAAACAGGCAGAGCATCACTGAGTAGATCAAAGTCATCCTTGTGTTTTGGAGGAACTGGGCAGCAAATATAATATTTATTCATTAATAACAAACATTACATTAAAAATAAAATGGTTATATATATTCCCATTTAGAATATTCTATTTAAACACATCACATTGTCAAATTTTAAACATACATAAGACATATTATGTAAAGTCTTTGTATTAGAGCGTACAATTAGTGAACTCACCTCTCGCTCCGCAGTGTCATGTATTAGATCTACAACACTATTTGAGGTTATTGTTTTGTAGCAGCTGGTTGATGATTTCCTTTTTTTGTTTCCAGCAGTCTGAAGTCAAATTCACAGTTATACCAAACATCAATCAGCCAAAGCGTTTGCAGTTTGTGCAGTTCAACACGTAGTTCTGTTGCTTTTAAATGGTTTACTAGGAAGTGGTCATGGTGTATTCATGAAGTGGTTTGCAGGAAGCGCTGTATTTATCCTTTTGCTGCCACATTTGCTTTCGCACACATGCACACACACAAATTGGAAAAGATCTGGCCATCAGATTGTTGGACTAGCTATGGTGAAAAGAACGCAAATGTACATATTATCTCTATTTCCATCTGGTATTAAAATCTTTCTGGCAACCAGTTACGAGCTCTAGTATGACATCATTTCAAATTAAAGAAGAAGTGGGACTAAGATGTATTATTTCAGGTATAACCACCTGAGTTTACTATAGACTGATGCCCACACACAGCTGTGAAACAGAGGAACTGAGTAAAACTCCAACCATGGTTTCTTCAAAATTGTAAGGTGAAAGTAAACGGAATTATTTAAATGAAAAGAAATACCTTCAGAGTATGACATTAAGAATCAAAATATCATATGATCATAATTTTATAATGTAGGTAATCACAGCTGGGCAGATGGAGAAGTTACTGTTCACAATACAGATACAGCCTTGAGAAGCAGAGGATGTAGTTAAATAAAATGTAAATGGTGGACTTAATAACACATTATTGTAGGGGATCAACCACATCAACAGGTTGCTCATTTCATTAACTTTAGTTATGTGATCATTACTGTATTTTTCTGTTTTACTTTTAGTAGTATTTTAACATACACAGTGTAAGCAGTTGGAGATTAACTTGAGCACTCTGGCAGTAAGTTTTTACACAGAAAAATAGAGAAGAAAAAAGCTTAATGGGTTTTACAGGGTGCCAAAAGCGAGTCAGTCCCCATAGACCCCCATGTTATAACGCCAAAGCAGACATAAACATGTTTACAGCCTGGTACAAAAACACAGTTTTGGTCTCTATAGTTTTTTATAGCACTCACATGTTTACATTTTGTTAAGGCTTAAAAGTTACTCAGCTTAAGGACGAGGCTGTTTTGAGTGACAAGCTGTCCGCGAGCAGCTTCAACCTCTTGTCCAAATATGGTCACCATCAGTTGGTAACAGACAAAACGCTGAGTGGGAGGCTTTAAAGCAGGAGTCCATAAATCAATGGGTGATGTCACAGTAGCTACTTCCATCATTTTATACAGTCAGTCTATGTGCCAATGCCAGAGTAATGTACAGACATGGTTTAGTTCACAGATTTACATACAAATAATACAGGAAACAAAACATAACTTAAGGACTGAAAAAGAGGTTCTCAAAAAGACAAAGGAGAACTTTTGAAGTAACTTATTTGGTCTGTTACAGTCTGTATGGGGTGGCCAACACATTCTCACTTCGGCCTCGTCACATATTGACATTTGGTCATGGACTTTCCACGTCCAGAAACGACGTGCAAAGTACCCTGGGTGCATTGGTTGTTGACGTTCTTGGACAGCGTGTCAAGTTCTGCCTGTTACATGCATTGTCTTCTTTTAAAATACACTTCCGTTTTCACAGGAAATTTAACGTTTATGTACAGTGTATGTACTTTCACATCGCTACAACACTGCAAATTTATGTTTTTTTTCTTTCAACAACAAAAATGCATGGTTAGGTTTAGGCAACAAAAGCACATGGTTTGGCTTAAGAATCATACAGGACACGAACACCGCTCTCTTGGGTGAAAGTCGGTGATTGTTAGACCTGCCCACCCTAGTCGGACTTCCGCCGCCTTAACTTTTGTCCTTGTCCTGCCACGTTAACAGCAACCAGCTGCATATCATGCTGAAGTTAAAGGACACCTTTTTTTGTTGGTTTCTGACGCCGCAAGTCACTGCCCAAGCGCTGTAGTTCAACCACTTTGGAGTGAGACTGGGCTCCGGTGACCCTTGTTAAAAGTACAGAATCTGTTTGATCCATCCACCTCCCCTCCCAACCACCTAATGCGGACTTTCTTGTTTTTTATACTACGGTTGTTGCCTCAGAAACAGTCACCGCTTGGTGTGTATCATAGTTAGATTTCCACACTTACATCTAGGCAGTGTTTCCCTTTATTGTTGAGCTTTCGGTCTATTAGACCTTCATCAGAGCATACATAAGGCAACAATAGACAGGCTGGTAAAAGTTGGAAGTTGTAGTTTTTTGAAAGGCATACAAATGCAATCCATAGATGTCTTCTCATACAGTACCACAATATAAAACAAGGGTGGAGCAGAGTCTTGTCTTCAAACTTTATTTTTTACAAGATGTGAAATACCATTGTGACATGTCATCGAGGTCAATAACTAACAATGTCCTAAGCAAAATGAATCAAGAAAGCACAAATAAAAGAACAACAAATCAAAATTACTCATACACAAACCCTCAACAAAGTAGCAAATATTAAATCAGAAATAATAAAAAGTGACTAAATACAAATATTTCTATACTATGCAAACCCCTAAATGAGTAAATATAAAATAATATTAACAGATGATAAGAAAAACAAAAGCAAACAAACACACAAAGGTTCTCCCCCTTTTTTGGTTGCTGACTCTTACCAGTATCTATTACTGCAATCTATTGGCTGCCAAAGTGCCTACTATTACTATGTTTTTTATTTAGCTGAGGTGCATTATGGTTCTAATCTAATGTTGCTCTCCCATTTGACACACGTGCACTCTAAGATTTCCTCTGATTTTATATGTTAACTGCTCCATTTCTTTTACTTGTTCCACTAGGCCCCTCCAAAATCTTTATTTTAAAGATAGATATACCTACCAATCACAACACAACAGGGTGGCACTGTAGAAATGTAATATAAGCCTCCATACTTTTTTCTTTAAGTCCAAACGTAGGCTACATACTAAAGAAAGCAGTATACATTCAAAAGTACATACAAAGTACAAATGAAAGTAACATATATTAGCCTGTGTGGACAGAATTGACCAAGTTGTGTTAAACTTCAAATCCAAAATTAAAAAATAAAATATGAACAAAGGTTTCACTTTTGACCAGGTGGATAACCAATCATATTTTTGGATGACAGGATGGCACCAAGCAACAGCGTCCAAAGCTGAAAAATGAAGCCAAAAACTGCATTTCCTCTAATGGCCACTTGAGGCTGGCTTCAAGAGTGAGTCAGTCCCCAGAGACCTCCATGTTAAAATGTCCAACTTTACAGCAGAATAAACATGTTTACAGCAAGGTACAAAAAACAATGTTGGTCTTCATAGCTATTTTCAACATCCATGACAGCTGTACAGGGGCTGAATTTTTTTTAACTCACCCATTTACATTTTTATCAAGGCCCAAAGTTATGCATATTTAAGGTAGGGCCAGTTGACTGGCAGACTGTCTGTGAGGTGTCAATACATTTGTGAGTCAGATCCACTCCTCATTTCTCCAAAGCTTCACCCTTTTGTCCAAATATGGTCACTTCTGACCCCAAAAAACCAAGATAACGACATCTGAAATACCGAAAGACTTTAAAATAGCAGACCACAAACCAAAGGGTGATGTCACTGTAGCTACATCTATTATTTATACAGTTTATGGTTCACACATGGGGTGGCCCATCAGATTTCAGGTGCGGCCCGTGCCACCCCAGGACCCCTCCTGGACACGCCCCTGGTCCGTGGAGAAATAACACTATAGTCTTGTCCAACATCTGCTTGATTCAGGGAAGCATACGTGTTCATTTCTTCAGCAAGTTCCCTCTGTTGACTTTTAGCCCTGCAGCTGTAGAGGAAAGAATATAAAAATATAATCCTCTGAGTTAATGAGTATTAATCTGTTTAGAGATAAAAGATCATTTGGGGCTATATATTCATTTACTAACTTGTTCTGATGTTAAGTGTCTAATGTATTTGCTTGTTAGCTTGTTGTTTCCAGTGTTTGGGTCTGAATTCAGAATCATTGTACATTCTTACCGTTTGTAAGTGCAGATGATCAGGCTGGTGAGGAGGAGCAGGTTCAGACTTAAAGACACACCAGCCATTATCCAGGGGAGAACTGCATCACAGTTGTGATTTGACTCCAGCTCACCTTAAGAAAAATTTTGTTTTCAACAGCTGGTCAGCAAGTGGTAAACATTGTGTTGTCATGAAAATCTCATATTTCTGCCATTCTGTCAGTCAAAGGAATTTGATCTCAGTTGATTATTAAAAAGTTTAGATCAACACAATACTGTCTGTGTATCATTTCAAACACGTTCAGCTGAGGTTTCAACACTTCTTGCATATTGCTGCATAATGGCAGTTTAATATTACGAAATTTAAATTCACCATGGAACTAAATGTTTAGAGGCTATCTTGCTAATCTTACATAACACACTACCGCATTAGAGACAAAAAGACATTTGAGCAGATATGACGGACTACTCACAGTTTGGTCTGAAGTTTTCGGTCTCATTCTGGAGGGGAATGTCAATCTCGGCCCGGCCCAGTTCATTGCTGCTGATGCATTTGACACTGGTGTTGTGGTAGTCAGCAGCAGGCATGGTGATGATGCTGATCACTGTCTGGATGCTGCTAGAGTTGGTGACTGACAAGTTTGTGAGAGAAGGCCAGGTGATGGGTGCCAGGGGATTCCCCCGACTGATGCACACACAGACCAAGAACTTTCCTTCAACCATGCACTGGGAACTATTTAGGATTTTGGGGGAAACTGAGAGAAGGAAAGAAAAACAAGAAAACATTACGTTTTTAAAACACCCTAAACTTAAACACTACAAATGTGTCTCATGCGACTGAACCCTGTCACATTCTAGTATGGTATTGTTCATATCGAGTAAAACAAACACTGCAGCGTACTTACATTTCACCACTAAGGTGACAGTTGTCTCAACAACACTGTGACCATAATCTGCCACACATGTGATGTTGGTGTTGTGATCATCTGCTGTAGGAGTAAAGCGTACCAAATTTCCCATTCCGTTACCGTAAGTACCATGAAGTATAAACTGTCCACCAGGCTTTGTCCACTTCCAGTGAATAGATGCTACGCCAGAGCATAGATAAGGAGCCCTACAATACAGAAAGGCCTCTTCTCCCTCTGTCAGGGGATAATCTCTCACGTCTAATGTTTGAGTTGAAGCTGCAAAATAAACACAATCATGTCATATAACAATTATGTCATATTATTTGGTCTATGCCTGTTGCAACACACAGTGACAACTAAGTTTTCAACATGTTCTCATCTCAACTACTGCACTTACATATCTATATATGACAGGCTATGTACCCTCCTGCATCAGTTTTGGATGTTCAGTGACAGTGTGTAGATTCATGCTTGTTACGTACATTGTGTTTTTTCAAAATGCCCTTCAGTTTACACTGGAAATGTACAGTTTCTGATTATTAAATGCACACAGTCTAAACCTATGAACCTACAACATGATCAAAACTTGTAAAGCTTTTTAACTTATTTCTTTTGGTGTAGACAACAAAAGCACTTGGCTACGTTTAGAACAAAACATTGTGGTTTGGCTTAAAATTCACACAGGAAACAAGTGAAAGTCCAGAGTTCTTGACCCAGCTAACACCCCTCCTGCCTGTTATCATCATCATCATTAAAGTTATCATCAGTGTGTTATTACTCACCAGAAACTGAGATCCGAACCCTCTTAGGAAAAATGTACGTCTGATTACATTCCCATTCCAGTTTGAAGCCATACTCATATTCTCCACGTGGTAGGCCATCTATGTAGAAAGTGCCTTTCATCTTAGATTCTACTGTGTCAACAAATCTTGCACTTACTATATTCTGTGGATCTCCTTTAAACCAAATCTTTCTATATGGAGCTGTAACTTTGTTTGTTGGTAAAGTGAATTCATATGGGATCGAAAGACAGTCGCCAGATTCCATTTCAATGTGAGTGGTCACATTGATTGAAAATTCTGTGTCGTCAAGAGTTTCTGCGTGAAAAAAAAAACAGAGTTAAATGTGTGATGTATTTATTCACATTTACTGCAGTTTAAATACAGTAAATCATACCTTTGACACACTGAAGCTGGCAGATCCTGGCCTTAAAAAACAGGCAGAGAATCACTGAGTAGATCAAAGTCATCCTTGTGTTTTGGAGGAACTGGGCAGCAAATTAAATATTTGTTGATTAATTACAAATACTACATTTAATAATTATCCGCTTCATTACCTTCCCACTTCGTATGTTCTATATTAAAACAGTACCTTTGTAATTTTAAACATACAAAATAAATGTTATACAAAGTCTTAGTATTAAAATGTAGAATCTATAAACTCACCCTCAGTCTGCTGCCACTGCTGTTTGTTCCTGTGTCATCAGTGTCATGTATAAGACCTGTAAAGCCTTTTTGAGGCAACTTGTCAACATGTAGTTCTGTTATTTTTAAATAGTGTACCAGGAAATGGTCATGAAATGGCATGCAGGAAACACTACATTATTCTGATGTTGTTGGTACTCTCACACTCACATACAAAAAGGGAAGCTAAAGAAATGACCATCAGACTGTTGAAGATGTTGTAGTGAATATAATTTATCAAACTATGTAGTGTAAGCAGTTGGAAGTTAACTTGTGCTCTCTGACAATAAAGTCAACACACAAAAACAAAAGGAAAGAAATAGAAAGAAGTTAGTTTGGGTTTTATCACCTGTTTAGAGTACAGCTCCAAAAATGACATAATGTAATGATGGTGTCTAACATGGGGAAGTACTGTGAACATGTTGGTTTGAAGCAACAAGTAAAATGGATCAAAGCAGATTTGAAACATTGTGGCAGCACACAGCAAAAACAGGAGAGAATTTTCTTTCTGTCAAACATCAGTATCTTTTTAATGCCTAAATCAAATTGTGTCATCTTAAGTTTCTATGTTATAAATGAAGAGTCACCAACGAGTGTTTGCTGCCTTTTAATACATCCTCATTTCTGAGGTTACAGGAGGAGTGATGGGGCTGAGAGAAAAACGTTGACATACTTTGAGGAGCATCTGTTTGTGTGCTTTTACAGAATGTAGACAGGCAAGATGTACTTTGTTTGAAAATTAAAATATCATGTTCCCACTTCTCATGCTGGTAACCTTTTGCCATTGTAGGAGGCGCTACTTCTTGTAATCTGTCCATACATTATTTTGTCTTAAAAAATAAAAGCTACTTTAGCCAATGAACAAAAACACTTTATTCAGTTCATCTCAATTGGGTGGGATTGAGTTTGACTCAGACCTTTAATGTGAGTCGCTGGTGCCGTGTGCTCTGACAGGAAGTTATTAACTGATAAACAATTTCACATTTAAAAAATGTTTAATGTTTAGATTTAAACAAATATAATACAGAAAACAAAACATAACTCCAAGACTGAAAACATGGGTCTCAACAAGGAAAAGGAGAACTTTAAAAGTAATTCATTTAGTCTGTGACAGTGGTGTGTCTACACTTATTTGTGTGGAGTGGCCCAGGTGGCATGAAGTATGTGCATGTAAAGACAAACAGACACATCAGAGTGGCACCAACCAAATATAATACAAAGCTTCTGTTGTACTTCATTCTTTAAACTCCAAACAAAAAGTGTACCTCCAGAAGTAGGCTACAACAAAACAATGCACATTTAAAAACACGTTAACCACCAACAAAATTAAAATGAATAAACTTGCGTGCTCACAAAATTGTGCATAACTTCAAATCTGCAGTACAGCAACAAAATATGAACTATGGTTCTGCCCCAGCTCGGTAGATAGCAAATTGTAGGATAACAATTGGTACATGGGGTGGCCCATCAGATTACAGGTGCGGCCCGTGCCACCCCAGGACCCTTCCTGGATACGCCCCTGGTCCGTGGAGAAATAACACTATAGTCTTGTCCAACATCTGCTTGATTCAGGGAAGCATAAGTGTTCATTTCTTCAGCAAGTTCCCTCTGTTGACTTTTAGCCCTGCAGCTGTAGAGGAAAGAATATAAAAATATAATCCTCTGAGTTAATGAGTATTAATCTGTTTAGAGATAAAAGATCATCTGGGGCTATATATTCATTTACTAACTTGTTCTGATGTTAAGTGTATAATGTATTTGCTTGTTAGCTTGTTGTTTACAGTGTTTGGGTCTGAATTCAGAATCATTGTACATTCTTACCGTTTGTAAGTGCAGATGATCAGGCTGGTGAGGAGGAGCAGGTTCACACTTAAAGACACACCAGCCATTATCCAGGGGAGAACTGCATCACAGTTGTGATTTGACTCCGGCTCGTCTTAAGAAAAACATAGTTTGAACTCCATTAAAGTTGATTATTAAAAAGTTTAGATCAGCACAATACTGTCTGTGTATCATTTCAAACACGTTCAGCTGAGGTTTCAACACTTCTTGCATATTGCTGCATAATGGTGGTTTAATATTACGAAATTTAAATTCACCATGAAACTAAATGTTTAGAGGCTGTCTTGCTAATCTTACATAACACACTGTGAACATCATTACAGACAGAAAGACATCTGCACCATGCTCTGAGCAGATATGACAGACTACTCACAGTTCAGTCTGAAGTTTTCGGTCTCATTCTGGAGGGGAATGTCAATCTCAGCCCGGCCCAGTTCATTGCTGCTGATGCATTTGACACTGGTGTTGTGGTAGTCAGCAGCAGGCATGGTGAAGGTGCTGGTCACTGTCTGGATGCTGCTAGAGCTGGTGACTGAGAAGTCTGTGAGAGAAGGCCAGGTGATGGGTGCCAGGGGATTCCCCCGACTGATGCACACACAGACCAAGAGCTTTCCTTCAACCATGCACTGGGAACTATTCAGGATTTTGGGGGAAACTGAGAGAAAGAAGGGTAGATCAGCTGTAATAATACAATAATAACTTGGCAACAGCTTCCTAACCCTAACAGATGGGTTGCAGACGACTGAATCATGACATGTTCTAATATAATATTGTTTATTTCAAGTAAAACAAACACTGCAGCGTACTTACATTTCACATTTAAGGTGACAGTTGTCTCAACAACACTGTGACCATAATCTGCCACACATGTGATGTTGGTGTTGTGATCATCTGCTGTAGGAGTGACATCTAATATACTTGCACCAATCAATGAGTTAAATACACCACCATTAACATGTAAAGATCGTCCACCACCCTCTGTCGAGTTCCAGTAGATAGTGTCTCTGTCAGAGCATAAACGTGCCACACATTGCAGTGTGGCACGTTGTCCCTCTGTCATGGGAGAAACCTTCACATCTGGTGTTTTAGTTAAAGCTGCAAAATAAACACAATCAGAATGATAATATGTCATATTATTTGGTCTGTGCCTGTTTCAACACACAGTGACAACTAAACTTCCACTGCCAAATACTACAGCTTTTTCAGTGGACCTACATGTCTACATATGACTGGCTATGTACTCTCCTGCATCAGTTTTGGATGTTCAGGAACAGAGTGTCAATTTACGCTCGTTACGTACATTGTGTTTTTTCAAAATGCACTTCAGTCTTCACTGGAAATGTACAGTCTCTGCTGATTAAATGCACACAGTCTAAACCTATTAACCCATAACACGAGTGAAACACTTTGTTTTTATCTTATTTATTTTGGTGTAGGCAACAAAAGCACTTTTCTAGGTTTAGAACAAAACATTAAGGTGAAACAAACAACTGTCCCTAGTGAATGTCCAGAGTTTTTGACCAATTCAACACCCCTCCTGCCTGCCCTATATGAACTGTCTTGCGTGTGTATCATACCACCGAGAAGGGTGCCTCTGATCATTGGTGTCTGACGCCAACATTACTAACAATGCGGTGGTATTTGACAAGTTGGGAGTGAGACAGGGCCAAAGTTTCTGTCTATGGGTTGTCACTTTTAAACTCTCTACTTTGTTTGTAACCTTTGAGGATGCAGGCACCATCAATGCTCATCACAATGCCTCAAATTGTACATACTCAATTAACACTTAAACCTAAATACTTTAATTTTACATATGTACTGTGAAATACTGTTTATTTCAGTCTGACGTAATAAACCAAGAAGTTATCATCAGTGAGTTATTACTCACCAGAAACTGAGATCCGAACCCTCTTGGGAAAAATGTACGTCTGATTACATTCCCATTCCAGTTTGAAGCCATACTCATATTCTCCACGTGGTAGGCCATCTATGTTGAAAGTGCCTTTTGTCTCGGATTCTACTGTGTCAACAACTTCTGCACTTATTGCATTCTGTGGATCTCCTTTAAACCAAATCTTTCTATATGGAGCTGTAACTTTGTTTGTTGGTAAAGTGAATTCATATGGGATCCAAGGACAGTCGCCAGACTCTATTTCAATGTGAGTGGTCACATTGATTGAAAACTCTGTGTCATCAAGAGTTTCTGCAAAAAAATAAATAAAATAAAATAAAATGAAATGAATGAACTGAAATTATTTGTGTATTTATTTACATTTACTGCAGTTTAAATACAATAAATCACACCTTTGACACACTGAAGCTGGCAGATCCTGGCCTTAAAAAACAGGCAGAGAATCACTGAGTAGATCAAAGTCATCCTTGTGTTTTGGAGGAACTGGGCAGCAAATCAAATATTAATTAATTAATTAATTAATTACAAAAAACATCAGTCAGTACAAAAAGGTACATGTTAGGACCCACAGTACCAAACCCACCAGACACTGGTTACACAACCCTCACTGTCAAATATGTCGGTCACTCTGAGAGAACTTAATCCTTCTAACATATTGGAAAAAAAGGACCCCAAGTACCTTTGTCATTTCTAAACATACATAATAAATATCATACAAAGTCTCAGTATTAAAATGTAGAATCTATAAACTCACCCCTGTCAGTGTCATGTAAAAGACCTGTGCTACCTGTTTGAGGTTTCTTTTATCTCTTTAGCAGTTGGATGATGATTTCGTTTTATGTTTTCAGCAGTCTGCAGCCAAATCCATGAATGTACAAATCATCAAACAGCCAAAGCTTTTGTAACTTATCAACATGTAGTTCTGTTATTTTTCAATCGTGCACAAGGAAGTCACCATGAAGTGATCATGAAGTGGTTTGCAGGAAACGCTGTATCACTGTGATGCTGTCTGTACTTTCACACTGATGGAAGATAAAGAAATGACCAAAAGCTGTTGTGAAAATAATACAACAAACTATGCAGTGTAAGCAGTCGGAAGTTAACTTCTGCCCTCTGACAAGAAAGTGTAACACACACACACACAAACACACACAAACAAGCAATAAAAAAAAGCTAGTTTGGGTTTCACTATTTCTTCAGAGTACAGCTACAAAAATGACGTCACGTAATGATGGTGTCTAACATGGGGAAGTACTGTAAACATGTTGGTTTGTAGCAACAAGTAAAATGGATCAAAGCAGATTTGAGACATTGTGGTAGCACACAGCAAAAACAGGAGAGAATTTTCTTTCTGTCAAACATCGGTATCTTTTTAATGCCTAAAACAAATTGTGTCATCTTAAGTTTCTGGGTTAAAAATGAAGATTCACCAACCAGTGTTTGCTTCCTTCTAATACATCCTCATTTCTGAGGTTACAGGAGGAGTAATGGGGCTGAGAGCAAAACGTTCACATACTTTGAGGAGCATCTGTTTGTGTGCTTTTACAGAATGTAGACAGGCAAGATGTACTTTGTAAGAAAGTAAAACATAACTCCAAGACTGAAAACATGGGTCTCAACAAGGAAAAGGAGAACTTTAAAAGTAATATATTTAGTCTGTGACAGTGGTGTGTCTACACTTATTTGTCTAGAGTGGCCCAGGTGGCATGAAGTATGTGCATGCAAAGACAAACAGACACATCAGAGTGGCACCATACAAATATGATACAAAGCTTCTATCGTACTTCATTCTTTAAACTCCAAACAAAAAGTGTACCTCCAGAAGTAGGCTACAACAAAACAATGCACATTTAAAAACACGTTAACCACCAACAAAATTAAAATGAATAAACTTGTGTGCTCACAAAATTGTGAATAACTTCAAATCTGTAGTACAGCAACAAAATATGAACTATGGTTCTGCCCCAGCTCGGTAGATAGCAAATTGTAGGATAACAATTGGTACATGGGGTGGCCCATCAGATTACAGGTGCGGCCCGTGCCACCCCAGGACCCTTCCTGGATACGCCCCTGGTCCGTGGAGAAATAACACTATAGTCTTGTCCAACATCTGCTTGATTCAGGGAAGCATAAGTGTTCATTTCTTCAGCAAGTTCCCTCTGTTGACTTTTAGCCCTGCAGCTGTAGAGGAAAGAATATAAAAATATAATCCTCTGAGTTAATGAGTATTAATCTGTTTAGAGATAAAAGATCATTTGGGGCTATATATTCATTTACTAACTTGTTCTGATGTTAAGTGTATAATGTATTTGCTTGTTAGCTTGTTGTTTCCAGTGTTTGGGTCTGAATTCAGAATCATTGTACATTCTTACCGTTTGTAAGTGCAGATGATCAGGCTGGTGAGGAGGAGCAGGTTCAGACTTAAAGACACACCAGCCATTATCCAGGGGAGAACTGCATCACAGTTGAGATTTGACTCCGGCTCGTCTTAAGAAAAACATAGTCTGAACTCCATTAAAACATTTTTTATCTAACAGAATGTAACCAAAATGTAGTTTTCAACAGCTGGTCAGCAAGTGGTAAACATTGTGTTGTCATGAAAATCTCATATTTCTGCCATTCTGTCAGTCAAAGGAATTTGATCTCAGTTGATTATTAAAGTTTAGATCAACACAATACTGTCTGTGTATCATTTCAAACACGTTCAGCTGAGGTTTAAACACTTCTTGCATATTGCTGCATAATGGCGGTTTAATATTACGAAAGCAGCATTTAAATTCACCATGAAACTAAATGTTTAGAGGCTGTCTTGCTAATCTTACATAACACACTACAGCATTAGAGACAAAAAGACATTTGAGCAGATATGACGGGCTACTCACAGTTCAGTGTGAAGTTTTCGGTCTCATTCTGGAGGGGAATGTCAATCTCAGCCCGGCCCAGTTCATTGCTGCTGATGCATTTGACACTGGTGTTGTGGTAGTCAGCAGCAGGCATGGTGAAGGTGCTGGTCACTGTCTGGATGCTGCTAGAGCTGGTGACTGAGAAGTCTGTGAGAGAAGGCCAGGTGATGGGTGCCAGGGGATTCCCCCGACTGATGCACACACAGACCAAGAGCTTTCCTTCAACCATGCACTGGGAACTATTTAGGATTTTGGGGGAAACTGGGAGAAAGAAGGGTAGATCAGCTGTAATAATACAATAATAACTTGGCAACAGCTTCCTAACCCTCACAGATGGATTGCAGACGACTGAATCATGACATGTTCTAATATAATATTGTTTATTTCAAGTAAAAGAAACACTGCAGCGTACTTACATTTCACATCTAAGGTGACAGTTGTCTCAACAACACTGTGACCATAATCTGCCACACATGTGATGTTGGTGTTGTGATCATCTGCTGTAGGAGTGAGGCGTAATTGACTTGTTATATATGATTCACCAAATGTATCATAATCATCAAGTAAAGACTGTTCACCACCCTTTGTCCATTTCCAGTGGATATTTGCAAAACCAGAGCATAAAGCAGGGGCCCCACAATGCACCCTGGCACGTTGTCCCTCTGTCATGGGAGAAACCTCCACATACAGTGTTTCAGTTGAAGCTGCAAAATAAACACAATCAGAATTAAGTCATGTTATCTGGTCTATGCCTGTTGCAACACACGATGACAACAAAACTCCCAACACGTTCCCATCCCACCTTGTCTAATACTACAGATTTTTTCAGTGAGACCTATATGTCTAAATATGAAATGCTATGTACCCTCCTGCATCAGTTTTGGATGTTCAGGGAAAGCGTGTCAATTTACGCTCGTTACATGCATTGTATCCTCTCAAAATGCCCCTCAGTTTACACCAAAAATGTACAGTTTTTGCTTATTAAATGCATACAGTCTAAACCTATAAACTGAAAACACTTATTTTTTTAATCTTATTTCTTTAGGTGTAGGCAACAAAAGCACTTGGCTTGGTTTAGAACAAAACATTAGGTGAAACGAACAACTCTCCCGAATGAAAGTCCAGAGTTTTTGATCCATCTAACCCCCGTCCTGCCTGCCCTATACAAACTGTCTTGCTCTTTATGTTAGAGTAGTTGCTGGTGTGTGTCATACCACCGAGAAGGGTGCCTCTGATCCTTGGTGTCTGATGGCAGCATTACTGACAAAGAGGCGGTATTCAATAAGTTGGGAGTGAGACAGAGCCAAAGTTTCTGTCTATAGGTTGTCATATTTTTACTCTCTTTTTTGTCTGTAACCTTTGAGGACACAGGCACAATCAATGCACTTGGCCTAAAATTTTACCTAAACCAAAATACTGTTTATTTTAGTCTGACGTAATAAACCAAGCAGTTATCATCAGTGAGTTATTACTCACCAGAAACTGAGATCCGAACCCTCTTGGGAAAAATGTACGTCTGATTACATTCCCATTCCAGTTTGAAGCCATACTCATATTCTCCACGTGGTAGGCCATCTATGTAGAAAGTGCCTTTCATCTTAGATTCTACTGTGTCAACAACTCTTGCACTTACTATATTCTGTGGATCTCCTTTAAACCAAATCTCTCTATATGGAGCTGTAACTTTGTTTGTTGGAAAGGTGAATTCATATGGGATCCAATGACAGTCGGTAGATTTCATTTCAATGTGTGTGGTCACATTGATTGAAAACTCTGTGTCGTCAAGAGTTTCTGTGTGGAAAAAAAAATAGAGTTAAATGTGTGATGTATTTATTTACATTTACTGCAGTTTAAATACAGTAAATCATACCTTTGACACACTGAAGCTGGCAGATCCTGGCCTTAAAAAACAGGCAGAGAATCACTGAGTAGATCAAAGTCATCCTTGTGTTTTGGAGGAACTGGGCTGCAAATTAAATATGAATTAATTAATTACAAATATTACATTTAATAATTAACCGCTTCATTGCCTTCCCACTTAGTATGTTCTATATTAAAACAGTACCTTTGTAATTTTAAACATACAAAATAAATGTTATACAAAGTCTTAGTATTGAAATGTAGAATCTATAAACTCACCCTCAGTCTGCTGCCACTGCTGTTTGTTCCTGTCTCATCAGTGTCATGTATGAGACCTGTAAAGCCTTTTTGAGGCAGGTGGTTCTGTTATTTTTAAATAGTGTACCAGGAAGTGGTCATGAAGTGGCATGCAGGAAACACTACATTATTCTGATGTTGTTGGTACTCTCACACTCACATACAAAAAGGGAAGCTAAAGAAATGACCATCAGACTGTTGGAGATGTTGTAGTGAATATAATGCATTAAACTATGCAGTGTAAGCAGTTAGAAGTTAACTTGTGCTCTCTGACAATAAAGTCAACACACAAAAACAAGAACAACAGGAAAGAAATAGAAAGAAGTTAGTTTGGGTTTCATCACCTGTTTAGAAGCTCCAACAATGACATAATGTAATGATGGTGTCTAACATGGGGAAGTACTGTAAACATGTTGGTTTGAAGCAACAAGTAAAATGGATCAAAGCAGATTTGAAACATTGTGGCAGCACACAGCAAAAACACGAGAGAAATTTCTTTCTGTCAAACATCAGTATCTTTTTAATGCCTAGAATCAACTGTTGTCTTAAGTTTCTGTGTTATAAATGAAGAGTCACCAACGAGTGTTTGCTTCCTTTTAATACATCCTCATTTCTGAGGTTACAGGAGGAGTGATGGGGCTGAGAGCAAAACGTTCACATACTTTGAGGAGCATCTGTTTGCGTGCTTTTACAGAATGTAGACAGGCAAGATGTACTTTGTTTGAAAATTAAAATATCATGTTCCCACTTCTCATGCTGGTAATCTTTTGCCATTGTAGGAGGCGCTACTTCTTGTAATCTGTCCATACATTATTTTGTCTTAAAAAATAAAAGCTACTTTAGCCAATGAACAAAAACACTTTATTCAGTTCATCTCAATTGGGTGGGATTGAGTTTGACTCAAACCTTTAATGTGAGTCACTGGTGCCGTGTGCTCTGACAGGAAGTTATTAACTGATAAACAATTTCACATTTAAAAAATGTTTAATGTTTAGATTTAAACAAATATAATACAGAAAACAAAACATAACTCCAAGACTGAAAACATGGGTCTCAACAAGGAAAACGAGAACTTTAAAAGTAATTCATTTAGTCTGTGACAGTGGTGTGTCTACACTTATTTGTCTGGAGTGGCCCAGGTGGCATGAAGTATGTGCATGCAAAGACAAACAGACACATCAGAGTGACACCATACAAATATAATATAAAGCTTCTGTTGTACTTCATTCTTTAAACTCCAAAGAAAAAGTGTTCCTCCAAAGGTAAGCTACAACAAAACAATTCACATTTAAAAACACATGTTAACCACCAACAAAATTTACATTAATAAACTTGTGTGCTCACAAAATTGTGCATAACTTCAAATCTGCAGTACAGCAACAAAATATGAACTATGGTTCTGCCCCAGCTCGGTAGATAGCAAATTGTAGGATAACAATTGGTACATGGGGTGGCCCATCAGATTACAGGTGCGGCCCGTGCCACCCCAGGACCCTTCCTGGATACGCCCCTGGTCCGTGGAGAAATAACACTATAGTCTTGTCCAACATCTGCTTGATTCAGGGAAGCATAAGTGTTCATTTCTTCAGCAAGTTCCCTCTGTTGACTTTTAGCCCTGCAGCTGTAGAGGAAAGAATATAAAAATATAATCCTCTGAGTTAATGAGTATTAATCTGTTTAGAGATAAAAGATCATCTGGGGCTATATATTCATTTACTAACTTGTTCTGATGTTAAGTGTATAATGTATTTGCTTGTTAGCTTGTTGTTTCCAGTGTTTGGGTCTGAATTCAGAATAATTGTACATTCTTACCGTTTGTAAGTGCAGATGATCAGGCTGGTGAGGAGGAGCAGGTTCACACTTAAAGACACACCAGCCATTATCCAGGGGAGAACTGCATCAGAGTTGTGATTTGACTCCAGCTCGTCTTAAGAAAAACATAGTTTGAACTCCATTAAAGTTGATTATTAAAAAGTTTAGATCAGCACAATACTGTCTGTGTATCATTTCAAACACGTTCAGCTGAGGTTTCAACACTTCTTGCATATTGCTGCATAATGGTGGTTTAATATTACGAAAGCAGCATTTAAATTCACCATGAAACTAAATGTTTAGAGGCTATCTTGCTAATCTTACATAACACACTGTGAACATCATTACAGACAGAAAGACATCTGCACCATGCTCTGAGCAGATATGACGGACTACTCACAGTTCAGTCTGAAGTTTTCGGTCTCATTCTGGAGTGGAATGTCAATCTCAGCCCGGCCCAGTTCATTGCTGCTGATGCATTTGACACTGGTGTTGTGGTAGTCAGCAGCAGGCATGGTGAAGGTGCTGGTCACTGTCTGGATGCTGCTAGAGCTGGTGACTGAGAAGTCTGTGAGAGAAGGCCAGGTGATGGGTGCCAGGGGATTCCCCCGACTGATGCACACACAGACCAAGAGCTTTCCTTCAACCATGCACTGGGAACTATTCAGGATTTTGGGGGAAACTGAGAGAAAGAAAGGTTGATCAGTTATAATAATACAGTAATAACTTGGCAACAGCTTCCTAACCCTCACAGATGGGTTGCAGACGACTGAATCATGACATGTTCTAATATAATATTGTTTATTTCAAGTAAAAGAAACACTGCAGCGTACTTACATTTCACATCTAAGGTGACAGTTGTCTCAACAACACTGTGACCATAATCTGCCACACATGTGATGTTGGTGTTGTGATCATCTGCTGTAGGAGTGAGGGTTAACCTTCTACCAGTCAAAAAGTCAAATAGATAATTGTATTTATCATCATCATAACTCTCAAGTCTAAACTGTCCATCAGCCTTTGTCCATGTCCAGTGGATATTTGCTCTGTCAGAGCACAAAGGAAATGCGTTACATCGCAGTGTGGCTGCTCGTCCCTCCTCCATGGAGGGAACCCACACATCTGGTGTTTGGGTTGTTGCTGAAAATAAACACAATCAGAATTATAATCTGTTGTATTATTTGGGCGATGCCTTTTGCACCACACTGTGCTTACTAAGTTTTTACCTCTGAACACTCATTGTGGTTTGTAACTCAACGTTTAAAAATGCAGTGAACTTTACAGGCACAATCAATGTTCATCATAATGCACTGGGCCTAAAATGTAACACACTTTTTAATTTTCCATATGTGATATACATTTTAATCCCACACAATAAACCAACAAACATTAAATGATAATGAGATTTATCACTCACCAGAAACTGAGATCCGAACCCTCTTAGGAAAAATGTACGTCTGATTACATTCCCATTCCAGTTTGAAGCCATACTCATATTCTCCACGTGGTAGGCCCCTTATCAATAAAGTGCCTTTCATCTTAGATTCTACTGTGTCAACAACTTCTACACTTACTAGATTCTGTGGATCTCCTTTAAACCAAATCTTTCTATATGGAGCTGTAACTTTGTTGGAAAGGTGAATTCATATGGGATCCGATGACAGTCGCCAGATTCCATTTCAATGTGAGTGGTCACATTGATTGAAAACTCTGTGTTGTCAAGAGTTTCTGTGTGGAAAAAAAAATAGAGTTAAATGTGTGATGTATTTATTTACATTTACTGCAGTTTAAATACAGTAAATCATACCTTTGACACACTGAAGCTGGCAGATCCTGGCCTTGAAAAACAGGCAGAGAATCACTGAGTAGATCAAAGTCATCCTTGTGTTTTGGAGGAACTGGGCAGCAAATTAAATATTAATTAATTAATTACAAATATTACATTTAATAATTAACCGCTTCATTACCTTCCCACTTAGTATGTTCTATATTAAAACAGAACCTTTGTAATTCTAAACATACAAAATAAATGTGATACAAAGTCTTAGTATTGAAATGTAGAATCTATAAACTCACCCTCAGTCTGCTGCCACTGCTGTTTGTTCCTGTCTCATCAGTGTCGTGTATGAGACCTGTAATGCCTTTTTGAGGCAGGTAGTTCTGTTATTTTTAAATAGTGTACCAGGAAGTGGTCATGAAGTGGCATGCAGGAAACACTACATTATTCTGATGCTGTTGGTACTCTCACACTCACATACAAAAAGGGAAGCTAAAGAAATGACCATCAGACTGTTGGAGATGTTGTAGTGAATATAATGCATTAAACTATGCAGTGTAAGCAGTTAGAAGTTAACTTGTGCTCTCTGACAATAAAGTCAACACACAAAAACAATAACAACAGGAAAGAAATAGAAAGAAATTAGTTTGGGTTTCATCACCTGTTTAGAGTACAGCTCCAACAATGACATAATGTAATGATGGTGTCTAACATGGTGAAGTACTGTAAACATGTTGGTTTGTAGCAACAAGTAAAATGGATCAAAGCAGATTTGAAACATTGTGGCAGCACACAGCAAAAACAGGAGAGAATTTTCTTTCTGTCAAACATCAGTATCTTTTTAATGCCTAAATCAAATTGTGTCATCTTAAGTTTCTGTGTTATAAATGAAGAGTCACCAGCGAGTGTTTGCTGCCTTTTAATACATCCTCATTTCTGAGGTTACAGGAGGAGTGATGGGGCTGAGAGAAAAACATTCACATACTTTGAGGAGCATCTGTTTGTGTGCTTTTACAGAATGTAGACAGGCAAGATGTACTTTGTTTGAAAATTAAAATATCATGTTCCCACTTCTCATGCTGGTAACCTTTTGCCATTGTAGGAGGCGCTACTTCTTGTAATCTGTCCATACATTATTTTGTCTTAAAAAATAAAAGCTACTTTAGCCAATGAACAAAAACACTTTATTCAGTTCATCTCAATTGGGCGGGATTGAGTTTGACTCAGACCTTTAATGTGAGTCGCTGGTGCCGTGTGCTCTGACAGGAAGTTATTAACTGATAAACAATTTCACATTTAAAAAATGTTTAATGTTTAGATTTAAACAAATATAATACAGAAAACAAAACATAACTCCAAGACTGAAAACATGGGTCTCAACAAGGAAAAGGAGAACTTTAAAAGTAATTCATTTAGTCTGTGACAGTGGTGTGTCTACACTTATTTGTGTGGAGTGGCCCAGGTGGCATGAAGTATGTGCATGTAAAGACAAACAGACACATCAGAGTGGCACCATACAAATATGATATAAAGCTTCTGTTGTACTTCATTCTTTAAACTCCAAACAAAAAGTGTACCTCCAAAGGTAAGCTACAACAAAACAATTCACATTTAAAAACACATTAACCACCAACAAAATTAAAAATGAATAAACTTGTGTGCTCACAAAATTGTGCATAACTTCAAATCTGCAGTACAGCAACAAAATATGAACTATGGTTCTGCCCCAGCTCGGTAGATAGCAAATTGTAGGATAACAATTGGTACATGGGGTGGCCCATCAGATTTCAGGTGCGGCCCGTGCCACCCCAGGACCCTTCCTGGATACGCCCCTGGTCCGTGGAGAAATAACACTATAGTCTTGTCCAACATCTGCTTGATTCAGGGAAGCATAAGTGTTCATTTCTTCAGCAAGTTCCCTCTGTTGACTTTTAGCCCTGCAGCTGTAGAGGAAAGAATATAAAAATATAATCCTCTGAGTTAATGAGTATTAATCTGTTTAGAGATAAAAGATCATTTGGGGCTATATATTCATTTACTAACTTGTTCTGATGTTAAGTGTATAATGTATTTGCTTGTTAGCTTGTTGTTTACAGTGTTTGGGTCTGAATTCAGAATCATTGTACATTCTTACCGTTTGTAAGTGCAGATGATCAGGCTGGTGAGGAGGAGCAGGTTCACACTTAAAAACACACCAGCCATTATCCAGGGGAGAATTGCATCAGAGTTGTGATTTGACTCCAACTCATCTTAAGAAAAACATAGTTTGAACTCCATTAAAGTTGATTATTTAAAAGTTTAGATCAACACAATACTGTCTGTGTATCATTTCAAACACGTTCAGCTGAGGTTTCAACACTTCTTGCATATTGCTGCATAATGGCTGGTTTAATATTACGAAAGCAGCATTTAAATTCACCATGAAACTAAATGTTTAGAGGCTATCTTGCTAATCTTACATAACACACTGTGAACATCATTACAGACAGAAAGACATCTGCACCATGCTCTGAGCAGATATGACGGACTACTCACAGTTCAGTCTGAAGTTTTCGGTCTCATTCTGGAGGGGAATGTCAATCTCAGCCCGGCCCAGTTCATTGCTGCTGATGCATATGACACTGGTGTTGTGGTAGTCAGCAGCAGGCATGGTGAAGGTGCTGTTCACTGTCTGGATGCTGCTAGAGCTGGTGACTGAGAAGTCTGTGAGAGAAGGCCAGGTGATGGGTGCCAGGGGATTCCCCCGACTGATGCACACACAGACCAAGAGCATTCCTTCAACCATGCACTGGGAACTATTCAGGATTTTGGGGGAAACTGAGAGAAAGAAAGGTAGATCAGCTGTAATAATACAATAATAACTTGGCAACAGCTTCCTAACCCTAACAGATGGATTGCAGACGACTGAATCATGACATGTTCTAATATAATATTGTTTATTTCAAGTAAAACAAACACTGCAGCGTACTTACATTTCACATTTAAGGTGACAGTTGTCTCAACAACACTGTGACCATAATCTGCCACACATGTGATGTTGGTGTTGTGATCATCTGCTGTAGGAGTGAGGGTTAACCTTCTACCAAACAAAAAGTGATATCGATAATTGTAGTTATAATCATCATAACTCTCAAGTCTAAACTGTCCATCAGCCTTTGTCCATGTCCAGTGGATATTTGCTCTGTCAGAGCACAAAGGAAATGCGTTACATCGCAGTGTGGCTGCTCGTCCCTCCTCCATGGAGGGAACCCACACTCTTGGTGTTTTGGTTGTTTCTGAAAATAAACACAATCAGAATTATAATCTGTTGTATTTTTTGGGCGATGCCTTTTGCACCACACTGTGCTTACTAAGTTTTTTGTTTTTTTTTCTTACTAAACACTCTATGTGGTTTGTAACTCAACGTTTAAAGATGCAGTGAACTTTACAGGCACAATCAATGTTCATCATAATGCACTGGGCCTAAAATGTAACACACTTTTTAATTTTCCATATGTGATATACATTTTAATCCCACACAATAAACCAACAAACATTAAATGATAATGAGATTTATCACTCACCAGAAACTGAGATCCGAACCCTCTTAGGAAAAATGTACGTCTGATTACATTCCCATTCCAGTTTGAAGCCATACTCATATTCTCCACGTGGTAGGCCCCTTATCATTAAAGTGTCTTTCATCTTAGATTCTACTGTGTCAACAACTTCTACACTTATTGCATTCTGTGGATCTCCTTTAAACCAAATCTTTCTATATGGAGCTGTAACTTTGTTTGTTGGAAAGGTGAATTCATATGGGATCCAATGACAGTCGCCAGATTCCATTTCATTGTGTGTGGTCACATTGATTGAAAACTCTGTGTCGTCAAGAGTTTCTGTGTGGAAAAAAAAACAGAGTTAAATGTGTGATGTATTTATTTAAATTTACTGCAGTTTAAAATACAGTAAATCATACCTTTGACACACTGAGGCTGGCAGATCCTGGCCTTAAAAAACAGGCAGAGAATCACTGAGTAGATCAAAGTCATCCTTGTGTTTTGGAGGAACTGGGCAGCAAATTAAATATTTGTTGATTAATGACAAATACTACATTTAATAATTATCCGCTTCATTACCTTCCCACTTCGTATGTTCTATATTAAAACAGTACCTTTGTAATTTTAAACATACAAAATAAATGTTATACAAAGTCTTAGTATTAAAATGTAGAATCTATAAACTCACCCTCAGTCTGCTGCCACTGCTGTTTGTTCCTGTCTCATCAGTGTCATGTATAAGACCTGTAATGCCTTTTTGAGGCAACTTGTCAACATGTAGTTCTGTTATTTTTAAATAGTGTACTAGGAAGTGGTCATGAAGTGGCATGCAGGAAACATTACATTATTCTGATGTTGTTGGTACTCTCACACTCACATACAAAAAGGGAAGCTAAAGAAATGACCATCAGACTGTTGGAGATGTTGTAGTGAATATAATGCATTAAACTATGCAGTGTAAGCAGTTGGAAGTTAACTTGTGCTCTTTGACAATAAAGTCAACACACAAAAACAAAAGGAAAGAAATAGAAAGAAGTTAGTTTGGGTTTTATCACCTGTTTAGAGTACAGCTCCAAAAATGACGTCACGTAATGATGGTGTCTAACATGGGGAAGTACTGTAAACATGTTGGTTTGAAGCAACAAGTAAAATGGATCAAAGCAGATTTGAAACATTGTGGCAGCACACAGCAAAAACAGGAGAGAATTTTCTTTCTGTCAAACATCAGTATCTTTTTAATGCCTAAATCAAATTGTGTCATCTTAAGTTTCTGTGTTATAAATGAAGAGTCACCAACGAGTGTTTGCTGCCTTTTAATACATCCTCATTTCTGAGGTTACAGGAGGAGTGATGGGGCTGAGAGAAAAACATTCACATACTTTGAGGAGCATCTGTTTGTGTGCTTTTACAGAATGTAGACAGGCAAGATGTACTTTGTTTGAAAATTAAAATATCATGTTCCCACTTCTCATGCTGGTAACCTTTTGCCATTGTAGGAGGCGCTACTTCTTGTAATCTGTCCATACATTATTTTGTCTTAAAAAATAAAAGCTACTTTAGCCAATGAACAAAAACACTTTATTCAGTTCATCTCAATTGGGTGGGATTGAGTTTGACTCAGACCTTTAATGTGAGTCGCTGGTGCCGTGTGCTCTGACAGGAAGTTATTAACTGATAAACAATTTCACATTTAAAAAATGTTTAATGTTTAGATTTAAACAAATATAATACAGAAAACAAAACATAACTCCAAGACTGAAAACATGGGTCTCAACAAGGAAAAGGAGAACTTTAAAAGTAATTCATTTAGTCTGTGACAGTGGTGTGTCTACACTTATTTGTGTGGAGTGGCCCAGGTGGCATGAAGTATGTGCATGTAAAGACAAACAGACACATCAGAGTGGCACCATACAAATATGATATAAAGCTTCTGTTGTACTTCATTCTTTAAACTCCAAACAAAAAGTGTACCTCCAAAGGTAAGCTACAACAAAACAATTCACATTTAAAAACACATTAACCACCAACAAAATTAAAATGAATAAACTTGTGTGCTCACAAAATTGTGCATAACTTCAAATCTGCAGTACAGCAACAAAATATGAACTATGGTTCTCCCCCAGCTCGGTAGATAGCAAATTGTAGGATAACAATTGGCACATGGGGTAGCCCATCAGATTTCAGGTGCGGCCCGTGCCACCCCAGGACCCTTCCTGGATACGCCCCTGGTCCGTGGAGAAATAACACTATAGTCTTGTCCAACATCTGCTTGATTCAGGGAAGCATAAGTGTTCATTTCTTCAGCAAGTTCCCTCTGTTGACTTTTAGCCCTGCAGCTGTAGAGGAAAGAATATAAAAATATAATCCTCTGAGTTAATGAGTATTAATCTGTTTAGAGATAAAAGATCATTTGGGGCTATATATTCATTTACTAACTTGTTCTGATGTTAAGTGTATAATGTATTTGCTTGTTAGCTTGTTGTTTACAGTGTTTGGGTCTGAATTCAGAATCATTGTACATTCTTACCGTTTGTAAGTGCAGATGATCAGGCTGGTGAGGAGGAGCAGGTTCAGACTTAAAAACACACCAGCCATTATCCAGGGGAGAATTGCACCAGAGTTGTGATTTGACTCCAACTCACCTTAAGAAAAACATAGTTTGAACTCCATTAAAGTTGATTATTAAAAAGTTTAGATCAACACAATACTGTCTGTGTATCATTTCAAACACGTTCAGCTGAGGTTTCAACACTTCTTGCATATTGCTGCATAATGGCAGTTTAATATTACGAAATTTAAATTCACCATGAAACTAAATGTTTAGAGGCTATCTTGCTAATCTTACATAACACACTGTGAACAGCATTACAGACAGAAAGACATCTGCACCATGCTCTGAGCAGATATGACGGACTACTCACAGTTCAGTCTGAAGTTTTCGGTCTCATTCTGGAGTGGAATGTCAAGCTCAGCCCGGCCCAGTTCATTGCTGCTGATGCATTTGACACTGGTGTTGTGGTAGTCAGCAGCAGGCATGGTGAAGGTGCTGGTCACTGTCTGGATGCTGCTAGAGCTGGTGACTGAGAAGTCTGTGAGAGAAGGCCAGGTGATGGGTGCCAGGGGATTCCCCCGACTGATGCACACACAGACCAAGAGCATTTCTTCAACCATGCACTGGGAACTATTTAGGATTTTGGGGGAAACTGAGAGAAAGAAGGGTAGATCAGCTGTAATAATACAATAATAACTTGGCAACAGCTTCCTAACCCTAACAGATGGATTGCAGACGACTGAATCATGACATATTCTAATATAATATTGTTTACTTCAAGTAAAACAAACACTGCAGCGTACTTACATTTCACATTTAAGGTGACAGTTGTCTCAACAACACTGTGACCATAATCTGCCACACATGTGATGTTGGTGTTGTGATCATCTGCTGTAGGAGTGAGGGTTAACCTTCTACCAAACAAAAAGTGATATCGATAATTGTAGTTATAATCATCATAACTCTCAAGCCTAAACTGTCCATCAGCCTTTGTCCATGTCCAGTGGATATTTGCTCTGTCAGAGCACAAAGGAAATGCGTTACATCGCAGTGTGGCTGCTTGTCCCTCCTCCATGGAGGGAACCCACACTCTTGGTGTTTTGGTTGTTTCTGAAAATAAACACAATCAGAATTATAATATGTTGTATTTTTTGGGCGATGCCTTTTGCACCACACTGTGCTTACTAAGTTTTTTGTTTTTTTTTCTTACTAAACACTCTATGTGGTTTGTAACTCAACGTTTAAAGATGCAGTAAATTTTACAGGCACAATCAATGTTCATCATAATGCACTGGGCCTAAAATGTTACACACTTTTTTTATTTTCCATATGTGATATCCATTTTAATCCCACACAATAAACCAACAAACGTTAAATGATAATGAGATTTATCACTCACCAGAAACTGAGATCCGAACCCTCGTTGGAAAAATGTACGTCTGATTACATTCCCATTCCAGTTTGAAGCCATACTCATATTCTCCACGTGGTAGGCCCCTTATCATTAAAGTGTCTTTCATCTTAGATTCTACTGTGTCAACAACTCTTGCACTTACTATATTCTGTGGATCTCCTTTAAACCAAATCTTTCTATATGGAGCTGTAACTTTGTTTGTTGGAAAGGTGAATTCATATGGGATCCGATGACAGTCGCCAGACTCCGTTTCAATGTGAGTGGTCACATTGATTGAAAACTCTGTGTCGTCAAGAGTTTCTGTGTGGAAAAAAAAACAGAGTTAAATGTATGATGTATTTATTTAAATTTACTGCAGTTTAAAATACAGTAAATCATACCTTTGACACACTGAGGCTGGCAGATCCTGGCCTTGAAAAACAGGCAGAGAATCACTGAGTAGATCAAAGTCATCCTTGTGTTTTGGAGGAACTGGGCAGCAAATTAAATATGAATTAATTAATTACAAATATTACATTTAATAATTAACCGCTTCATTGCCTTCCCACTTAGTATGTTCTATATTAAAACAGAACCTTTGTTATTTTTAAACATACACAATAAATGTTATACAAAGTGTTAGTATTGAAATGTAGAATCTATAAACTCACCCTCAGTCTGCTGCCACTGCTGTTTGTTCCTGTCTCATCAATGTCATGTAAAAGACCTGTGCTACCTGTTTGAGGTTTCTTTTATCTCTTCAGCAGTTAGATGATGATTTCATTTTTTGTTTTCAGCAGTCTGAAGTGAAATCCAAGAATTTACAAATCATCAAACAGCCGAAGCTTTTGTAACTCGTCAACGTGTAGTTCTGTTATTTTTCAATAGTTAAGGAAGTGGTCATGAAGTGGCATGCAGGAAACACAACATCATTTTGGTGTTGTCTGTACTTTCACACCCACATACAAAAATTGAAGCTAAAGAAATGACCATCAGACTGTTGGAGATGTTGCAGTGAATATAATTTATCAAACTATGCAGTGTAAGCAGTTGGAAGTGAACTTGTGCTCTCTGACAATAAAGTCAACACACAAAAACAACAACAAACTACTTTGGGTTTCACTACATCTTCAGAGCAAAACTTCAGAAATTACATAATGTTACATTGGTGTCTAACATGGGGAAGTTCTGTAGACATGCTGGTCTATAGCAACAAGTAAAATGGATCAAGGCAAAATGAAACATTGTGGTAGCACGCAGCAAAAACAGGAGAGATTCTTCTTTCTGTCAAACACTGAGTTATTTTTAAGTGTCTAAATGAACTGTGTCATCTTTAGTTTCTGTTTCTGTCTTCCATGTTAAATGTGCATTCACCAGCCAGTATTTCCTTCCTTTTAATACATCCTCATTCTGAGGTTAAAGGATGGTGTAATGGGGCTGAGGGAAAAACCTCCACACTCTGTCTGTTTGTGTGCTTTTACAGAATGTAGAAAGATGAGACACAGTTTTGTGATGTAGCAATCATACAGAGAGAGGGTTACCAGACAACGAGTGAACTATAGTTTGAAATTCAGTGAGTTACTTAGGAAACAATCACAGATTTGCTCCGGTCAAGCTCCTCTGGGCACTCATGATGGAAGTTAATAGCCTTCACGCCAAACTCTCATTGGGTGGTGCTATCTATTTCCATGTGACCTCACTGTTATATTTGGTTGTTGGTCACAAATAGTGCAGCAGTTGTCCTGCCTGTGGCCTGTAGGGATTTATCCTGTAATTTATCCTCTTCTTCACAATAACATGAAAATCACAAGTCAGTTGTTAAATCATATGATGTATCTGAGCTCGGGGAATGCACAAAGTGTGTGTATAAAAACATTACTTGGTTGTGAAGTGCTGGTTTGAAAACTAATCCTCGCCTTGGCTGATGCCAAACCTAATGTGAGTGCTAATGGGGTGGGGCAACAGGAAATTTAAGGATTGTGTGTGTGTGTGGTTTGTGTGTAATGATGGCTGTCATCTCGAAGCATGAAGCCATCAAGTTAGAAGCTGGTGAAGTAAACTAATTTCCCCTCTGAGCTCTGGGATATCTAAACAACACCTGTTGACCCTGACCTATGCAAACATCTTATAATTAGAGATTAGTGGAGTGAGACAAGGAGCTAGCATGATTGTACATGTCTGTATGTATGTGACATACGTGGCAGAACAGTGGTTCAGTGGTTAGCATTGTTGCCTTACAGCAAGAGGGCTTTCTGGTTTGAACGCCATGGTGGGGGAGCCATTCTGTGCAGAGTTTGTATGTTCTCCCTGTGTCCGCGTGGGCTTTCTCTGGGTACTCCAGCTTCCTCCCACAGTCCAAAGACATGCAGGTTAATTGGTGACTCTAAATTGTCCGTAGGTGTGAATGCGAGCGTGGATGGTTGTCTGTCTTTATGTGTCAGCCCTGCGATAGTCTGGCACCCTGTCCAGGGCATAACCCGCCTCTCGCCCAATGTCAGCTGGGATATGCTCCAGCCCCCCCACAACCCCCAAAAGGTAAGCAGTTACAGAAAATGAATGAATAAATTTATATGATAGTCTGAGAGACAAAAAGATGAGGGAGAGCTACATTTTGCAAAACACATTTCCTGTCTGAGCTGACTTCCTAAGAGTAAGACAAGAAGATCAATATCACTCTCATGTCTGTGTGTTCATTAAGTACAAGGGAGAACAGCTAGCTTTACTTTCTACAAAGTTAAAAAAAAAAAAACAGTCACTAACCGGCATCTCCAAACTCACTAATTAACACACTGTATCTCAATCATTTAATCTGTACACAAACAGCAATGTTCAAACATCATTTGTGGTTTAAAGCAGAGCTATGTGCTGTTACAATTTCTTTGCCAACAAAAGTGCTGGGAGGATTGATAGAAATGATTACACTGAGTCAGTCTCAGTCTACCTTTACTTTCAGGCTGATTTTGAGATATACATTGGGCCCAGAGCACGTGTAATAATGACACTCGTTACCTGGAGAGCTTGGACGGAGATATACGTTCACACTGTAATGACACAAAGCTGGTTGAATATCAGCTTTCCCTTTATATTCATTGTCTTCTGTCTCGATCAGCAGTGATGTGGTGGTTCACTTTTACACTGTGATCTGTAGCCTATAGTTAGGCTTTAGCTTCCAACTATCTTTGTCTTTTTAAACCAGTTTTCGCTCACCCGAAGCTCATGACCATGGGTGATGGTTGGGACGTAGATGGAATGCTAAATTGAATGCGATGCCTTCCACACACAGCGTTTATGCTCAACACTGGTCAGTAATAATATTTTCCAAGCAACCAGAAGAAAAAAAAAACTCAGACTGTGGCCGTCTTTACCCATGACCTCACACACATGGCTCCGTCTCCAGGATGTTGTGTGTATATTCTGTACTATAAGTGGACCCGCAGAAAGATCCAAGGACCCCCTACTGGACTGTCATCAAATCTCATGAGTCACTGCCTGCTTAAAGTTCACAGCTGTTAATATCCCAAATACTAGGCAGCTGTCTCTGGCATGGCCTGCGCCACTTATCACTACCAGATTAGTCCACTATGTGACATGAGAAAATGCAAAGCCCTGCAAAGTGAAACAGACAGCATTTTGCCTCCTGGTCAAGCTTTGAGTAAAACATGATGAGTGCCGGTGAGTTGTGTAGCGCTCGATCATGGAAACATATCAGATGTCAGATTAATGTCTGTCACATAGGGAGCTCTGGCATTTGATATCAAAATGTTTCCTCTTGTCCACAAGACCAAGAAAACTGAAAAGCTGACATACACACCTCCTGGAAAAGACAAAGGCATTTTGCAGGGGGAAAAAAAGCATCGACACTTGCTGGTGAGGAATGTGAGAAAAACGTCAGAGGAAATCATCACCCACTATTTCTATCGTGGGGATGGATGCAGTATTGCCTGCAGACAACTGCAGAAAGGGAATACATTTCTCAGTGAAACCTAATCACTCAGAGACAGTCATGTGATTTGTGAGGCAGGCGTCGTGCTGTGAGTGGAGTCACGGTGGGTACGTCCTGGGTGTGAAGCGCTCGCATAGCTTCTGTTTAGATCATCATCCACTCTGCGTAATGTTTATGAGTGTGATGTCTTATTACAGTTTATGACCCCCCCCCCTCCTGGTGATCTTTTTAAAGTAGATTTCAGCATTAAATATGATCTCACTTCGCTTGAATGTATTATTTGTCTCCCAGTTTTAGAGTAATTGATACAATCATGTGATGCATTAAATTTGGTCTTTATGACACACCCTTCCCACACACACATGCAGAGCAAGCCCCACTTTTTACTCTCACCTCTGTGTCCCTACGGACCCTATTAGCAGTGGAAATGTATACAGTTCCTGGTGTGGAAAACAGAGTCAAGTAAGTGTTAGGCCCTTGGGGGAGGGGGGATCAGCTGAGAAGTCACAAAGCACAGATGAGGGAGTTTGTAATGGTGCATATTTGGAATCAGACTCTTGCTTTCAAGGTTAAACCTGTTTATTGAGAGATGGAGTTCACATATGGTGCAAATCTGGGCTGGAACGAGACTGAAAAGAGAGCAAAAAATAGGCAACTTAACACCTCTGAGTTTATGAGACACATAGTAGAAAACACGCAACTGATATGAACAAAGATGTCCAGGTAACACATAATAAGTACACAAAATGTTGAGTAGCTATCAAAAGGAACAAACTGATACTTCATTCTGCAACACCACCAGTCTTTGAGCAAATGCCCAAAAATGTTGTGTTTGGGCCTTTATTAGGTGGCTAAACACTAACCTACTGAGGCAACATTTGTTCAGCACCGTTTCAATTTATGTACGTGATGCAGCTGTTTTCTACCTGCAAGTTAATATGGAAGTCATTAGAAATTAAGTGTTTGTTAGTCTGTTTTTTTTTTTAAGAAAGAGGCAAATATGCAGATTTCCTCATATCTAGGATCAACCAATCACAGTCTGCTCTCATGTAACCATATTACCTACCATACAGTTCTCAAGTTCAGAGATATTTTGGGACTTAGGGATGTTTCATCCTCAGTTTGTTTCTCGCTTGTTCCTTGGTAAGTACCCAGAATTCCGTGTTTCAAATTGTAAGATGTAACAGGTAATTTCCTTGTACAATCCTATCTACTTATATCACTCAGCAGGCTTTTGCTTGTGATGTAATGACCTCAGCAGTACGATAATAAACACTGACCCTGCCATGAAAAGAGGATGTTAAAATACAAGATCTGTTTGGGTGACATCAACAAGACCTCATCATTTATTTATACAACAGGTCTTTACTACAGTCATCACGATGTAAAATTAAAAGCCTCAGTGTTTTGTTTCTTTCAGCAAACAGGAATCTTTTTGTTTTCTGTCAACCTTTTTTTGTTACTGTGCCACAATATGATGATTCATCGATGAGACGGTACTCAGGAGAGTGGTGAGAGAGTGCTGCTTTGACATTGTTTTACAGCTGTCTGCAGGGCGAAAACAGACAATGCCTCACTCAATGGGAGCAGGAAAGAGGTTGACAGACCACTGTGTTTAAAGGGCACTAGGAATTCAGCGGCTTATGAGGCTTCGTTGCGGCAATGGGGGGCGGAAGCCTCTTTAAGGGGGGGGGGGGGGGCTTAATCTGTGGTGCAAGCCAACACACGTCTCAGGTGGCCGAGCTCCTTGATCACTGCACCATGAGAACCACCTGAACGGTCAGAGAAGGGGGAGGGTGGGAGCAGAGATAGGACAGAAAGGGAAGGTGTGGCCAGTATGTTATGGTAACTCCTTCAGTGACACAGTAACCTGCTATATACACCCCAACGACTTTTTCATTTATCCTCAGATGATTCAAAGTCATTGCACCATGCAGATCATAATACAGCGAGTAGAGTTCAGTATCCTGTTGCAACACATTACCTAAAATGTCATGGTGTAGAGTACTTCCCTGAGCTCTGTGGATTGTCATGATGAACTTGTTGTCAAACACGACTACAACAATGTGCTGTGATGTATTGCAGTTTTTGGTTACGCTCTCCATGGTTATGTTACAATCTCTGCACAGGAGGCCTCCTACACGTGCAGATATGAGTCAAAGAGAGCCGAGGTTGCAACCCCTGCAAGGAGTGGCTGGTTAAGGCAGGGCCCTGGTGTGTATCAGGAGGTACGGTTCGTTGTTATGACTGGGAAGTTCAAACCCATTGAACCATGAGAGGGAGAGTGGCTCTGGAGCTGTTTGAGCTGTTTGGCTCAAGTTTGGGGTAAAGCAGATGGGTGGAGTCGAATCCTGGATGATAAATCACCTGACATGTCAGTGGAAGAGCTTCCACTGCTGCCTTTAGTTAGAGTGTACAGTAGGAATAACTGAGCGGCGCTCTGTACAGTGATTCTTGGGAGAGCTCCAAACACTTTGGCAGGAGTTTATTGATTTTCCCAGTGTTGATTCAGTGTAATGTGATATGGTAATGTTATGACATTTAAGTTTTGATTCAGCTGTATTCATATGGGTCAGCCACCTTTTTAATCCTCTGTCAAGTTCCAGTGTGTATCCCTGAATTAAACTGGCAAAGTAAGATAATTGTACGCAAAAATAGGTATGCACCACGTTGCTATCATGGCATAAATCTGTCAAAAGAATAAAGAAAAAAAGCCAGAAGGGAAGTAAAGAAAAAACAACTGCTTCATTTTACAAACTGCATACAAACAGGAAAAGCAAGAAAAAATATCAAAGAAATAATCCAGATGGTGCACAGTAAAAAAAAAAAGTATTAACGTAGGATAAGGCTTGAAATGTCATTAAATGTTTTGTGGTCAGCATTGCAAACCATCGAAACCCATAAAATCAAATGTACCATACTTGATACATGATTTCTATTGATGTGTGGTGGTTCACCACAATTGATTGCTCCCATAAGGAGACAAACCCATGGCCACATCTTTCACATGCTCACATAGCTGGAGCATTCGTAACTCCTTCCTTTAATCAGATGTCGGTCTAAAAACATGTGCTTGCAGGTAAAATGGACATTAAGACATGAACTGTATCTGATAATTTGATCTAGAACGATTAGCAATGATGCAATATTAAAGGGGAACTACACCCATTTTCAAAATTCACACACGTTATTCTTAGTCTGGCACAGTCAAAAAATATTACTGAATATGAGCAAATCTCAAATCTAAAAACTAGAATGCAAAAACTCAAATTTGTGATGTTATGAAGTATAAAGTGTGGAGCTGCTCCCTAGACTTTCTGTTTCACAGATAAGAAACAATAAACTGTAAAGACAATAAAGCCTTCACAAGATAGCATTTTAAGCCTTGTGTGTGATTTATCCTGGCTTCATATGAGTGGAGAAAATCTCTGCTTGTTGCTAGGCTAATTTATACAATGCAAAATGCCATAGGCTTTTGCTAATAATGTTAGCATGTTATCTTTGTTTGGAAAACCTGTTTAGTATGAGACAGTTGTTTTGTCGGTGAACCCTGTGAGTTGTAATGGAGCAGAATTCTTTAATGTGACCTTTGTTAAATGTTGCTGTTGTCCCTGGCTTCATGTGAGCAGAGGAAATGTCCGGTAGTCGCTAAGCTAATTTATAAGTAATATACCATAGGCTTGTGCTAATAACATTAGCATGTTGTACTTGTGGGGAAATTTGTCCAGCAAAAGAAAAGAGCTTTGTGTGTGAATGCTGCAAGAAAAATCTTATTGTCCTTGTGTGAATTGCTTAGATGTTATACTGCTTCATTCTGGGAAAGAGTCATGTCCTCAGTAATTAGTCCTCTTTCCCCTGACCCCACAGGGTCAACAGTGGCCAAGGGCCACGCAAAAAAGAGGGCCAGTCAGGAACATGTCATTGCAGATTTGAGGCAGTGGGATGGTTAACCTGTGAAAACCAACCAGCCCCTGATCAGCACTTTGTTATTGAGACAGTGTCATTTGATCTGTGAAGCAATAGCCTCAATATGTGCACAATTAGGGGCTATCCTGAGGGCACAAGTTCCTGGTGGGTTTTGTTGGAGACATATAAGAAATGGAAGCGTCACAGGCCTAATGGCGACTGATGAATTTAACTTTTTACAACCATTAATCCATAAGATGGGACTGAGAGAGGTGGGCGCACGCTTTAAATGTGAGGATACCACAATATATTAAGGCCTAAAGCAGAAACTGACTCATGTGCAGAGACCTGATTCGACATCTGGCAGAAATTGAGGATGTTTCATCCATTAACTTTGGCATCTGTGGAGAATTAATGAGTATGTGGGTAGCTACACTGGGCCTAAGTAAGCCATCTAGTGCAGTCATACGGCTAACTTTAAAATGTGCCGTAGGTGATAAAAGCTAGTTAGAGGCTGGCTGGGTGAAATGAAGTTAAAGTGACTGCTAGAGGCCTTGGCACCTGTGTGCCATGCAGCACAGGATCCAGTAGGTAACCTCCCTGCAGTGGTTGTTACAGTCTGAGAAAGCTGCACATCTGGGGCCTATCATTATTTTCACCCCAAAAAGTTTACCATAAGCTTTTCAGAGTCCTTTGCCCAAACACACTTTTCCATAAAAAGAAAAAACATCTAACTGATTTTTAAAGATGTGACATTTTTTTGGCCCCAGAATGAATTATAATATTTTGCATATGGATATTTTATATGTTATTACTTTACCAGAAACATGTTTAGAACAGTATTTGTTTCTTCCACACAACTCTTTCACTTACATGTTTCCTATAAGCTACATATAAATATGTTTTTTTGTCACAACTGCTTTCTGTTTGTCAAATTCAGTTCTTTTTTGCACATTCTCACTCGGCTCTTGATGATGAAAGAACAGTGACAGTGGTTTAGCCGAATGAATAGCCTCACAGGAGGCTCGGAGACTGAATGAATAACACATCAGGGAGGCATCAGAGGAGTTACAGTGGAGAGATTTTGCTCAAAAAAAATAACAATAACTTCATTTCAGGAGCTCTAAAATCCAGATGCAGCTTGAACACTGTGCATTTGTATCGACTCTATCCATTCTTTCATGAAAGTTTTCAGCTCTGAGAAAAGGGAATGTGTGAATCGTGTTGTTTTATTAGCAAGTCTGAACTGTTTCCAGATGTCTTTCAGCGTGAGTTCACATTATAAGGCCTTATTATAACAGATGTTTACACATTTAGATAAAAACAGAGCGAAACCTGAGGATTCTGCATTGCTCTCTCTTGTGTAATAAAAGGGTGCATAAAATATTAAAAGAAACAAAACGTAGGCCTAAATGGGTTTCAGAGTTTGTCTCATATATTGTAGCTGTGAACTCCAGTGTGATTGCAGCGATGACAGGACCATATCTATGAGCAAAAACACAATAAAACTGATGTGGCAAAC
Source organism: Cephalopholis sonnerati (assembly GCA_019142605.1). NCBI lineage: Eukaryota > Metazoa > Chordata > Actinopteri > Perciformes > Serranidae > Cephalopholis > Cephalopholis sonnerati. The sequence goes on along the minus strand of JAGQAX010000005.1, from coordinate 23,975,474 downwards.
CAGAGTTTGGGCTACCGCTGACCACACTGTGATTTTAGCTGAAATGTGTCCATGAAACCACTCAGTTCAGAGAGAGACAGCGAGGGAGAAAGAGAGAGACGAGTGAGAGAAAGAGAGAAAGAGAGACTTTTAAAAAGTAATAGCCATGACTTGGAGACTAGATGTTTTGTGTCAAAGAAAGAGCTTACAGGATCCAAAAGTGTTTCCGGTGAGCCCACCGAGTCTAATTACTCACAATGCTGTGACATTAGTCTTCAAAGGACATGAAAAACAAGACTCTTTTCACACGTCCATCAACTTTGTGTAAGACTTTACGTGCCCAAATGATTAACGAGATGCTGACCACATCATGGCCAAGGAAGTCTCACTTCCTCCAATAGATGACAGTGAAGAATGGCTCATAAGGCCTTCTGTGCTAATTATTTTGTGCTCTGATTGCCTAATATTTTCCCACGAGTTATATATACATACTACTGTGGAGCCAAGGTAATGCATTAAATGTACAATACAGTGAATATTAGGCATAACGATTAACATGGATTTAAAACTCTGATGTTCTCATGTGGGTTTAAGACATATTTCATGCCTGGTAAGATGCTCCTCATAAAACTAGACTGTCTATGCAGCAGAAAGATTAATTTTGCAACTGGTGTTACATGACCAGAGAAAACAGAAAAAATGGCTGCGGCATTGACTTTTGCTTGATAGAAAACCTACAACTACCAGCTTGCACTGTGTCACACCAGACCAATAAACGCCCCTGCTGGTATGTGACATAATGCAGCTTTGCAATTTTGACACAGGAAGTATTATGGCTGCCTGATGGTAACAAACGATTTCAAATTACAGTTAAGCGATAAGCTAAAATGTTTCTGAGGACAGTTATTGTGAGAAAAAGGCAACGTAGTGACAGAATCTAGGTTTATATTTTGTTAGCACTGCTTAGTTTTACCGTTTGATTTCAGTTTTTTTAGCCTATGTTTTTAAATTACAATATAGTGTGGTGCCCACTTCGTGTTCACAATTTCTTGTGGGCAAAAGTGCTCTAAAATTTGTTTATAAGGACATTTTAGATGAGAAATAGGCAACACAGTGACATACCTTTGGCTTAGATTTGAAGTGAAGCTAAAATATCTTGGATATGGAAACTCCCATCTTGCTTTGGTGCAGTAGATCTCCACGGTATCAAGTTTCACACCCATACATCCTTCTGACCAATCAATGCCAGCCCACAGAGTGGCTCACACAATTGTTAATCATGTTGAAAAAATCAGGGTTTCATTGCATTAAATAACAAATTAAAACCAAACTTATCAGAGAAGCAAACACTTGAACATACAGCAGCGTGATAAAAACTACCTTAAATAACTGAAACCAGCTTTGGGGAAACATTTATATGATGTGTACTTTGAGTTTTAAGTTTGGCCCATGTCCCATTCACTAACATGGGGAGGACAGGCCTTATGACCTATACTGCAGCCAGTCAACAGGGGGCGATTGAGACGACAATCAAGGAATCTATAACATTTTTTTATAGTTCAGAAAAAGCGGAAGTTCAAGCACCGGCCTTAAAGTCAACACAGTGTCAGGCACTAGTAAGATGCAGATAAGTTTACCATAGTTCATTTACACATACTACCACACTATAACAATGAATGCGTTGTCATGAATGAATATCTTGTTTATGATTGTGCTTTGGAGTATCCAGTTTATGTGTTTGAGCATTTAAACATTATATTCTGTTTATGAGAAACCCCAATATGCTAGCTGGAGTAAAGAAACCAGGATGTATACAGGGAATATAAATAATCTGGTTTCTCTGTGCTCACTTAAACATTATACCCTGAATATGACCGGGATAAGCCTCCTAAATGGGTTATTCAGTGTCCATGTATTCACATTCACTGCTATGATACAAAGCCACTTGAAAAGTGTGGATTACATGAATCTTGCTGCAGCAAAATGTGCTAATTTTGCATTTATACTCATAGCATTATCAGCATAGCCAATATTAAGACTATTATGACACTAGTGAGAAGAGTGTAAGAGGCTGCTACACACTGAGCTTCACCTGTAGCTGCATGCTGAGCAACTCAATACATCAGCCCTCTAGTAAGTCTTTCCTTTATGCCGCTGCTCACATTAAGTGTTGATTCAACCCCTCTTGGTTTCTGTTACACAAATCATGCCAGCAATAACACAGTGGCTTGAAACACACTATAATCTGAAAGGTGTTAGTACATTTATATTTATCCACCTATTGGGTCTACACATTTCTGTTTCCAATATTTTATCCTGTCCGTGGAAAAAGTGATCATCTCCTTGGAGAAATACTTCTGTGGCAGTTTCAACAAAAGCTGATTGTGATAAAAGTGTCAGTCTAATAAGGAAAGCTGTTGTTACATTCAGTCTATTACAGCCCAGCTGGTACTATGTTTGAGACTGATACCGATATCGATATGTTAAAGGAGTAAAAACAATTTTTGTAACATATACATTTGGGCTAACATAAACAATATTTCGGATAAGGATCCCTTAAATGTGTTTTTTAACCCTTTGAAACCTGGAGCGACATCACTTTTCTTGTGCTGCTTTCAGATGCCTCTTGCAGGTATTTAAACCTTTTAACCTTGAGCAAATTAGTATGATTTCTTTCGAAAACATGGGAAAAAAGGCAATGAGCAACGTGGTAAGAAATTCTCCATAAATTGCAAAACAAAACAATAGATTTAAAAACTATGAAAATTAATATTTACCACCTCAAACACACTAGTGTCTTGTAGCAATTTATGTATGTTTTTTTTTATCATAGGGGATTTAGAAATAAAATGAGCTTAGTTACAGTAGTGCTCTCTGGTGGACATGGGCCAGGGGTAGGCAACCTGCAGCTCTGGAGCCAGTATGTAGCTCTTCAGCCCCTCTCCAGTGGCTCCCTGTGGCTTTGACAAAAAGAAGTTTACACATGAAAATGAATGACATTGTTGTAGGCCTAAAGAAAAAGGTGTAGCCTGCACTGAATGAAAAAAAAAAAGTTTTAACATTTCATCAGCTAAAATGTGTGTCATATGTCTACGGCCTGGCGCCTTTTCCTCTAAATTGTGCCAAACCTCAACAGCGGTTCTAGTCTTGAGCCTTCCTACCTGGGCTAGCTATGGATTCCAAATCCATAAAAGTGAAGGTCTCAGAGGAAAATGCAGAATTAAATAGTGTGTGGACAGATTTGTTTGCTTTCACCGCCAACGCTATAAAGTTAAAGTACTAAATGATAATAATAATCAATAATAGTACCCACTTCAGAGGAGCCATCTTGTGGCGAAACATATTTTTAAATGCTTAGTTGGACGTATTTTTTATGTTGATGCTAATTTAGACTTAATGCAAAGTGTTGCTATCAGGCTCAAATATGTTTTGCAGCTCCAGGCAGATTTTTTTGTAATTATTTTTGGTCTAAAATGGCTCTTGTGATAGTTAAGGTTGCTGACTCCTGAAATAGGCTAATAGAGGCACTGTTAATAGAGGACATTAAACATATATTTCGCACTTTCTTGCTGCAGTGTCTTGTTAATACCTGGCTGCCATTTAGATATTATCAATGACGAGCTAATATATGCCCCTGAGACCCTGTATCCTCACATGAAGACATCACATTTTTGGTTTACTTGACCTTATACTTCATCCTCTAACTTAGACCTGTTGTCCTCGTTCATGGACACTTTTTTGTGCCATCTAGTGGCACTAAGAGTACAGTGCACTAATCCGTGTAAAAACAAGATGGCAAGTATCTCAGACAAGGTCCAAAATCTGATCGTATTTTATGGTTGAAACTTGTTTATTTGTAGTTTTATATGGCAACAAATTTGACCAATTTTAGCAACAGTAACAAGCTAAGACCCTGTTAATCAGGAAGTACTCGTCTGAAGACATTGGGACTTAATTGTTGTCTTGTTTGAGAACATTGGGACTTTATGTTGTTGACAATGTTTAGTTTTTTAGTACTTATCAGGTCCTATTGATCCCAAACAGCTGGGAGAAATTAAAAATGCATACCAAACAAGAGTTCAGGTCTCAGGAGGATATATAGCCATATGGGTCTAACAATACAGTCTGTTGTGTAAAACAAATATGAACTCATTATTAAACACCTCAGACACACCACAAGTGTCTACAGTTAATCATTCATCTAATGTAGCAGTATTATTATTTTGAGATTTTCAAAAAATAAAATAAGCTTAACTACTGTTAAAGGATGGTTTCCTCGAAGGTTTGCGCGTCATTCTCATTTTGTGTAAGCATTAATCACTTCAGTAACAAACCTGAACCCTTGAATTCAAGATGATTTCGTGCTTATGGCTGATTCTCTCATGATGACTGGCATATTTTATCTCCAGGCTTTTTAACACTGCAGCACTCGAGCCTGCCCCATGTGTGGTGGTCGAGGCGCACTCACCATTGGCTCGGCAGTCCATAGGGGCGTTGCTTCGCGGTTGGTGAGTGCTTCGGGTGCACGGGGTGTTCTAGGGATGGCTAAGGGAAAGCGTACTTGGCACTGATCCCTCCTTTCAGTATAGACTGCAGTTTACATTAGGCAGCATTTTTTTGTCAGCGGGATGAATATGTCATAAGTAGTTGGCGTTTATAGAGGGTAGTGGATGCATGTTTAGCAATGCGATGAGGCCAGTGCACTTTGCAAGACTTGCGCTGCAGAGAGCCTCCGCGGATCCCACGACCTGTTGCTGACAAGCCGGGGAAAAGGAGAGGGAGAGGGGGAGCCGCTCGGGAGACACAGAGGGTTACTGCCTTGGAGACGACAGCCTGGGTTTCTTCGCGGAGGAAATCATGCAGTTTGCAATCTGGCTGGTTGGACTAATGTGTCATCTGTCAGCGCTTGTCCGGGACACTTTGCAACACCGATTGCATCCGAAACAAGGTAGCGTTTTGTTTTGATTACGGTGAAGTGATAGCCTACTGTTGAAGGTGTTTAAACAGTAATGTGTGTGTAATGTTTGAGAATGATGCCTGGTGCGCTGTGAGGGCTGTCAGGCTGCAGCTGCAGTTAGTACTTTGACGCGCTGCTGGTTATGCCACCACTTTTCTCTCTTTACTTTTTGCAGAAAGCTTCATCAAGCAGCTGTCATCGTATGAAATCATCACCCCGCTCCGTGTGAATGACTTCGGAGAATCATTCCCTCACAAATTGCACTACAGGAGGAGACGGAGAAGTTTAAATGATGACCTGTCGGGCTTACGGGTTCACTACAGGATTGATGCATTCGGGGAACGCTTTCATCTCAATCTGACCGCAGACTCCAGCTTCATCGCCCCCTCTTACACTGTGACACACTTGGGAGCGGAACAGAGCAACGACACGGACACCCACTTCCATGACCCGAGCGATATGCGCCACTGCTTTTTCCGCGGACAAGTCAACGCCAGGGACGAGTATCCTGCCGTCTTCAGCCTGTGCACTGGCCTTGTGAGTAACTGACTTTCCACTGCCTTCAAAGTTTTTTTTTAAGACGCTTTAATCAAGCGATGCTGACAGGCCTCCACCCATGCATGTCCCCTATAACCCGCAGCTTAAGTGAAGTGTGTAGGAGTGTAACAAGAGCAAGTGTTACCGGACTAATGTCAGTGAGGAGGAGAGCGCGCAGCTCTGCATCATCTCAGTGCCTGTGGGGAGATGCTGCTGGTGCACAGTGCAGTCTGGGCACCAGAGATTGGGTTTGATGTGACAACAAGCCTCAAACCTTGCTGCTGGAGTGCTTTAGAGCAAGACACAGGGGACAAGTAAGTCCGCCTTAATATTAAGGACATTTGTGCTTTTGCCGAAAAAGCACAATGCAAAATTAAAAACATTTACACCATATATTGGTGCATAAACAGTCAGCAGAATGCAGGAAATTAAGTATTTGATGCTCAAAACTTTTTTCACTGAGGTTGCCCAAGCTACCTATTTCATAATTTCATATGCCCCGCCCCCCATTTTGAAACATAATCTGCACCCTTGCAAGAAAGTATCAGTGGAGTTACACACAGGGTTGAATCTGCAGTATGTGCAGTTATTTGGGGTCATGCTTGTGCTTTTGCTTTATTAACCACTTCTTTGCCGCAACAAGAAACCTCTAAATCTTTGCTTCACAAAGTGTAGTAACAGCCGACATGTTAAATTTTAAAGTAATTTATCAGTCACAAATGTAAGCTGGCTGCTGGTCAGACAAAACAAGCTATTTTAAGATGTAGCCCTGGCCTTTTTATTTTAGTTTTATAGACTAAAGAAGTAATTGTTCACTGGGAAAAATTAGCATTAGGTCAGCTGTTAATGACAGTAATCATTTGTTGCAGCCCTGAGCAACAGATATTATCATTCAGTCTAAAGCAGCTGTTTGCTTGTTGATTGCCCTTCATTGTATCCTTCAGATCTTACAGGGCTGTAATGGAGTTATGGGGTAATAGAGTTTACAGTCCCATTCTAGCATATCGGGATGCTGATGCCCAGGTCGTTCAGTTTGCTGACTCCTGTGTGAGAGAGTCTGATGAGTGTTGAAGGGGATGACTTCATGGGTCACATAAGGTTACTGGTCCAGGGGCAGGGGGTTGACCTCAGTCGCGCCAGCCGGATTCTGTAGTGGACTCAGCGTGCTGGGGGCTGGCCGGAGCAACACAGACAGGAGGACCATAGCCTTGGAGTCTCCCTCCCCGTCACAACCCCTATCAGTGACATAATCCTTATTTTAGATAGGAGCACTGTGTACAGTACCAGGATAGCATGTTGATCTAGTACATTCACAATGCATACAGTGATTGCACTCCTGTTGAGACCTGGCGTGATAAACAATTGTTGTGTGTTACATGTCAGGTGGGGTTTAACTCCCACTCAGTGTAGCTTTGTAGAAATACACATAAAGTTTGTTTTTTTGTGTGTTTGCCTCGCAGTTTAAGACATGAAGTTTGCTGGAATTATCAGGGTAATAAGCCTTTAATTGCCCCTCTGCCCAACTTTGATGTATGACTCGCTTATCCAAACATGTTTGCATCCTTTTTCAAGCAATCTTTGTTGCTTATCCGCATCATCACTCATTGAGAATGACAGGACAATGGAGACAGCACCAGAGGCTATTGGGTCATAAATGTGTCCGTATCTGATCACTGGGGCTTAATGGCCAAGCACATTTTGTTGGGATGAGGTCATTAAGGAATAATTAAGCCCTAAAACAAAGGGGTCATTCTAGAAAAAGCAGGTTCCCCTTTCGTCCAGAGTTGCTCAAAGCCGTCCCCAGGGGGGATTCGAGGGGGGGCGGGGTTGAGGAGCTTTTGGCCTTTTCAAAGTGAGCTGTGACGGGCAGGGGAGAAATGCTGTGAAGAGGAGACAACTGCCAATGAAGGTTGTGCGTGAGGAACTTAAGGATTGCTCGCACCGTGTGAAATGCCCCTAAAGGAGCTCGCTCTCTCACTTCACTCACATAATAGAAGTGTGTGGTGAGTCAGCCTGTCCTGAGTAATGAGGCTATCTTCATTCCAACACCAAGCGATGTACCTCTGTGTAAAGATCAGGCTCATGACACCTTTATGTCCTATTTAACTTTAGAGATTGACTGCAACTGTGCGTCACCTTCAGATGACTCAGCACCCACTGGGGTTTGAAAGTGTCTTTGTGGGATTTGATAAAAACAGATGTGTGCCAACAGTCATGCCATCCATGTCATGAAGGCGACCTCGCTTCACATAGGAGTCCCTCAGTAGTAAGGTCCGGTTCAGCACCCGCTACTGAACAGCAACCATTGTGTCTGTCCAAACTTTTGCCAGATTTGCTGCTGAGCTAATGCTGGGAAACCCTGAAACTCTGCCCCCTCCATTGACTAAACAGAGCATTTGTCTGTTCAGCCTTCCATTAACACCACATGAGAACTTAAGAGAGGCTCAACCATAATCATCTAATTAAAGTTAACTCACCACAGATAGTGATTTACAAGATAAAGGTAAACATCTACCAGTTGTTACACTGTATAAATCATTCATTACATTTAGATGACTATAACTGGTAGTTGCAGTAAAGCTGTAGCGTTTTCATATTTAAAGGGTAAGTTCTGTATTTTTCAACCTGGACCCTATTTGTTTTACGTTTTGTGACTAAGTGACAACAAGTTTTGAAATACATTCAGTATTGAGCGAGAGCGAAGCAGCCGGCAGCAGCAAAAAAGGCCGCAGTGTATCCTATCGGGGCATGTTTGCACTATCAATTTATGTCTACACCAAGTAGCTGTGAAGCTGCTACGCAGTGTCTATGGAAAGCTGTGATGGCGACATCATTATGGAAGGGATCACTACAGAGATATACCTTTTTGTTAAAGATCCTGTTTGTTGATCCAGAAACAGCCTGAAATTGTCATCACCAGACTCCATTTAAATAAACAGTATTTTTAGCGTGTGTAACCCAGCATATTTTCACATCTAAAAGGCTGAATGAAGGGTTTATTTTAATCAAACCAGAGTTGGTAATTGTTGTAACAGTGTAAGGATGAACCAAGATTGTTTTTGAGACTTTTACATTGTTTCCATCGACTTTGAATGAAGTGTGATTTACAATGATAAATTTATCATTATTTAAATGGAGTCTGGTGGGTTGGTGATGGCAATGTCAGGGCTGCTTCTGGTAAAACAAAAAGGATCTTACTCTTACAAAAAAGGTCTGTCTCTCTAGGGCCCTTTTCATAGTGATGTCAGACTATTGGAGTAATAATCTTAACATGTCAGTGGCAAAATAAGCACTTTTAGTTAAGGTAAACTGATGCTGCCAACATGCCCAAAAAAGTTACATTGCAGCCTGTTTTGCTGCTGCTGGACCAATTTCGACACAAAAACATGGGAAAATGGGGTCCAGGTTGAAAAATAGTGAACTTACCCCTTAAATAAAAAGTGCCTAAATTTGAATGCAAATACTATCAGCATGTGCTGCCATGCCTTACACACTGTAACTGCATTCTGTCAGTACTTTGATTCATTCATGCATTGCAGAGGCAGTGCAAATCATCTACACTGGCTTGCCAGAACTGAAGAAATAGTAATATTGTAGGAGAGCCTTCAAGGTAGAGTACAATGAGAAACACTGAGGCTCAGAAGTGGGTTTTTTTTTCAGCAGCGTGGTTATTTCTATCCTGTGTCTTGTTTTCACAAGCTCATTACACTGCAGCGCTGAACACATGTAGCACTCAAGGCCTGTAGCACTTTCGAGGAAGTATGGTGCATATGTGCGAGCCAACTAATCCTTCACCCTTTGAAAGGCGGAGAGGAAAGGTACACATAGAGTTCGTACACGTTTTCCGTATCCGATTTGTATGTTTTCCATTGTCAAACGTCCATCACTCGTGGGGGTGGTTATGGAATAATGCTGCTTTAAAGATAACATTCCAGTGTCCAATATCCTGTTTAAGTGTGCGCATGAAATTACCATACAAACACCATTGTGCCTCATGGCTGAGTGAGCTAAGAAGCTTTGTGAGGAACTGAGCGGCCAAATCAATATTAGCATTCCTCTGTCAGCAGCTCTGTCCGTGTATGATGATGTCACTCGTCCCAGTGTCAGGTTTACGGGGAAATGCATTTTCACAGTTGCATTAAGCACACTTAAAAGCCTGTGCAAGAAGGTGTGAAATGATTTAATGACTTACTTGGGCATTGATAAATGTACAAAAGGTGTACGTGTGTTACAATTGGTTGTTGTCATGGTTACAGTTTAGACAATGACTGATAGTGAGCTGTCATAGATATTACCTGACCTCTTTGAGTCCGCATGCTCTTTCCATGTGCACCTGTCAAAAAACAGAGCTTGCTCAAAAGCATGGAAATAATGTGCACAGTGGTGCCCAAGGGCAACACAGAACGACTGCAGTTGAAGAGCAACCTCTTTGAATGATACTGTACCCTAATCTGTAAATGAAACCTGCACACATACAGTACAGTATGCACACATGCAAGCGCATGCTTCATACCAAAGCCATCAATGACATCTTTTTTTCTGCTCTAGATTGGAACATTTACGACACAACACGGTGAATACTTCTTGGAGCCTCTTTTAAATGCTGCAGGGGAGGAATATGACGAAGAACACAACAAACCTCATCTCGTCTATCGACACGAGAGGAAGAAGAACATCTCGCACACCGACAACAGCGGAGAGCCCTGTGCTGCCTCAGGTAACAGACTACAGACTGCCTAACTTTACTGCCTGTAACCACTGTCTGTCTGACTTTCACCCACAAATACTTACCTTCTGATGAACCTCATCAGACCTGCATTCACTTTCTGAGCAATACCAATAAACACAAAATGGAAATTATACCCAGTCACGATCTTTGGCTTGCAGGATATCCAAAATATTTCAGCCTTGATGATGGGGTGTTTTTGAAAACTCCTCAGCTTAATTAAGCGAAATGTGCTCCAGCACTGCGTGGTGTTTTCACTCACGTTCTGCAGGAGCATTCAATCCCAGGTCTGTGGCAGGAGCTCAGAGGGAAGGAATAATTACTTTTCAGGTTGCAGTCGTGATGAAAAGAACTGGAGAGGTTTTCCGCATGGGAGGCTGCTTGAAAGTTCCCCCAATTTCATTTGAATTTTTATGGTTGAGGCCTTTGGGTGGTAGAGAGGCCCTCAAGAGAAAGTGGGGTGACTGAGCGGAGTTCACTGCAATAGAAGGCCTCAGAGTTGTCCTCGCAGGGAGCTCCGTGGGCGGCCTTTGTTGCGTGATGCAATAAATCTTTTATGTGCAGGCCACTTGATTTGCTTGTTGTCTGAACTCGGCCATTGTCGCCTGGTGGTGGCCATTGTGTGAGGCGGCGGTTTAAAGAACTTGGACTGACCTGATGGGCCAGGTCAATACCTCCTTAATATGCTTTGCCCTTTCACTCTCTCAGTCTGTGTGTGGTAAACAGAGACTGAGAAATCTGGAGGGTCTCTCAGCCCCCACTCTGACGCACTTTTAAATATACTCTCCCTGAAGAACTGTGAGTGAAGTCTTGGTGAATTACCCTGACTTCTGATGTCCCAGGAACATCCACTGTCAGCATTTAGCTCTGCAATGTCTTAGCCAGTTATCCCTTTATATCTACTTAATCCTGAATGACATACATCCTGACATTTCATCACATAATCTCACTTATAAACTGGTATTTTAAGAATGATACATTGTACAGCAGGAGATAGTAGGGAGGAAGATGCGTACATGGATGAAACACCTGTAGGGCTTCATCAAAGGGCTGCAGGTAAACAATGAGCCGCAGGATTAAAAGAACCAGTGGAGCTGGGGTAGGACTGTGAGGTGTCCCAGGCTGTGGCTCCTCAGCTTTATCAGATAGGCCCCTCTCCAGATGCGACGATAAATGTGCTCTTTGAAGGCCACGCTTAGCCAAGACTAACAGGCCTGTCTTGTCTTTTTATGGGAAGGAGTGCAGTACACACTGCTACTAGCAGGTTAGATATAAACACTGGCTCGGCATGTGTTGTTCTGCTTGCAGAACACTTGTAGTGGCTGCTGCTAGTCTTGGATTTTGACATTTGCTTCTTGGTTTAGATAACATGTAGCACATATCTAGCTCTGCACACTATGGTCTTATCTGTAGCTCGTACCTTCTCTTGTCTCCGCTCTACATCATGTCTGTACAGTCTGTCTGTCTTTCTTTTCCTTATGTTTCCCATCAGACTAAATCAGTGTCTAAGTATGGGGCTCCTAACCACAGCCTAATTGCTGAGAGAGAAAAAAGTGTTGAGAAACACAGGACCAACAAGTAGAATCCTTGTTAGCTGGGAAAGGGATCTCAGCAGCAGTATTTTTGGGGGGACTGTGACCGTAAAACTGGAATTTGTACCTTTCTGTATGTTACGGCAAGGATGATGGCATCGCATTTTTAGTTTTGTATTGCAGTGAATATCTAACTGCCGATCAATGTTTCTTAGTATCACATTATGTACACACATACAAATATACTGTAGACTGTCCCGAATGCCATTTTTGGGCTCCAGAGATTTTGTAGTAATTGTCAGCTAAAGTTCAGAGCTTTTCCCAAGAGTGTGGGGGAGGGCGGGCATGACTCAGGAATGATTCTGATCATAAATACTCATAATGATAGGCTCTGAACTCAAGGCAGCGCCAGACAAAGAGGTATGAAACAGAAGCACAGAAACAGTATACTAGCTCCAACAAAATTAGGATTTCAGATTTGTAAGATTCAGGCACACAGGTCGGATGCAGCACTCAAGGACTGTCTCCGCAGCCACTCGAACAGTCACTTGAATGTCTGCCCTGTTAGCACGTGCTAACACAGCAGCAGATACTATCAACCAACAATGGGCAGTCAAACAGCGCCAATGAACTCGCACTGACACTGAAAAGGCTCGACTAAATAGTAAAATATGATAGAAAATTAGTGTGTGGCAATCAGTGTTAATATTGTGGCACACACATAAATCACTCATTTTCATTCATTTTCCGTAGCCACTTATCCTGTTAGGGGTCGCGATGGTGCTGGAGCCTATCCCAGCTGACATTGGGCGAGAGGCAGGGTACAGCCCTGGACAGATTGCCAGACTATCACAGGGCTGACACATAGAGACAGACAACCATTCACACTCACATTCACACCTATGGGCAATTTAGAGTCCCCAATTAACCTGCATGTCTTTGGACTGTGGGAGGAAGCTGGAGTACCCGGAGAAAACCCGCTGACACAGGGAGAACATGCAAACTCCGCACAGAAGGGCTCCCACACCCTGGGTTCAAACCAGAAACCAGGAACCCTCTTGCTGTGAAGCGACAGTGCTAACCACTGCACCACCGTGAAGTGGTTAGCACTGTCGCTAATAAATGAGTGTCTGGGAAATCATTCATTTAATTTCATTCAATTCATTTACTTTTATTAACAGTGTCTATATTATCATTCATTCGTCGTATTGAACTGCGCTGGACAAAGTGGTATCTAAAGGGTTAACAGATGCTTTTGTCTGCAGCAGTTTTTTTCACTTAAGTGCATATCTGTTTTCAGTATTACTCTCCATAGCAACTCATATATAGCAAGTTAAGAAACAAAAGTTTCTGATTTATCTCATCACATACATGACAGCCTGGAGAACCAGTGGTGTTAGCAGGGGGGCAGATTCCTTTCCCAATATCTCCCCTGTTTGAGGAGCTATAAAAGCACTCTTTGTCAGGGTCAATCATGTTATGGCCCTTTCTCTTTTTCTCTTTTTGTCTTTCTTTCTTTCTCCTCTTTATGTTCCTGTGAAGAGGAACTCTTGCCTTAAATCAAAATAGGAGCTGGAGTCAGAGTGCTGAGGGCATTGGGGGGTTTGAAGAGATTTTTGGGCCTTGTAGGTCTGAAACATGTCTGCTATCACAGTTGGTCCAAACACATGGAAGTGCAGAATAGCCAACAATGCTTCCAATCTGCTAGCAAGGCAGCATTTTCCTCTGTAAGGACATTGTTTTGCAAGACCTATGTATTCACTATTCACTGTGGTGAGTATTATTCTTTATCTGCCTTTCACCGTGTAAAAGAAAATATCTTTTTGAACAAGACAAAGATGAAACAAGCTGCATGTTATCAACCAGACTTCCAGGAAACAAACTGTATATCACCAGAAAGATACATCTAGTGAGATAAGCTTTTCCCTCAGATATGATGTGTCATAGTTCTGCCACGGTGTGCTACAGACAGTGCCAGAACAACAACTGGAACTTCTGTATCTACTGAGACAGTAAGAGTTTCCACAGTTTGTACAGTCCCTGAACACTCTGCAAAAACCTGTTGAAAGGAGAGGAAGGCTATGTTTCCACATGAGCTTAACAAAGATGATCTTTTGTTTTTAACTTGTCATTTCTGACACGTACAAATACTTGACTTTTACGTGCATGTGCTGTCACTGGCTGTGAAGTGTCAGGGAACAAAAGTGCAAAGATAAGAGCTTTTAAAGTGTTAACTTGATGGAAAATAAGGTTTTGTTATTTCAGCAGTCATGACATGGCTGTATACCTGTCCTCAGCTGCTTTTCCTCACCGTGTGTGTCCGTTGTATGTGTTGCAGAATGGATGTGAATTTAAAGTGTGTTTCAGATGTTTCCAAAGTGTGACTACACTAGAAACCACAACAGACTTTGTTGATCAAAAAAGAGTGAATCAAAGAAATCTGAACACGACCCTGAAATTTGCTCCCACTGACTGACATTTCTAGCAACTGTATCAGTCCTCTGTCTGCCAACCTGGGTGGCTTCCCTGCTGTTTAGAATACCTCTAGTGTAGATAGCTGTTGAGTGGGTGATTAATGTTTTAACGTCACAGAGGGCCTTGTTGTGCCTGGTTCTGGCTTTTAAAAGCCTCTGGGGAAGAAGCTTACTGGGCTCAAATCACAACACAGGCTCCGACCTTTAATGACACATTCTACGGGGTATCTGTCTTTGAGCTTGCATGTGAATCCCTGCGTCGTCCTTCGAAAGAGATAGCCACAGGGATGAGGGCGGTTGCAGATAGGGGCAGATTCTTCTCTCTCGCTCTCTTCCCTTTGCTCTCTAAAATCCATGTGAAGACAAGCAAGAGATGGAGGGAAGGAGAGCCTGTGCAGTATCTCTTTCTCACACTCATTGGCTGCGTTTCCAAAACTGTGGGGTGTCATATTTTGTCTGAATTAGAAACAGTGAATTGTATACTGACAGCTTGACAGCAAACATCACCGGCCGTAAACCCAAACACCAACGTTCCAGTGTTGGCTTTCGAGTGTTTCACCCGATTTCTTGATGGCTAACTGAGGGCAGCTGGGACAGCGAAGTGACTGGCTTTGATGCAGCAATACTTGGCACACATGGCATCTGTGGCCTCTGACCCTCAACACAATCATTGTATAGGATTCCCCCCTTGGTGCCCACTGTGTATACATGGTAGTTCAAATGCTAGCATCAGGTTTTTGGTCAATGGGTTCATTTATATGGAAAAATGCCCTCCCCCGCCTGGGGTTTGAACTAGCCGACTTGAATCGCTGCCCGCTCTCCCTTTGCGCTTTCATGTATGTGAATGGAAGCACTTGTTGATTGTGACCTCACTTCCCTCTTTGTTTGGAGTCACTCACTGGACGGGTGGATGTGACCTTGAGTTTTTTCCCCTCCTAGAGGTGCGTGGTTACTGGGCTCACTAGCTTGTTTGCTGGGCCTCACTTGGAACTATGTATGCATTAAGCTCTTTGTTTTGCTCTTGACTGCAGCTCTTGACAGGGGTCAGGAAAGGTGGCCGGGCAGGGTGTGATGGACGGGCGCTGATCGCTCAGACAACCTCTCTCACCTTTAGGGCGTGGCTTTAGATGGTGGGGAGCTTCTGAGTGTCAGATGGCTCCAAAAGGCTTAGGCTTGCTCTTTGCCCCGATGCCTCCTGGGTAGATTGAACCTCCCCCATTTCAGGAAGTACCTATTGTTGCAAGGAAGAAAAAGTTTGTTTTTGGCCTTTTGTGTGAATGCATAGATGTGGTTTGCTTGTGAGTGTGTGTCAGGAGTGCATGTCATCTCCCTGGCCTGTCAGTGGATGAGGCCTCCTGCTGAGTATTGGGAATTGCTGAGCGAAGCAGGGCAGAGGAATGGAGCAAGGAGCTTCTTTCTTCATGTGCTTGAGCAGTCCTGGCCTGCGCTGCATGTGCCTGTCGGGTTTGCTGCAGAGCTTGGCAGAGGCCCCAGCTTATTCCCCACCTCCCACTGCCCTGCCTTTCTTCTTTTACACCTGCTTCTCTAAAGTAGTGTTCTCACCCACGGCCTTGCAACTGGCCTTCATAGAAAAACAATCAAAATTTCTTCTGTCTTTTGATTGTCCATTCAAATGGACATTGCGTTTTCTTTGGAGCACCAGGATGTTAATGTCTTGGTTGTCAAATGAGTTGCAACATGTGTTTTGCCATACACTGACTGCGAGTCTTGAGCCAACATGTGTTAGTTTTGCGCAATATGCAAGTTTTCCCTTCAGGCTTGATGCCTTGTAGCATCATAGCCTTAGATTTTATAACACTGCATGACAGCTAATTCAAGCAGCTAATAATATGGCCCATTGCACTCATTGGCATCTGATTTTAAGATAACAGATACTCTGGACAGGGTCGAACAGGGCTGGGCAACTACAGGCAGTCTATAACTTTAATAGCAGCCATGTGTCTGCCTGCCCCGAGGCCTCAGCCCTATTGAACCCAATGTGTTGTGTTGTCTCGGGAGTTCCCGTGACAGATTCCAGCTGGGGCTATTTTCTGCCACTGTCTACTGTCTGGGCATTCTTAACAGATGGAGTCTGATTGGAACGGTTGGAGCAACTTGAGTGACAGTGACTGACTGCATGGTGGCATGGGTGACAGTAAGAGGTGAGAGGGGGTGACAGGTGAGCGACAGTTTCCCACTGAGGTGGACTGAGAGAGGCAGTGCTGAGAGCTGGCCAGTGAAGCATCAGTGTCATCGCCTGCAGCGCTGGCTGTTTATCATCTCAGAGGCCAGAAATCACTCAAACCTTCAGACCTGCTTTGTATATGTCAAGGCAGAACTGTTTGTCTCAGGGTCTTAAATAGGCTCTTGGTATGCTTGAAAATATGGGAGATGTAATGACTTCATCCATACAGACTATGCTCAAGGTGCAGTGCTCCTTTTAACCTTCTATTGACTTTCAACTTGGGCCTAATTTTTTTATGGTTTTGTATATTTTTTTATGATAACATACTCACCAAAATTTTCTAAGATCTGGTAGCATTGCAACAATGCTACTGCAAAGTCCCAGAAGTCAATGAGTGCACATGTTATTACGGCAAAAATGATGGCCAAAACTAAGAAAATAACAACCAAGTTGTAATAAACTAGTTATCCTTTCAGTGACGCTGCCCAAGCCTGCTGTAAACCATAACCTCCTTTCTCAAAGTGGATTTCTTGTGCAATCGGGATGCAGAACTTGCTATGAGAAATGAGGGGGGGCTGTTGTCAGTATAGTTTTAAATCACGTCCTCACACTATGAGTCCATTTAAATGCTATTCCATTGGTTACCTCCATCCAGGAAGGATCTTTTTGGCCCTGTTTGTTTGTTTGTTACCAGGAACCAGGAAATTACGTGAATGAAACTTGATGAAAAAGTGTGGCCATCAACCATGAGGGTACTGATTGATATGAGTCCAGATCTAAGTCTTCAGTAAATGCCAAAGAAATTTCATCCATTCTTCACCAAATTTGGTACATAACATATGTCGATGAGCTTGACCTATTTGCTTTTGGATATTCTCCACCAAATGCCTTTAACTGGTTGCCACATTTTTGTAGATATGGTCTCTTTTATGTAAACTTCCATAGCTCTTGGATAAATTATTCAGATGAACCAAATATCAGTGGCACTTTCACATTTGAAATCAGCACACACCTGTTAAACATGTCGCCTTTTTTTTTTTTTTTTTTGCAGCTTGTATTCTCCAAAAACAGCCAGTTAGTGAGGTTGTATAATATCATGTATATTTGTATGCTGATTTTTAATCAGATTTTTGGTGGAAGTTTTCACTGTCTGACTACTTTCTAGTTTAAATAACTTCAGTCATCCATCAGTCCTGATCAGTCTGATAGTCAGAAGGTTTCAGCTTGAGTCTGACAAAAGGAAACAGTCCAGGCCCCTGCCCATCATTAGAAGTCAGGATCCATAAGTAGTGTTTTGTCTCCTCAGAGGAGGTCTGCTACTCCAAACACATTCTTCAGCAGACCGCCATGCTGTCTTCAGCATGACTCTGAACTGAAAATAACAACCGAACTCTGAGAGCACTGTTAGTGTACAAAGCCCACCGTCTTCCAGTGAGGTCAAAAGCCATGCCACTTCACTTTTAAAAGCTTTCTTCAGCAGCAACAATTAGCTGCCTTTGCTTCTCTCTGTCTAGCCACAGAATTGCACTTAATTGTGCCTCTGTCTGCAGGAGCTTCAACTTTTTTCCCCCTCTTGAGTCGTACTGTCAGTAACCAGAGTGTCTGACCTTGTATACAGTAGGACCAAGGGAGTACCTATGCACAATGTAAGGTATACTGTCTATTTAATTGGCACCCGGGGAATAGGGCGCCTAAACTCTCAGTGGGCCATTGTAAAAGAATGTTAATTAGTTCAACAATGAAATGTGTGTTCCCCATTGTTGGGCCCTGGCATTGATACTTTTGACAGAGAGCTGAAGGAGAGTCAAAGAGCAGCTCTTTGATCTAGATTGAAATCTCAATGAGATCCTTCAGGACATGCTGGATGTACATGACTGGACTCAAACCAGAAAGTGCACTGACAATCATGAAACTGCTTCCATACTTGTGAATGTTTGTGAATATATGTAAATAAATACTTAAGTGTAAACACATGCAGCATTCAAACCCGACTGGAATCTTGAAACCTGCATGAAAATGTTTGTTCATAATGTGTGTGGTGCACTTGGCGTGCAATTGAACATGTTATTGAGTGAGTAGATAAATATTGTTGGTAATATTCGTTGGGTTTGATTATCCTTTGGCACGATGATAAAAAAGCTTTTCGTAAGTTTACAATTTACGTAGGCGTCAGAGCAGAAAAGTGAGTGTGGTGTGGTTCTCTTTCAGCTATGTGCATACTTGAGCCAACCAAATTACAACATTTATAAATGCTGTCATGCTGTGCAGGGCTCACTTTATTGTTCTCTGTTATGAAGAACCGCTGGAGCTCGATTTTACAGCCTCAAGGTCGTGAAATTTTTGCTGGTGTAAAGAGAAATTAAACGTTTCACAGTTCGATGTTTGGTAATCAATTCCAACATTTACAATCCAGAGATGTGGATGTGTAGGTGATTTGAGGGAGATGTCATGTCTCTGTATGTCTGGCGGGTCAGGGCAGTCACCCCTGTCTTCTCATGGTGTAAGTAGCAGCTCACTACCTAGTGAGAGGGGGATTTCAACCTAAGGCGATTTGGGAAAGGTTGTGTGTGGCTAATCTGCACTGATTCAAAGGCTATTATAACAGGGACCATATTTTCTCCTCCTCCTCATCTTCTTCTCTTTTCTTCTCATCTCACACTCGCTTGCTCTGAGACTTAACACCAATTTCTGTAGATGTTAGATACTCCTCTGTTCTTTGATAATCCCTTTGATGTCGGACTGTCTGCAGTGATGAGTCTGTTTAAGGGGTTTAGTGTAGTGGGTTTGGCCTTGGAAAGATTTTTCCAGGAAAATACAAAGCTCTGTTCTGGCCCAGCTGCCCGGGCTGTGTGCACGGGCACAGACAGGCTTGGCGCTGACTTGGATGCTGGCACTGGCATGGGGCTAGGCCTCACGGCAGCAAGAGCTGTGTGCCTTTGTGCCAGAGAGTCACGCTCCGCCTCGCGTGCCCGCTGGGGGCATCACTTGAATAATCTCGGAGCGCCCAGCTAGTTTTCTCTTTTTTTTTCACTTTTCTCTGACCTAACAGTTGCACACAATCTCTCTCTGTGTGAGACTCTGGAAAGATTGAGTTTTTCGAAGACAATGGAACTCTTCACTATAATCGGGTTATCTAAAGTTGAGGGGGTTGTTTAGGATGACGGACTCCAAACTATGCTTGGCTCGTAAACACTGACAGTCATAAAATTACTAAAAAGTCATTTATTTACTGAATGTGATTTTATGTATAGTTTTTTTTCTGAAATATTTACATTCCCAGCATACATATTTCCTTAAAGGCAACACAAAACACAGCAGAAGGTGATAACTGTTGCCCTAAAAGTATTGAGTGTGTTTTGGCCACATGAATATAGGTTTTAATATGAGTTGTGGATGTGAAAAATCTCAGTTTGTGCCTATACAACTGTCATGTCTGTGTGTTTGCATGATTTACTACTCACTCCTGCCACATTTATCTTTCACTGTGTCGGGTAGCCCTAGAAATCCATCTTCCCATGGCTGAGAGATGGCAGAAACCACTGCAAGCAGTCTTTCTTACACCGTATGCCATGTGGTAATGCATCACCGCAAATCTGGACAGCACAATAGCCTGCGTGCAAATACTCAGTCCTCAGATGGCCTGTTTCAACACAATATGGCTATTGAAATCTATCCAGTGCTCATAAATTATTGATTGCGGCTGAAACATTTTGATGTTCAGAATAAACAGATGATTTTGCGATGTGTTCACCATTAACTTGATTGATGATGCTGAGGAGATTTTTCTTGAGAAAGAGCCATAGCTCTGTTTTCAGTATGGGGTAGTTTGTTGGTCAGTAACAGGAATATACTGCAGCTGTGTGTCCCAAACAACATTACCCTTGTTTTTGAGCAATTTAGAGCTTGCATGTGTTCATCCATCCATTTTCTAGCCGCTTATCCTCTTGAGGGTTGCAGGGGGGCTGGAGCTTATCCCACCTGACATTGGGCGAGAGGCAGGGTACACCCTGGACAGGTCACCAGACTATCACAGGAATGACACATAGAGACAGACAACCATTCACACTCACATTCACACCTACGGACAATTTAGAGTCGCCAATTAACCTGCATGTCTTTGGACTGTGGGGGGGAAGCCGGAGCTGTGAGGTGACAGTGCTAACCACCACACCACCATGCCGCCCGCTTGCATGTGTAAAGAATAGAAAATGTGTCAACCTTGTTGTTTCCCTGTAGCTCCCTGTAACCCCATAGCCCTGTGGTGGTGGTGGCTGATGACTCTGAGGCTGCTGACTGCTGAGGAGGTTGAGGCTGATGAATCCATTAAGACTGGGTGGTGATAGGGAGGTGGAGCGCGTGCACGACTGCAGCAAGAAATTACTACGGCAGAAAAAGAACCATATTTAAAATGAGGAGCAGTAAAATGATAGGCTGACAGAGAAGGTGTCTCGCTGTGCTATTGGTTGATTGTGAATCAGCTGATGACTCAATTGACCTACCCAGACAGTGACACCTAGAGATAGTGAGTGAGCATGCGTGCAAAGAGTGAATGGCAGGGTGAGAAAGAAAACTCACAGCCTGACCATGAAAAGTACTGTCTTCCTGACTGAACTGTCGCTAGAGCTTCATTTGTTTATTAATTAAGGTAAATGGACCTGCACTTGTAAAGTGCCTTTCTAGTCTTCCAACCACTCAAAGCGCTTTTACACTACGTGTCACATTCACCTATTCACACACACCGGTGGCCGAGGCTACCGTACATGATGCCACCTGCTACTCAGCAACCATTCACATGCTCTTACACACCTGATGAAACAGCCATCAGGAGCAATTTGGGGTTCGGTATCTTGCCCAAGGATACTTCAACATGTGGACTGGAAGAGCCGGGATCAAACCGCCAATCCTGACTAGTTGGTGATTCGCTCTAACTCTGAGCCACAACCTTCCCAAAGTACTCACTCTGTGTTGGATTGAATTTGGGAAGAAAACTGAGTAAAAATCCAAAAACAGAAAATTCTTCATGATTTGAAGTCAAAGAGGTCCCAGTTTAACAACAGCAAAACTATATCATTACAAAACTATAGCAGAACTTTATCATAACATCTCTCACGCAACTTGTTCAGTATCATTCAAATCTTATTTATCCAGTCGTGTGCTCAGTACCAAACACATGCATTTTTGCTAAAACCTTACTGTTTAAAACAGTTCTGCATAAACAGTCCAAGGCACTGTAGAACACGGCACTATGATCACCCCTGTGGACATGGACAGACATATATGTCATATGTGTCATGAAATAGTCTCCGACCTTGACCTTTGCAGATTTTTCTTTTTCCTTTCCTCCAATGAAACAAGCTCTTCAGGCTTTCCTAGTCTGTGTCTCTGCCTCTGTCTCCCTCTTTTAACTTCACTCTGTCATGGTGAAGGAATCTATCGCTCATGGCCAGCTCAACACGTGCAGTTCAGCTGAGAGAATGCCAGTTGAGTATGCACAGTATATGGCTGATGTCCTGGATCTTTTTTTCCCCCTCTCATCTCAGGCTTGTGTTGAAAGCGTTCACCTCAAGGTTGTAAATGGAATCGTTTCAATCTGGCGTCATATATACATTGTATTTTATGTTACCTTTCAGCATGGTTGTCCACATTTTACTTCATTTTCAGATAAGAAAGTGGGTCAGAGAGACACAATAATTTGAGGATTTTCATACCCTCTTGCAGGTTGCAGACTGAGGCTAGTCCCTCTGTGAGTTGGTAAAATGTCGTCATGGGATTTTCTGTTTGTGTGACTTACACTCAGGCAGAGGGGGTGCACATTGCTTGACCTAAAAACTCTTATACTCAAAGCTCACCACTGACCCCGTGTCTCTTGGTACAACTGTTTTCCTGAGCACTGGAATGACACAATTATTTATGGCGGGTATTTGCCATGTCATTGGAATTCAGCTAAGCTAAAACCTTTGGCTCTTAACTGTAGACGTACCATGCTCTCTCTTATGAAATGCCTTTACAGCATGAAGCAATAAGCGTCCATTGTGGATGAATTTTGAGTATTTAAAAGTCCAGGTCTCCCTCATGTTCAAGATTTTAATGCCCATGAATAAGTTCCAAACATCTTTTCCTCTTCACATTATGACTCATCATCATTTTGTCTTTGTTAAAACAGAGAACTCCAAGAGGCCAGTTGCTTTTGAAAGCAGACGGCAGATGGGAGAGGAGCTGGATTCTCTCAGAGCCACAATTGATGATCAGCACATTTATGACAACAACTCCACAAGCACACACCCCAAATCCCCACGTAGACGCAAGCGCTTCCTCTCCTACCCTCGCTACGTTGAGCTGATGGTGACAGCGGATGCCAAAATGGTCCGTCACCATGGACGCAACCTCGAGCACTACATCCTAACAATCATGTCAGTAGTAAGTAAAACAATGTTTCTAAAAATTATTATTTTGTCTCACTGTTAAAGATTTATCTATGTTCAGTATTATGAGATGATTTGGTTTGAGGATCATTGAAGGTGAATATATACAGTACATGTGTATGCATGCACACATATGTTACACATATGGATGTGCATACAGTTCACCATTTTAAATGGTTGGTTCCATCAAATTACAAAAAAAGCAAGCAGACATGTTTTTCTATCTACCTATATTTGTATTTTGCCATGCAGATTATTTGGGTTTTAAAGATTCTGTGCAGACATCTTAAAACTCTGATCACTACAGAAAGTGGCACAGCAAAATTCATTCGTGAGTTTTTGTTAAATAGTTGATGCTTGAAGCCTGGTGACATCATGATTACTCACAGGCAACTTGGTTAATAGACAAAATTAGAGGAACTTAGCCAATCACCACCAAGAATTCACATTTCAGTTCTGATTAGGGTGTGCCATTACATCTCGTTCACGTTACTATTTAATATCACTTGTTGACATATTGACATCATACTGTTACCCATAGCAACAACAAGCATGGCTGTAAGCAAAATCATTACCGACTCGGTGGTGGTTCTAAAAAGAGGAGAAGCTTCAGTAGTGTGGAATAAACTGTGGCGTCCTGAATGTTTTATGAACAGCCCCGGACTTCTCAGACTCTTTAAGCACGTTACCGCTCAGAGGGAACTCATTCAGCAGCTCCTCTGGCAGCAGCACAGTGTCTCTCCCTCTCCTCTCTTGCTGTGCGCACATGGGATTCGGTGTTGTCAAGTGATTTTGTCATAAACCTTTGGTAATGTAAACCTACGTGACGCACGCGGCTCGACAAAAAACTACATATATGTGAATGTGCAATAGTTATCGTAGCATACCAGCCTGTCACAGGTTACAGTGTAATGATTAGAGGAGAAATGGCAGAGCATGAGCTCAGTGCAGTGATTCGCTACCCAATAGGATACACACATGCACTAATATGCACGTGCAACAACCCACAACAATGCACAGAGAAGCTCACATTACAGACGAAGCGTGATTTTATTCTCTATTCAAGACACCATTACTCCACTATGTCTTTACATAGGAATTAATGTTTTGCTTCCATATTTATGTCCTACATTCTACCTACATTCTCAGGAAATAGTCCCTATGAAAACAGGGAGCTCAGAATTTTTCCAGAGTAATTGGGGCGTTGAGAGATGTTGCTGTAAAGTTTTATTCAATGCTGTGACCACCACATAAAAAAAATCAATTTAGCTTATTGTAGTGGGGTGGTGGCAGAAATCTCTGAAACTGACACCTCAAAGGCTAGGGCAAATAAAACCCAAAATATCTTGCTGGAGTTAGGATCTGTTTTCTTTTGTAATTTGGTGGACAAAGCCTTTCAAATGTGAAAGAAAACCCCTCAGTCTAGGTCTGTGTTTTTCTAGCCTCACATGTTACTGTTTGACATTTTGGCTGTAAACCCTGATGTGACCCTAGCATGCTGCTGCTTTGACTAAAGTGGCACAGTCAATTGCTAAAATCCTGACTCAGCAGCTTGATGTCTTTATGAGTCCTGTATCTGACTGGGAGAGCTGGCTGGTAATCAGGCCAGTAATACTGTGATTGAATGTCTCCGTATGTATGAGAGTGCTGGAGGAGTGCGTGTGTGTCTGGAGCTGGATAGGTTATCAATTGTACTGAACTGTGTGTACCCTCTGCTGTCTGTCTCTCAGCAGTATGTCAGACAGACTGTTCAAAACACTCATTAACATATAACAGAGTAATGATTGTCAGTGGCGTGTTATCCTTAAGTAAGACTGTGTGGGTACAGTCAGTGTTAAATGTGCCAGCCCAGTTTTTATGGCCAGGTTTGAAGTCAAAACATTAGTTCTGCCATGCTTATGTCTGCAGACCAGTGGTCACACACACACACACACACTTTTTTTTCCTTTCCTCTTTGTCTCAGTCTGTCTCAGTATCTTTACTTTAGCAACAGTTTAACCAAACAAGCCAAAATATGAACAGAGAAATCTACTCAGTCTGATCCACTGGGTTTGATCAAAGTGAGATTAATAAGTTTTGTCCATGCTGATTAAGTGCCTAAGTCACGTTATACATACTGTGAAACTTCAGTAAATAGCCCGGGCTATTATTTGCTTCAATCACTGAACTCGACAGGCCTGTATTTGGGACATGCGTCTCTATATGGGACAGGTCTTTAATTCCTTTTACACAAAACTGTTGCTCAGCAAAGATGGGAAACCAGTATGAATATTGCTTGTACAAAATTAGGCTTCAGGTAATATCTTAAAATGGATCATTTCTTTGATCTAGCTCTGACAGACAGAGTATCAGAGAGAGAGTGAGTGAGAGTTACCATACCCGACATAGTGGCAATCAGCTGATACCAAACAATCTCATACTGCAGTTGCAGAATAAGCTAAAATATGTTTCTTAAGTGATTTTAGGTGAGAAAAAGGCAACATGGTAATAGAATCTTGGTTCAAATTTGATCAGCACTGCATAGTAATGCAGTTTGATCTCACATTACAGCCAAACAGTGCACTAAAATTTGTTTCAGAAGACATTTTAGGTGAGAAATAGGCATTAATGAAACAGAATCTTGGTTCAAATTTAATCAGCACTGTCAGGTCTTACTGTTTGATCTGAGTTTGGTCAGAGTTTGAGAGGGGTGGCTCTCTCTCCATCTGCTTCTACACTCTTTGCGGCTGTGGTGTTGGGCATATGAAAGTGTGTGAGTACAATCTGTAGTTTGAGCAACATCCCAACCTGCCACATGACGTGATTTCACCTGAGAGATGAGTAGGGAGTGCTGGGTGCTGGTAAGATGGAGGGAAGTTTACCGTAGTCCATTAACACATACTAGCCACACTGATAAGATACAAAGCTTGTTAAAAGTTGACAAAGCATCCCTTAAGATTGTCTATACCTGGCCAGGGACTGCAGGTGGACAACAGCTAGCAGCTAAATCTCTTTTCTTTGCGTTAAAATATGTGGTTTTTGTACAGTCCTTGACAACCAAATCTAATGAAGGCACATATCAGAATCATTCTTAAATAAAATGCCATGTGTAAAATAAAAGTTATCGAGCAATATAGACTCCTCTTCCTGCCATTTAACCCCTAAAAGTTCTTAGCTAAGTGACTGTGTGAGATACTGTAGTCCAGTGAAGGCTGCAGTCCCCCTTACTTCTGGTTCTTGCATTGATCATACAATAACATACATTGGGGTGAGAGCGTACAGAACAAGGTCCTGTGTCACAGTTGGACTTCAAGCATGCAAAGACAGACCCCCATTGCCCACTCTGGACAGGCCTGGGCCACGTTTGCCTTCCCCCAGGCTAAGACAAGCTAAATGTTTATAGTGGACTAATGAGTTCCTGTCAGGAGGCAGCACACGGCCTCAGGAGACTGCTGGCCGACCGTGACAGGGGTGCACGAGAGAGGCAAGAGAAGCGGAGGGTAAAAACTACAGAGGGAATGTTTTGCTGTCCTCACAGAGGGGCTCTGAGCTCCAGCCTTGCTGAAGTTTCACGTTTGTTGCTGGGTCCAGGTTTTAGTTTATTTTTTCTTTGCCAAGGTCTTTGGGGGAATTGTAATTGGTTTTAATACCCTGTTGATTAAACTTAGCCTGAAGGAGACATTTTTCGTTTCTTTTGACTTGAATGAACTGTTGCTATTTTGATTAAACCCCATGGAGCCTAACCAGACAGAGTAATAGCTGTATTTTCTCATTCCAAGTACTGAGTTAAGAGAAGGACACTAGCTTTCCTACTGTCCCTATCTGTGCTCTGGTTCAGGTTAGTAGAGGTTTGCATTTTTTGTCTGTGTGTTTTGTCTTTGTTACAGGTAGCAGCAGTGTACAGAGACCCCAGCGTAGGAAACCTCATCAACATCATGATTGTCAAGCTAGTCGTCGTCCACAATGAACAGGTGAGTGCGGGGTCTTGAATGCTACCTGTATCCAGGTCTCTGACATGGCTGACGTCAGTGCAGGTGTCCCTGGCCTGGCCTTTTCTCTGTGGGGCCTGTTTGAAAGGACACTGCCTGCCTTGTCAGTTTCAAGTCTCAAGAGAGGTCTCCTTGAAAAACAAACGATACTACAGTGAGGCGGCTAGCCACCTGCAAATGAGAGGTGGCTGAAGAGGCTCACTGTAGTTTGTTTGGTCGCTGTGACTGATTCTTAAATAGTTAAATGAAAGGGAATTGTAGTTGTTTGGAAAGCTGTAGGAGGCTCCCGATCTTTGCCCGAATCTGTGTCATTTTTGCTGAAGACCATGTTAACCCAGCAAAGTCAGTCAAATGTTATCATCAGTAGTCAAACAGCTGTTTGCTATATGAAGATAAAGTAGAGTAATGATCTCCTGAGCAGATAATTTAGTCACTTTTCCTCTCTGTGTGTGTTTTAATCTGAGCTTCTCTATGGTTTGTTTTTGGAAGTTATTATGGCTGCAGGTGCATGTACATGCTGTTATTGGGATGGTGTAATCGCTGAAGCTTAATGCCCACCTTCCTGTTCCCCCCTGGTTAACACAGTTTATGCCTGTGACTATAACTACTTTTGGTGGCCGATATATTTTCCCCAGAAATAATTGCAATAAACTATATTATCCTCATTTTAAGACCATTTTATGCCACTGATGAACTTTTATTTCCGAAGAATATTCAGATATAGGGATTGGAATGTGAAAAAAAAACAAATAAGCAAACAAAAACACACAACCTAAACAATAAAGTTAATGAACTCTCAGGCTCTATTAACAAAAATTGCCCATAAATAAATATTAAACATTTGGCACAGGGTTATAGAGAGTCATTCCTTAATGGGCAACATACTGCCAAACCCTGCTGTTTATTCTGGCATCATGTTGGCTAAAATGTTGGCAACACTCTTATGCTAACAAACACAAATGTAAACATGAGGGCAGTATTGTAGGATATATGGGCATGACCTTGATAAGTTGATAACGTAATAAATGTGACAAGCCTGGGTGCTGTTTCTAGAGTGCTACTGTTAGCTGCCAGCGACCTCCATGTTGAGAACCGTGTCCAATAGAGGTGGGTGATACGATATGATGTGATGTTTAGCAAAATCCTAAATGATTGAGTTGTTTTTTTACCCACCTGGACCTTTATGCTCTGCCATTTCTCCTCTAATCATCACGCTGTAACCTGTGACAGGCTGTTATGATACCAGAACTACTGCACATTCACATATATGTGGTTTTTTGTGGAGCCCTGAGCGTCACGTAGGATTTTATTACCAAAGATTTATAACAAAATGACTTTACATCACTGACTCCTGTGTGTGCACAGCTGAGAGAGGATTTAATATCAGATTTTTCATCTGATATAAAAAATTATACAGGTATTATCATGAAAGAGATGATATGGCACACCCCTGGTGTCCAGACAACATCTATGCTCTGAATTTTGAATAGAGCCCCTTTAAGACGTAGTTACTTAAAGTAAACATTACAATATATACACATGGTTTCTTGGTGACATCCTCAATGGTCTTCCCAACACAGGAAGGGCCCACAGTGAGCTTCAACGCTGCCACAACTCTCCACAACTTCTGCGTCTGGCAGCAGAGCCAGAACATCCAGGATGACAGCCATCCCTCTCACCATGACACGGCACTCCTTATCACCAGGTACACACTCATCTGCAGCGAGCAAAAAAGCCAAGCTGCTCAAGAAAACTGAAAAAGATCTAACAGAGTGGTATGTTTGTTTTTTCAGAGAAGACATCTGCCGTGCGAAAGATAAATGTGACACATTAGGTAAACTTTTGTCTTTCTATTTGCAAAAATATCTCCACCTCAAGTCTGTTTCAATTAACTTTCCACTTTGTTAACCACACCTCATAAACTGTACAGTAATGAGTTTATGGCAAGCTGTCAGCTAATAATATTATAGTGACAGAACAGAGTGGTAGCAATGGGAGGAGGGAGGGAGGATGGAGGGAGTCGGTGGCGGTGCTAATCTCTCTTATGGAACAAAAGTTTTGATGGTTTAATCGCCTTTAACACTCAAGCAGCAGGTTTCTTTTTTTTCAAATAGCTGTGTGTCTGTATGTGTTTATGTGAATCTGTGTGTTTTTCTGTGTGTGTACGTGACCCTGCAGGGCTTGCAGAGCTGGGGACAATGTGCGACCCGTACCGGAGCTGCTCCATCAGTGAGGAAAATGGAATTAGTGCCTCCTTCACCATCGCTCATGAACTGGGCCATGTGTAAGTTGCAGCACAGAGCCCCTCCACCCCCTACCCCAACATACACACACATACTGTACACACACACCCTATCTCACCCCTCACAGCCAGCTTTGACCAACAAAAGCCCTCTTATCAAGAGACGTAGGGCGCAGCAGACGCAGGTGCAAAACATAATAAAGTGAAAAACTTGACTTTTAATAACATGCCAGTCTATAATACCTTACTACACAGCTCAAGAAGTTAACCCTGTATGTGTAAGAGCTTTGTCTTGAGAGGACTCAGATGAAATTCAGTGTGGATATGTGGTACAAATTATATCCAAGGATTTTGTTAGACTGGCACACAGGACTTTATCAGACAGAACAAGGCTAAATATTTTGTCTGCTTGTTCCCAGCTCCTTCTCCATGTATCAGCCCCAGTGACTGATAACACAACCTGAAGATGTCACAGTGTCGTCATATGTAACTTTGTCTGTTGGCGAGTAATGGCAGTGTTATCACAACATGCCTGTCTCCTGGAGCGTGTTTTCACAACAAGCAAATATTGCCACTTGTGTGAAGCGGAAAAAAAAAAAAGACTTGTATGTGTAATCTGTATCCAAATGACCAAGTCAAAACACAGGACTTTATCTCTTATGTGTAGATGTTTATTCCAAATACCTAACAGACAAAATGATGGTAAATCACTCATTAGAGCCTCTGTCTTGTAATCCAGTTCATTTAATTGAATTGTGGTTAGATGTAAACTTTAACACGCCGGTTCTCCTTTGGCATGAATGTCCCCCCAACGAAGAATTTTCCTAACTGACCAATAGTCGTCATTTAGGGCCATTAGTCGACTAGTCGCCCACATGTTTATGATATTAATGTAATTATTAAATTATATATTTTGGGCGGGGCAACACAATGGTTTGAGTTGAAGGTCTGAGAAAGAATAGTATCAGTAATGTTGTTAACACTGTGCTACATTAATATAGGCCTATATTTTATCTATAAGTGCACGTCACACACTGAGCGAGCCGCCTGTTAATGATGCTGTCAGCAAAGCAGTAATAATTGTGCTAAGTGGCTAATGGGCATGTAGCTACTTACATGTTTCAGATGATATGTCATGTTTGTAGTCGACCAATGAAGATGAGTTTACATATCACCTTGGGTTGGTCCTTCACCTTCTCAAAATGATCCCACACTTTGGATTTCCTGCCCGACATGTTATTAACTAGCCTGTGTAATAACCGCAGGTACCAGCCCTGGAAATTAGGGGTCACACACATGCCACGTCTTTAACCACCTGGAAAACGTGAGGTTTGGCTCTGGGCGCTTTTGTGTCTTTTTTGTGCCAGCTTTCAAGAGCTTGGCGGCAGGTTGCATCTGAGGTTGCTAAGCAACCTTAACAAGCACCGTATAGTCTATTTACCTGAAATCCTGAGTACAGAGCTGATCTTCTTCCACGAGCTGTTTATAAGTGTATAGACCTGTCATTTGTGGAACAGATGTAAAGCTCTGGGTAGCCCTGCACTAACATGATCAACTTTTCTGTGTTTATCAGACTGAATAGTTACAGAAGAAGGGAAAGATATCTGGCGGCTGTGATTGGTTTGTAACGTGACCCCTGCCTGATTGCTGAGCATCCTGTGTCTGTCCTTTTAAATTAAAATCCCAATCATAGAGGTTTTGATTTATTTTGAAAGGCGCAGCCCCTAATAAAGTTTCACTTTTTTTTTGTTTTTGTTTTCCTGCGACTAAGCAACCAATGAAATCTTGCCAACTAATTACCTTTCTGGTCGACTAACGTTTGGTCGACTATTAGGGGACAGCTCTAGCTTCGCTAGTTACTCACAGCACAGACTTTAAACTTTTTACTAGTCTGCAGTCTTCATACACTCTAGTCTCTATAGCAATATAGGTCACAAACACCAGTTACACCAAATTTACTACATTTCCTAGATGTTTTCTCTCTTGCTTTTATCCGAGCTTTTCTCTTCCCTTGCTTAACCACACATGCTCTTCACTAGCTTCTGCCCACCAGCTGATCGCATTATAGGAAAAGTGGAAAGACTCATAAACAAGCTGTTACCTACAATAAAGAGTAAACAGCTTAGGTTGAACTCTGTTTGCTCAGCATTCTCATTAAGTTTGACACTGTAACCACACACTTAAGCTGCAGAATATGTCTTTATAAAGTGAAGATGTTAAATACCAACAAACAACAAACACATGTATTCTGAGCAGAACTTTAAATCATGATCTACATAAAAACTTGATGCAAAGATACTTAAGGCTAGATTAAAGTGCCGTAGGGGCGACATGTCTTTTTCTGTCCTGCTCTTCCTTCCTCTCTCGCAGAGTGAGCGAGTGACAGATTTTCTTTCCGGTCGGCTTGTCCGTTTATGCAGGCTAGTAAAAAGGACCAGTGTCGTGTGTGTGAGCCACTGGTTAAGAATGAAAGATATTCTTCTACCTCCTCTGTCCCCGCTCACACATTCTTCCAGTGGAGAGATTGGACCAGAGCGGCCAGATGGACAGAGTCTACAGTTCCCCCCCCACCTTCCCTTTGCATCTTGTGTGGATCTGTTTATGCTAAAGTTCAAGCAGCTGGAGGCCCAGTTGGCTCTGCCTCTTCTTGGCGTAGTTAATCGCTGCGTTCACAGGCGTGAGCTCTCCAGCGTGTTTAGCGCTCTGGGAAAGCCAGTGTCAGGTAGTGGGAGCCACTCAAGAGCCATGGCAGATTAAAGAAAGATTTAGACTAATGGAGAGGAGGCCTTTCTCAGATGACCACAAGGACGTGTGATTGCTAATAGCCATCATGGGGATTTTCAGGCGAGGCGGTGTCACTTGATAGCTGTTCAAAGGTGGCACATATAATCAAGTTTGTCACTAGACGATGCCGTGGCTCTAAATGTCTTAGATCAAAAATAAATCTTCCTGACATTTTGATGTGACGTTAGAGTCTGCAGCTGCAAACAGGACGTCCTCTTTAACATGTTAAGAAATATGAAAGGCTACACCACAAAACTTCACTGGCATTATCCTGATCACACATAAACTCAGAAAGCTGGCTAAGTGGATACAATTACCGAAATTGTCAGAGATGGTTTGTTTTGCGGAGCACTAAACGTGGAGGAGCTAAGATGTGTAATCCGCTGACAAGTTAGGAATCCATTTTTCCCTCTGGTGTCACTGAGCTCTGTCTCTGTTGAAGTGCTGATAAAGGCTGTTCCTGCAGACTGCGCTGTTTGCTCTCAGTCTTATTTATGTACAGTCAATCTGCAGGAATTCAGGTCGTCATCGCTCCAGCAGCATGTCTTACTCTCACAGTAATTTATGGGCATTTCAGCGCAGAAATCTGTTTTTGTCTCACTGAAAATCAAGTTGGATGACAGCACGGCATGAAGGATGTCATGTATAGAGAACAAAGCAATTTGCTCTGTTGAGAGCACTGAGTAAATGTGAGTGGACTCTAACTAATCACATTCTGGCCTGGATGCTAATAATTAAGTGCCGGGGTTGATACACTCCCACTGGAATCGACTCCTCTATTGATCTGTCCCTTGAGGTCGCAAAACAGAGAGCCATAACACTTCCTTATTTACGACCTAATTACACTAAAAGGCTCTCATCTCAGGATTTCAAGCCAGTATCCTCATTTGTCCCCTTCAGATCTAAATCATCATAACGTGTTAAGAGTACAAATTGTTTGGCTCTCTTCACAAATCTTTCATGATAATAAAAACAGTACATATCAGAGTATCAAACTGTGCATTTTAAACTTGCCTGTCACTGTCTGCCCCTCTGTGATGCACCTGTGCACCATCATAGGTGACAAAGAATAGTTTGCAAATACCGTTTGGGCCAGATCTGACTGTTGTCAGCATCAGCCAACAGCTCGGTGTGTGTGTGCAGAGCTTATTACTGTGCCAGGGGCTTAATTATTCCCTGGGTGTTTGCCTTCAGGCCCTCGGCCCCCGTAGGGTGGGCCTCATGCCAGCCATGCTAGGTCTTGTTTGTGTGACGGTATGGATTGACCCTCAGCCACAGTCCAGAGCCCAGCACTGGCCCACATCCTGTTGTAAACATCTCAGACATCATACAGCTGCATGGGTTCCTGTGTGTATATACACATGTGTGAGCTTGTGTGTATGCGCTGCATGTATTTATGGAAGTGCGCCAAACCGCAGCACAAAACAGGACATCCCCATCGGACTCGATATTCTGGACATGATCAAGAAGACTTGCTTTATGAGGCTGCCAGCTGCAGACAGCCTGGATGAATTCATTAATCTGCAGATGCCATGTTGTGTACTTCACTTGATACAGCTGTTCCTCTGAGAAGTCTCTTGTTGTTTTGCATCTTGGGACTGATGCTTAAACAATCAAAAAATGAATAACCAACAATTCTGATAATCGTTTAAGCTTTTAAGTTAATTATTAAGCAAAAATACAAAACAGTTGCTTGTTCCAGATTCTCAAACGAGAGGATTTATCACTATGTTTGTTGGCCAGAAAATAGATATTCGAAGATGTCACCACTTGTTTTCTCAATGTTCTGACACATAAGACATCAAAAACATAACAGACAGATGAATAGCTAATGAACAGAATCATTAGTTGCAGCCCTTATCATGGCTCTGGTGTATACATGTTTACACTGGAGCAGTTGTGCACAGATGTACTGCCCCTCCCTCACACTCTGCATTAAGCTCTTTGAGAATGTGAGATGTTGACCTTCGACCTCTGGGTGGTGCGCTGGAGGTGGTTTTCACTAGCATGGTGGTTACGATGGCGGAGGAGATGGATGCTGATAGATAAAGAATGACGTTTTGTATAAAACGTCTCACCACCTGCTGGCCAGTTGGAGTTTAATTAAAGCCTGTCGGGGATTTTCTCTGTATAAACATTTGGAAGACACGTATGTAAAACAAGACACAAACAAACAAAAAAAAACAGTGAAGGGAGAGGTGCAGAGTGTTACTCATATATGTGTCTGCATCTGTGTGTGGCGACCCACAGCGACGGGTGTGGAGTGATCCCCTGTTAAAAATGGCTGAATGTAAATCCTGTGACATTTATCCTCCTTGCTAAGACTGAGCCATTAAGAAGCTGATAATCACTTTGTGTGTGTTCCTTATATCCCTCTCTACATCTCTTACCTCCCCCCCTTTTTCTTCTCCCTATCTGCACCAGGTTCAACATGCCTCACGATGACAACCCAAAGTGTCGGGAGGCGGGCATGAAGCACCAGTATCATGTCATGGCTCCCACGCTCAACTATGACACCAATCCCTGGTCGTGGTCCAAGTGCAGCCGCAAGTACATCACAGAGTTTCTAGAGTAGGTACCAGCTTTCATTTCCAATTTTAAAGGTCCAGTGTAAAGGACTTAGGGGGATACAGCCAAACAGTATTGGAAAAACTTTGATTTTTTATGTAAAACTGCTTTACTCTGTGTTTTAACGTTTTTAAATCACCAGATCTGTTTGGTGTAGAGAGGGAGAGACCTCTTTAAATAATTCGACTTTGGGTAAGAACATCCTTAACTCTTGGATCGTTAGTTATCAGAGAAAAAAAGGTGAGCACACATTAGCAGGTGCTGGGTGAACGGCCATTATGTGACGAGCCAAACTGCACTGGAGAAACACTGATTTGTAACATGAAACTGTTTTATTAGGTGTTTTTACTAGTTTTTATCACCTGGTCTGTTTGTTTTGAAGAGGAGGAGACCTCCTGAACAATGAAAATCGAAGGAATCCTAACCAGGAGTTGATGCTTGGCACGTGGGAGAAGTTGTAGCTGGTTTCAATCTGCAGCCCTCACCTCTAGATGCCATTAAATCCTACACACTGCTCCTTTAAACTAAATTAAATGACTGATAACAGACTGTTCTCATGGCAGAGAAAGTGAAGCTCCACCACTTATTTTACAATCTCTTATTATCACATCCACAATTTCAGCACGCCATTAACTTTCTCTTGTTGTGACGTGGCCGGCTAAACAAACTGCTCCTACGTCCCTCGCAGCGCTCCGCAGACAGGTCAGCGCAATGTAAACTGTGTGGACTTGTTATTGCCTGGTGTTGAAAGAGTATTTCCTGTTTGAATCCGGGGGTCTTCCTCGGCTGACCCGAGCGATGTGTCTTCCGCAGCCCCTCAGCTGTCTCCCCACTCAGACAGAGCCCTGCTCTCAAGATGCTGGGCAAACACTAATCGAGTCACCAGCCTGCTTTCCACACTAAAACCTGTAACACTGGCAACGGCTCATTCAGCAGCTCCTAACCCGCACTGTGGTCACTGATCCTGGTGAAAGGCTTCCCTTTAAGATGGGAAATGTCAGTTATAATTATATCTTCCCTGGACATGACCCTTTAATCTTTGCCTCCTTTCCTCTGTTGATTGTGGAGGCTTTCACAAAGGACGGCCTTGTTGACCAGATGCATCTTGAGAGCACAGTGTTAGGCGACGCCTCGTATGGAGTTTTAAGGTTGTGCTTCACATAGTTTCCAGCCAGCGATGACCTCAACGTGGAGTGGTCGGAACATTCAGCTGAAGACGAGAATCTCCATGAATCTCTTTATTATTTGGTTCGGTCACTGTCAGCTGTGTTGAGGTTCTGTGTGCGGCTGATTGCTGCACAATAACCAGGAGTATAATGTAAAAGACAGACGCATTTGAGATAAACTTGAACATTTGGTAACCATATGGGATATATGAAACAATGCAGGTATGAGGAGAGTAATTCAGTGTGGGAGCCGCAACGGTGGGAAAACCCTTGAGAGTGTCGTCCAAGTGCTTTTGAAATCAGTCTCCAGCCAACAATGAGGAGCATTGATTCAAACGACCACTTCTACAGTACCGCTCCTGCTCAGCAGGCCGACCTGGTCAAGTACGTCAGTGTTTTGACTGCCCATTCTCCCTGAAGAGCAAATTCAATCCGCGCCGCTCTCCTACCAGTTTAAAAAATGAAAGGCTGCGCCACCTCTCAAACATCCCTTTTCAAATGGCAAAGGATTCCCCTCCTTCTCCCCCCTTATCTCACTGTCGCTGTAATAATGTGTGCTGAACTCCCGCACCTGAGAGCTGATGAAAAGTGTCCTGCTGTTGTGCAGTGTGATTATGTGTCAACTGCGACATAAAGCAACCATTCATTCCCTCCGTGGCACCGTGCCGTTTTATTTAAGCCTCAAAATCCAAATATAAAAAGTAAAATGCAAATCCTTGACTGTTGTTAGCCACTAATTGTTGTGTTCGCTGAGTGTTGAAACCACATAGTCATTAGTAGCAGCAAGCCCTATCATTCTCCATTACACCCCTCAGAAATTAGCCTAACCATTCTGGCAGCAACAGCTCTTAAAATAAACCCCATGTGAAGTCATTTTAAAATATTTTTTCAATCTAACATTTTATTAAAGTCCCTCTCCAGACATGTTTTAAAGTGTGTATTATACTGATAATTTGTTTAACATGGTTTTCCTATGTAATAGTAAAAAAAATCTGAAAAGGGGCTGGAAGCAGATCTGCTCTTTCTCCCTCATTGAGAGATTTGCTTGTGCTACTTTTTACTCTCTGTTCTACTCAGCGCTGCTTGTGCTAGGTTGACCGGTGAAAGAGAAGTGCACTTAAAGATGGCTAATGGTAGAGGAAACATTGAAAAGATTCCTCCATATGTGCTTGAGCCTCAGTCAGACCCAGACTAAGATGTTGTGCACCAAAATCGGCTTTAGGAGATGTGTTAGAATAGTATGCATAGTAAGCATTTCTTACTGATGTTGTTTGTTAGCTTGTAGGCTAAATGGCAGTGACAGAGTGTGCATTAATGATTGTAAAACATATAATAGTATCTGCTATGATAGGGTATTCCTGTAGATATTGGAGGGAAGCTCCAGGATCGGGTTTGCATCCACAAACTGCAAACTCCATGTTTGCCATCAGAACTTTCACCATGCTAGTGCAAATTCTCACTCACTGACAAGTCTGCTCTTCACTGGAGGTTTCAGATTTGTTTGCCGGTGCTGTGTCAAAAATAGATTTCTCATTAAATCTACACACCGCATCCCAAGATGGCGCCCATTCAGTCCAATAGAGTTGCTCGCCAAAAGAGCTTCAGGGTTTACTTTCACACAGCCTACTAAAAATGTGCAGTAGTGTGTCCTCTGCGTCTGTGAGTTCAAATCAACCATGGATCACAAATCCATAATAAAAAGAGTCACACTTGACCTTGTGTGCAGTTCAGCATGTCCTGTTGACAGATTGACGGATGTCTGTTTTATAATGGTGGCCTATGCTTTTGGGGGAGCCGGGGATTTTTTGACTGCAGTACAGCAAGTGGCCACTGGGAAAAAGTGGCTGCAAGGCTGAGCAGCATTTCTGGGCACCTGATGTCAAAGTCTCCTAGCCTGTCGATACGCGTTTCCTGTATTAGGCGGCGATTGGCTTAAGTGTTAGTGATGTACCTAATCTGGTTTGTACAGTATACGTTTGAGTCTCAGATTATTCCGATAACGAACGAGACTCCGGCATGCTAACTAGTTACGCGGCCCCGTGCTGGTATTGTCTATCTACGTCTATTGTCTATTGTCTATCGTCAGATTTGTAGTTGTGATGTCTTAAAGTCTGTGCAATGTTTTTTATGTTATGGGACTACGGATGGAAATTAGCATTTTTGCTACAATCCGGCATGTTTACATACTTGTATGTTTATTAATGTGCACTGTCCCATCCAAATAAACAAATAAAAAAAAAAAAAAAAAAGATTTTAAAGAAATGCACAGATACTGCCCCCTTCAGTCGAGGAATAAGAACACACTGCTGTAGTGACAAATTTTGCACAGATTTAAGTCCATAGATGATTCAGTTTAGAAGACATAAACAGACGCAAAACACATTTTTGAGTGGAAAGGGACTTTAATAAAATCAAGATGGATCTTTATTTTTGGTATGTTCCTTCAAATTCAACTAAACCTCTCTCATTATATTTTCTGTATCTTCCTGTACAATAATCGATACATGCTGTCAGAGACAAGACTCTGACATGACAGCACTGTTGCAGTTTACTTGGCGCTGTTTGATCAAACACTGTGCAGTGATGCTCTGTGTCATTCCCTCTGCAGAAACCATCAGTCTGACATGTGAGCAGACTTTGTTGCACTGTTTGCGGAGGGAAACCCAGTATGGTGTACATGGAAACTATTATTGTTTAGTCTCTTATGACAAGCACAAAACAGCCAACTATAAGTCATCATATAAATAAACTCACTTTCAAGTTTCTCAATGGCTGCCAGGTGTGGGATCTCCTCTGTTGCCAGAGAGGAATTGCCTCACTGTCTTGAATCGCATGCAGCCGATATTCTTGAAAAAAAAGAAAAAGTAGACGTTTCATTTAAAAAATGACCACAGTGACCCCGTCTCCCTCTGTCTGTCTGTCTGTCTGTCTGTCTCGGTCTTAATAATCATTCCATTAGGTTCCAGGACACTGATTAGACAGATGACCAACTGCTGAAAGATGCTGTAATATGGGACTGTCTGTGCGATTCCTTGACAGGCTGCTGTAAAGTTTTCATTCACAGTATCTTCAACTGCAGGTTTATTCGCCTCATGCACTCATTCCCCTGCCACCCAGCGCTGTTTGCTCCAGTTTTCTGACATTATGTCTGGAAATGAAAGGGGAAAGAAACAAAGTGACGGTAACACAGGATAATCCTGTGTAATTATTGGCCTGTCACATCAGCTGCTGCTGTATGGAGCAGGTGTTTTAGCAGCTCAATCCCAGATTAAATTTGTCAGAGCGGCGCAGACATGTTGTGTAATTACACATCTGTACATGTCTCATCCGCCAGTTTCCTTTCTCAAAAGTAAACAAAAAAAGGAAGAGATCCTTTTAGGCTGGGCTCGCTCTGCTAACATATTTGACTTGCGCCTTTTCATGGCCGTAATGGTTGATGATTTTATATGCAGGGTGTAGGTGCGTGCGTTCAGTCCAGCTGTGCTTTTGTTGTCTCTGTTAGTGTGTCGTGGCTCAGGGCGTGGCTGATACACAGCACAATCTGTCATTATGCTACAATGCTGGTGCTGGCACCAATTTATGTAACTTAATCAGGGAGCTTCATGGTTCCAAATTCTCTTGTTTTTCTTCTGCAAAGAGAAATACACCTCGTATGCGGATCTTTTTCTGCCTGTATCAGAATGCTGTTTTATTCAGTCAGTGGCGCCTGACTCCAGTTTCATAGTGACAGCATTTACTAACAGGCCATTGAGGGGAAGTGGTGTCAGTCTCTCTGTTAGGTAACTTTTCAGACCACCCACAGGGGAAAACACATCTGAGGATGATCACACACAATGAAATAGTTTACATTGCTTTTATGAAAGAGATGACATGTGTTGATACTTTTTGGCGTCAGAAAATACTGGATTATCCCGAAAATGTTCATACTATGAAACTTAGCCTTGTGCATGCATGTGTGTTTGTTTGCACACTTGTATGGTTTTGTGTTTTCCTTTTTATCTACTGTACACATGTTCTGAATTTTCATTTAGCACCGGCTATGGAGAGTGCCTTCTTGATGAACCTGTAGGCAGGACGTACGAGCTGCCCACCCTCCTCCCTGGTCAAATCTACAATGCCAACAGACAGTGTGAACTGATGTTTGGACCCGGTTCCCAAATTTGCCCTTACATGGTAAGTTGGCTTGCTATCAAAGCGAACAAAACCACACTGAAATGGTGAAGAATTAAGACTTCAGATGGAAGTAGATCTGAAATGGTTGTCATCTGCTCAGATGTACAAGAAAACCTTGTTTTAATGAACCCTCAGACATCTGAGCAGAGCAGTTTTCCGTAAAGGCCAACAGATATGAAACTGCAGTCAGTTAAGTGGGTTTAGTTTTATGACTCTTTTTTGTAATATTCAATGGAATACATTCATGGTAAATTCCCATGTGGAATGTGTAACATGCAGTTTAACAACATACAAAGAGGCAGATAAACTCTGCCTATTGTTGACTGCACGACCACTAATTAAAACCCAATGGCGGGCCTTTAAAATGCATCTTGCACATGTCTAGAAAGCAATGAAGCACAAAAGAAAGTGTCAGTTCTCGGCTACTTAGACTGAATAAACGTTTGAAGAAACCAACAGCCGTGTTTTGGTCTGCAATCACACACTCTTCCCCCCAAAAGAAAGAAGGCAATATGGGAGGACATAGCAGTTAAATTCATCTGTCAGCTGGATGAAATCAAAAGTTATCGAATAAATTAAACATTTCTAGTCGTAAGTGTATTTTGCATGTGTTGGAAGCTTGTGTTCTCACGCTATAAACAAGCTCTTTTCTTGCTCAGGCAAAAATGATTAATTGCTTTATTTTTTTTCTGCAGAAACAGTGCAAGAGGCTGTGGTGTACCAGTGCGGAGGGGGACCATAAAGGATGTCGCACACAGCACATGCCACTTGCTGACGGGACCGACTGTGGACACGGAATGGTAAGTTAGTCATTATGTGGCTCTGTGTTGCTTAATGAGCAGATCATAGAAGGTTTATGTCTCATACTAAAGCTTTTAATTAACTCAAGAGATGTTCCAGTACTGTTTTTTCCTTCCTGATACTAATTCTGATACATTAACTTGTGTATCAGCTGATACAGAGTACCAATTAAAATGATTGCTGTTATTGTTGTATGGCATGGCTCAGGTTAAACCCTTTGTAAAACGTGAACAAATCCATACAGTAAACCAATGCCATAAGGCTTTATTTGTTATCTAATTGGACTGTCAGTCATAAAAATATATGATTAATAGTAGGACTTTCCTGTTTAAAATACTGCCCAAATTGTTGACATTTTTCTAGAGGCTTATGTTACACTATTTACTGGAGTCAATTCTTCTTCACCGCTCTAAAACAGTAGCAAACAATGGCTGCATAGCGCAACTTGCTGCAAAGAAGAATTTATTTCTGGGGAAACTGATGTCTTTATATTAAATTTATAAATAAATTTCGTGTTATCTGAGTAATGTATAGACTCGTATACTCGCCAATACCCGATCCAGCATTTTAGGCAGTATCGGAGGCATTTCCAATACTGGTATCAGAATCAGAACAACTCTAATTGACCCACAGATGTTTTGGCAAAGTATGATGACTAGGGCTGCCCCTGACTAAGAATTTTCCTAGTCGACCAATAGTCATCATTTAGGGCCATTAGTCGACTAGTTGCCCGCATGTTTACAATATTCATTTAATTATTAAATTATACATTTTGCACGTCACACACTGAGTGAGCCGCCTGTTAATGACGCTGTCGGCAAAGCAGTAATGATTGTGCTAAGTGGCTAATGGGCATGTAGCTGCTTACATGTTTCAGATGATACGTCATGTTTGTAGTCGACCAATGAAGATGAGTTTACATATCACCTTCTCAAAATGATCCCACACTTTGGATTTCCTGCCCGACATGTTATTAACTAGCCTGTGTAATACCCGCAGGTACCAGCCCTGTGAATTTACGTGACTCCTGTCTGACTGCTGAGCGTGGCCACTTCCTGTGTCTGTCCATTCAATTTAAAGTCCCACATGGTCCAGTCATATAGGTTTGATTTATTTTGACAAGGCGCAGCTTCTAATAGAGTTTCATGTTTGTTTGTTTATTTGTTTTTTCCTCTGCGACTAAGTGACCAATAAAATCTTGCCGACTACTGACCTTTCTGGTCGACTAAATGATGACATGTGTGCTGCAGTTGATTTCAAGGCCTGGCAGTTTGGGAGTGGAGGTGTAGGTCTCAATGCAGTTGCAGTCACATTGTTGGAAAATAATCACAGTTTATTGCACAAGTTACAAAATGAACTCTAGCATCTCTTAACTCATACCAAAATGTTTTCTTCATTTCATTTGATAGTTTGGATTGACACAGTAAATTATCCTGTCGCAGTTAAGCCCACCCATCTAGTGTTTGAAGCTGAGTAAAAAATACATAGCAATGAATTGTTTGTAGCTACCATGAAACCAGATTGAGTTAGCTTTGAACCCAAATATGGATTAGATCTAAATACTTGTTCTGCCACAGTGAATGTATTTCCTCTGTTCCCTAATCAGCATTGTTGTTAAAGCTGGCTTGTTGCATTTCAGACAAAATACTGACACAAGCCAAACCTCCCATGCAGCGCTGCTCTGAATCCTGATGCCTTTCCCTTCTACTTCACTTCCTCTACCAAGAAAAAGGAATAATTTATCATGCATTACTCTCCTGCCTGCATTCTGGTTGCAGAAACCCATGTAAATGTGGTCAGGTGATGGCCCTAGTTAGAAACTTGAAGCTTTACCCTCAGTGTTGTTACGGGGCCCCAACCCCCATTAGCCTTCATGTTCTCCTCGCTCTGGGATGCTATGCTAATTAGGGCTGAGACGGCGGGTCAGTCACTGAGGATACATGGAAAGACGGGCTGCAGGGGAGGGGGGGGCCGAAAGGGAAAGAGAGAAAGAGGAAAGAAAAGAGAGACAGAGGGGGCGAAGAAGAGGGAGAGAGAGTCTTGAGAGGGAAAGGTGAAGACGTGGGCCCTTTGAAAGAGGATGCCACCCGCCGTTCACAGTTGAGTCACCTTGTTGTGAACCCATGACCCTAAAACCTCTTTAAAAGGCGGGTGAGTGGGTCAGTGGTCAGGCCGTAACAGAGCCCAGGCTGAGGCCAGCCAGCGCTCTCACAAAAGACCTCACATCAGTGATTCTGCAGCGCAGGAGGTGGGAGGAGAGGAGGGAGGAGGAGAGCGAGGAGGAGGTACAGGGGGATGAGGATGTGGTGGGCTGGTGTTTAGCATTCGGAACATGCATTCGGGAGGGGAAAAAGGAGGAGGGTTCTCTTCCCTCCTTAACCTTCTGCCCTTCAGGAGTCTCTTGCAGTGTGGGCCCATGTAAGTCTTATATCCCTCATATCCTTTCATCTGGCTCCATCTCCCTCCTCACCATGTTAGGTCCGGGATCAGGCCCTGTCTAGTGAGGAGAGGTTAACAGGGGATAGCTAACATCTTAATCCAACCACAACAACCAGACTAAACCGTAATGGTCCTGGGATCGCAGCTCCCATGCCGCTCTCAGCCCAAATGTGGGAGAAACAGTTGAGGAGACATGCTGTTAGTTTAATCACACAAAGTGGTTTGCTTTAATAAGCTAAAAACCCTAAACCCAATTTGAGCTGACTAAGCTAGATTACAATAGATGTCTGGTCTTTATTGGAGCCCAGTAAACATTGATTTGGTAATTTGCAGGTCGACAGAGGCCTGAGTTAAAACCAGGCTAAATTTGTTTTAAAAGGGATTTTTTTTTTTAGACATGTAACTGAAGTATGAGACAAAATAAATTTAAGCTGATGATGGTGCTAGATGAAAAGTTAGTTAGTAGTTAATTCATCATTTTGGAGACATGAATTTTGTGGATATCCATCCAATAGTTACCAGCAGGTATGTTCTGCACCTGCGTGAGAAGAAATAACTTTCCATTCTAGCAGGTGGCAGTAGCCGGTATTCTTCATCCAAATAGGGAAGCTGGAAGAGCGAGAGGATGGCTTTGAGATGCTAGTTATCCAGTTAGCACATTAGCAACACAGCCTGATGTTAAAAGAACAACGAATATTTACTGTCTGCCAGCAAACAGTAACACAAACAGTTACAAACCGTTTCTGCTGAAGAGCTTCAAAGCTAGAAAAAAAAAATCTTACCTCATTTAACAACACACCCTCTTAACTTTGCTCATTTGTTTACTTTCCTCACTTCCGTTTGTCTTCTCATGCACTTAGCTGAACTGTTGGCACCAACTAGTGCCAACAGTGCAGGACACACCACAAAAACTAGAGCGACAGACACTCACTGAGGGCCCGACATTGAGCAGCGGCTGACTGTTGGCTTGGTGTGTGAGGGCTCGTAGAATTCACCCTCCGTGGACTAGATGGTCTCTACGAAATTTCATGCAAGTCCATCCAAAAGTTGTTGAGATATATTGAGATGAGTTATCATGATGTGATCAAATTTCAAGCTATTCATTGTCACATGCACGACAGTTAGTGAAGATTTAGTTTAGTTTATTGACCTTTCAGCATTATTGCAGGTCCATATAAACAATTGTCATTAAAAACACTGAATTATTTTGCTGTTGAATTTTCACATTAATACTAAATAGGCCGTTCCATGTTGTTGTTTTCTCTATGAACAAATACACAAACTGTTTTCCTTCGTTTCTTTGTGTGTCTGAGTGGAGGCACCACCTTTGTTTGTAGTGCTGAGGGCCCAGTTTCATCTTCATGCAGGGGGCTGTTTGAAGTAGCGTGAGTTGAAAGAGAGGAGGACCCTGCACCAACACTCACCTGCCCATACAAGAGCTCTTTTATGTGGTATTTTGGTACGGTGTGTTTGTGTGTATGTGTGTGTGCGAGCACGTTTGTGCGCCTCAAAACATAATCTGCAAACTCAGATGAGTCTTCCTGATTCTTTTCCATCAGTACTGTATTGTTCTTTCTTGGTGCTTATCTTGAATTTCTCCGCTGTGGCTTTCTCTGTCTCTTTTCCTCGACGATCTTAATGCGCTGCATCTATGGCACCTTCTCACCTCTTCTGCTGACGCCTTTCTCATTCTTTCTTCAAAGAAGTCATGAGGTTCAGGTCTAAGGCTTTACAGG
This sequence comes from Cephalopholis sonnerati, assembly GCA_019142605.1. Classification (NCBI taxonomy): domain Eukaryota; kingdom Metazoa; phylum Chordata; class Actinopteri; order Perciformes; family Serranidae; genus Cephalopholis; species Cephalopholis sonnerati. The sequence goes on along the minus strand of JAGQAX010000005.1, from coordinate 23,930,785 downwards.
GTCTTGGGTCGTGCTTCTGGCTCTGAGGTGTCGGCAGTGCCCTGAGGGGGAGTGTGTCTGTGTGTGTGTGTGTGTGTGGTGGGGGGTGTCAGATCTAGAGGATTACAGCTATGGCCTCTATGGGGGAAACTAGGAGCAGGTATTGTCTTAGCAACCACGGCTCCCCTTTAAAGATCTCTGCAGAAGCCTATCATTAGCCCAAAGCCTGCCATGTCATTCTGAGCGATTACACAGGAAACGTCATCTCCCTAAAAACTAAATTTCCTAGCTGTCACCTCTTGTGACTGCATTGTCTGGGGAGGGTTTTTGTTCTATCTGGTTACGAAACAAAGTTGTGACCGCATCGGGTAATTGAGGTCAGCGCCCAAAAAGTGGCACGTCCTCTAAATGAAGAGTGAAAAAAAAGTTTGTTTGTATACAGCTTGGCTGAAATAGGGCAACGGGCACTGCAGGGTTCATGGGTAGTTTTCTCCCCCTCTGTTCCCCTTCTCCTCTGACTCTCTCTGCTCCTCCACTTCCTCCTCTCTCCCTTCCTCCCTCTCCCGCTCCCTTTCTGTTGCTCAACGGGCCCTCTCACAGGGCGCCGGAGTGAGTAATGCGGTCACATGACCTCTTGGCGGCGCGTCTGTCATCTGGCTCAGTGGGCCGTGCACTAACGAGGGCATCCCATCACTTGTTGTCTATAAATACCGCCACCACCCTCCCTCCCCTCCATCCTCTCTTCTCCCTCTCCTTCACCCCCCTTTTCGGTCCCTCTCACTCTTCAAAAGGATCCTGCCTGTGCGTCTGTGTGTCTGTTTGTGTGTGTGTTTTGATTGTGTGTAGTACTTTTGTGTGTGTTGCATTTATGTTCTTGCAGAATTACCTCTCTTTAATGTCAGTGTACGCACAGGCACACATGCTCGTGTGTGTTTATGTGTGTTTGTTAGTGGCCAGCCAGCATGGGCAATAAGTGCCTGTCAAGCCAAAGCCAGGGACCGCTTAGCCCTGTATCCACATCCCGCCCATCTTAAGATCTCTGCTTCTCACCACGTCGTTACTCAGTGGGTGGCGGAGGGAAAAAAGTGGCGACAGAGCTTAAATAAACTGTGGTGTTTTGTTGTCAGAGTTCTTATTGTTCTCAGTTTTGTTCATTTTATTGTCAGTTTGAATGCGGTTTTGAATGAAAGCTCACTTGCCATTTTTGGGAATTTGGTGCAAAATGACAAAGAAAATATTTGTTTTTTTTTTTATTTCATTGAATTAAACGTCTGTTTGCTGAGCTTTTTCTTCGGGTGTAAAACCCTAAAAAGTTTCCCAGATCCTTTTAATAAAGGCTTAATTGAGTGGTTAGTGTAAGTGAATAAACGGGAAGTTGTTTTTGATTTCCAGAGCATTCCTCAGAAAAGAATGACGACCTGCTCTGGTTTCAGCCAATTAGAGTGAGATAGTGAGGTCTTGAAAAGTGAAGCCAGGGCAGAATGGAGTCTGTTGGCGGAGGCGGTGAGTGTTGGCTGGAGCTCCCTGGCAGCCTGACAGACTTGTCGTACGATGCAGGGACGGGGTGTGTGTTTGTGTTTGTGTGTGTGTGTGTATGTGTGTGTGTGTGTCTGTACCGGAGCTTGGGATTGTGAGCTGGTATCAGTGTCACTCTCTGGTAATCTCTGGATATTTGCAGGATGTTGGCACTTTGATTTGCCATCATCACGGACATATCTGTGGATTTGGGCTAACAAGAGGATTGTTGTTTTAGCATTCGCCACATTCAGTGATGGAATTACTGTGTCCAGTAGCCAGTGAGTGGAGCTTTCATTGCTGGCTGTGTTGAAGGAGGATGTTGTATTTGCATGATGATAGTGTGGTGTTAAAATGCGACAAAATTGTATACACAGCTATTAAAATAATTTATCAGTATAAATCAGTATTATGTAAAAGGTGATATATTCATTGGATATTGGCAGAATGTGACTTGGACTTAAACACAAATGACTTCACTTGGACTTGAGCCTTTTGACTTGAAAATACTTGATATTTTTCCCTAACCTCAAAGATTAAAAGTATGTCATTTAAAAAGTGTGCCAGGGATCAATTTATTTTCCTTAATGTCCTGAATCAGCCAACGTTCATGCTGTTTATTCCCAGCACTGACATTTATTTCCCCGGATCCACTTTGTTAGAACTAATCTGATTAAGAGCTAACGTATGCTCCTGAGCGCCAGCTGGAAAAAAAATTACCAAAAATAATGTTGTTCGCATACAATAAGTTGAGGCCAATATTAACATTGTTAGTAGGCTAATGCATAGCTAACGGTAGCTCAGCAGCTAAGTAACTTTTAAACAATTTTTTTTAACAAATAAATACAAATTTTTAAAAGCATTCGTGATTTTTGTAAATAAACATATTCGTACTCTGTTGTTACAATGCCATTACATTTGATAAAGAGCACATTAAGACTTGTTTAGGACTCTGAACTCAAAGTTAAGGATTTGGACTTCACTTGGGACTCTTGAGTCTTGACTTGAGGCTTGACTTGGGACTTAAGTGCAAAGACTTCAGACTCAAGCAGGATTTATGCGTCTGCATGAAATTAACGTTGTACCTACAGCAAAGGCTCTGTGTCGACGTAGAGCCTACGCTGTAGCCTGACGTGCATCTCCCCAGAAATGTAAGTACACATTGCAATGATGCAGACCTCCTGTTTATTTTGGTAAGCTGAGACCATTTCCATCAGTGGAAACAAAGCTTTTATTTGTTTTATTTCACTGATAAGAAACAATAAATTGTAAAGACAATAAAACCCCCACAAAATAGCATTTTAATCCTTGTATGTGTTTTATCCTGGCTTCATATGAGCAAAGGAAATCTCTGCTTTTCGCTAAGCTAATTTTTACAATGTAAAATGCCATAGGCTTGTGCTAATAACATTAGCATGTCATATTTGTTTGGAAAACCTGTTTAATATAAGACAGTTGTTCTGTCAGTGAACATAGTGAGTTGTAATGGAGCTGCATTTTGAAACGTTACCTTTGTTAAATGCTGCTTCTGTCCCTGGCTTCATGTGAGCAGAGGAAAAGTCCTCTAGCCGCTAGGCTAATTTATACAATGTAAAATGCCATAGGCTTGTGCTAATAACATTAGCATGTTGTATTTTGGGGGAAAATGTGTCCAGCGAAATACAAGTGCTTTGTCTGTGAATGCTGTGAGTTAAAGTGAAATCGATCAAGACATGCTTAGTGTTTTTAGTGTGTTTTAAATCAACTAAACTTTACAGCACATCACAGACAGCCCGACGCGGACTAGAGTTTTGGAGGTGTAACTGCAGAGTGACACAGACACACCATCGCACAAGTATAAATGCTCACAACGGTGTAGGCCACATGCATAAGCAACGCCATAGGCTCTGTGTGGAGCTGATGCCTGTGACTTGTGAAGCAATGACTTGGTCCCACCTCTAGCTTACTGTGCTGTCACAAATCACCAATAATTTAACATACATTTAAAACAAAATAATGAGCTAAAAGAAGCAAAAAAACTCTGTAGAGCAGCAGAGCTGGAAAATAATTCTCTGCGGATTTATCGCAACAAAAGGACACCAAAAATATTGATTAAGCAAAGTTTTATAAGGTTACCAGAGTATGTGTGTCTCAGCAGTTGTACAAGGATCTTTAGTTAGAAATACCATCAGTAAAAGTGTCTCTGAAGTGCACGTGAATGGAACAGCTGACAGGGCCAAACCACTCATTCACTCTAATGACAACCTTTACACTTCTTGGAAAGATGTGGGGGAGGAAGGGATCACAGAGAGTGGAAAAAGAGTGTAGGAAACAAAGAAAGGAGATACAGAGAGGTTGGTTGGGGTCACAGTTGCATCATGTTGTTTCTCTTGCACTCTCTTGCTCACCTTCCCCTCCCTCTTGTCATCTCTCTTCCTCCTGTCTTAACACCCTTTCAACACAACGGAAAGAGGAAATATGGAACTAACAGGGAAAGACTTGCTCGACTTGGCTGAGAAATAAGTTGTGTAAATCCAGTCTATAATCACAGCTGTCATTTTATTTCCAGTCCCCTGCCCGCCCAGGGAGAGCTTTGCAGATAATGGCGTACTACTGTATAGCTCCATGGGCTCTCTATTGCCTCTCACCTCTAGGTCAAGTTATAAGACACGAAACAGTGAGTAATGACTTATTGAAAATCAGCAGCGGTGGTTCATGTTGCTCCACAGGTGACTCCAGATGTTTCAGGTTTTTTTCCTGTTGGATTCTGTTTTGATTGTGCATTGTGGAGAGGACTCGTCAGAGACATAGACACAAACCCCCAACAAGCCAAAGCCAAAGTGAACTCCGAACCCAGAGCCACGAGAAAGACACCGCAACATGAAAGGTGAAGCCTTTTGGAAATGGCCGTGTTGAAATGAAAGAGCGGAGGGCTTTTTAAATCAGTCCTCTGCCTTCTCATTCCTGCAGTGATGTATGGCTTGGGTTCAGAAATGAGGTGCTCTCTGCAACAGTTTCCTGGCAATTACAGGGCACTAACTTCCAAAGCAGCCAGCTGAGGAGCTCGGAGCAGATGCTGCTGTCCTTAGATACTATTCCCACTGTCAGGGTTAGCATGCTGGTGATTGCTCTCTGTGGCTGTGTGGCTGAGTTCGTGAGTTAGTTTTGTTGGTTTGTGATTTGAGAGAGGCAAGGTATGGAGTGCATCTCCCTGTGTGCATCATATCTATATACAGTATGTGCAAAATGCATGCATGTGATATGTGTTTGCACATATGCACATGTCTTGGTATGAGTTGGTGAGTCAGCGTGCGTCTTTGTGGAATTCCTAATTTGAAACACATGCTAGTCACAGCTGGACAGGTTCCTCTCACAAGACCTTCAAATGTCTCACCACATTCCCAACTGAGAGCAAATTTTGACTGTCTTTCTAGGAGAGGGTCTGCCGGTGTCCTCGGTGCTTGTTCCAGCTTTGCCTTTCACCTCAACGTTTTCCAAGGGTGTGTTTGTGCACTTCGGAAAGAGAGGCTAATTGGAATTGAGCGTGGCCCCCAGATGCCTCCAGACTCTGAGCAATCACTCTCACACTTAACACACAGTCACACATGTGCACACAAATACACACACACACACACACACACACACACACATACATCATCTCACACAGATGTTTTTTTCCTTCCACTCCCCCCTTTCCTTCTTTCTTCTTTTCACCCACATCACCTTTTCAAGCCAAACAAAACGGTTGTAAACACAGGGTGCCAGCGGGGGGAGTGGAATGCCTCAGAGGCTTACACAGGCTTTGGTCCTCTCTGACAGACAGTCCGCCTTGTGTTTGACAGTTCCTCGGGCCCTGCCGCCTGGTTGCACTGTGGTGGTCCCTGCATGGCCCTTGCAATTTCCCATACGGGGATAAGGGGGATGGGTGCCTGTGTAGAGGAGGTATAGAGGGGATGCCCAGGTCCTGGTTGACAGTCCTTAAGCTGAAGTTGGGGGAAGGGGGTGTGCGAGCTATAAGGGAAGGGAAACTCTTTGTTGTGTCAAAGGAAAACTCTGAAATATGTCTTAAAATGTGTTTCTTCAACAGTTTTATGAACTCTGATTGTTTAGCTCTCTTTTCTTAAGAAGGTTGCTCAACCAGTGAGGACCAGCACCTGTTTGCCTTTTCGTGGTGTGGAAGTCATTTCAACTCATGTGGATGTTTTATCACATTCCTCTCAGTGACTTTTATTTGAATTGCTCTCTAAATCCATTGTTTGTGCTCCAACAAAATTATCAGTGGCCTCGGTTTGCATTTACAGTGGAGCCAGACAGGAAGAAACTCAAACCAGGTCTGCATTATGGAAACGTTTGTGGCTTGTTTAGTCCATACCCTGCAGCTGTTAACACCTGTCTGTCATTGTGCACGGACTTTACACTCCATCATTAGACCTGCAAGTGTGTAAAACACACATGCAAACTAGGCCAGGATAGTAGAGGTAGTGGTGCCAAATTCTCTGTATGTTTACATGTGTTTGCGCAAATGACTTTGCACTTGCAGGTGTTCACCAGAGGTAATGGCTGCAAGTTGTGAATGTATGTTAAAGCAGGTCAGATTTACCGTTGCTGAGGAGATGACTTGATTGATATCCTCCCTGGTTTATTAGTGTGATTATGAAAATTCACTGAGGCGTATATCACACAGTTCTGTTCTCAGGTCTTAAGAGTCTTTTTGTATCTGGAGTAGGGGATTGAATGTCTTCTAGGATTGGGAGTGTGGCCAGTTAAAATGATAGCAGTTGCACTTCTCATCTGGAAAGAGCTGCCAATGGAAGTAACAACTTCTGCATGAACCTAAGGGACCAAACTCTTTGAGAAAATGAACAAACTTGGGTGTCCGCAAAGAGCATCCTCCTTTAGGTTTAAAGCTGTGTATCTGAGGAGATAGACAGCTGAATAGCAGAAGGGAGTTCCTGATGTCAAGCCAGTAATGAACTTTGTTCCTCTTGTTATCACAACTCTAGAGTTTCCTTATCACGGTGCCACTGCTCCCCGTGCCTGTGTGCCCGAACGGCGGGCTACGTACCCAGACAGACGCCGTCTTGTCCTGCATTCTTTCAGTGAACAGGACCCTCTGATATCTTAGTCACTGAGAAGGGGATTTGGTTACACACAAAGGGAAATGGGCCTGCCGTGCTTTGCTTATGAAAGCAGTGTTAGCACTTCTTGGCAAAGGTTGGTTCGTGGGTACACACTGTTTGATACCAGGCGCCTTATTTCCTATGTCAAAGTGGGTCTACTGTATGAAAGATATTATGTAATTTTGTGTTTACAACGCAAGCTGAAGATGATTTACAAAGATTTAGTCTGGATTTCCTCAATTCTCTGTGGCAGAGCAAATAGTTTTCATTTGATATGTTTCTTATAAACTTTTGTGTTAAATGTCCAAGACCATTTATATCAATGTGTTGCATCAGGCTTATAGTCTTTATGGGAAACAGGGGGCTCATGTGAAAAGCAGTGTGACTTTGTGCAAAGACAGAGGCTGTGGAACAGCTATGCTTTACATAAATTTGACTGCTTGTGAGGCTCAAACTGTCGTTGTTTGCTTTTTATTGTCCATCATTGTATACATAGACAGTATGCAATGATAGACGTAGCTACCATGGCGTCACCGTTTTTGGACTCCGTTTCAAAGCCTTGAGTTCGGCATTTCAGCTGTCGCCGTCTTAGTTTAATGGAGCCAGAAGTGACCATTTTTGGATGAGAAAGTTGAGTTGTGAAGGAGCAAGGGCGAGATCTGACTCATACACTGTAGCAACAGCCTATAACTCAAGCGACCCTGCCCTTAAATATGCGGAACTTTAAACCTTGATATAATAGATGCAGTTAAGTTATATAAAAATTCACCCCCTCCTGCAGTTGTCATGAAGGTTGAAATTAGCTACAGAGACCAAAATCTTTTTTTGTACCAGGCTGTAAACATGTTTATTGGTGCTGCAAAGATGGGTATTTTAACATGGGTGTCTATGGGGATTGAATGATTCTGCATCCAGCCTCAAGTGGCCATTCAAGGAACTGCACTTTTTGGCACTTTTGACTGAAGGTAGGGACAAGTGTTAAGAACAGAGTAAGAGCCGAGCTATTAGCTCCCTTCACAAAGAACACCCCTAAATGCATTATAGATTTGGCAGACATCAAAAAGTATTGTGGCACGTACTGTGCATTTCAGTTTCTGGTTTCTCTCAATGATACTTTCTCTCTTTTACTGTCTGCCACTATCTCTATTTTTGTCTGTATCCATGCCGCTCCCTCCCTCTCCCATTTCTCTTTGGACAGCTGGAGGAGTTGGACACCTTCCTTAAGGGTAAACAATAGCTGAATTAGGATTTCTTTTAAGATATAGCTTGAGATCTAAACGGAGGATTAAGAAGGCAAAGACGAACGCCACTCCCAGCTGTGCATGGGCTAATTCTGCAGTCTGTGTTTGTCTTTACGTCTGCAGGAGTTGCAGTCATGTTTTTTTTTTTTTTTGTGTCTATTCACATACAGTACTGCAGACACGGGATGTGTGTAAACAAGGAGTTGGACCTGCAGCCAGTCCACGGGGAGTGGGGTCCCTGGGGGCCCTACAGTGTTTGCTCCAGGTCCTGTGGTGGAGGAACCCGGAGCACATCCAGAGACTGCAACAAGCCTGAGTAAGAGAGACAGTTATGACAATCAGAGTCATTACAGACTGTAAATATGTGTAAGACTCTGAACCATTAAGAGAAGCAGTAAAAAAGCAAGCAGTCATGCCTGAATAAGAGCTGTAAACAAGCTAAAGTGAGAAATAAGTCTGCATGTCAGATTCAGTTAGCCTCAAACTGATTTTAAGCAACAGCTTGTTTCTGTAGTGTGAATTTAAAAGTAAACAATGTGGGCTTGAAGTCATAAAGCACCAGTCAAACAAGAGCAAACATGATCTTTAGATTGAAAGAAGTGTTGTGCTCCTGTGATCCGTCTCGTCTTACTCTAGGCCCAGAAATGGCGGGAAGTTCTGTGTGGGTCGCAGGATGAAGTTCCGCTCTTGCAACACTGAGCCATGTCCGCGAGGACGGAAAGATTTCCGTGAAGAGCAGTGCTCTCAGTTCGATGGCAAGCACTTCAACATCAACGGTCTACCTCCCACCGTCCGCTGGGTCCCCAAGTACAGTGGCAGTGAGTATACCAATGTCATCCGAAAGCATGTAATTTGAAAGTCTTGTGGTAATTGAGCTGCAACATCAAAGATGGAAACTATTTACACCCAATTATACCAGTGATACAGGATGCTTGATGCAATTAACTAAAATGTGGCCCACCACACAGTGTGTAGGAGGGAGGCCAAAACATGAAAGATCATAGTGCCTATCTGCTGCACATGAATATAATGCAGAGATAAAATACTTTTGAAATTGGTGATATGTGACCAGAGAAAACAGAGAAAAAGGGATGTGGCATTTGCCTTCGCTGAAGAGGTAGAAAACCCACAGCTACCACAACGCATTGCACCACACCCGACCAAAAAAAGCTCCTGCTGGTGGGTGATGTAATGTGAACTTAGCCATTCTCACACACAGGAAACATTATGGTTGCCAGCTGGTACCAAATGATCTCGATTTACAGTTAAACAGTGCACTAAAATATGTTTCTGAAAACATTTTAGGCAAGAAATAGGCAACGCAGTCTCAGAATCTTGGTTTATATTTGGTCAACACTGCCTGGGTTTACTGTTTTATCTGAGGTTGGTCTAAGGTTGAGAGAGACAGCAAGAGAAAGGGGCGGCTTTCTCTCTCGATCCGCATCTATACTCTTTGTGTCCGTGGTGGCAGGTACACAAAAATGTGGTAGTACAATCTGTAGTCGAAGCAACAGCCCTAAGATAAGCAGGGAGATCTGGGCGCTGGTAAGATGGAGGGAAGTTTACCACAGTTCATTTACACAAACTACCCACATTGTTATGATACAAAGCTGGTGGAAAATCTGCAAAGTATCCCTTTAAGTTGACATTAAACAACAGCAACATTTAAGTGACACACGGCCCTTCCATATGTACCTCCTGGCAGCTCTCCCTCTTGCAGTCGTATCTCATTCCTTCCTGTGATGGCCTGCCCGGCTACATGAGATTACCATCTGGCAAAGACCACCATGTTTAAGTTACTGCAAGTGATTCATTCATTTAATTGATGCTGTACAAGCAAACAGGCCAAGCCCCCGAGCCAGTGCGCTGTCAGATACAAAGTGATTCTTTCAAACAATGGATAAAAATTTGGCAATTCTAGCAAGAGAGGGACTCTGAACTTTGCAAAACAATTTAAATAGGTACAAGATCAAACGAAAAGTTATGTTTAGTTTTATTTCATCAGCACATGCAAGTCATCTCTAGGCTTTTTATCTTGTTATTGTTCAAGATCTCTATTTTATTAATCTCATTAACTTAATGAGCTGTAGTCCAACTTTTTCCATAGTTTGTTTTCTTTCTCCATGCAGTACTAATGAAGGATCGCTGTAAGCTCTTCTGCCGGGTTGCTGGGACTATGGCGTACTATCAGCTGAAGGACCGCGTCATCGATGGCACGCCGTGTGGGCCAGATACTTACGACATCTGTGTTCAAGGCCTCTGCAGGGTATATCTGTTATAATGAACTTGTGCATACACACACAGACACACACACATAAGCTCCAACATCAGCGTCATCACAGCCTTAACTTATTGTCATGCTATCATGATATGTAGGTTCATGTATCTGTGTCAATGTTAGATTTTGGCTGTTGCTGCAGGAACACTGTCAGCCTGCTCATACTTTAACATGATTCACGTTTTGTAATTACTGGAAAGGATACAGCTTGAGTTTTCAGTGAAGTGTTTGGAGGTCATAATCAGAAACACCTGCATGTGTCAAGTTCATGGTGTCCAGGTGAAACAGTGCTTACACATGTGTAGTTCAAAACAACTTCAACTTATAAATATAGAGGAATTTGTAAAGAAAATGTTGTTTCTCTTGTTTCCCCCAGTAAACGAGGAAACCTCATGAGAAAATTCATGATGAATTAAAGTCATAGGGGTCTGCGTTTCTCAACACCAAAAGATCAAGACACAAGTCAGGGTTTACCACATGTTTGTTTATTTGTCCTGACTCGCCATGATTAAAACATCTGCCGCCATGTTTTGATTTTCTATTTTTGGAGCTGGACATTCATTAGGTGCACTGTTGGAATTTATATACCGTTAGGTTATTCAATGCTCCACAGTCTCAAAGTACAGAACGTCAGGCATAATAAAAGTGACACTTTTCCATATCTAATCGATCTGATCTGATCTGATCAGCCCTGATCGGATCGGCTGATCGATTATCCAGCCTGTGACTCAAAACTCCACACACTGCTACTGAGGAGAAGAAAGTTCCACCTGCACTGTGTTCATGGACCTGCACAAACCCTCCAATAAAAACTCCTCTGTCATGTGTTTCCTTACAGAGAAACATCCAAATGAGTGAATGATCCTTAGGCTCTATAATACACCAAAATAAGTATCATCACACAGGAAAACTGAGTGTGACACTAGGCTATTGAAAATGTACATGCAACACTCGGAGAAGTCCATAACATCACTTAAAGACTTGTTACAAAGACTGAGGGCTGTACAATATCTTCCTAAATACAAGTAAAACGTGTGCACTGGGTTGTTTAACAGTAACAGCAGAACTGTCACAGAGTGATTCACAAGAACACACAGGACAGAAAATAAATAACGGAAGTTTAGCTGCCGCCACACATCGATTCTAATTCTGTGGTAAACACTGCAACTCATCCAAGTCTCATTTGTCCATTTGGATGTTCAGTACTTCCCAAACACATGCATATTCACTGAAACACGTCCTTCCAACTTTATGTGGAAGTGTTTAAAGTTGTAAGATTTTAGCGAAAATGCATGTGTTTTGAAAGTACTGAACATAAGACTGGATAAATAAGAATTTGATTATACTGCTCGAGTAGTGTGACAGTTTGTATATCAATGTTTTGATATAGTTTTTTAGCTGTGAAATGCAATCCCTTATGACATCCATTTGTAAAGAATTTTCTCAATTTTTGGATTTTCTGTTCACCATAGAGGCATGCAAGAAAAAATAAGTTTAGTTCATGAATTCAACGCAACACAAGCTGAGCAGCTGACTACAAATGAACATTTTGTGGGTGTATTCCTTTAATTACACAATGTCATATTACATCATAAGTCACACATGTCTATCTTCTCCTCATCTGTTCCTCTTCAGCAAGCAGGCTGTGACCACGTCCTTAACTCAAAGGCCAGGAATGACAAATGCGGAGTGTGCGGCGGCGACAACTCATCGTGCAAAACCCTGGCAGGGACCTTTAACGATGCTCAGTATGGTAAGTCCCGCTGCTCAGATTACATGTACAGCACACTAATAGCCGACTCTTTACAAAAAAAGGTGTTGCTATTAAACATACTGAGTGTCAGCAGCTTCTGCAGAGGAACTACGATATATCTGACACGCAGTAAACATAGCAGAGCTAAGAAAGACTTCACTTCCACGTGGCTGCGAGGCTGACATGCTGTATGCGTGTATTAGGTGCTGATGTCATGTCTGGATATGTTTAAACATATTAAGCTTGATTTTCAGCGACGATACGTGCTTCAGCCGAATTTGGAAAAATGCAGAGCACCAATCTTCTCTGAAGCTTTAGAAACTGATTAAAATGGCGATCTCACTCTGTCAGGTCTTTCGATAGCAAACACAAACCTGACATCACCCCTTTGAACTGTCCTGCTTAATGCGGTGCTTCAATGCGGGCCAACTGCTGATTGCATCCAATCCTTTTTGGGTCTGGGCAGCAAAACAGCAGAAGCATCAGCATAAAAGCCCTGGGTGTGGCCTCCGTCATGTTTACTCCGCATTAGTTTGGCGCTGAGCTTTAGCGTCTCTATCCATCTGCTTTCTTTCTGCACTCTGTTGGCTGTTGGGGGTACAGGGTTTGAGGACTGTATTGACCCAAACCAGGCACTGAGCTCAGCCCTGGAAATCTGGCTAGACCTTAAGAAACACAAGTGGGAGTGCAGCCCAGGCAGGATATCCCTCTGCTCCTGGGTCTTAAGCCTGTCTTTCTGTCTTTCACCCTTTTGTCCTTTTCTGTTTGATTTCTTAGTCTCTACCTTTGTCTCTTTCCTTTGCTTTCTCTTCATCAGTCTTTGTCTTTATCTTTCTTTCCCTTCTTTACCAGACTAGATGACCCGAAAGTGCAGATGAAACCAGAGTGTTTCTTTATTTATCTTGGGGGAAAAGTCCGAGTCACATCTTAATAAGGAAAGTGCAAATGAACATTCAAGTCTTATCAGTAACTTCCAAATTACTGACCATTAAAGTGACATAGCATTTAAACATTTTCCATTAAAGGTCTGGTGCGTAGGATTTAGGGGGATATACTGGCAGAAATGAAATTATATTCATGTTTTCTTTGGTATCTAATCACCTGAAAATAAAATTTGTTGTGTTTTTGTTACCTTGGAATGACTCTTTATATCAACATATGGAGCAGATCTTCATCTATGAAGTTCATCACATTACTCTGCCATGTTTCTACAGTATCCCAGAACAGCCAGACCAAACACTGGCTCTACATGAGGCCATTCGCAGGTTTGCGTAGTTAGCAGCCCCTCCGCCATGAGCTGAGACACACTTAATGTGAAACTACTTTATTGAGTGTTTTTAGTGTTTTAAATTACTGGGTCTGTTTGTTTTGGAGAGGAAGAGACCTGTGGCGATAATTCAGCTCCCGATAAAAACTTCCTGAATGTCTGGATCTTAAGTCATCAAAAAAAGGGGGGGACTTGGAAAATGTAGTGAGCTAAGCTACCAGTTACTCTACATCAAAATAAAGTTTCTTGACATCGAAGCTATCCCCAGAGAAATGTCGCAAGCTAAGCTGCGAGAAATGGCTACTTGTATTTTTCTTGCTTTATGTCAAATCAGCATTATCTCAGTGATAAAAAAAAAACTGTCAGCCAAACAAATAGGCAGGCAAAAAAAAAACAATAATTGAGCAGTTTTTTAGAAAATGACAGACTTAAATGAAAACTTTCTTCTTTTTTTGAAGACTTTGTGAAATTTGAACATGTCCTCCAATAACATGACATCACCAGTGGGCCTATTGCTCTCTGTCTTTCTCTCTCCTCTTCCTACTTAATGCCTTTCTTTGTCTTGGCCTCTTTCAGTAAGCTATCTGGCTCTGTCAGTAATTAAGACACAGAATTCCAAAATCTGTTTTTGTGCCAATAAAACCAAAATAAATAAAAGACAGTAATATAAACAACAGAGACATGTCTAGAAGTGCAATGTTGCCAATTAGAGGCAGAGTAGGACGGGTCTTGCCAAGAAAAGCCAATAGCGAAAGCGGCAAGCAAAATAAACTGCAGGATTAGTGTGTGATGTCATACTGAAGTGCTTCCAGTTGTTTACATGCCTCAATGTGGCGCTAGCGTCAGTCACATTATTTATCCTCAGTTTTATTATGCACTTTTGTGAACGCTACTGCGCTACTTGGTCAATTAATCAACTCTGCTACTGAAAAGCTGTTTGACTCAGAAAGTAGTGACGTTACCACCACACTACTGAGAAATGGAGTTATGTTAGTAACATCCCTACTTGTAGTGACGCTACTGCCCGACACAGAAGGTGAGCACACCATGGCAGACGTCAGGCTTGTGGACTGACCACAACAAGCCAAACAGCATAGGAGAAACACTGATTTGTACCCTGACACTGCTTTATTCAGTGTTTTTACCGGTTTAAATCACCTGGTCCATTTGTGTTGGCGAAAAAGAGACCTCTGTGGATAATTCAGCTCCAGGTAAAAACCTCCACAGCAATGAACGCTGAAGGAATCCAGGAGTTCATGCTTGGCATGCAGGAGAAGTTTTAGCTGGTTGCAATCTGCAGTCCTCACCCCTAGATGCCACTAAATCCTACACACTGCTCCTTTAAGGGTGTTTATAAGTATTAATGGTGTTTTTATAGACCCAGGTCCTTTCATTGCATATGCCTTGTAATTAAATTATGCAGCTGTATGAGACCTGCCTGTTGCTGTCCCGTATTAAAACATAACAACTTGACACTTGGATGTTTTTGCTAGATCTCTTTCCATGTCTTCAGATTATCAAGTTTCAAGTCAGTTAAGACTTAAAGCTGTACCTGGGATTTACAAGAGTACTTGATGACTTACATTTTCTAAATTTTCCTGACTTGAAAGCATAAAATGGAGACAAGAAAACAAACATGGAGGTTAAATGTCCCCTGTTACAGAGTGGAAAAATAATCAAATCACAATAACTACAAAACACGCAGATGTTTGTCATCAGCTTAGTCAGTATCGTCTGACAACGTGCACCAGGGTGAGCTTAGGACGCCTTCTAATTTTCCTCCACAGGCTATTAATACATCATCTTCTCTCTTGCTAGTGGCAGAGGGAAGCATGTTTGAGGTAAAGCCCAGTGGTCCTTAAGTTCAGCGTGGTTGTGTTTCTCTCTCCCCGGGGTGGTGTGTTTACTGTTCATCACTGGGTCACTCTGTGGTGGCGGAGGATTGTGTGTGTGGTCAGTTGCTAAGCTGGGGGATCTCGGAGGCCTCTGATGGCTTGTGGATAGCATGTTTCTTCAGAGGGGGTGCGTGTTGGTGGTTTTTGAAGTTCATACGCCTCTGTTTTTTTTAGCTTATCCTGTCCCAAGTGTTTAGGAGGGGAATTTGACATGACACATAGTCACAGTAAATTATATATAGGTTTTTGTGTTGCGGTGGAAAGGTTTTGTTGTGAAGGAATCTGTAGCAGTAGCAGTAGCTTCCTGTACGATGTGGCCCCAAATGGAGAAGTTTTTCAGTCATGTTTGATGTGTGATGATGTTACAGTGTGTGTGTGTGTGCATGTGTTTATTTGTGTGAAAAGATCTACATGGCTGATGAGAGAAAGATATGTAAACCAAGTGCTGCCCCCGAGTGGCTCAAGGTGTCAGGTTAACCATCACATCACATCAAGTCACACCTTTTTCTCTCATTCCATTCTGTTTTTATTTGATTTTGGTGACAGCAGGAAGTAGTTGGAAGGCCAAATGGTGTCTGACCAGATAAAGATCAATTCAAATCTCAAACTGAAAACTCATAAAACTGAGAGGATATTAACAGACTCCAACTATATCTAACAGACATTATTAACCATCAATATACCCGTGGTAATCTCTTTAAACCTCCACTGATTTACATGGACTAACCAAGAGGCCAGAAGTACAGAATTTTTGTTGCACCAAACAGCTACTCGTCATGAGGACATTATGGCTAAAACTTGCCTCGTAATCCTCCGTTCTCCTTTTTTTTTTATCTGTGAGAGATTACATTACATGTTTGTACAGTAATACCTTACTTGCAATAAACTGTACAAAACCAAAGTGCAGTCTAGAAGTGGCAAAGTGATTTAAATCCAAAACTGGATGATCAAAAGAGTAAATAAAGAAGAGTACAAATCTGAGCAAGCATTCAATGTCAGCTAACACTTTTCGATACTTGCCGCTACAGATTCATTTCGGTCATGCCCAGAAAAGTATTTAACACTCATGTCCAGCACTTATTACAAGAAGATACAGATATTTTTTCCTCTGCTTGATCTTTCACTTATTTCATTCCCTGTCCTCTGTTCAGTCTCCATTGCTGCATTTTTTTTGTCGCCCCTTTGGCTTTTACGTGCTCTCTTTCCTTCATGCTCACTCGTTTTGTATGTTAGTTTATCATTGGACAACAGGCCCGGTGTAGTAATTACAGGCCAAAGGTAGGTCCAGGGAATAATTACATATCATTTCACGGTCGGGCCTCTGAGACTAAAACAAGGCCTCCTGCAGGTTATTTGAGAGGACTAGACCCTTTTTTGTATTTTTCCAAGTGTGACATTTAAATCCCCAGTGGTTAGAACCGGACTTCCCTGACTGGGATTTGGTGTAGCATAGTGAAGCTATTATGAAAATCAAGGTGGGACTGCTCAGTGCTGTTATTGTGGCTACTTTTTTCCCTTTTGGGACTCCTTAATAAATTGTGTAACTTTCTGCATTCTCTGTCTCACTCTCATGTTTTCATCTGTCTGTCTCTCTGTCTTTTCCTCTTCAGGTTACAACACAGTGGTGCGGATCCCAGCCGGAGCCACCAACATTGATATCAAACAGGTCAGCTACTCTGGAAAGCCAGAGGACGACAACTACCTCGGTGAGTGTGCTGTGTGTGTGCCTCAGTGCACGATGCGTATCAAATTGCAGGTTTTCTTGGGACAATCAATCCAAAATGGAAGCAGTCCAACCTAATAAGATGTATACATTACAGCCCTTCAGTTCTCATCTCATAGGTCAATGCCATTATCCCCTAACATGACCATAAACCACCCAGAGTTGGTGACCCAGAGCTGTAGAGGCAGGCTTTTAGTGAAGGAGGGTAAGGAGACATGGGCCAAACTGTTGTCAAACTGTTTTTATAAAGGAAAGGAAATGTCATTTGTACTGAGTGTATGTGGAGGAAACGTGGAGGGGCGTTGGTCCATCTGGTCATGGCAAAGAGGGGTTGGTTGGGAAAGCAAATGGAGTGTCAGCCCCTGAGAAAGATAAATGAGGCAGCAATAGGTGCTAATTAGAGGCATGTGGAGCCCAGGCCGCATGAAAGTGGATATAGGGGTATAGGGTTAGATGGACCCACCGGGCTCAGAGTGTGTGTGTGTATGTGTGTGTGTGGGTTTCTGTGAGTGTGTGTGTGCTTGCACATGAGAGACAGATAGACAAGGAGGGAAAAAAAAACAGAGAAAAGGAGTTTTGCCTATGTTGTAAGGGCGGGCGCCCATTTTCAGATGGTTCAAGTCAGGTTCAAGATGTTTTAAGTCAAATTGTCAGAAAACACATCTGGCAGGGTCTCGCTGCCATGCTGCTGTGAGAGGCTCGACTCCCGCTGTTGCTGAGCGCCACAGCCACACACTGAGCGAGCGGGGGTGTCTGTATTAAACGTGGTTGGTATTTGCAACGCCCTGTCAATGTTGTAACTCCGGCTGATGCAGTATGTAGAATTTTTTGGGGGGAAGATCATTGCAGTCATGACCAAAAAAAAAGGAGACTGTGCCTTTGATGTTGTGGCTCAAATCTCTGCTGTTGGACTTGGACACTTTGGACACCTTTAGAAAGCAGCTTTTATGTCTTTCTTTTGTCTCTTATTGTGAAGCCTGTTAGAATGCTGCTATGTATAAATTGTACAACACCTACTAACAGTGCTGTGGTGCAGTCGTCTAACTAGGCAAGTGTCTGGACAGAGCCAAGTTTTTCCTAACAAGACCTTCATGAGGGAAAGTTTTAAAATAATGCAAAGCATTTGCCATGGCCTAAGCAGTCACAGATCGCAACTAAAGTAACGCCTATGGAAGGTTTTGGAGTGATGTAATAGGCAGTGCTCTTCAACGCCATCATCGCTGCACTAAATGAGAGAAGATCTTTCATAAAAAGCACTCATCACTCCAGCTGAGTCAGAGACTTGGAGAATATATGCTGCTGAGCTTAGAGAGAAGCTGTTCTGGAAACGTATGCTGGCTCAATACCTTTTTAAGACACTTTATATTGGTTTCTCCTTTTATTTTTGACCCCTCTGTATCAAAATGTATTTAGTAGAGCTTGTGTACTGGAAAACAAACTTAATTCTGTAATGTGCCACCATGTCACATCAAGTCATTTTTTCCGCTATTCAAGCCTAAAAGGAGCTCTGTATGATATTCAGAGCATTAATATAGCAGCAGATATTTAGATATGATGGAGTAATGATGTCCTGAGCAGAGAAGTCATGCTACGTCTGCATGTGTTGTAATCTGAGCTTTTAGGTTCTTTGTTGTGGCAGACTGTCTGGTCACAAGTGCATGTGAGTCTTGTATGTGTATCCCACTGGCTAGCTCATCGCCACCGCTCTGCACTCTATTCATATGACCATTACTGCTGATATCAGCATGGCGTTGTTCCAGCTCCCTCCCCCAAGTTAACACTGCTAGCTATATAATAACTGTTGCCATTGTTAGCACTGCTGTTAGCACCATTAACCGTGTGCAGACAGCTTTGAATTACAGATATGGTCTAAATGTCGTATCACACTCCTTTAAGGTGTACATTTTTCTGGACAATAAGCTTCAAAAGAAACGTCTTCCGCGTCCGCACCAGGCATAGAAGATGTGTTCACTCTGTGTGTGTGGCTGTGTGTCTGCACATTTTCTAAAGTATTGTTTTTTTCCAGTTTTGCAAACTGTCAATGATGACAACCAGAGTCTGCAGATCGTTGTCAAAACCCCACAGACCCCACAGTCATCTCTGGGCTAAAGATGACTTGCTGGTTTCCAACAACATAAGCAGACTTAGCTGTAAACAAAGTTGCGTCTAGAGACTTAATCACATACATTGTTGCGGCATGCACTCTGAGATTGTAATTAACTGCATGTTTTCTGGAATCATAGTGTTCGGGGAAGAGAGAGAGGTGGTCAGTGTTCATTTTGGGTTCATGTGTTAGTTTGCCAAATGTGAGTGTCTATCCATGTGTTCCTGTGTGTAATTTGTGCGTGTATGTTTATGTACTTGTTTATATTTGCAGTCAGCGGAGATCCTTTGTTTGCATTGCAATGTCAGTCATTAAGAAGAGTCACGCAGTCTAACTCTCTCTCGTCTCTCTCCGAATAACTGCAATTTAGTGCCACCAGTGTTTCAACATACCTCCCCTGCAACAATGGCTTTGCAGAACAATAGGCTGGCAGCTGAAAGACTGTTTACTTAACATATTGCCTGAAATGATGAATGCCAAATCTCGTAAACATTCCCAAAACCTCAATTCTGCAAGAGTAAACTCATTTAATAAAACCAAACATTTCACTTACACATTTGGAATTCAGTGTTGTTTACAGCTTGTGTCTGTTTGTTATTCCAGCATTATCTGACAGCCAGTCCAACTCCCTCTTAAATGGGAACTTTGTGGTGGCCATGTTCAAAAGGGAAATCACCTTCAAGGGAACCATCATCGACTACAGCGGCTCGGACACAAAAGTGGAGCGCATCAACTGCACTGACCGCATCGAGGAGGAGCTCATTCTGCAGGTATCTGGAGGAGGCTTTCTCCTCTTCGCTCTTACTTACTTATCTGTATTCTTCTATTTTGCGTCCTTTACTCTTGATTTCTTCAGAAGTTCGCTGTCTTCCTTACTTACCGGACACACTGAGCTAGATCTAAAAGAGTGATGTCTCTCTGTGGACAAATTACGAACAGCACTATGAAATCGCTTGACCTTGTCTTTCCCACCATTGTTTCTCCAGGTCCTGTGTGTGGGAAACCTCTACAACCCAGATGTCCGTTACTCCTTCAACATACCCATCGAGGAACACAGGGAGCAGTTTGTGTGGGATCCCTCAGGTTCCTGGCTCGAGTGTAACCGCATCTGTCAGGGTAAGACCTCAGCTTGGCTCCCAAATCTTCACACATGAAGAATCTGATCATTTTTCTTTGGCTTCAGTGAGTCTCAAAAAGCTTTTCTATTGTACTTTTAGCCCTAAAGTTATTTCACAAATTGCAATATTTGAGCCTTGTTAGAGCCTTGCGGTCTGACACACACATTTCACAGCTACTCTTGATGTGAACTATTAAAATTTACCCCCAGAAATGTGTTAAAAAGAGTGAGATTTATATGAATCATAATGTGTCTTACAGCTCCTATTGCATGAAATCGTATTACATGGACATGGATCTAAGTGTCAGGGCACATTAGGATTAGCATTTCTCTTGCATCACTTACACTCACCTCTGGATTTAAAAACATACTCACTCATCCCTTCTTTCCATAAATCCCCCTCCTGGTAACCCCAGTGTGACCCCGGCCAATCACATCGCCCGACACCTTCCCCTTCGTCTGGCCCTTAACCCAAATAATCCCCTGAAATTTCCCCTTTAGAAGCAAGCTAGTCAGGCTCCCAGTGGGTCAGAGGGCACAGTGGGATCCAGTAAAGAGATGTAATTGTGGGGTCTGAGACCGACATGGACCCCTGAGGCTGTATGATGAAGGACTGGATGTCAGAAAGCTGGTCAGACTTGTTAAAGGTGAAGAAATGTGATATTTTGGCAAGCGAACTGTCTGCCAGATGTTATCTGATGTGAACCCTGCTTTCCCCCCCGTGTGTCTGTGTACATGTGTGTGTGCAGGTGAGCGAAGACGAAAGGCGGTGTGCGTGCGTAAGAGCGATCACCTCGAGGTATCAGACCAACGCTGTGAACATTTACCTCGTCCTGTTGCTGTTGCTGAGCCCTGCAACACTGACTGTGAAGTCAGGTGCGGATTATTGCACAAAGACACACACAAACACCCAAAAAACAAATTCCCACAGAGTGTACAGGGGCCAAACTTTTTTTTTATGCCTCCTCTCACACAGGTGGCATGTCGCTGGAAAGAGCGAATGTTCTGCTAAATGCGGCCCAGGCTATCGCAGCCTGGATGTTCAGTGTATGAAGTACAGCCTGATGAAGAGACAGAGTGAGAGGATGGAGGCCAGCGCCTGTGGAGACTCTGCTAAACCTCAGACCAGAGAGCCCTGCCACGGGGACTGTCTGCTGAAGAGCTGGCAGTACAGCGCCTGGTCACAGGTACAATCAGTAGAACAACTGTATTATAAATGCTGGCCAACCAGACTGTACTGTACATTATGTGCATTTATTTTGTTTCAGTAGTTTCTTTATTCTAATAATCATTATTGGATCACTGGGATGGATGATTATATGATTAAATTTGCTTCACATGTTGACTGTATTCTTGCAAACAGTGCTCTAAGACCTGTGGCCGTGGGAGCCGCAGCAGAGAGTCTTACTGTATGAACAACCTGGGTAGACGGCTGGTGGACCGGGAGTGCAACGAATACCAGAGGGTGGTCACTGAAAGCTGCAACGAGCAACCCTGTCCGAAGTGGACTGTTAGCGAGTGGAGTGAGGTGGGAACCTCTCACGCACATATACACACAGCTACACTTACAAAAGCAGCAATTTTAAATACACCTTTATTAATCTCTAGAGGCGGACTACAATGCATAAACACACTTAAAATGAGAAAAGCAGCCTTCAGCGCAGCTCAGCACTACTAGGGTTTAACAGTAAAGTCAGGGGGAGTAAAATATAATGCATAAATTAAAATGCAGTTATTAGATTACCAGCCACATTCAGTGCAGCCCAACATAGCAGCCCTGCAGTAAATGCTACCTTTATGAAGCTTATATTTAGGTTTTCTTGACGCTGTGTAGAGAGGCATTAATGTAACTTTATAATTATTTTCAGGAGCTGTAATGTAAATTGCTGTTTCATAAAATTAAAAGTTGGTTCTGATGTGTTTTCCCCAATGGCAGAAACACTTAACAGAAATGGGAGTTTGCTCTCAACTATTGTGTAACAAGAGACTCAATAACAGTTTGAAAGTCTGCACACATACTGTCATATTAATTACTTTTCCGCCATCTTCACCCACCCTACCACACCCACCTTCCCCACCCAGTGCCTGGTGACTTGTGGGAAAGGGATGAGGCACAGACAAGTGTCCTGCAGCATGGGAGCCGGGGAGGAAAAGCTGAGCGAGCACTTTTGCGACCCATCCAGCAAACCTCCTGCCGTGGGGAGCTGCGAGCTGCCCGAGTGTGCGTCCTGGCAGGTCGGCGTCTGGGGAGCGGTGAGTCCTGCAGAAAAAACACACAGACACGCACAGATGAGACGTAGACACACAGGGGCGAGGTGGCTTGACGCAGTGTTTGACTGAGGAAATGGGTTTCACGTGTGGCTTGCTGTCTAGGTGTTTGACTCGTATCTGTTACTCTGTGTGTGCGCGTGTATGTGTGTGTGTGTGTGTCGTCACAGTGAGAGAATGTGGTGTGTAGCAGTGTTGGTGTATATTTCAAGTTGTGTGTGTGTGTGTGAGTGCAACCTGATATACCAGGCAAGTTACGGAGGAGTGTGCTCTGACTCCAGCTGCCATTTCCTCCATGGTGCTTTCACTTTGCCCTCATATCCTGTCAGACTAAACCTGACCCAGGGTGCACACACACACCGAACGCACACAAACACACACACACACCTATATTCAGAGTTCTAAGTTCCAAGTGTTTCTTAGTAGATTTAGGTCTGTTAGCGTAAAACACAAATTGAATGAAACATGTATGAATGGGCGTCTTTGGCCATTCATAGTCTGGTTTATACATTTGGATCTAATGCCCTCCCACACGTGTTTGTATGAAGTCAGATAGTGGTATTTACAGAGCTGGAATATATCGGCTCGTTAATGCCTGTGTAATCATAATTTGCTGCTTAAATAAACCTATCCTGTGGCACTTCCTCTGCTCTCACGTTGTACCTGAACACGATCGGATCACCTCGTATGTAAGTCAAGAATTGGGTAAAGGGTCGAGTTTAGACTGCGGGTGTGTATGTGTACGCATGTTTCCATATGTGTGTGTGTGTGTATGCATGCATGTCAGAGTCTTACCCAGACTCTGCTGAGCTGAATCGTGACTGAGGCCCCGTATAAGATATCAACCTTGACATACTTCGATAGAGTTTGAGATAACTTTGCGGTCGACCGGGCTTCTCTTTCCCTGTGTTTATGCGTGTGTATGTATGTGTGTGATTTTGTCTTTCAGTGTGCGGTGACCTGTGGCCATGGCTACCAGATGAGAGCTGTTAGGTGCGTGTCGGGGGACTATGGTGACACAGTAGATGACAGAGAGTGCAATGCTGCAGCACGGCCCAGAGACAGTCAGGTAAAAAAAAAAAAAAAAACACTGTTAATAACTGCTCATGCACTCTCTGATCTGTTCAAACAACCAGAAGTTTAACATTCAAGGTTCACTCTTATTTGTCTCAGAGTCTGATATGCTCTTGGGGTAAATAAAATGCAAGTCATGAAAGACAAACAGGATTAATGCTGCACACAAGATTGAATTCAGATGTCATGCATCATCTGAGGTCAAGACGTAAACAAGACACGAGGCTCATTATGCTTTGTTTTCGGGAAATTTCACTGCCCAGATGTTAAAGGTTATATTCACTCTGATTTGATGTCTCAAATAAGACTTAAAGTTGCAGTTTACAATAAAATGCACCCTTTCAGACACTGCAGAATGAGCAGAATGGCCTGTTATCTCTTCCATCTGACATAGAGCAACATTAGCATTCATCAGATTCATTTCTCTGGCCATAACTACAAATGAATGCTAATATATCAGCTGTCAGTCCAATATTAATTCTCTATTTAGCTGTTTTTGGCCTCCAGTAACTCCTGAGGGAAATATATAGGCACAGAAGCTGCACTACTACAAAGCGCTCCACTATTCACACAAGCTAGTTGCAAACTTTGATTGTCTGCACTGTTAGCATGCGGTAGGTTCATCAGAACTTTTTCAGTTGTTTCCTATCAGTCACCTACCAATCACAGCCCATTCCCACACAAGGCGGTTCATTTAAATATGGCTTCCTACTCACTGATCCCTGCCACACCAGTGCTGCCACACACCACTGCTGCTGCTGACAAAGCTTTACCTCCACCACCCCAGTCTCCACCTTTCTAATTCAGAGTCCTAACATGGCTCTAAGGTTAAATTGTATTTTATTTCTAACTTGGGCCCACTCTTGTATACCCGGGGGGTTTTCTGCATTGCACTCCCTGTTTTGGCAACGTATGCTGCTTGTCTAATCCAGGCAGCACCTCAAGAGCGGAGCCATCAGCACGAAACATGACTGTGTTTCCATTTCTTGCAATAAATGGTTAAATCTATGACGAGAGTGTTTCTGACTGAAAATTTTATAGCACTTTAAACACAAACAGAGTTGATCCAAAGTGCCCTGACAGCACAGAGAAAAGCAAAAACAAAAAGAAGGAGAGAAACACAATAATTTGAGTGATAATAGCAGTAAAACAATAATAACAGCAATAAGAGGATGTCATTACTGTTATTATTGCACCTATAGGAAAAACTGTATTCTTGTGTTACTGTGTTACTGTGTGATCGTCACCACACTGTGACAGTAACAGCAATAATGACAGTCACATTATGCACAATTTAAGCCTCACGAGTTAAAGTGTGTTTAAAGATGACTCTTGAAACTCTCAATGGTGGGGGAGAATCGGATGGTGGAAAGAAGAGAATTCCAGAGTTTTGGGGCAGTGATAGAGAAAGCCCTGTCCCCGTAACACTTAGTCCTAGATCTCAGGACAGATAGAAGTCTTTGGTCAGACAATCTCAGTTCTCTCACAGTGTGATATGGGGAGAGGAGCTCTATGATGTAAGAGGGGGCGAGGCCGTTTAACACTTTGTAGACTAACATCAGATTCTTACAATGTATTCTGTAGCTAACAGGCAGCCAGTGTAGGGAGGCAAGAATGGGGGAATGTGCTTTAGTTTAAGTTGTGGGCTGGAGAACCAAAACAATGAGATGTTGAAATGCTTGGAGCTGAGCTGAACTGCAGTGAGGTGATAATTCTCAGTGGGTTTATCACTACCAGCTACGCCTTCCACATATTACATTCATTTGATCCATTGTTAATATAATAATTTAAGCTTGGACGATAAAGGCAGACGAGCAGAGCCAAATTATTGCCTCTTAAAGTCCCATTCTTTGTGAGCCATGACTTAAACTAGGCACTGTAGATCTAAAATCAAGCATGATTCAGCAAAAAGGTGTATTCTCACTGCGTCAATCTAGTGTGTTATGACTCACAGTAATAACTAATTTTACTGTACATGCATGTTTGTTTTTGTAGGACTGTGAGATGCCAGCGTGTGCCTGGGCCTCTCCTGTACAAAGCACACCTCGTCCTGACAACTCAGCTCAGCTCCTGACTCAGTGGAGATACGGCTCCTGGACAGCGGTAAGGAAACAAATTGGGTTTATTGGGTCTATTGGAGCACATTACAGTCTGTGGGTTTACTTTATTCAGTCCAAAGAATATACAAAAGTGATGCGGTTGTTGTTGAATGGTAAACAAATACTTGTCTGAGTGTGTAGCTCGAGGGAAATGATCTGCTGGGCTCCGGAATAAGACTTACCTCTGTCTTTGACAAAGAATGAAAAATGAGACTACTGATGAAATAGTTTATATACATGTGTGTGTGTGTGTGTGTGTGTGTTGTGTGTGTGTTTAACTGAAGAAAACCACACTCCAGTAATGAGGGGTCTCCTGCATGTGTGTTTGCAAATATTAGGTTAACATATTAAACTTTATTGTATACCTCAACATTCCTTCATATAGTACATAATGTACAGGACCATGATCCTCTTTGGCATTGTCTCTTTTACCCCCTGCTGCATCAACACACTCACACACATATACGGACACACACACAGGCTCCACTGTCTGAGCTGAGAGGCCCCTCTGTCTCCCTGATAGTTTGCATTGTTACTCGTCGCAAATGAAAACCAGATTTCATCTAAACACGAGTCTACGGTTTCTAAGATTGAACCCCGTCTGTCAATCTGAAAGTCGGTGTGAGCTCACATGTCAAAGAGGCCAGCGCCAGTGTGGTCTTACAGACACACACACATAATACACACACATGCATACATTCCCCCCCCGAGCAGCGGAACTGCCATCCTCTTTAGAGAGTCATTGATATGAGAGGGATATTAACATGCCTGTTTGAGCTGGAGCCATTTGATTGCATTAGGTATTCATCCCCTCAGAAATGTTTACCGCGATGTCCCGCTGAGATGGCACGGGTACAGATATTAAGTGTTAGCAGGTGAAAGTTGATCAGGGAGTCGTTTGAGGACACCAGCAACAGTAGAGAAGAAACAGAAATGCCTTTATTTGTGACAGGAGGTAAAAAATCCACAAAAATGTTGCCTTATCTATTACAGTCTGAGAAATGCCTGTTATTTCTCACAATGTGAGCACATGACAGGAAGTATTACTGAACTGCAAAACATCCTCCTCTATAAACAAGCAAAGTATTTCATACTCTAGAGCAGGGGTTCCCAACTGGTGGGTCGTGGTCCAAAAGTGGGTTGCGCATCCATTCTGAATGGACAGCAAGTGACTCACAAAGGTGTCAAGTTTGTTAAAAAACACACTTTATTTTGATGCACAGTGAATTTCCAGCACAGAGCTTTTTCTTTAAAGTGCCATTTTCTGCTGTGGAGTGAGTGAGAGAACGCACAGCTACTTGACAGAGACAGCACACTAGCTTGACGACCTGGCCAAACACAAGTGTGATGCTGATTATATTAAACTGGGGGGGCACGCAACTCAAACCAAAACAATCTAGACTGATAAATAGCACTACAGGTGAGAGGAAAATCTGTATTATTGATTTAGGGGTGAACTGTCCTTTAAAAAAGTATTACTATTTGTTATCTCTAGCAGAAAAATAGAAAACGAAAATACTGAAAAGAGAAGATTTATCATCCTGAAACAAGAAAAACAACTTTCCTGAATTTGAATTATTTCTGCATTGTGGTGGGGAAACTTAGCAACCGACAGGAAGTGATCAGAAATCCTCTTACTGCACAGAAACTGATGAATTAAATCATAAGGAATGCTGAATTTTTTTTCACATGCATTTTGTATGCTCTTAAAAGAAACAAGGGGCCGCCTGGTAACTTCAAATTGAACATAATTGCAGCTTACCAATGTAACTTAATTCTATACAATATCTGGGTAATTACATGTTTACTACAGGTACTATAGACCCATAGATACATGATATATATTGTATGCAGTATATAGTATGCTCTCATTACCATTGTGGGCTGCTGGTTTGTATGGCATAGCTTACATGGCACTTAAAACCAGTCAATTTTGTGGTGCGTTTTCTAAACAGTTGCACTCTACCTCTACCGTAATTTTGAGTCAGGAAAAGTAGAATGCAGCTAGTGGCATCACTTTAAAAACCGCACGATACAAACATTTAAAACAAACATTTATCTCAACTCTGCTTGTATCTGCATGTCCTCCAGTGCTCAGTGTCCTGCGGCAAGGGGAAGCGGGCGCGTTATGTCAGCTGCAGAGATGCCCAGGGAGGAGTGGCCGACGAGTCGCACTGCGCCCACTTGCCCAGGCCCCCGGAGTCCTCCTCCTGCTTCAGCCCCTGTGGCCAATGGCGTGCTGGGGAGTGGTCTCCTGTGAGTAAAACATTCAACACTGTGTCCAATCAATACAGATGTTTTCCACTGCGGAGACTTTCAGTCATCACTCAGTTTGTTTTTCCCATAATGTCAAAATGACCCTGAAACAAAGTGCGCATTTGGTTCTGCTGTGATCTTGGACAGTTAAGTATTAATTTGTGCATGTCAGCATGGCAAAACAGCCAAAGCTGTTATGATGTCACTGAAAGATCAGCGGTGTTTGTTTAACTGGCAGTTCAGGAGCCAAGGATGATTTACAGATACTGTCATGATCTTTTAATCAAGTTTTCATGTGAAATGAAGTCCTTTTAAGTATAAAATCCCAAAGGAAATTTCTCTAAAGATAAGTCTTAAGTTCAGTAAATGTCATATTAGTTTGATTTCAACTCCCGCTGGATTCAGTTACAGACTCATCGGGCTTCACATCATGAAGCAATAAATAGCAGCAGTCAGTGAAAACAACAGTCCCCAAACTTGCGCTGATGGAGAACCTGGGAAATTTCCTACAAAAATCTTATTACTGACAAAATTAGAGGAAAATTTGAATTCTTTTTCAAGACTAAATTACTGTTTAATTGTTTAAATTACTGTTTAATATGAAATTAACAGTCCTGGACTCTCACCTCAGTTTTCAACGCCTCTGTTTGCTCCCTCCTGTCCCCAGTGTTCAGTGACCTGTGGCGTTGGAAGAACCACCAGACAGGTGGTCTGCTCCAACTACCACCAGCCAGTGGATCAGTCTTTCTGTGACCCGGATGAGAAGCCTGCGACAGAGCAGGAGTGTACCGCCGTGCCGTGCTCCTCAATCTACCACCGTCAGCGCATCAATGACCAGCCCTACGGATATCCTCAGGACCCAGGACGCCATCCCGGGCACAGCAGCTGGAATGTGCCCTCAGCAGACAACCAGTGGAGGACCGGACCCTGGGGCGCAGTATGTTCAGCATGTGATCTTTGGGGAAATATGGATGTGCGAAAAGTATCTTGTTTTGTGGCAGAATCATTTTAGAAATCATTAGTACACATAACTTAGCTTTCTTTAGAAAGCCATGAAGATTTTTAAGTGTTTTTATGTATGGCCAGCATGATACATAGTATGTGTAGCATGTTGTCATGAAGACGTGTGTTCATGTGTGTCTGTAAACACACTCCTGTGAACACATTCACTCGCAGGTAGCAGATGTTTTCATGTCTCAGGGCAGAGGGCCATACATGGTAAGGGACTTAACAAACAGCACTAAGGGACAGGATGCAGTGCTAAGGACCGCAGAGTGTGTATATACATATGGTGTGTCAGTGTATGTATAGACACTCAGGACTCTATACAGCTGTGTAACCAAGAAATATTCTAACTTACCACAAGGTAAAGCCTCGATACTTAGTCTGAAATTGATTGGGTGTGAGCACACTCAAATGGTTTGGGGCAGTTCCAAATTCTCTTAATGTCTTTGGCCTTGAATCAAATTGTCAGAAAAGCAGGCACAATAGGGGTTTTTTTTTGTCAGGCTCAAGGTCTTTTTTTTTTTGCATGGTATTTTCACATCTGCAAGGAATCTTCTTATACCAAATTAGGTGCATTGGTGCAGTTGGGGTTGGGGCTCCTGTGTATAGTTTCGCTGGCATGGTGCTATTTTGGCATTTGTTTTGCCATGAAATTGCTCTTGTGTACCCAGAACAGACCTTATCCGAACACTACAGCAAATAGAGCAAAGAGCAATTTTTTGCTTTACATGATAAAGGTGTAATGGCTGAGTAATGTCACCTACAATCTCTTCTAGGATGCCTGAGGGCCTTCAGTTTTAGTTGATTAAATCTGTTGCTATTATATGGTATGTGCTTTTTCACCTTGAGTTTGTGCTCGTGTTTTTATATTTGTTTGTGTGTGCTAAGTTTCATTTAAAAGGAGCCCAGTGTGCTGCTTTGAAGAGAAAATCTGCTCTATCTTAGAGGATAATTGACAACATTTTGCAGCTAATGTTGGCCTTTTTCATTTTTCAGTTAGTAGATGGCTGTTATACTCCATCAGAGACCTGATTATTCTGCTGTGAAACTCTATTTTGGAGATGTTTTTTTATGTTTGTGTGAAAGCCATAAATGTTGAGTTTTGTCTTTAAAGACATGACAAAAACACCCCCCCCACCCCCACCCCCCAGCAGAGGCATTCATCGCAGTGCCCTGTTCAGTCTCACATCGTGAAGTTGACTGGAAGCACTGCTGTTGAGTCTCACTGTGTGCTGTCCTCCCTCACGTATAGAGAGCACTGAATGTGCTCACTCCCGTTGACAGTGGGTTTGTGTCATTTTAATTGGATGCAGAGTGTACCTACTGCTCTGGTGAAGGCTGTGTTGTCCAGTGTTAGAGACTGTCCTTCATGGACTGATGTTTTCCGTTGGAGGATCATTTTGAACAGTGTAGCTCTGCTCAAGTAAATTCAGCATAACAGGTTGTGTGTCATGTATGTACTTGTGTTTGTATTTGTGCACATTTTTCTGGTTTGTAGACACTTCAAAGATGATATTTCTTTCCTTCATCATGCTGTAATATGCTAGATGATAGATACGTTCTTAAAAATGTGTCTACTAGTGTTTGCTGGTTAGGACATTCATCTTGGCCGGAAACTTGAGCATTGAAAACTGTTGGATAGTGTAATAAATGTCAGAAAAAAGAATTATTAAGTGAGGCTTGAATGGGCGGCATGGTGATGCAGTGGTTTGCACTGTCACCCCACAGAGAGAGAGCTGATGGCTGGCTCCCTCTGTGAGGAGTTTGCATGCTCTCCCTGTGTTCGCTGGCTTCCTCCCACACTCCAAAGACAAGCAGGTTAGGGTAACTGGTGACTCTAAATTGGCCGTAGGTGTGAATACGAGTGTGAATGGTTGTCTGTCTGTATGTGTCAGCCCTGTGGTATCATATTCTCATTGACACACTGTGTGCCCTGCAGTGTTCCAGTACCTGTGCAGGAGGCTTCCAGAGGCGAGTGGTTGTCTGTCAGGATGCTGATGGACGCAGCAACAGCTACTGCGATGAGAGGGTTAAACCTGCCGAGTCTAAGAGCTGCGACTCTGGACCCTGTCCTCTGTGGAACTACGGTGTCTGGGGAGAGGTGAGGTTATATGAGGGCTGGAAATACTCTGTCATACTCTGCCTCTCACTCATTGTGAACCTTGTTACATTTCCCACATCTTTTTGTGTTTCATTATTATCTGTTATGTCTTCTTTGTCTGTACGCCTGTCTCTGTCTTATCCCTTGTTATACCAAAGACGGGCATTCGTCCAAGCTCAGTCTGAAACAGCTGTTATAAAGTCATTGCTGAAACAGCTCAGATATGCTCCATTATAGGACATTATTATATAACATAATGTGATTATATAACGTCATTAAACATAATTTTTTATTTGTTAACCTCAGTGCACCCAGACCTGCGGTGGAGGAAGGAGGACTCGCCTGGTGGTTTGTCAAAGACCCAACGGCCAAAGGCTCAACGACTACAACTGCGACGTCCTCGACAAGCCGCCCGACATGGAGCAATGCAACCTGCAGCCCTGCCCAGGCTCTGCCTCCTGGCACCGCCGACCATGGAAGCCGGTACGATAGTACTAACTCGTTTCCCTCCAACACTTATCTTCCTCACTGAGGGCGCGTCACTGTGAGTAGACATCGTGTGCTAAAATGACTTCAGACGTGTGTACTGAGTGTGTCTTTAGCCTAAAACTGTAGGAGATCCTGGAGTGAGCTCTGGGTATCTAGCGCCACTGTGGGCTAGCTCAGCTTCAGCCCACCCAGATGGGCCCTGCAGTGGCATGGTGCTGATTAGAATCAAGAAAAAAAAATACACAAAAACACAATGCTGCTCCACTTAAGGGATCATTAAAAACACATGGATCCCATTTGGAGCTAAGGCTCCAAATTAAGACCCATAAATCAGGACAGTGTTGTCCAACAATGCCATATATTTGTAGAAGCATAACTCTAGAACATATTTATTTCATATATGAGGCGTGAAGTAAATGTTCTGTGTTGTTATTGCTGTCTTCACCCTGTATCCCAAGTACACAAGTGTATATTTGTGTATAAGAGTTAATATTATGACCTTTATTGAACAGCAACAAATGACTGTCGGTGCATTTTGTATGTGTTTCTTTGTACAGTATGATTTTATTTTCAAGTAGCTAGTTTTGGTTACTGAATATTCTATTTAATATTTTCGCTGGTGCTCTTGGTCAGACCTCTCGTATCTATGAGTAAATACAGTTTGTACAGAGGAAAATATTTTCAAAACATGTTTCTTTGTATTTTTGATAATGTCTTTTTTTTACTTTAGTTGAATTGCAATTTAGAATGGCTTCATCTCTGTCAGGTTAAACTATTTTAAATGATCTACAATGTCACAAAAGTAAATAAAACTATCAAAAAAAAAGATACAAATACATCATAAAAACAATATCCCAAAAGTAAGTGCCTTAAAATGCAGAATGATTGCGAAATAAGCATTATAGGAAAGAGTTTTTCTTGAGATATTAATTGTTATTTTAATTTTCAAAAGTATATTTAAAAGTATATGATGTAGTCTGTATCACATAGGAAAACAGGCAGAAATGCTTTTAACTACACTGTAATCTTCTTCACCTGGTGCTTACTTAATATACAGTCAAGCCATTGGGCACAACAGTTGCTTTTGTCACATGTCACAGAAATGTTTGTCAGAATGAATCATCTGAAGTGTTCATCGAAACGGGGGACACTTTGAACAAAAACAGCAACTTTAAAATGCAATTCATAGTCATGTTGATATTCTTTATGATAAGGTGCTATTGAATTTAACATTATATAATGGTGCATTGTCGGTATCATGAAGATAAGAGTTTTATCATATTTCCAGGCTTAGAATGAATTTATTTATTCTGTCAGTGGTAGGCAGCCTCAGCGCAGCTTACTGAACGTAAAACTGTCCGTGCAGTAAACCGGGGTTATCATGGAGCCGCTCTCTTTCAGCTTTCATCGTTGTCCACAAAACAAACTAAAGCACACAGATACCTCCGCCTTATAAAGTTCGAGTCATTTGTTGCTGTGTCTCTTTATTCCTTTGGCCAGTTTTTGTATTTCTGAAGGATTTTTTTTTTTTTTTCAAATGAAACTTATTTATTTGTTTACAATAGATTATTAATTGTTGCAGCTTTAATGTTTTGTTCCAGTCTACATTGATGTAACACTTTACTTGAATTATTTGTCATATTACACACACATCACCTGAATGCTACCTGTTGGGGCAGTTTATAGTATGTAAAGATGACCTGCCACTTCTGTCAGTGTCTGCAGTCCGTCTGCATCAGTGATATCAACATGCTACTCTGAGAGCAACTCTAAAGGCTTATGGGTAACAATCCCGTATGAGTGGCTTTGGCCCTGTTGTATTGAGTCACATACATTTTCAGAATCTACAGCCAGCTTTGTTTCCAGTCTGAACTTAAAACATTATGCCACTGGGATAAGCTAGCAGGTTGAAACTATTAATACTTGGCAGTTTCCTGCATCACAACATTACATACGTCTGAATCTCCCAAGCCAGTCAGCCAGAATCGTGGAGAGCAGATTTTATCTAAATAATAAGGTCCAAAAAAGCTGCTCCTATTGCTTTTACTTGTTGTAGCCTTAAAGAGCAACTAAACACCTGCTGAAAATCTTGTTTTTACTGACCTTCTGTGGTTTAAAGGGATAGGTCAGATCTTTTGAAGTGGGGTTGTATGAGGTACTTATCCATAGTCAGTGCACCACTATAAGCGTAGATGGCAGCAATATACTGCTGTGGAGGGGTCAGTAACAACATGTATTTCAGCCACCTAAAAAAATCAATGTCAGTTTAAGTGTACACTATATTTACAGTATTTTCACTGCTTTGTCTTATTGTCAGACAGCAGTTTCCGATGGGCAACTGAAGCCGTTCTCTGTGCTCTCTTCAAAGCCAGACTCCATTGAGAAAAACTGTGATTTAACAGTGCTAAACACAGAAGCTGCTGGTCTACCACTGCCTCAAAATGGTATATTGTTTGTGTTATTGTGTGACTTGGGCATTTAAAAGGCTTAGTTCAAATTTACCAGAGTCACAAAATAACACAAACGAACTAACTGACTGAGGCAGCGGTAAACCAGCTGCTGCTGTGTACAGGAAGCCAAAATTACTGTTTTTGTCAGTGGAGTCTGGTGGCTCTAAGCACCTGAAATATTCCCAATATGGCTTACACTTCAACTGATATGGACTATTTTTTTAAGTTGGGGCTTTTTTAAGTGGCTAAAATACATTTTTGTTGCTGCCCCCTCCACAGCAGTACAGCTTCCGTGTCAGCACTCCAAATACTTTTCCTATCTAAGGCCATGCTGACAGACATCTACTGTATGTGAGACACTGACTATGGACCCCATACAACCCCACTTAAGAAAATCCAATGTACCCCTTAAACCCTTCACCTCGCTGCAGTGATGTAGGGGTGTACTCCAGGGTGTGTCAGTACACCTCAACATCACTGATAGGTGTGGCCACAGGTGCAATTCAGCAATGAAATACTGCTGTTCAGCCAGGTATCAAACTACACCTTACTGTCAGAGTTTAAAAGCTCTGTGACAACTTAATACTTATCCCAGCAAATGTACAGCTCACTCAATGCAGGAGTCACAGTAAGTTCACCATATACAGTCTGTGTTGAACTCTGAGTCAGGCACTCTCTGACACTTTGCAGTGGTGGTGCAGCTTTGCAGATTCAGGCTCCTGCAAACAGTTTGTGACCAGTTTTAAACTGTGACATGTCCGTTATGTTTTGGTTAAGGCAATGTGAAACTATCGTGACACATATTTCAAGTGAAGTGTTGCAGTTGGGTCTGTATTTATGTCGGCGTCCTCTCACTGAGGATGTATGCAGTCTCCTTCTTTGTTCCTTTGCTTTTCTCGCTGTGTGTGTGTGTGTGTGTGTGTAACATTCTCAACCAAGACTTCCACTACAACCAAGACTCCTCAACCATGGCAGTTTCACACCCACTCCTTCAATTGTTTTAACCCTATGGTGCAAAGTTGCCAAACTCAATGGGACAACTCTACTTTATTTTGCATATTTTGGTTGGTTGTTGTTCTTTTTTGCTATTTATTTCATTCACATGCATAAATACATAAACATGTTGAATTAGCTTTTTTCCCATTGTAAAGATTATTAAAGAAACATAACTGTGACATTTGTGTTGTTTCTCAATGCAGTATTTTGCTGGCAAACAAAATACAGGACTGTACCTTTAACAGCTTTGGTAATTGCTTTGTACTTGAAAGGAAGAGCTCAGCTTATGCTAGGTTATGAACACATATAAATCCTGCAGATGTCTCTCTGGGGAACAGCCTTACAAGATGGGAAAACAAAATAAGACACAGTTCACTGCAGAATAGTAACATTTAGATTATACTTTATTGCTTTAACAGGGGAAAACAGTTATTCTTTCATACACAGTAGTTTCATAGTACAGTAATATGCTGTGGTGCATGCATAGCACAGTTTACGCAGTACAAAGCATGTAGGTGAGTTACTGTAAACAGCCCAAAGAAAAGACTCGACTTGTAGGTCGTCATGTGGTATTTGGGTATTTGACCCTCAATTGACTGCATAGCAGCCTTTTTCAGTAATCCTTATAATAATTCAGTCTTTGGGGGGCATACTTAAAATCTCCGTCTTTAGTATCTACAGTTCTTCACATACCTCTGCATAATGTAGTGTAAAAGCCCCGCAGGCCTTTTCCTTTTATGCGTTTTCACATTTTATTTTGTAATCTCCCTGGAGAAAACATATACGGTCCAAATCAAACTTTGGCGCTGGGTGGCACATCTGTTTACCATTGCATTAATGGAGCTCTCTGTAATGCATTTGGCAGGAGACCGACAAGTATTACTTTTACTACAACAATAATTGGTATTAATGCATGCTGGCAAGGGTAGTTTAGTTGAGGAGATCCAAAAAGAAAGCCCTGGAAAGCCAGTATTTACAGAAAGCTGCTGATTGAATTATGCATTTGATATTGTCCTGAGGTCAGTCTTTGAAAGAAAACACACATTAAAATAGCTTTTAAAGCACCTGTGTGAGAATAAATACTAGGTTGTATATTAAAATACTGTAGTAACTCAAGTAAACACTTTACCATAGCCTTCAAGCCACTCTATGCAGACCGTACTACAAGAATATACAATTGCTAGCCTCTAATTAACCAACTGTAATAGAGTAGGCTCTGTTTAGTGAAGCCTACATGTGATTAAACTAAAATGACTTAAATCAGAGGCAAATATTGGTTATCAAATTACCTTTATACATCAGCCCTCTATCACATATTACAGCAAGCCTTCACACAATTTTTAAAATATTTTAATCATTTTATAGAACCAAAAATTAAACGTTGTCTCAGTGAAATGTCAAATGTGTAGCTGAAGTTCTTTCAGGGGCCAGAGGAGGTATTTTTTACGTAACATTGTCAAAATATCTCTCATGGCTTCCGAGCGCGTCTTACCTTGTGCAGTGGCCTCTTCTGTCAGTAGCAGGCCAATGCTGAATTAAAAAAAAACTTGCACCAGCAGTATCAATCACATCAGTTTGCAGCAGCAGCTCATTAATAAAAGTCATTCTTTCTATATAAACATATATTCTTAAATATACATATATATATATATAAACCTCTTGGGAAATTACAGATATCATTACTTGTAAGATGTTTTTGCCAAGTCATTTCATTTCCTCTCGTGCTTCAGAGGTAGGCTAAAATCCTGGAAATAAACCTAAAGACCTGTTAACAAGCTAATGGCTTTATTAATGATGGTATGCTACCATCTTGACAATATTCACAAATGTATATCACTCCTTTATAAACATTTAACCAACAAGAGTAATTTTATATGTTGGCAATAATGTCCAAAAACTATTATTTAAATGTAATTCAATCTTTGCTTTGCTTTGTCTTCCTAAAAGAATCTGCCTCCATTTTTCTCCCTGGACATTTAGTCATTTATTTTCTTGATGAATGACTGTCAAAGCCATGTTCATTTCCAAACACAGGTCATCAAAACACATTTGTCATATATAAAGAAGAAAAGACACAAAGCAATTACCACATTTATTGCACAAATTCATGATTGCAGACACAGTTCAACATAAACTATCAGGAATGTAAATATCATTAACTAATAGTAATTGCCTTAAAAGCAATGTCGATGTCAAATGTGTGCGAGCAGCAACAATAAGGCTGTGTGTGATAAATTGGCAACCGAGGCTCCATTTTAGTAATTTATGCCTGTTTGTTGCTAACAAAAACATACCGTTTCCTGTCGAGAGTGGGTTTCCCATGGAGGAGGGGGGGGTCGCAGTTGAGCGTCTGTGAACTAATCATGCTGCTTCAAATGAAACCCACATGCACAACGTTGACATACTTGACTTTGGCCTGGGGGCATTGGGCAAGAACACCCTCCAAACCTGTCACCCCAGGGTCAGATGGTCGTGACATCACTGGGGCTTGTGTTTCCTGATGCTGCCCATATGCCAGTCGAGTGTGAGCGATCGAAGCGGTGGCTGGAATGTCCCCCCTCTTCTTGTCATGGCTTTGATTTAAATCTGAGTCGGGAGATAATGTTTCAATTCGGCCTTTGAGAGAAAGCAAAATAGTTCAGTTGATGATTTGCTGGTTAAAAGTCAAGCGCTATGGCCTGCAGATTTTGGCAAACCATTAAGACTTGGGAGGCAGAAAACCAGATGCTGTGAGATGTTATCTGAAGATTCAAAAATATTTGGATCACAGCATGGCTTTCGCATTAGGAATGGAAGACTTGTGTAGGTCAGGCAGTCGGATAACATAAAGATAACATATTACCCACCGTAACATACATTTTGTTTGCCAGCACTTACATAAACATCCTTACTATTTATTGTAGCTTAGAGAGCAGTTAAGAGGTGATATTAATGCCTGTAGAAGCAAAACCCCATCTGAAGGAATCATAATTGACTCTGAACCACAGTGACTTTGTGCAGGGCGTTGGAAGAAATTAAGAGAGGAGCCCATCTAGTGAGGGTAGATGTTATTTTGTGGGTGATCTGAGTTAGGAGCAGATGCAGTGAGATGGAATGAGAGGAGACAGGGCGTGAAAGTCTGGAAGCATTTAGCTTAGTCTACCCCAGGCTCATCGAATAATAGGGAACATGGCCTCACTTTGACACAGGTAGAGCGCGCCTGCTTTTCCTCAACTCATCGGTCAGGTATTATAAAGTGTTTTTAAGCCTCTAGGAGTCGCTTCTTACACTCCACTTAAATGTATATTCTTCTCACATGAGGCTACCGCGTCAGACTTGTTGGGGCCTGGTCCTGTTTGGGCCTGTCGATGGTATCAAGTTGATGGAGTGAAATGGAGTTTGAGCTTTTTCCCCCCTCTTAAAGGAGAGGCAGTGATAGATTAGGTGTTCAAGCCCACTTTAGGTAACAAGGAGCTAATAGCCCTCCATTTCAACTCCAACATACAAGACTGTGTGATGTTTAGCTACACCGTAGAGGGTCAGAGATTTAGCTGTATTCGTATCACACTATTTGAGTTTGTGTGCTGTACTTTCCTTGTGAGTTAGCTACCTGTCGGGTCTGTTTCTAATGGTTGTGTGTTAGCAAGGCCACTGGTCCACAGATGTGAGGAAATTCCAGTGTGTCAGTCAGTGCCTGATGCTCTATTCATTGAAGTTATTTCCACTTAATTCTAAAAGACGCCAACATTCAAAGGAGAAATCCACCCTTGAGTATTTGTGCACAGTTTATTTTTAAGGAGTCATTCATTGTCAATTAATCTGCATTTATTTGTCTGATTTATTGATTAATTGTTTTGTCTATGAAACACTGAAAAATAGTGAAAATAGGTTACATGCAAACAAAAGCAGTAAGCCCTGATATTTCATAAAGGAAAACTGTCACATTTTTGGCATTTTTTGCTTGAAAATTTATACAAACTGATGAAAGATAACCAAAATAGTTGCTAATTCATTTTTCAATGATCAACTTTCATTGCAGCTTTATAGATTTTACTAATATTTTTTAAAGTTCAATAAAGGGTGTTTTGGAAAAAAAAAAATATTTCATGAGGTGTATAAAAATTTTCGTTTTTTGAATTCTCTTATTCCTTTAGTATAGCTTCATATCAACCCCAACGAGGAACATTACCAATGCCTCTATCTTTTGTTACTTACCAACTTTTGTTGCGAGAGTTTACCATTGTTGGAGACCGATGAGTCTACAGAAGGCCCTCCTTGTTTAGTCTGATGGGCTGAAGCCAAAACCTGATGTTTATTTTCGATCTTGTAGACAGATGACAATCCTTTGTAGCTGAGCTTGACATGAATTGACCAGGCAGCGTCAGCCCAGTCGCCAGAAGACAGTTTTGGCATTTTATGTTTCTGCAATCAACAAATGTATTTGTATCATATAGTCTACAAGCTGACTTTGTCATCAGGGGAAGATGGTGGATGGTGTGACAAGATGGCTGCCAAGCTGCAGACCACTGTTCAAGACCAAAAAACAACAAAACTAGCTGTGATTTAGTTGGTCGTTGCTGTTTCCTGCAACTTTTTAGGCACCAAATGTCAGTGTTCTGCCGAGATTGTGCCCCCCAAATGTGATATTTTAAGTCAAAATATGATCTTTTCCTAACCAAAACCAAGTGGTTTTCGTGCCTAAACCGAACCACATGTTAACCACGTTGTTGTTGAAATGTTTCAATGCATCTGCTACATGATAACATGCAAAATGTAATGTATCCGTACTTTGCAGAAACTCATATGCCAACATTTTTCTAGCGATTGGGTTGGCGGGTTATGTCAGAAATAACTGCTTTTATTTATTTATTGTTTTCTCACTGACACTGTGTTGGGGTGGATTTCTCCTCTGATGAAGGCCTTTGTCCTACATCAAGGCCCGTGGACTTGGCTGAGATCAGGCACAGGTTTAGCACTACTTCAAAGAGGCACAGTGGACAAAGGGGTTGGGGCGGTAACATATAAAAAGCAACAGCAATTTGCCATTTGGATCTAAATACCAAAAAGCTCCATATTGCCTGTATAATGTTACCATAAAAGGAAAATTGTAAGTGTTAGTTAGTGTTCTGCTTGTGGATATGTGGTAATAAGACACACACATATCATATACCTCAATTTCCTGTTTTGTTTTATCAACTATGAAAACGCACTAAAAACTGTATTCTTCTTCTCTTGTATCAATTGTTTCATATTGCTTCTTTTTTTTGTCCTTGTAATGTAAGGTCAGGATCATCCTGTTTGGAGCTTTTCCAAACTTCCCTGTATGCAGGCTGGGGCAAGCTGGCTGCTATGACAGATTAGAAAAGCAGCTGTGTAACATTTAGCAGGAAGAGGGACTTAGACTTGAATGTTCTGTGCCAAAGGTCGCTATTTTATAACCTTATGGCTGGTCTGTTGTATATTTCAAGTGCTGTCTTTATAGAAACTTTTCTGTCGCTATCCTTCATTCCCATCTGCAGCAGAGAACTGATTTGAGCAGCGCTGCATGTTTCAGTATAACACGGTAATGGAAAAAGCTCTCAGTGGAATGTTTAGACAGACGGAAAAACACGCCTGTTTTGTCATTTCGTTTTGACTTATGGTTTCTTGGTGTATCTTTACTGAGTGGTGTTGACTTAAAAAGGAAACTGTGTTGGAGAAACTGTATATGCCTACTCAACCGGTTGTTTATTTAACTCTTAAAAGATGGCAAAGTCATACTTGGCATGGAGTGCAGAATATACTGTTTAGTTTTAGCCAATCAGAAGTACGCTGCAGCTCCTGCAGCTGAGTGTCTGTCAGGAACTGCATTGACAGAGGCAGGAAATTATTTCCACATCATACAATCAGTCCCATCCTGCGATGAATAATACGGTAAAATCAACTTGTCACAGCTGAAATTCATCACAGCACTGTACTGTGCTGTCAGCAAAGGATATCTGTATTTTGCTTGTGGATATATTTGCATGTACTTTTTAAATTCATCATCTGGTTTCTATAGTTCAAAGCGTGTTGTGAGATTGGTCATGGATAAAGTTAGTAAAGGTTAGTGTGAGGTGAGTTGGATATATAAATTTCACACTGCTCCCGTGCGTGGTTTCAAACAAGTCTGGGTAGCTATTTTGGCCTGATGGATAAAAGATCTATGACTCTTGACATTCCTCTGCCCCATGACGCCGCTCTTACCAGCTGTTCCCATGTTGACAACATGTGTTGTTTTGACTTCTGTCTTTGAAACCTCCCTGCAAAACAAGACCATGAACAGAGAAGCAGCCTGAATGTTCTGTGAACCTTTTATCTCCCCCCCCTCTTGTCTCCCTCTTTCTCTGATTTGCAGTTTAATCTATGCACCAGAGAACATGGTGATTAAGCTTCAACAAAAGACATGACGCTATCTTAAAGTGCACTCAGTTCCCAACTATTACTACTTGCTCCTCGCCTGATTTGGTGTTCAGATAAATTACGATTTTGCATGGTCGACTATAAAGAGCAGTTATCTTTTCTTTTTGTATCTCACAGCCTTGACAACATGTAGCCCAGGGTATAATTCTACACTCCCTTCACAGTCTGCACTTGCAAGTTTGTTCTTGCTCCGGGTCAACACTGAGCTCCTTTGAAGAGTCTATGTAACTACAGTTACCATATGCTTGGTATTACCATCCTTTTGCATTGCGAGCGTGCTGCAATGTGATTGGAATTCGACCTTGGCTCTCACATTTTAAGATATGGTCTCACTTAGAACCACTAAATATAGGAAACATCACAAAAAACTCTCATTTGTGGTCTAAATTGGCTTTTAACAGCCTTTACACTTCATAATGCACCATCTCTGCTCAGCGTGCATGCACTATTACTAACCTGGCTGTAGTCCTGTTAGCAGACTTTGTGGTATAATTCAGTTATTTTGCAGGTCATTATCAGAGTAATTAAGAAACAAGTTTTAAAAACAGCATGTCAACAATAATGTTAAATACATGTACCTTTATAACTGATCACAGCCTGACATTTGGCAAAACTCACATGATGATCTTTACGAGGCTCTTTTTGATTTTAAACCATTGTTTTCAAAACACTCAATTCTGCTTTTATCACCAAACAAAAAAGACTTTTGTAGCATAATTATAGTCCTCACAGTAATAAATGTTTGCATGCAGCGCTTCAGGCCGCAGTGATCAGTGATCAAATAACTGCACATTTACACACAAAGCAGCTCTGGTCTTTGTTGGTTTTGTAGAATCCGCATTCTCTGTGTGAGGTACTGTACAGTGTTAGCTGCTCTGATGGCCATATTGGCTTAGTGACAGATATTTAAACCCTAGTCGAGTTTCTCTTGGATGCCTAACTGTTTCCATGTGTCCTATTGGCTTACCTGTTCGCTGTGAAGCAGTGGGTGGGGTCATCTTGAGGTTGACGCCTGCCAGTCCTAGACAAAGACATTAATGCTCACAAAAAGTATCTGATATCAGTCTGATTATCCTGTTAGAAGAAATGTGCTTGTATGAAATCATATTCTGTTGATTGAATCCAAGTTAGACACTGAAAATCCAAAGGCTGTTTTTTGGTTTTATAGCACGCAGAAAAGTCATGAATTAACTGGGTCTGGTTTAGCACTCAATTATGTGATTTGTTCCAGAGCTGTGAAATCAAGGAAGCCGTTTCGGAGCCACTAAGTAGAATAATTTAGAGCTGCCTGTTCATTATGTATGGCTTTAAATATCAATTATGTGTCTCTCCGCAGAAGTTCTGTTCTGCTCAGAGGGAACTTGTTTCACAAAAGCAGTTGAGTCATCCCATTTTATAGTAATCCGCAAGATGAACCTCACTGGATTATAGTAGATTTAACCTGCCTAATCATGTGAAATTAATTGCTGGGACAATGTGGGCGGGCAAATCTGTCTCAAGAGTGTTTCATTTCCCGTGTGACCCATTGATTTATGTGTTTTTTTTTTCTCAAGGAATCTCTCCTCTCCTCTCTTCACTTTAAAGTGAGAATCTTTCCATATATTTAAAACACCTGGTCTCACACCTCAGCAACATATTAGAGTAACACCAGAGCACCAGCATAACCTGTTTAGGCTGAATATGACATATAAAAGTTCAGATAAAGTAATGTTACATCAGCACAAGGCACCAAATGCTATCATATTACCAAGTCTGCTTTTAAATAATAATGAGGAACCAGCTTTAACATTCAAACCATCCTTTTTAAATTTGACATTTTCCAAACACATGCAGCATTCATTTTCAAGCAGCTAGATGGTAACTTGTCACACTTGTAGCGGCTGAAAGTAAGTGATAAGTGGAGTAGTCTTACCTGAGTGGGTGCTGGTGAGTGAAGCAGCCCAGCTGTAGATCGGTGAAGCAGAGGTCCCTGAGTCCTTGCCCTCTTCTTGCTCTCAGAGGTGAAGCTGTCCTCTGGTCCCACGAGCTGTGCCAGCTCTCTGTGCTCTGTGTTACCAGCCCTGATTAACTAATGGCTGACAGAT
This sequence comes from Cephalopholis sonnerati, assembly GCA_019142605.1. Classification (NCBI taxonomy): domain Eukaryota; kingdom Metazoa; phylum Chordata; class Actinopteri; order Perciformes; family Serranidae; genus Cephalopholis; species Cephalopholis sonnerati. The sequence continues at coordinate 23,887,572 of JAGQAX010000005.1, read as the reverse complement.
GAGGTTGGCAGGGCGGAGGGAGGAGCACCTCGCCATATAGCGTCTTTTCTCCCACCGTTAAAATGCAGATACAGTTCAGCTGGGGGAGCGCAGCCCGTATGGCTGCGATTTCCTTTCTTCCTCCCTTTTTTTTTCTGTCTCTTTTTTTTTCCTCCTGCTTTTACAGCCGTAAGGAGGGGCTTGCCCTCCGCCTCACCCCCCCTCCCCTCCTCACCTCCAAAATGTTTGCCTGTCTCTGCTCTTGTCTGAGGTAGAGGGAGTTCTGTTATCATTTTTGAGTGAGTGTGCACAGCGGGTATGTGAATCTGCCATGCTCAGGACTAGTCACTCAGCTCCGGCCTTTGCTTTGATGTTCTCCGTCAGCTGAGCCAGCCCTGTGTTTAAAATGCCACGGTAATTACAATGCGTACGATGCATGTGTGTGCAGTGTCAACCGCAGCCCGCACCACACTTAAGAAGAAAAGGCTGGAGGTGGCTTTGTTTGAAGGGTTCAAATGGATACCCAAACCTTGATCAGTGGTTTTTTTTTTTCAAAACAGAAAAAAATGGCTTTTAGCTCCTAGAAACTGAAGAAAGAAAAGACAAAATCAAGATATTTCGGTTTCTCTGGTCCTTCATCTGTAGTATGATTGGTACTATGAGCACACAGAAAAAAAATGTGTGTGTTTGGTGTTATGCAACATTCTGAGATCATAATTAGGGGACAATGCAATATTATGTTTATTATCTGGACTGGAAAATATGCTAAGACAAAATGCAACTCTCCTCGTCTTGTGTATTCGATTCCAGCACCCCATTTTTGGAGTGGCTTTGTATAGGGGCGCTCACTCGTCAAGCAGAAATAGCGGGCACCCTAATTGCTGTCTGGCCTCATGGGGACTGAAGACTCTAGAATATTTTCATCTACAATCTCAGGCAAAGGCCTGTTTCAGAGCTGTCATCGGGGTGTCTGGTTTTTATTCATCGTGTTTTTTTTCCTCTTCCTCCTTCGTCGTCGTTTCTCGAGCTTTCCTGAAGTACTTCTGAGTTCCTTATTCGTACCAGATGATTGTCTCGCCATGCATCCGTGTTGCGCTTTGCGTCTTTTCCTCCTCTTGCCTCGGCCTCTGCCGTTCACAGCAGCTCTAAAAGTAATTCCTCTGTTTACAGGTTAAATAGTTGGCTGCTTTCCATCAGTGTGTGAGTGTTTGACAAAAGCTTTTGGTGAAATCCATTTAAGTTGTTTAGTTAAATTTGTTTGCAGTGTGTTCACTTGGCCATGAAATGCAACAAGGAAGCTGTCGGGTGCACTGAGAGCTCATGAGTTGAGGTTTAAATGCTCTGAGAGAAACATTTTGTAATCCACCAGTGTTTACTTCTATTGCTTTGTTGAGTTCCTGTTTGTCTCTGTTCTCTTGAGGCAAATTTAATTTCTTATTCTCACAGCATTTATATATTACATTTTGTTATACCTTTTTGTAACCATGATTATGACCATGATCAGTAGAGACTGAGAGCTATGATCTTCAACAGGACTTTGCTAATATGCCCCTCTTTTGTCTCATTCTCCACCCAACACCCATCCCCCTTCTCTCTTCCCTCTCCAGTGTTCAGTGAGTTGTGGTCGGGGGACCAAGCAGCGGGAGATAGCCTGTGTTTATCAGAACCAAACCAAAATAGAGGAGGAACACTGCAGTCATCTGCCTCGGCCGCGGACACAGAAGGCGTGTCGGGCGCGGGGATGCCCCACTTGGAAGGCCAACAGGTGGAGGGAGGTATGTTTGCTCTTCTCGCCATCTCCTCCGGCTCACAAAATAGCCCAGGCTCTCTCTCAGGGAGCATACTAACAGTAACTGCTGCTAGCAGCTGAAACACAAACACAGCAGAAGGTTTCCCAGAGGTTGCAGATGTAGGACATGTACACACCAATCACCACTCAGTTTATTCTTGGTCAAGAGTAATGTGTCATTTCCACAAGTGTGAGCTAAACACCACAGGCTGGATTTGTAAAACTGTTTATGCGGTGCACTTGACATTAAGATTAGTCGGGTTTGAAAGATTCAAAGTGTTGAAATAGTTGTGTAATCTACAGTAGAGCTTTACGCTGAGGAGTTTTTCTTTTGAAGCTTTTCATCAGACCACACACTGACCGGCGTCGTTCAAGAGCATTGTGCGTTATGTGACACACAAAAGCTTGTTCATGTAAATCACACTCCACACACTAAATCTTATTAAGATTTTTTTACTGCTCAAAACACACTATCTTAATGAAACACAGTAAACATGGAGATCCAGTGCTGCAGCTGCAGCCGAGCGTGGCCTCCCATATAGATGAAAGCAGGATGTTAAGAATGACACACGTCCTGAAGCACAGCAGGTTTCTGTACCATTGTACACTAGCGCAACCAGACACTGGCGGGGTAAAGGCCACGCATAGAGGAGTCACCAGGGGGGTGGGGTCACAGTCCTTGTGGAGCCGACCACACAGCCGCTGTGTTTGCTACCAAGATGAGATGCGTGTAGCTGCAGCATAGTTTTGGCTTAAAGTCACGTTGAGATCCCACAGGGAGGAAAATATTCAAAACCAAATTTATTTAAGCCATAGAGTAAAACAAAAGGAGGAATGATCTGTCATGCTCTCTGTCACACTCTGTTAGATTCCCCTGATGAACAAGCATACTGTTTGTTCAAAAACGCACTGTAAGTACAAAGAGCTTGCAGCAGTTGCCTCTTAAAGGGTATCTCTGGAATTTTTCAACCTGGATTTCCATATTTTTGTGTCCTGAGTGGCTAATGAGAACAAAATTTTTTGAAATTGGTCCAGTATTGAGCGAGAGTGCTGCAGCCGGAAGCCACAAAGTCAACACCTTGGGCAAATGTACCTCCAATGCACATCCACTAACGCTGTTTTCCCTCGCTGCTTCTCTGACGTCTGCCCTTCCTCTCACTTTTCACATCATAGTGGGTGAATTAAAAATTTATTTCAACCAAGAGTTGGTGACTGTTGGAACAGTGGAAAGATGAACCAAGGTGGTTTATGTGAGTTTCATTTTGTTTCTGTCAACTTTAAATGAAGTGTGTTTTCTGATGTTAAAATGACTGTTTATTTAAATGGAGTCTGGTGGCTTTAGCAATGGCGATATAGGGGCTGTTTTTGGTTCAAACAAAAAGGATCTTACTCTTAACAAAAGGACTATCTCTGTAGGGATCCTTTCCATAGTGTTGTCAGACTCTGAGAATAACAACCTGAGCCTGTCAGTGGCAAAAACATGCACTTTTAGTGTACAGTGCCCTGAGTGGTTGCACTGCAGCGTTCTCGCTCAATACTGGACCAATGTAAACAAACTGTTGCCCCCATCAGTCACTCAGAGGCTTGGGAAACATCTGAGAACAGAGCACTGACGTAATATCAACTTCATATTGCTAAATGAGACTGAGAGTGAACCAAAACAATTGAGTTACATGCTGGAAAACTAAAGTCATCAGTAAAAAAGAGGGGGGTGATAATTGTTTGTTTTCATGGTATCCACTGGTAAAATAAAAAAATATGTAGATATATATTTTTTTTTTCAAAAGTGGTTTCATCTCCTGTTTGAAAATCAACCACATCCCTCCTCCTTTCAGAGTAACTGTTAAATCCCAAAAGGTCCATGAAGGCCCATGTCCTCCTCCTTCCACAGGACTCTTACCACTCCCTACTCTTTGAGGGTGTCCACCTCCCCTCTCACTCACTCTCTCTCGCTGGTGTCTGGAAGCAATCATCTTCCTCCGCATACCACCAGCAACCATGAAATCCTCAACTAGAGCATAAAGACATGTTTTATATCTTAATATCCATGCATGTGACAACTTTGAAACCTCAGCACCCACTGTTTGAGTTATTCCACAGCTACCCGGCCCTCTCAGTCACCTCTGACTGGGGGTGTAATGGGCAACATGTTAGAGGAGCTGAGGGGGTTTGGACTGCCCATTGAGTCGAGGACATGAGAATAATTTTTCTCATTTTACTGGTCGTTAGTAATGCTGTGCACACATTTTTCCTGTGAAATATTTTAGATTGCTGTTAGAGGGTTGGCTCATCCACATTACAATAAAATGCAATTTCTCTTTTTTTTGTCTAGAGCTATGCAGTTTTGAATTTTGTTTATATACTTGCCCATGTTTCCAGATATCTATCCCTAAAGTATCTGCCTTCATACTAATACAGTGAAACTGCATTTCTCTTGTGTGGCCTGACATATACATGCACATTTTGAGTTACAAGTATGGATGTCAACTGTCAACTGCCCGAGAATATTTCTGACCGGTTAGGCATCTTGGTTTATAGCAGGGGTTGGCGACTATAACAATCAAAAGAGCCATTTTTGGCCAAAACAATATGATGATAGAAATGGATAGTGTTTTGGAAAAGACATGTTGTTGTTGGTTTTTTCAAACACAGTTTTTTAATGCTGTGAGCAGCACAAATATAAATCAGTTAGCATCCATTGTGTTAGGGTGGCAACAGACATATCAAAGCTGGCCATTTTACACCAGGGCAAAAACCAAAATTATATTCATGGCTAGATATGAATTGACAAAAGTGGAAAATATGCTTTGAGATTTGGGCGAACTAACCCTTTAAATTCTGGTGAGGCTCACTCAATACCAGAATGAAATCTTAAAATAGCCTCCTTATTTTTCATCTATAGTTTCATGATGCCGCCGCTGCCTCTGATAAAAGGACTGCCAGTCTTTTTCTGGAAACAGAGTCAGGTTTCTTTAGCCGTAGTAGTTGACATTGACAAAAATCAATTTTACAGCAGCTTTTATTTTCATGCTTTGTAAAATTTTAAAAAGCATAATTTTTTATCTGAAGGTCAGATTTCCTATGGTGCTCTTTGTTCTCTTTCCAAACTCAAGGACTTGACCCTTCACATTCAACCACACACTGTAATGATAACACACACTTGCAGCGAGAAACCAACAACACAAATACATCTGGAAGTTTTCGGGGAAATTTGATACTCGCTGTATAATGCGCAGATTTTCTGACTGTGTGAGATCGCTGAGGCCTGGCACTGTTCTTTGAGGTCTGTAGGAGAGTTGGAGAGAAATCAGGCTGATCAGCTCAAGCCTTACAGAGTGCTTCCTCAGTATGCAGGTATGCTTCTCAAAGCACATCAAAGAGATGTTTGAGATAGACCTTTGTGTGACCCCAGATATACGTCTCACAAAGAAGCGACAAACTGGCTTTGGATTTATTAAGTTCATTGTTCAGGAGCATCAAAGCAGCTAATCTGACACTGCAGACCAAACAAACATTTTTAAATATTGTCACATTAGAGTGACTGTGAAACTTTTGAAAGAAGCAATAACACAATTCTTCTCTTGCAAACGTCAACTCAAGTTCACAGGCAGTAAAATACACACTTGCTTAATTTAATATACTCAATGGTTTTGCTGTTGCGGCCCCATTTTGTCTGTTACGACCAGTAGCTTATGGTGGCTCATGTAAGAAAATTTCACATTACTAAACCGGTTCACTGACTTTATGACTCTTCCTCTTGTGCCACAGTGTTGTAGCACATCGCAGATAATCATTTCACAGATTCACTGTAGAAGACATGTTGTTGTCCCATTCCACAGTGACTTCAATAAGATGTCACCTATTTACTGCAATAAATAAGTAGTATTATGGCAGATGTTGTGATATAAGCAAATATTGTCTCAATGCCGAAAGAATTGATATAATAATGTGGTGAAATTTGCAATTTACAGCCCTAACAATATTATTATTATTATATTTGTTAGCAGTTCATGGTTTATTGTCAGCAGTTTTAAAGATATGTCTTTTATAGTGGTTGTATATAAGAAATTTTGTTGTTGCAGTACCTGGATTAGCCACTGGGGAGGAACCAAAGTTGAAGCAGCAGAGGCTGACGCATCTGCACTTTTAGTCCATATTATTAGTCAAACCCCAAAAACACTGGATTCTACAAGTCCCATAATATAACTGAGTTGCATCTGTCATTAGACCCCACAGCCATCTAAATGGCTACTTACTTCAGTAAAAGCCAACCCAAGATTCACTCCTGTATGGCTTTTGCCTCACTATATTTGCGATGCTGTGTCTCATAGGCCCAGTTCAGACCAAAGATTTGCAACGAGACAAAACCGTTTTAGAACCTTGCAGAGAAAAGTTGCAGCGATGCGAACTGGTCGTCTGAGCTCGACTCAAGCTAGCTGATGGTGTCACTTGCAACTCAGCTGGTCAAATATCTGGTGACTGGTTTTAGAACATAAAGAACATCACCTGTTTCTACAGTCAACTGGCTTGTAGTGAAGTCTGCTGGTCAAGTGAAAATGACCGCAGACAGGGTGTTCACTCGCTGCAGCAGGTGCTCCACCCCCCCCCGAGACCTCTGTTCCCATCCTCACGGACACAGACAGTGGGTCGCTGCTGCTGCTCGCTATATGTGCTTATGCCCCATTCCCACACACACATTCTCATTGACTGATTAATTTGCACTTTCCTGAATACAGTCCATCTGATACTCGTTTATTTTATGTTTTTCGCCATTTCATCACTACTACAAATGCAACTGTAGCCGGTATCTCACTATCACTATAAGAAGCCACATATTATATTCAGCCACAAAATAAACCTGAAAAGCTGGAAATCAGAACAGAAACACAGAGTTGTTGCATAGAGATGATACACCGTGTCATCTAGTTGCATAGGTGTGAGCTGCCAGGTTTTTAGAGCATTGCAGAACAGCTTGTTGCTTGTTTCAGCTTGTCTTGTCACAAATCTTTGGTCTGAACTTGGCTTTAGAAGCCTGCTGCTTATGGTCTGGCACATGGTCACTACCTTTTTATAAAGCCCAGAGCTCACGTCACTGATAGTATATCTTTAAACCCTTCAGTTTGTAATGCAGACTTTCTTTAAGAAATTTGAAATCTCCAAGTCTAAGCTGAGATAACGCTGATGACATCATTAGCACTCATGATGAGTAAACTATGTGTGATATCAGTGAAGTGCTCCAGTAAGATCAGCTCCATGTGAGACATGAAGTTGGACTAACAGTAGTATACTCCCGTTATATCCTTGGCTGCATTATGTACAGTAAGGGAAACATGTAAGCCGTACATTTATTTTTCATTTACTGCCTTCTTCTCAATCACACGTGTGTTCTGTGTCTGTTTTATTAGTGTTCTGTCACCTGTGGAGTCGGAGTGCAGAACCGAGATGTTTACTGCAGACTAAAAGGCACTGGACGGGTCAGAGAGGATCTATGTAATGCTCAACAGCGTCCTGCCGTTGTCCGGCCATGCCAAACTGCAGAATGCACACATTACACTTGGGTTGCTGGTGAATGGGAAAAAGTAAGTACAGACTCATTCTTTCTCCCTCTTCCTATCTAAAGCTCCCCTATGAACAGATGTTTAACCATCTCATTAAGGTTTTTATTGGCTGAGATCTCCGCTGTTTCTCTTTCTCTGCACCATTAAATAGACGACCTGCAGGTACCCTCGCTCTCTTGCATCAATTGTGAGGGCTTTTAGTGATAACCATCAGTCGGCAAATCATATCAAACCTCAAAGTACTGACGGCCATCATGTCTTTTGTCCTGCTGAGTATCACTGCTCTGAGTCACGCTAGCAGACTGTTTTCTTTGCTCATCTTTCTTTAATGCCTTGTGCTTTGTCCTCGAAAGTAAGGCATAAAAGAGGGGCACCATGTAGGGACATAAGGCCGTGTCCTCCCGCTGCAGAATGTTTGCAGTGCTCAGATTCCTGTCTGCGTTGCCTTGAGAACTCACTGCCTCGTTTCTTTCACAGTTTGGCCCTAAAAATGCACAAACAGCTGACTGTTTACATAATTAATTTTAAGATTCTGGTCCATATTATTACTTTTAAATGCTCCTATAAACCATTACTGGGCCTAAGGGAATCCTGGCCTAACTTTTATCTTTTATGGAAACATCATCAACCAGAGCACATGTTTGGGATTGCGCTTCTCTAGAGCTAATGCTGGCATTGTCACACAACACTTCATTTTTTTCCCTACTTGTGTAAACCTTTACATGAAAAGGAGTGTCCGTGTGGAGCAGGAGTCTCAGAAGTCAATGATGTTGCCGAAAGTACAACACTGCCCCCCCTCTGCCAGCTCTTCTTCACTCTTACTGATGTCTTCCTGTGCTACATTTTCCGTGTAGTGTAATGCAACCTGTGGAGAAGGCATGAGAAGCAGGAAGGTGGGATGCATCGGCCCGGGGATGACACCCGTCCAGGAGGATTACTGTGAGCCATCATCCCAGCCGCCATCTCACCAGCCCTGCAAAGAAGCTCCCTGCCATTACATGTGGATTACAGGGGAATGGTCACAGGTAGGAATGAAAGAAGGACTGAAGACTGAGCTTCATTCGACTGCTAATACAACTAATGACCCAGAGGAAACCTTCGATGCTCACAACAGAATTTACTTTGTCTCATCAGAAATAAATCAGCGTCTTATTTGAAGATTACTGCATTCTCTTTAGGAGATATAAGGAGCAAAAGAATAAATCAGCAGGAGTTCTTTTGCTTTGCAGGCTTCTCAGAGGTTTCTTAACTCTGAGAATAGATCAAATATAGAGTTGAGACTTGAATTTGATCAGCGAGACAAATTTCTGAAATTATGCAGGCTCATTTATAAGCCGATCATGTTTTCTTTTGGCTCTTACTGTTATCTCAACAGCGGATTATTTCAGACAAATAAAGATTACCGCAGTAAGAGAGGAAAAAGAACGTTTTAAGATCTTAAATTTGTATCAGGCTGAGACAAGAGGACGGCTATTTCCCAGAGGCTAAATTTAAGAAGTATGAGAAAATGGTCAAAATCCCATATTGATGTTATACTGAGCTCAGTTATGTCCAGAGGAATTAGGCTGAAAAAAGAAGAGATCTTTCCTGTGTTTTCAGGCCCAGACACACTGAAGTGACATTAAAGAAAGTAGCAACAAAGGCTGACTGTTGTGTCAACTTATATCGCATGTGTGCACTTGAAAACACTGCAAAAACTGCAACCAGCAGCCAGTTAGCATGTATGCTCTGAGCCTGCATGAGGGGAATTAGCTCTCCATAGCAGCAGGCGATGGTAGTCTGTATTCATCATTCAAAAAGGGACACTGGAAGACTGACAGGACAGGACAAGACACAGATTCAAGATAGTGTTGTTAATGTGCCTGTTAGCACATTAACAACACTACACAATGTAGACTTAACAAAGCATATTTATGGTGCGCTAGCAAACAATAACATATCCATCCAGTCTTAGCCAATATAACAAGTCTGAATTGATCTAACGCCCTCTTAACTTTAGCTGATTGTTTGACCTAACACCTATTAACACCTGAACCCATCTAACCCTGATGACACACATGATGGCCGGGTGGGTCAACGACTCACACATGACCTCAACGACTCTGAAACTCAGAGCTCACATGTGACCTTAACGACTCTGTAAGGGTTCACACCCACACAGTTTAAAGCCTGCGACTCCACACCAGTCCGTTAGAACTGAAGTAGCCTCTTGGATGAGAGGTGAAACGTCTTCAAGAAACTCAAGCAAGTCCAGTTGCCTAAGCTGTCGCACTTAAGAGCACTTTTGTGTGTCTTCCCGGGCACTGAGCCGAACTGCCAATCCGAGTGATTTCATTCAACAACGGGCTAATTCAACATGCTAAACTGGCTAAAAACAGCCGACAAGGGTCGACTAGTGCCAACAGTGTGGGTCACACTGCATAAACTCAGGCGACAGACCCAATAGCCCGACACTGACCGACCGCTGACCGTCAGCTTGGTGTGTCAGGGCCTGTATCCAGCCTACAGTTCGAAACTAGAAAAGTGTTACATTTAAAATGACATGAAACAAAGCAAATCGTCACATATGAAACCTGGAACCCGTCTTGTTGCTGTCTACATGAATCTCCAAATTTGGGTGGTGTTGACTTTTTCAGATAGACTAAAAAAGTAAGTGTTACTTTAAAAGTTCAGAAAGTTCTCCAACTTTTAGGCTGAATAAACCATTTCAAAACTTACAGGATTAGCTAAAAGTAAATTGTGACAAAGCTGAGAACAAGGCTGCTTTACAAAAGTTTACATTTTAGAGACACATAATTTACACAGGACAGAGATAGAATCTGTATTTCAGCAGAAATCAGCCTCAATAAGGGAAAGAGGGCATAGACATGATTCCCATCAGAGGCACATTAGTACCACTGAAATCCCCTTCTGTGTATTATTAATGCTCTGTGCAAATATTTACTCATGCCAGTCTTTAGTAACTGTCCATGTGTGTATCTGTGTGTGGCTCAGTGCTCTGCCAGCTGCGGTGTGGGCTACCAGCAGCGTATCGTCTCCTGCTCCGTGATGCCCTCCTCTCAGGCTCTGCGCCCGTACGCCGCCGCTGCTGCCCAGTCCTCCTCTGCCAGCACCCACTGCTCCGAGCCCCACCCTCCTGGCACCCGGCCCTGCCTCCTCAGGGACTGCCCGCACACAACCTACTGGAAAGTTGGCCCATGGAGCAAGGTGAAACAGAAAGCGCTTGTTAGGCAGTGAGAAATCCTCTCTAGCTAATCGCCATGCTCGCAAAACATTTTGATGACTTGTGCATTCTGATGAAAAATCTCATTTGTGGATTTGGATCTTGTGGCAGCTTATTTGTTAATTGTTTTGTGGCTGTGGGATTGAATGCTTTTGTGTGTGTTTTTTATCAGTGCTCACAAACCTGCGGGGCGGGAGTGATGGAGCGCAGAGTGGAGTGTGTGACCTCCAAAGGACAACTGTCCAAACACTGCCGTCCTTCAGAAAGACCTGAGTCTAAGGCTGCATGTCAAGAAAGAGAATGTGGGTCAAACCTCTTCTCTTCTCTTCTCTTCTCTTCTCTTCTCTTCTCTTCTCTTCTCTTCTCTTCTCTTCTCTTCTCTTCTCTTCTCTTCTCTTCTCTTCTCTCCTCCTTCATTTGGCTGTTAAGTATATATCTCTAAAATTCTCCCATCTGATCCATGTAGTGCTTACTGCCAACCTGGAATTTGCAGAGTGATGATCTTAAATTGACTGTGCTGTATATGGCAACCAACACCGTGTCTGATTGCGTTTACAGAAACTCAACTTTTTGCTTTGTTTTAACACATTAGGCAGAACAGGGACCTCCACTTAAAGCCTCTTGGAGTGATTACTTAGTGGAACAATAAATAGACAGTCAGCAGATTTCTACAAATTATGAAATGGACAGTCTGTCAAAACGCCTCAGGGTGTGTGCGCTGGGGCCGAGGCAGCCTTCATTGTGAACTTGTGAAGCTCTGTAAAACCCGGCAGCGGGCCAAAGTTTGTAGGTTCGCTCCCCCACATTTCAGATTTTTCAGTACTTGCGCATTGGGCTGTTCATTCCCAACTTGGCTTCTGCCAAGTCAGGCACTGGCGAAATTAAAATGATATGCTCGGGTGACAGCCAGTTCTGCGGTCAAGTATTAATGCTAATCAGCTAATCAGCATGATATGAGCTCCACAGCACTCTGGGAAAGCAGAGGAGGCGGCACAAATAATGAGACATTTATAACAGCTCTCATTTAATAAGACGAAAGCCAGGCTACAGTCCTTTCATATAGCTGAGTTTAATGTATTAGCTTGTGCAATCTTTCTGGCATTTGTTTACTACACATTTATTGACTGGCTTGCACAAGCAGAGTTTCAAAAGCAGTGGCAGATTTCAGTTATCAGTGTTTCCTTGCTGTTGCATTGAAACCTCTCCTTCCTCTCTTCATATTTCTTCTCCCAGGCCAGTTGTTCGCCTCCTGCCGAGAAGTCCAGATGAGACTGGGTGTGAAGATAGATGGGGAGTACTATCTCAAAGTCAAGTCCCGGATCCTACAGGTGCGCCTGTTCTGTCAGAACACATCATGACTCAACCTGCAGCTTCCCGGCAGGCTCTCATGTATCGTCTCAATGTGTGTTTGGCCTCAGATTTACTGTGCTGAGATGCAGACGGATTTCCCCAAGGAGTATGTGACCTTGCGCAGTGGTCAGACAGACAACTACTCAGAGGTGTATGGGCACAGGTGTGTATACAATGCAACCATGACTAATTATGTTGAGTGTAAATCTGAATTACTGGGCTGCATGTGTACAAATATATTGTTTAATGGAGCGTTCAGATTCCTGTGTTTGTCTTGAATAAATCTTCACACTCATTGTTCTTAATACAAAGGTTGCTGAACCCCTTTGAATGTCCGTACAATGGCAGCAGAAGACAGGACTGCGACTGCAGGAATGACTACTCAGCAGCAGGATACACACTCTTCCACAAAGTTCGTGTGGACCTGGGCTCCCTGAGGATAATGAGTGAGTAATTACTGTGTGATTGCCTTACACTGTCTACTGTAATGAGACCACACATCAGTGTTGTTTTAACCCTCAGATGCCTCGTCCCGTAGTGCTTAATAGTGCCTCGTCTAAATGCAATATGTGCTGCTTTCCCCGTACTCTCCCCTCTGAAGTCAAAATGATGACCTTTCAATGCTCCGTATTCACATCGCTAGGCGAGGACTTGAAACCGGGCTTCTCAGCGCAAACACGTGAGCGCGAGAATAAAGGAATGCGTGTGTGCAACGTACAGACACGCGCGGCTGCTCTCATGCACAGACGGACAATATGTGATGCTGCCTCTCACATCTTTTCTTTGGCGAGCGCATACGAGAAGACCCAAAGACACAGGCGCACACACCCGGTCGCATCAATATCAAACACTCATACTAGCATGCGAGCCATCACACATTCACAGACACACTAACACACACACATCTTCAGGCCATATTCCTCTGCTCATTATTACAGTCAGCTCCACCTTCCCTGTTGTGTCCAAGTATGCCTTTGATTAGAGAATGTGGATTAGTGTACAGTGTGTGTCTGTGTGTGTGTGTGCTGAGGGGAAGTTGGATTAGAACCTACACAGTCATCCTCCCATCGTCTTCGTCTGGTATGGGTCCTGACAGCACATGTTCCCCCCACCCCACCCCCTCTGCATGGTACTCATTTGGCTTTCAGGCGGCTTGAAGAGAGCTGAGGGGGGGATAATGAGTTCAAGATGAAGGGAAGCATCTCGTGAACTCTATCATCATTTGGTACAGGCAACGTGAAGGGAGGGCAGGAAAAGGTACCGGTCATGGTTATCATGTGTGACAACACAGGGTAAATAGGAATGAACAGGAGAGGCAGGGAAACAAGGTTCAGATTGAGTCACTGGTTCAAAATGTGAAACAAAGATTTGATATGCATGAAACCGGTTTAATCAGAAATCTACTGTAACGGGGATGTACTGTTTGTGATAACAAGTTTTATTTTGGATCTGGTTCCACCCTGGTTAAATACCTTGATTCATAAGCTTCAAGTTAAATACGTCTCTTATCGAATCTTTTTACGTTACGTTGCATAGTAGTAGCAAGAAAACAGCCACATCAGAACCATATATCAACACATGTGGGGTGTTTTTTCGGTACAGCTTGTGTTGTCATTAGTTGCACTAAAGACACACTAGGTAGCCTGTGTAAGATGTTATTTACCAGTTTAAAAGAAACATTGCAAGTTCAGCATCACACCGAATCTCTTTGCTCGCCAAGAGCTGTCTCCAGCAGTGAAAAGACGCATCAATGTTTACTCTAGTTTTGCTACTTTTTACCCATTTATCACTTATTTTCTTTGCCGCCAAACATTGTGTTTACTGTGCCACTAACTGGGGGATGTAGCTCTACTTCTTTGTCCTCTCAAGTTGGACTAGGAGCAGACTGGACGCCACAGTGACTCACTTCTCAAGGAATACAAGACAGGCAACATATCCTCATACAGCAGTTTGCATGATACCTCACAAAAACATACATACAATGGTTTGTATGATATCTAAGAAAATAGCGCCCCACGTCATGTCCATGTAAAGTTATGTAGGTTAGGAATAAGCAAAGACACAATGTACCTTAAAATGACTCAAACTTCACTTCGCACAGTCCCAAACATCAGTCTCCTGTCCTGTGTTTTGTGACCCATCCAACACTCCAACGTGCCTCGCCAGACTTGTGGTCTATTTGCTGCTTCCATATTCCCGTCAGCGTATTGATCACATGATTGCACCCTTCCCAATTATGTGGGTTATCCACAAAATACTGGCTCATGATTGTGCTTGTATTAAATACAATTTTAAGTGCATTACCTTTCATATGTTTATGCACAAAAAGTGTATGAGACAGGATGGGCTGGGGCTCGCTGGGTAGCATGCTACTTTCAGTAGTTATCTCTGCACCACCGGAATTCTGGCCATACATTTTACCTTTAAGGGGTTTAGGGTTGATAAGCAGATCAATTACTGTCTCTAGCTTGGAAATCCAAATCTCACTGCAAGAACCTTTTAGTGCACAGGTCTGTTAGAAAGAGAGAAACATCTGGCGATGTGACAGTGAAGTGACATCAACCCTGCAATGAAATTTAATTGCATAAACTGAAGTTGCTGATGCTCTGTGTGGTTATTTACCTTAGAGCAGCTGTCTTCAGTCTATGTTTACTCCTGCTGTTGCACTTTTTGACTCTGGATCTGTATCTTTGCTGTTTACCAGTCACAGACCTCCAGTTTTCCCAGACTCTTCACGGTCGACCTGTGCCCTTTGCTACAGCGGGAGATTGTTATAGTGCAGCCAAGTGTCCACAGGTTGGTGAAATACTGTACATTGTGGCCCCATGGACATGTTTTATGTGTCTGTTTTGTGCTATATGCATGTTAGTGGCCTGAAAGTGATTTTTTTTACTAAACATTTGCTGCTATAATTCCCTGGACCTGCGGCGAAACTGCACTTCTCTACAGTATTACTCATTTGAGTTACTGCCACAGAGCTTTTCGTATGAATGAGCTTAACCTTCCTGGTTAAAGAACAGCTCAGAAATAACTATCTGATGTGTGTTTTCAGGGGCAGTTCAGCATTAATCTGATTGGCACCGGTCTCAAAGTGGCTGAGGCCACCAAGTGGACATCCCAGGGCAACTATGTTTCCGTCAAAGTCCACAGATCTGAGGTAAGAAGCTAAAATGGTTGACTTTTGTATGAGTGGTGCCATTTGGCTCTTAGAGAATGGATTATGTTATAAATTTATAGAGACAGTACTGGGGTGTAGTTGTGCTTCGTGTTGGGTCTTGGACTATTGGAATGAGATTGTCACTCTGAAATGTCATCTGAATTGCGTGTTGTATTTCTGATTCACTGAAGAGGAATCCCCAGTGACATTTCTGAAGCGTTCATTCTCTGCGTAAAAAGCCGCCCTTTGCCCACTCTTTCCTTTCTCATTTGTCTTTGTGTGTAGGATGGAACAAGAATCTACGGCCGCTGTGGTGGATTCTGTGGGAAGTGCATTCCCCAGGCTCACAACGGCCTACTCCTTCAAGTCCACTGAGGGCCATGCAGAGACCAAACCCCCTAAATCTCTCCTGAAGACAGTAGCCCAGGAACATGCAATAACAGTGATTTGTTGGACCACGTCGACATCTGTGAGTGTGGCGGAGGAGCATTTAACAGTAATCATCCTACAGTAACATCCCCAGTTCTCTAATGGCAGCTAAAGCATACAAGACACTACGTACTGTGCAGTACCACAGGACCACTGTGGGGTCCTTCATCCAAACTGCGAACTCTGAAGAAGAGCCAGCTAGATTTGCATGCCAACAGTGTTGCAATGGTCTGTGCTTTGGAACCTAAAATGCTTTTTTTCCTGACACTGTTATGCTTTTTTTTAGCATTATACAAAGGGATACAGAACTTCAAAACACTGGGAAAGCATCTACACAAACAGTTAAAAAAAGATAAGGAAGAAGAAAATCTCATCTTTAAAAAATACCTTTTTCCTCTGCTCTTCTGTGAAGTGTGTTCTCTAAAAAGAAAAAACAAATTCCAGAATTTCGGCATGAAGTACCTGCAACTAATCTTGTTATATGTGACTTTCCACGGTACATAGATATTTATTTTTACAGCTACACTGTAAGTATTTAGTTGCAAGTTATCTAACTGAACTGCAATGGATGAGACAGTATAAAAACATTATACTGTATGTTTATAATAATCATTGCAATCCTCTGATGACAAAGAAGTGCTACAGACACTGAAATAGTATGTGAGGGATGGTTGCATTGTTGTTTTACTGGATGACGGCCAATAGGCTGATTTAAAAAAAGAAGTAATTCAAAACCACTGTATTTTTCTGAGACTACTAAATGAGCTACACTGCAGATCGTCTTGGCCTAACACAGGTTTAAAGGAATAATTTGACATTTTGGCATTTGCGCTTATTTACTTTTTTGTTGAAAGTGAGATGAGATAAATGGAGGCAACCACCAGCAGACGATTAGCTTAGCTTATCACAAAGACTACAATCAGGAGAAAATTGATAGCCGGGCTCTGTCTACAGATAACAAAATCCGCCTACCAGCAGCTCACAAATGAACATGTATCCAATGTATTTACTCTGTACAAAAACCAAAGTGTTGTAGTTTGAGAGGGGGTAATGGGCCAGGCTATTATGTAAACCATAGACTGTGTATATAGATGGACAGCGCGTCTCCACTTCTTCCAACTGTAGATAAATGAATACAAAATATCCTAGATAGGGGCGCTGGTGATGTCATTTGGAGTCTGCTCAGTGGTGACCCAGGAGTAGAGCCGCAGTAGGTCTCAACCATACACTCATACACCATTGGCATGAGTCAGTCGCGAGCACACTGATGGACACACAAACACAAACCCCCTTTTCCTTAGCATCAAAACTAATTAAAACCAAGCTTCTCTGAAAAACACTTGAACATACGTCAGCATGATAAGAACCGCCTAAAATGACAGAAATAATCTTTTAGAGAAATTTAATTTACATGTACTTTGAATCTATAGTTTGGCCCATGTCTGATTATGTAGAGGGGGGCGGGGTTTATGACCTATAGTGCAGCCAGCCACCAGGGGGCGATTGAGATGTTTTGGCTTCACTTTTTGGGCGCTGTCCTTTCATCCATCTTTGTATACAGTTATAATATATACAGCTTATAATAACCTCAAACATATGCAGTCACTTTCTGCGGAAGAAGAACTACAGAAGAAGTACCAGTCATTTGGGTAATTTTATATGCAGCAGTTAAACATTTTTGGCTTCATGCACCACTGAGCAACTTTCATAGGAATGAACAAAACAATGAACCTCCAACAGTGAATGCAGTTCTCTTTGTAATCATCCATGATCTTTACCATTGGACTATCTGTTCACCCCTGTTCCCAGTATTTAACTAAGCTAAGCTAATTGGCTGCTGGCTGAAGCTTCACATTTACCACACAGACATGAGAGTAGGATCAGTCTTTTCATCATACTCTCAGCAAACAAGTGAACACGTGATTTTTCAAAATGTCAACTCTTCCTTTCGGGCTGAAGACTTAAAGAGAGAGCTAGCAACTAACTACTGATATGACCTGCCTTATGTCAGAGGTCAAACTTTAGGAGCACGCGAGGAGCCTTCAGAACAACTTCGGATAATTTTAGTTTTCATTGTTGTGTTTCTCATGTCTGTCTGCTGTCATCTGTCGTCAAGTATTTCTCAGAACTACTGAAACCTGCACAGTCCACTTACTGACACATGACTGTCACATAGAGGCAGAATAAACACTACTGCTGTGAGGAAATCTTGTCAATATTTCCTAGTGTTTAAGCACAGTGTAAAAGTTTTCTGTGGCTCTTTTAAACCATGAGGATTTTTTTAAATTTTAGATTTTCATAAGTGTTTTGCCGCACAGACAGTTCTCATCTTTTACACCGTGACACAGTATCAGGTGTGACGTCTCACCTCACACCCTCCATTGGGCCTACTGTAGGTACCTGCAACCCCTACCTCTCACCAACATCCATACTCTACCGAGATATGTGTTGTAATATATTTATGTTTGACCATATTTATTCTGTAATGACTGTAGATATGTTCTATGTTTTAAGGCACAATGACTACTACCAACGGAGAAGCCATTGTCTGATGTTTTTTGTCCTTTGTCTGCTTTGCTAAAAAAAAAAAAAAAGGTATTAGCCTACTACTATTTGTAGTGTATAACCACTAACCTGAAATGAGGATCTTTTGAATGGTGCTTTTGAACTACTGGAATTACCTCTGATCTTGAGAAGGAAAACGCTGGCTCTTGGCTCTTTGGCAGACGTAGGATCTGCCTGTAATGCATGTGATGGTCCTCTCATTAATGTAGCTGTTGCCAGATAAATCAGAAAAACCACTGCATGAGGAAATCTGCCCTTAACTTAACTCATCATAAACGACTTTGACCATGACCACTACTACAGCGATTACGCAACCTAACATGCTGGTACTCTGATGTTAAGCTTTAACCAAAGTTAGAAGATAGATGCAGATTTTTTTTCTTCTCAGACAATGCAGCTTCTTTTGATTTAAAGAATGGCTGAAAAATAAATAAAAAAAGTCAATGAGCAGCTAGAAAACCTTTGGCCATCATTCATTTTTATGATGGGCAATTGTTCTATGAGGTCTGTATCAGAAATTTAAAGAATACTTGATGCACTATGTGCCATAAAATTTTGTAGAAATGTAATCCTGTTTGTTTTTTTGTAATAACCGTTAAGATTTGTAACTTATGATATATGTGTATTTTTAATATTCATACTTGAATTGTAAACAGTGTGCTAAATATTGAATGGGCATTGGTACTGAATAGAGAAACAGTGTGCTTGTTTGCCATGCTTTATCCAAAGATGTTTTTAAGAATCATGTGTACCTACAGTATGTATGTAGCCTGTATAAAAGAAATGAATGATGATTCTGGTGCTATGCTTACTAATCGTACCTATACTGTATGTCTTGCTACTGTACTAACGTTGAAGATAAGTAATAATAAAACATGCTTTTCAGCTGACTCACAAGTTGATTTATGTTTATGTTTAGCGGCATGGCTCTAGATATGGCAATGTCAGTCTTGAAAGTGAAAGTGAAATATCTCTAATTATTTGATGGATTTCCATGACATTCAGTGCAGGCAGTCGTGTTCTCCAGAGCAGTGGCTCCCAACTGGTGCAGCCCTGGCGTCCAGATTTCTCCTTAGTCATTAGTTCAAGGTCCACACAGTTTATTATATTCAGTGTTATAACTCTTTGGCCATGTCCTCGAGCTAGTTTACTGTTTTAGTTAAGTAGCTGTCCATTAGTCACTCACTCTACAGCAGGAAATGGGGCTTCAAAATAAAAGCTTTATGTCAAAAATGTACTGTACTTTAACACATAGTCTGTGTTTTTACAGACTTGACATGTTTGCAAGTTACTTGCGGCCCATTCAGAATGCATCTGCGACCCACTTTTGGTCCGCGAACCCACCAGTTTGGGAACCACTGCCCCAAAGGATGAATCCTACTGACTTTGGTTATCCTTTGACATTTCCTTCAGCACCACCATGAGGCTAATATTTCTCTTTTCTCTGTGAAATCTCTCAACATTATTACTAATTTTTATATAGCACCTTTTATAACACAGATACAAAGAGCTTTACAGTAAAACTGACCACATTTAAAACGCAAAGAGCTTAAAAACACAAGACAAAAAGTAAAAGACTAAAATGTCAGACATTGTCGTCAAGAGAAAAAATAAATAAAATACCAAAGTAGCTGCTAAAAAACAAGATGGACACCAATGTAACGATTAACAAGAGATTAAAAAACAATAAGACACCAATACAAAATACAGGCAGCTCAGATAAATCTGAGACAACTTTAAGGTGTTGTGTGCGCTGATGTTATTTGCCCAGTAAACAACATGGTTACAATGGGCCCTAGTGCATGCTATTTACTAATTATAAAGCACACGCACACAGAGTTTTGGGTGTACACATATTTTTACCAACAGTGTATCTTACCGCCGCTTTTTTGTTATATCTGCTTGCATGTGTTTGTCATCCTTGAGAGATTTAGCACCCAAACTAGCTACTGTAAATCGTATCATCTCGTCACATGATTCAACATATTGGACAACATCAACATACATATTACCCAGCAATCATCATTACCTGTCTGTATATGACAAAAACTACAAAAAAAATATGAAACTATTAGTTTTAGTTTTATAGATAAATTATAGTTTTTTATGTTTTATGTAGAATAAGTATATAGCTTCGCAAAAGATTGATACTATTTCACAAAAACAGAAAACCACGATTGAGAGCTTTGCCTCTTTGAGGGTGTAAATAAAAAATTGCGCCGTTTTTAATTTAACATCAGTTTGTCTTTGAGCAATTTATGTGTCATGAATATGTGTCTGTTTCATTTCTGATTATTTAAACTACTTGTTTGTCTGTTATATCCGCATGTTTGGGAGAGAAATACTATTTGTATTAGAATAGATTTGAAATTCTAGTGGAGAGGTTTTCACCAGAAGCCCCTTCGGATCTCTTACCTCTCCTGCACAATCCCTGCTATGTTTATTTTTATGTACATGTTTTTATCACATCTTGTGTGCTAATAAAAACATATTTCCAGGTGGCAATCAGGCTCCTCCGCCTCACGGGCCCCGGTGCAACTGCACTGCCTGCACTTTCTATATTTACGCCCCTGACTTAGACCACATCTGGCTTCCAAACTAGTTATGATGTCACACAATCATGCTCTTACATACAAGACTTAAACTATGTTATAGTAGTTAAGTCTAAGGTAACCACAGAGAAATGTTCACGTTATGGCAGATGAAAAAAAGTTTATTTCTAGTGTATAACTCCTGCTGCACATACATCATTCTGCACAACGAAGGTCAGACATCCAAGTGATGTTAGGATAAGACAACACTCTTTTTAATGGAGGGGGGCCTATTATACAGAGACAACAAAATAAGTTCAAAACTAATAACGTGAGCAAAAACTCATGTCTTTGTTATCACCATAGCAAAGTTCGTCTCCACCACAAAGAGGCCAGTTGGTGAAGAAAGAAGGGCAGCAGGTCAGCGCTGGCTGGGTGTTTGTGCTCGCCAGATTGTGGCTCCATGTGGATTCACTTAGTGGTGCAGGTTGCATTTCCACAACATGACTTTCTAGAGCTCGGTTCCACTTAAGAGACACATAAACAGAGCAAATACCTTTAAATCCATTTCTCACTAAAGTACACATTTTCTTGAGTTCTGGAAACAGCTGAAGCTGTCAACTACCCAGTGACTCATCAAACTGTTATGTCAAATCAACGGGTGAGGTAAGTTCCCAGAAAGCTTTGAAAACTTTACCAAGAGGTGGAGAGTACCATTTTCGAGGAATTATGTCACCAAAATGAGTCAGTAATAAAGGTGCAGGTACTTCAGCAAAAGGCAAACTGTTTACATACAAGCCACTTTTCCAGGGCTCATTGCACAGAGATAGCTTTGTACATTAAATGAAAACAGATACTTTGGTCCCTCAAGAACTGCTTTGATTTCTTGCCAGAAGCCTGCCTCGGTTCCTAAAATCTAATCTAAGGATTTGGAAGAGTCCTGAAGCACGACAACAACTCCCCTCAAAAGCAGTTTTCCAGTGAAACCACGCTGTGCTGAGGTCTTTCCAGACTCTCTGGACTGTATGGACGAGTTGGGAAAAAAAGCCTCTCTGGCCTGTTTGCTGTGAGCGTGAACCAGACATCTTTAATGACTGAGCTGAAAAACACAAACCTGCACAGAGAATCCTCATAAAAGACACTAATGATTGATGTTTACCATGAAGCACAGTCTGCTTTGAGGTAACAGCACAGACATTCCAGCGCAAATCTGCAGCTGCAACCTGCCTGAAAGAGCACGTATCCACACACCACTCTTCACCTGGTTTGCACCGACACGTGAAGCAACGCACCCAATCTCTGAGGCAAATTATGTTTGTGATTACATTTTGTAAGATGCTTAAGTGTAATGTACTTTATTACAAAGGTTTTTCTGTGTTGTTGACAGGCATGTAACATCATATCTTGAATTTAAAAAGCAGTCATATCTACACGAGCGTTTGTTATTTAAAGAGCAACTACACCTATTTTCAACATCCCAAAATGTCCTTCCTATGGTCTTAGAGAGTCCAAACATATAGGTTAACATGAGAGACTCTTTCCCAAATCAAAAACTAGAATGATTAAAGCAGCCAGGGGAATGTTTTCAGTATATGGGTACATTCTGTGTTTCAGAACAGAGAACACGACAACAGAATAAAGCTCATCTGAGTATAAAAAAGAACATAAATGTTCCCATTCAGTATCTGTGGAGCAGCTTCAAAATTACAACCATATCTGACACTTAAAATACAAGTAGAAAAGGCTAACTGATTAACATTTAACCCCTCTTATTGCTGTGATATTTCTGCAACATGGATTTCCTTAAACTGAGCAAACAGTGCCCCCTACTGTACCAAACAAGATCCTACAGTCCCTGCAGGAGACAACTGTGATGGGTTATGTTGTGTTTTTTGTGTGTGTTTTTTTTTTTTTTCCTGGTTAACTATTAATGTCAGTCCAGGGTTTCAGTTTATCTCATAAATTGTTAATCAGGTTATATACACGATGCATATCTGTTTTATGTTGTTTTATAGGATTATGATCTGTTCTCACAGGGTGCACCCTACTGTAGGTAACTTGCCTGGGATGTTGTTGATGAGCTGTACAATCAGGGATATCCTTCGTAACAGGGAGAGGCTGGGTACTGTTAATATGTAGGACAGGTAAAGTAGTTCTGTGGTAAATTACATTCTGTTAGATTTGGTGCACTTATCTGTATGTATAGACACCCATAGGTACACTGTCATATCAGCAGTAACTGAAAAATGCTAAAAATGCTTGATCTCTGTTAAGCTCACCGTACACTTCACCTGTGCAGGTGATAGGCTCCAACAAGGTGAAGCTGAGAAGGTAAAAAGCCATTTACAGAAAATAGGGGGAGAAAGGAGGAGGCTTTTATTCTGTTCGGCTTTAGCTTAATTCAGTTTTGTTGAATTTCCCAAAGTCCATTTTCACCTCTGTTTCAGTAATCTTTTTGTTAATTAATGCCAGGTTTTTCCCCCACTGGCTTCACTTCTTCAACATCCCTATTTAAGTTTTACGGCACTAAGCAACATAATCGGCTTTTGATGTGATGTGGCAGTGCAGCAATTATGTTATGCATGATTAATAAGAGCAGACTGAGACAAACTTTATGACAATATGAAATGTCCACAGGAACTTAAGTATATGAATTTTAGAATGAAGATTATCACTTTTTTTGCATAAGGATTAAAAAGTGAAATTCTAATGAAAAAACAAATAGAAATGTTGTAACTATACTGAGGATTGTGAAGGTGTGTATGCTGTGCACATAGGTCCATACAGGTATTCCTGTCAAGTGCAGGTGCATTAGATTCTTCCTGGCTGTCTGACATTGGAGCCTTTGTACAAGTTACAATCCCGAGGTTATATAACAACACTGTATTTGTATATAAATGTGCTTTAACCCACTCTGTGTGCCTATGGATCTCTCTCTGCCTCTCTGTGGTGAACCTGCTGGCTAAGCATGTAATGGACTACAGGTGAGCAGCCAGTGTGCCTTGTCTAAACCTTTGTAAGACATAAATAATATATCAAAGTATCCTCAGCAGCCCTGGGGTCTGCAGGGGTTGTTGGCATTTTTATTCAAACTCATTGAAAGTTGTTTTAGTTTAGAAATGTGTCTTTGGTTTCATGTTTGATTGAGTATTTCATTTTAGTTTGATTCATTTTGTCTCCTTTTATGTTATTTTGCTGTTAGCCCATCATGCAGCCAAAATGTCCCTTTAATCATTGTGAGAATTAAATATTAGTGTACTGCTCTAAGTGCTGTGATCCTTGTTGCTGGTGTTTCTTCATAGTTGGGAAGGAGGGAGTCTCATTTTGATGTTGTACTGAGATTTCTCCAAAGCCAGGGCATAACAGGTAGAAAGTGTGTGACTGTCAGCACAAAACAGTACTAAGTGTACTATCATTGTGTTGAAAAATCAGGCTGAAGTTATGTGTTAGTGGCATTAGATCACCATAAAGAGCATAAAAATCCAGTTTTTAATAGGGGTCCTGCTGCTTACAGAACATCAACGATTAGCACAATATCAGCACCAGGCTTCATAAAACTGTCTTCTACAACATGCACCATACACTACTGACTGAACCCACTGAGCAGTGACTGAAAAGCCTGACAGAAACAACAAAATACTGACATCTATTCCCTCTCTAAAACACTGTATTTGCTGCATTTCATCTTTTCTAGCTGTACTGAGAATAATATTTTTCAGTGTGTGCTGGTACTGTTATTCTTTGTATGTTGTCCTTCTATTTTTACACTGTCTTGGAGGACAGAAGACATACAGACTTGTCACTGTAGGACCAGCACAGGTGTAACCCCCAATACGCCTTGACAGTGTGCAGTGAACAGGGAAGCACATTACCAGCACCCTGAGATCACAGCAGGGAAATGGATTGTATTCTTTACACCTGTGCTTTACTTACTGTGACATGACAAAATGTCCTCTGTAAGAAAACTTAAAGGATGAATTTTTGTTGCCAATAATAACCGTGATTTACAAGAAGACTAATGATGTCTGACTAAATATAGTTGAAAGTTGCGGGGCATAATCACTTCTTTTTCTTATTGAGAAAGAGAATATCTTTACAATTTGATAAACTTTTCATTATAGTTTGAAATGAAAACAGGAACGTCGAAATTACCTGTCAGTGGAACTGAACTAATGTAATAACATTGTACTGCATTTCTGTTGCCGACCAGTAGATGGCGACAAGGCATCACACAACCACTGACTGGTTTACCTCCATGGTGTTATATAGAGGCTCATGCAACATCAACTGTGACCTAAGACACACACCTTTTAATGACTTTGCTCTCATTTTGTTGTGGGTTTCTTTGGTTGTTGTTCCTACAAATGAATTCTGCTTTGTACCCCATGTGTCACATGACTACCTCTGTGGTATTTGTGAGGTCCTGTAGTCTGTCAGTGGATTCTGCACGCTGTTCATTAGTCTGCATAAACATATTTTCTTGTATGTGGGCTGTATGTCATCACTGATTGATTGAAGTGATTTCATGATTGGGCACTAGCTCCACGTTTTTGACACCAGCCTTTTCTGTATTTTTCTAACAGAGCAGAAGCCATCTAGCTTCCTGTTCTGAAATGATTCACACAGTGAAAGTTGTTTCAGTAGGAGAGGGTTATTTAAGCGAGCTCAAGTCCTTGTATACCTCACACATACATACACACACTCCCTCCCACTCCTCACTCACTTACTAACACACACCCATCCATCCTATAGTGGAACAGTTGGCCTTGAACAGTATCAGTTTCATCTTTTGATGCACCATGTCTGCTTCAAAATCCATGAAAACCACACACGATTACACAGTTATCTCCCCCTGCCAACTGGGCTATCAGTAGTTTGGGGGTAGAAGCCGTTGGCACTTTGCCTCACAGGCATTATAAACTGTACCGTCAGCCTGGCTGCCAGCGCTTTTGAAAGAAATCGTGTCAGCTTTGACTCTAACTGGCTGAGACTGAATGAGGTCATTTTTAGGTATTGTGTTACATGTCTAGAGTGTCCATTTTGTAACAGCTGCATGCGATGTGTGGCCGACTGCAGCCCCTGGTCCAGAGCTGACCACCTATTCACCGCACATGGCTGGGCGGTATGCTGTCAGAGACAGACATGGTCCAACTGGAGGAGGTATGAAGGGGGTGGGAGGTTGGTGTTGGACCCCTGGGGTATGCATGTATGTGCCAATAGCCCGTATGCACATGTGGTGTGGTGAAAAATGGACTTGCATTGTTTGATCTGTGAATGTGAGACTGCAGCGTGAATCACACATTAAGGCTGGTGGTGAGGAGAAGACACTGAAGGGTTTTCTTGTCAGGACTCCATGCACTAAGGCAAGATACCTCACATTATGCAGCTATTATTAAGGTTAAAGTACTCTGCTTCATAAGCTGTAGCTCCCACAATGAACAAAGCTAAATAGTCATAAAAGCCTGCTGACAGTCATTTAGGAAATCCACACATTATGACCAGTGGCAGTGTTTTCGTTGTGGAAAATACTTTCCCATTGTAAAACTTGAGGCTGTTAAGCAGCCTGGAAAATGTTGCCCCATGTCAGCATATAGTTTGAATGAATGAGGCGAAGGCCAGACTCGACTATAGCTGCGAGCCGTGGCCGGTCTTCTGTGTGTGAAACTAGCAGGCAAGACACTGGATAACAAGAGAGGGGGGAAAAAAGCTAATTATTTTTAACAGCTTAACACTCCAATCAAATGAGCTTTCTGGAGATTTTTACACACTGTTGTGGCTCACGTCACCAGGGTATATTAAACCTCTTAACAGAATGTCGCCTTTGTTCGCCTGCATTTCACACTAACAAGAGGCCTGTGAGGTGTATATACAGTACAACCCAGTTAGTCACACACACACACACACACACACACACACACACCCTGTCATGTGATGACACAGACAATAGACCATACAAGCGACAGAAATCCTCCCCAAAAAATACATTTTCTGTCTTGTGGCTTTTGTATTTTGGGGGTTTTGTGTGCGAAGAAGAAGTGACATGCTGTATTTATTCAATGGAAACGTTTGCAGAGCTTATGAAAAAGACGTTAGTGGTCACGAGGGAATTCTTGTCAAGGTAGCTCAGAATAGATTATGTCCATTTTTCCATACTCGATTGTTTTTCTGCGGCAGAGGACCAGCCGTTTTTCAAACTAGAGGGGATGCATCAAACTTAAACGTCCAGTGTGTAGGATACAGAGAGATACACTGGCAGAAATTAAACATAATACAATGAGGATGTTTCCTTAAGTGCATAACACCTGAAAATAAGAATTGTGGCAGGTTCTCGTCTATGGAGTCTGCCATGTTGCATCGCCATGTTTCTACAGTAGCCCAGAACAGACAAACCAAACACTGGCTCTAGATAGAGCCATTTGCGTTTTTGCATCAGCCATTAACGAGACAACGGCATCTGAAAAACACAGATTTTTAACGTGAAACTGCCATATTCAGTGTTTTTACCAGTTTAAACCACTTGGTCTGTTTGTTTTTGAGAGCAGGAGACCTCAGCGGAAAATTTTGCTCCTGTAAAACCTCCCGATAAAAGAACAGTTAAGGAATCCTTACAAGAAGTTTACGCTTGGCACAAGGGGATAGTTTCAGCTGGTCGTAATATGCAGTCCTCACCACTAGATGCCACTAGATCCATCACCAGAGCCAGAGTACCGTGCCTCAAATATAGAGAAGTCACCTTAAAATAGTCAAAATTGCTGATTTATAGTGTTAATAAATAGAATAATGCATTAACCCTAATGCTCTGTTTGGCGTCTTGTCACACACTGCATATGTGTTGTCTGTGACTGACCTTTTGGCAAACAAAAGTATTATACACTTCTTCATTTTGTAGACATATATAACACATTAAACATTAAATATTTCCTTATTTGGTGTAACAACAATACATTATGGCAGTGGTGTAAGGTGGTTACAGTGGGTTATTATGATGGGCCCTGGTGCACGCTATTATGCACATATCGTCCTGTCACATGATCAGAGACTTGAGTGGGATAACATCAACATACATATTACCCAGCAATCATGACTGCATGTCTTTATTTGACAAAAAATATCAAAGAAAATAAGAAATTATTAATTTAATCAAACAATTTTAAAGTTTATTTATAGTTATAGAATAGTTTATTTATAGAATGGCTGATTCATAGTAAGATGATAAGCATATAATTTTGTTTTTGATGCTATTGACTTGTTTACAGAAAAAGAAAAAATGAACATCAAGGTGGCAGTCACTCATAAGGGCCCATTCTGTCTATGTGCCCCCCACCTCTTGGGCCCCAGTGCAACCGCACTGCTTGCACTGTCTTTATTTACACCCCTGCTCTGTGGTCATTTCTGTATTTTTTCCCCCTCCTGAAATGTTCAAGTACAGTTTGTGGCCAAGGGATGGGATAACATTTGTTTTCTCTTTCAACATATTAAGAAAAAGAAGAAGAAGAAAAGACAAAACTCTTGACTGGAAAATCATTATTGTAACCTTTATACATACAGCAGCAGGTTTTGAGACCCTAAACAGTGGAGAAACACAGCTAATGTTAACAAAACACAACTGCCAAATGCAGTGATCTGAGGCGGATAGTTTTGCTGGGACATTATTATCAGAATTAAATATATTTTGCTCTGGGAATTTGTGTTTAAAGAATACATGTAAAGAACAAAAATGGTGACCCTGGCCTTTTTTCATATGAGCTAAGGAGGGCACTGTTGTCCTTAACAAATGTACCCTAAGACCATTTCTGCAATTCTGCTGCTAGTATAACAATACTTAAAATCAAAGACTGATAAAAAGAAATATATTACATTTATAGAGGCATTAGAGAGAGTACCAGTGGTAGGTCAGACCATTTGGAGGTGATTTATGTCGAGGTTTGCACTGATCCATAACCCTGCATTTGACAGGGTTAACACACATCAATCACCTCTCTGAAGGTCCTCAGAGCCACTTTTTCTCTCAATAGGTTTTAGTTTCTTGTACCCAGGAGACATGCACACTAGTCCTTCTCTGTCAAAAGAAGATACAATCTGCAGCCAAGAGAAAAGTGGAAAATTCCCAGACACTTAATTAAACATTTGGTTGCACACTTTCTATCACTGAGACTCAATGAAAATAACTTCTGCTGTGATTATCAATCATTCTTTATTTCATGAGGGTGTGATCATATTTATACCACAAGAAAGGCCCACTATTGTCCAGCTATTCATCCTTCAAAAGGCTCTCAAACCAAACAACGTCCTCCCCCCAAAACATCTCCACCCCTCTGTCTACCTGCTCTAATTAAGAGCCAGTCTAAGTGATGCTGTCTTGTGTTGAGCATGCCTTCTTGTCTGGGCTACAGACACTGTGTCTATGTGTGCGTCTGGGTATTGCTTTGTATTAGGCCATTTGTTTGATTGTGTGTGTGCGTGTGTGTGTTTCAATCACACTCAAATATGCTAGTCTATTAGCGTAGCAAGAGGGGCACTCTATCCAGCCTGTCTGGTGGTAGTGCTCCTCAAACACAGACAAAACCACTTCAATAGGCCTGTACAATAGCCAATGAGAAGCTTTCACCACACTATAGCCCTTAACAAAGCTCTCCAGCCTCCATTTGGCTTCTGGAGATGTTCTAATTCTATAATAGAGTACACTTAGATTCAAATGTACTTATAGTATTTTAAAGTACATCTTTAGCCATCCACTCAGTGCCTGTAATACTGAGCTTTGAGAAGAGAATTTAGTGGAGGACTAGATGCATTTGATGAGGAACAGAGAGGCATAATGGTCCAAATTAAGTAGACATAAACACCTCGATTCATCATGTCTCTATGTTTGAAGCAGCTTTTGAACTAATTAGATAGATAGATCCTTTACTGTCATTGTCCGTTATACAATGAAACTTTGTTGTAGCAATCCAGTTAGCAGCACATAAATGTGTACACATGCACCAAAACTCATCACATACATGCACATTTATATTTATATTTTTACGATATATGATAAATCGTAAGTAAACAATAAAACATAAGTTGTATGAGAGCTGGTTCTGGATGTTACTGTTTTGGAGTTTGGGCTATTGTTAGTGGCTCTGTGCTCTGTTCTCTCTATCTGTGTCTCGCAGTGCTTTCTTCCATTTGTCTGTAACGTTAATATGCTAACAATACACTCAGTATAATATGGATTTATCACAAATATGCATGTCTGTATTTGATGTAGATGGGTCATCAGCCAAACTTGATATGACACGTTTTAATTGTGCAACAGCACCGAGAAAATGACCTAAGTAGTGTCCAAACGTGTTTTTTTATTTTGCAAATTAGCTCACTATATAGTCCTTTATATAGAACTTCCTAAATAGTGAGTAGGGAGTAGTGACACTGGTGGCTGATTCTACCATACAAGGTGCCACCTGCTACTCAGTAACCATTCACATGCTCTCACACACCAATGGAACAGCCATCAGGAGCAAATTGGGGTTCAGTATCTTGCCCAAGGATACTTCAACATGCGGACTGGAGCTGGGGATCAAACTGCTGATCTTCTGATTGGTGGACGACCCGAAACTGGTGGTCCTCAGCAAGAAATGAGAAGTCTGAATTTGTCTACCTCTGTGTGAAATGTAAAAAATGATCAAGAATTCAAGACATCATTCTTCCTCTATTATTGTGAATGGCAGTGCACTGCAATGCTAGAGCAGAGAGCTTGCCAAGCATCGCAACCCAACTACTGTGCATCATGGATGTATAAAGAGACTGAGGAACTGTCGGAGGCGAGGCCCTGTTCATTCCTGTGAAAGTTGCTCAGTGGTGCATGCCATCTAGCAAAGTGAAATGCTATACTGACACTTAAATTGAAACATTATTGATGTTACAGAGCTGTGTTGGTTGCCGTCTGTTATAAATGTTGTCGCTGACCGCGTTGCATTTTATACTGGTGTAGTGTCCAGTGTTTGCACATCGTAATATTTCACTGGAAATAGTATGCAATTCACATAGTGCTGGTGTCATATTAAGGCTTTGCACGTACTAT
Organism: Cephalopholis sonnerati; assembly: GCA_019142605.1. Classification (NCBI taxonomy): domain Eukaryota; kingdom Metazoa; phylum Chordata; class Actinopteri; order Perciformes; family Serranidae; genus Cephalopholis; species Cephalopholis sonnerati. The sequence goes on along the minus strand of JAGQAX010000005.1, from coordinate 23,856,928 downwards.
AAAATCTCACATACTGTTCTAGCATCGCATGTTGGGATGGAATTTCAGACGCAGCCAATGTTCTTCAGTACGTGAGACAGAGCTGGAATCTTTTCTTGAGGTTATAATCTGTCTGCTGTGAGAAATAGTGTGTTCTATAAGCAAATAGTAAATCAAAATGGTGGCTGCTCTGCAAAGTAACAAACATGCATTCTCAACTTTCATGTCTGAACCCTAAAAATGAACCGTGTAGCGACCCTCTCCGCTGTAGCTTTCTCTGTATAGTTTTCAAAGCAGCCTCAAATTCAAGCCTCATGCCTTTACCCCTCGCCTTTGTTCCAGTTTTGCACATGGACATCCCAGACAGTGTCGAATGAAATATAATGTGTCCTGTAAGAGAGATTCATGAGCTCTTCACATGCCATGATGGCAGCAGGATTACCGATTCCGTTTTAGCACTCCATATGGTAGCGCAGCTCAACAACGTACACTACCCAGCTGCTTGTGACACATTTATTGGCACGAAGTGCAGCATCAGAGGCCACTTTGACCAGACTGTCTGTCAGTTGCCATAAGGACAAGATGGACTGGGATTAATTGGCCCAGAAGACTTGTTAGACACATGATTAGATGCATTCTCATTAGACGGTCATTCTTGGTAAAGTAATAAGCCTTGCATACGCATTTGTACAATAAATTTGTAGTCACTTGTCATATTGTGCGTATTGTGTGTGCTATTGACTCCTGACTACACACAGCTAATAAGCTATGAACACACACTATAAATGGCTCATACTTTGTACCTATTACTGCTGCATTTAGGACTGAATACAAACGAGTGATTGTGCTTGTTCTGACATTGATTGTTATTGCTGTTTGCCTTGCTTATATCAAATTTGTGTATTTACTGTTTTTTAGGGGTAATTCACTTAACTAGTTTGTCTCCATGGCGGCGATAAACAACCTGCAAACACACAGAGCTCTTATCTATTTTGGTGATAAAGTCCTTTTAGGGTGATTTTCCAGTGCGAGGCCACAAAAGGCAGAGTACCTTTCAAAGGCATTTGAAGAAACCAAGGCCACACAGAGAGGACATTGGAGTGTTGTGTTGATGCTCTGCTAGATAGGCATAGCTTAGCCAAAGCAAACCCTTGTGTTGTTTAGCCCTCTGTTGCACCTTTACACTTCTCTCATCTTCATCTATTGTTGCATGGCCCATCACTGACGTGCTGTCATCCCTGCATGAATCCCCACGCACAATAAGGCTTAAGGGATCCTTTTCTCTGAGAGGAGATCGGCCCGTAGACCAAGACAAAGGCTTCAAACTATCCAAATTATCTCTTCTGGGTGTTCCTCAAAAGGTATTATAGCTATCTGGGAGAATCATCTTAAATGCTTTTGCCCCACATGTCAAAGCATAGCAAAAAAAAAAAAGTCTGACTATGCAAAATCACAGTGGGGTGTAAAAATATTTTTCTGCCAGGTTGTAATTTTGTGTTGGCACACACGCACCATATCTCCAAGAATGTTAGCGAAATGTTTGATCTTTGTTGAGTCTGTGCACACAAGATGCTTATTAGAGCAGGAGGTGGAATTTTTCATCCATCTGATTTATATCAGGTGCACGACCACGGATGGGTAATTTGGCTGATAGAAGCATTTTTATTACAGAGCTCTGGTTATAGTGGAAATGATAGGCCTGCTTTACAGCATTTGTGAACTGGAGATTACCCCCGTCTTTTGTCTCCAGCTGATTCTCCTGGAATGTTTGTTTAGACTCATCCCCTGAATGAGAGCTTCACCTGGAATTTGTAGCAGAGCCAGAGATGGAGACAAGTTGCGAGATACACCTAGAGCCAGATGTAGATGTATCCATGTCCATTTAGGGATAACTGTGGGAGTGGAAACAGGGCTCATGCACGTGCCCCCTGTGCCACGACTATTTGAGATTTCTAAAAAAGAGCCAGGCTTACACATAGCTTTATAAATTTGCAGAAAATATTTCTTTTGATGATTTTTAAATTTGCCCTACATGTAAATGCAAAGGGCCTGAGAATGAAATTGAAGATGAAATTTACAATAATTAAATTTCATAAAGAAAAATAATACCACCAACATCAATGATGGAAGTTAGGGACAATTTGGCCCAAATGTTTATTTAACCCTTTGAAACCTGAGCAAAAAAGAAAACCCAAAAAAGAAAAACAAGAAAATTATTTAAAATAATAATAATAATAATAATAATAATAATAATAACAATAATAATAAAATAAAAAAAAGAGAGTGTTAAAAACAAACAAGGAAATGACCCAGGGAAAGTGCTTAAAAATTCTAAGAATTCTGTACCATGATTTTAATATGTAATAAAAATAACTGTAAATATCATTTTTCTCCAGTTTTTTTTTTTTTGTCCTCATTTTTAAAAAATTTACTTTCCTAATCAATTTCTTAAATTGTGGGACATTTCTTACAAAGGTGCTCATTACCTTTTTACCCATGTTTTTGGAAGAAATCACACAAATTTCCTCAGGGTTTAAAGGTTTATATACTTGTGAAAGGCATTTGAGAGTAGCACAAGAAAAGTGATGTCGTTCCAGGTTTCAAGGGCTTAACATGAAACATGAGTCTTGTTCCAGTGAAAAATGTAGATGATCTTAAAATACTGAAAATTTCTGGTCATTTTAAACGATACGATACGAGACGATGCGATATGATATGATACACTTGAGTGACCCAGACGGGGAAATTTGTCTTGAACTCAGGAGCTGCAGACGTATTGCTGCATTACAGTAATAGTCCAGAAGAAATTAAAAGCATATAGCATAAAGAAACCATAAAGATGTTTTATGTTTTCCACTCTGCATGTACCGCCTTGATTTCTGTCACGCTGAGTTTGAAAAACGTTTAGCATAAAACACACCAAGCCTTGTGCATTGCCTTGTTCTGTTTCAGCCATACCGTGAAATCTTGTTTATATAGCCAATCGCTATTGAATTTGCACTTCCCCATGTCATCCAATGTACAGTGACAGGTAGCTAGCAGACAGTGCATCCTCTGCTCTGAGCATCCCAGCCAGAAACAAAAGTGTTTCTGGCTGTGATATCCTGATCTGCACAGGTTGTTCTTGTGCACTGTTCTTACGTTTTCTTGCTAAAAGTAGTGCACCAAAATTTGTACATAGCCTACATAATCATTAACCTGTAACTTGTGTGACAAAAAAAGAAAGAAACAGATGCTCTGTACATCTCTGTGCATTGTCTCCTTGTTTCTTTTCCTAACCCTCCCCCCAGTAACTTTATGTTAGCCTATGCGACATCATTTATGGTGCGCCTTTTCAAAGGATTATCCTAGAACATCCGTGCACAAAAAAGAAGGGTGCTCAAGGTGCAAAAAAATGATAAAGAATGAATAAAATTAGCAGCAGCTTGAACTCATTAAGACAGGGCACATCTGGCCCCATTCTGACCATTCCCAAAAGGGTGGCAGGTCATCTCCACATAGCTGAAGGTGGGTGTCCATTCATCGTTCTGCACACAATGAAGCTCTCGTTAACAGCAGAATGACCAATTGCAGATAAGCGTTGGGTAATATGATGATAGTATTATGGAGAAATAGGCAGAAGGCGTTAGTTGCAGGCTAACTGCTTGAAAGCCAAGCAACATCCTCAAAAAAACAAAACAACAACAACAAACATATTGAGAGACTTTTGAGAGATTGATTTAAGACATATTAAAACCTGTTAAGACTTTTTAAGGATCTGCAGGAACCCTGTAGATGGAAGCAACCTTCCAGGGGCAACAGTGGAGTTAGCAGAGAGAAAAAGGTGGTATAACAAAACATAGCCAGTGGATCCATACAGTATCTTCAAGTACTATTCTTACCCAATGACTAAACAATACACCACGTTACAGTTGTGTTGTGCTCCACTGAACTATTTTTAAAGTATCTGCTGAGAGCGCTGATGTTCTGTATCATGTCTATAGACCTTGGCGCTGTCACATTCCTTCACTGGCTACAAATGGCAGCAGTGCTCCTGTCTAAGTCTGTGTCTGACAAAGGGCTGTTGTTTTCCCAGCCTTTTCTCTTTTCACACGCCAGCCTCTTCGGCTCAGAGCAGCTGCTGAGGTATTAGAATTAAATTATGGGAATATTTGTTCTACTTACTGACACTGTCAATATGGTCTGAACGTTGATTCTGTCCATCTCTTCTTCCTGTATGACCCCCGTGTCTCATTTCCCGGGCACATGATATGGTATCAAAGTGATTTATACATGCATTCCTAACCCCTGCAGATGCCAAACGTGGGACCCAACCAGCAATTTCTCATTTAGCCTCTGCAACGTTGGTTAAAAGGTGATAATTGTGCATTTGCCCCTCAAGAAGAAGCCAGTACATAGAGCCATAGCCAGATATGTGTTTACATTTCTCCTCCATGATCTCAGCAAGCCTATAAACTCAATTTTACTGGCCTGTTGTTTTAAAGTGCAGACGTTAGCAAGGACTTAGAAACAAAACACAAAAATGAATCCAAAAACCCATCAAACCTTTCAAGGCAACCATTCTCTTTTTCTTCCAGCACCTTGTTAAAAACATGTGCTTTCTGCAACTTTAAGTCATCCGTGACGAAAAATTATAAAATTGTTGGGCTACAGATCAGAGATGTGCTGGAAGCCTATTTTGCACGGGTTTTCCTGAAATTAGCCTCTGCAGGGGTCTCTTGCACCGTGTCAAAGTAGACAACGATGGAGTATTTGGCAAGGGTGCAAGAAAGAGACTGAGAAACTGCTCTGCTAGGGCAATCCGGTAAAAAAAAAAATCCTTTTATAAACAGAGATTCAACAAGCTATCCTTGTGTAACCATCACAAAGAAGCACTCACAACGGTCAAACTTCGCTAGGACAGGATGTGTTGTCATGCCAGCTTTTTGGTTTACACTTTATTTCATCCGAATTGTCAGGTGACCTCCTTTCCCCAAGGATACTAAGTCTGTGCAAACCTAATGTGAGAGAGCATCATGTAATACTTCTCAGGTTCTATAAGGACTCATACCAAAGATCCCTCAGTCGGGGGTCCTGGCTTTAATCTCCCATGGTTCCGTGTGTCTGCCCTGCTTTTGAAGAAACTGGCAAATCCCTTCCACAGTACATCTCTCTTGAATTTTTAGTTTCTTTCCAGGCACTTTTATTTTAAAGAGTGAACTATCACCCCACTGCAGCTCTGAGCTTTGTGCCAAGCTATATTGTGGTTTGTGCATTTTATCCTTTTGAGTAAAAACTTCAAATTAATACCTAAAACATATTATGTAATGAATCCCTGCAATCTCAGGAAGCAGTTGCACCTGCTCTTTTAAAGTTCAAATCTGGGGGAGTGTTCACTGAATAGAGATTTACATATTCCTTAATCAAATTAGCTTTGTATACAATTCAGAACAATAATATAGCAGCAAACTGTTTGCTATGTAAAGATATCGCTGAGTAATGGAATTTTGAGAGGAGAATTAAGTCACTCTTCCTTTGTGTGTGTTGTAATCTGAACTTCTCTGTTAGGTGTTATGGAAGACGATCCTGCAGTGCGTGCATGTTAATGCATGTAACTGTGTGTGTATCCCACTGGCCTGCTAATAGGCATATATGGCAGTTAGAGCTGACAATGCCGTCCAAACCCACGGAAGCAGGACGGCATTGTTGTGAAAGTGATACACCTGTTCTCCAGCCCCCTCTAAGTTAACACCATTAGCTCTGTCAGCACTATTACCACTGTTAGCACGTTAGTTCATACTGCTAGCATTATTAGCTGCTAGCTGGCGGCTCAGCCGACTCCATGTTGAGGGCTGTGTGAAGTCCAATCCCAAAAACAGGTTGCACCCATGGATTTATTATAGGCATCTATTAAAGTGTTACCGCTAATCCCATAAACTTTACATTGGTAAGATGCCACACAAATAAAAATCACTTCAGTCAGGACCACTTTAGTCAAAGAAAACTTCTAAACTATTTCCATTTGCAGTATTATATACATATATATATATATAAAATAGTATTATATTTACTGACCTTAGTAACAGCTTCACACACAAACTTGATCATTTAAAAATAGCTGGTGCAACCCATTTTAGAGCTGATCTTAAATTTCCCTTCAAAGGTGCATCGTATTATTAAGCCAGATAGAAAACTCCTTCACACTGAGCACTGCTTTGGCCTCAGACATCCAGTGTCCGTGAGGTGCTGATTCTCGCTGAGGTCTGGAAAGTATTCTGCCGCTATTAAAAATCAGTGCATCCTGATTCCTCAGCAAATTTATGAAATTGATTTGGTGTGTTGCAGACAGCCACAGACCGTGCAGAGCCAGTCCACAAATTGCATGTGCGGTGTGAAAAAAGTGTGTGGAAAAAAAAACTGTGAGGTGTACAGATGCAGGAGAACAAATAAATAGGACTGCTGTGTTGACAGATACTGTGCATTTGATTCTTAATGGTACGTTTGAAAAGGGATTTAACACTGTTGAATACAATGCTGATGTGTTCAGCAAGACCACAACCCAAGCCCTCTACACATTTTCCACATTGAATGACGTTTAAAGGCTATTAGTCTGAACAACGTGATATTCAGAGTCATTATGGGGTATCTCTGTTTGATTTTCAAGAGCAATTGGCCACATTGCTTTGTCAATAAACTGAGGACTGATTGGAAGATTGTCTTCAACTAACTTACTGCTTTGAGTTTCAGAAAAAGAACTGAGGTCAAAGAGTGCTAAGTTGGCTCAAGAATGCTAATAGGTCATAATCATCTCTGTATTTTCAGTCAAATCTGATGAAAAAGGCCACTGAGCTGGCTGACCTCTGATTTTCTGATTTGTACTTTCCCCAGACTTGGCAGCCCGTGACAATAAGAGAACTGTAATAAGAATGATCTGACATCAGTATAAATACTTTCCATGGGTAATTGACCCTTTTCCTGGACACACACACTCCAAGATCAAAAGGGTATATCCACTGGACTCCAAGAGCCACTGATTAAACACATTTCAGAGGTATTTCCCTCCCATTTCCAGGGCAGATCTGGCAAAGGCATATGAGATGTGTTTCATTAAGTTGTATCTCGAAATATAGTCCCTGGCGTGCACTGAGAATACAGTATGCCTGTATGTGTGTATGTGTTGCTCTATCAGTCTGTCTATGTATATGGTGCACATTTTTAGCTGGTGAGGGGAAGTGCCGGGGCGTGTTGCCAGCCAAGTCTCAGCACTTCTCAAGAAAGACAAATGGCATTGTTCCAGGAGCAGATACCAGCTTTACTGCCAAATCCCTGCCGGCTGGGCTGAAATTTCAGCCATGTAAAGAGAGCAGGAGTGGAGCAGGGCCTGACAAAAGATGACATTGGCTTGTAAGTTTTAGGCAATGACGCTCAGGGGGATTCCATTATGTGGCTGTCACACAGCATTAGGCGAGACAGCAAACACTTTCATGTGTGGATTACCATTTACCCATTGGAGATAATAGATATTTGCCTTAGCTAATCCATTCCTCTATTGATTTTTTTCCCTTTAATAACTTCTTGCAAGCAAGCAAATTTTAATAAGTGCAAGAATGCTGACATGTAAGAAGCTGGAACAAAGGGCTGTGTTTTGCACAGATAAGTTCTTCTTTTCCGTACAAATATGTGATATTAAATAATTTCTGACAGCCATATTTATTTCAAACACCATCTATGTAAACACAGTGTGATTACTGGATATTACTGAAAACACTGTTAGTCTGCAAAGATTCAAGTGCAAATATCAGTGAAGCTGCCAAAAATACAGGGTGTCAAGATGTGTTCACGTTTCTTCCTATTTTTTTTTCCATTACATCTTTGTTGTGATACAAGCAGTTCTCATAGCATACCAAAACAAACTTTAGGAAAAATCTGTCAATATTTTATGTTTTTCTTATTATCAGCAAATTCCCATTAAGACATAAAAACCAACAATGAATCAACACTAGTGAATATTTTGACATTACCTTTTTCTCTGAGCCATAAGACACTACCATTTGGGGCGTATTATTAGACAGTGGGCCCCAGGGCACAGATATGCAAAAGGCACCCACACCTCTCCTACACAGGAGCAGGAAACACACACTTTTATGACTCTTTCTGAGTCATTTTGGATCTCTCTGTAGTTGTTTTGTTTCTCTTTGAAGTAATTCTGTGTCTTATTTGGATGTTTTGCCCCTTTTTGTAGTAATCTTGTGTCCTCTGCATCTCTTTGTTTTCATTTTGAATCTCTGCCTGGTCAGTACGTGTTAGTGTGAGTGATATTTTGCAGGTAAGGGCCAGGGGGCGGCCTCTTACACTCAGGGCCCCTGGGCCTGTGCCTGGTAACCCATTCAGTAATCCATCTGTGATAACCATTGTCTCAAAACAATTAAAGTCAGCCACACTGTCATATAAGGTGACATCTTTCATCATTATCAATTTCGCATACACCCGTCCTTGTGCTGTAAATACTTGCTAAAGTACTAAATGTGTATTGATCCACCGCTGAAAATAGGTCCAAGGGCACAGACATGCAAAGGGCACAGGAGCAAGAAACACACACTTTTACAGTTGTTTTGCCTCTTTTGGGTCATTTTGGATCTCTCTATAGTTGTTTTGTTTCTCCTTGAGGAATTTTGTGTCTTATTTGGTTGTTTTATGTCTCTTTATAGATGTTTTGCCCTTTTTGTAGTTATATTGTGTCTACTTGTGGTTCCTCTGCATCTCTGTTTTGTCATTTTGAATCTCTGCCTCGTCAGCACATGTTAGTGCGAGTGATATTATGCAGGTGAGGGCCAGGGGGCCGTCCTTACACTCAGGACCCCTGGGCTTGTATCCATGATCACTGTTGTCTCAAAAACTATAAAAAATGAGCCACACTGTCGTATGGGGTGACATCTTCCGTCATTATAAATTTCACATGCAGATCATGGTGCTGTAAATACTTGCTAGTACCAAATGTGTATCGAGTCCCCATCAAATAACACAGTTTAATCTTGTTTGAGAAACATTTCTCAAACCTAGAAACTACAGCGCCCAGCTGTTTTACAAAATTATTATCATTATTTTTATGTATGAGAAAATGTATATCTATATGTGTTTTTGTTTTTAAGATTTATGTCTCCAGGTTGGAATCAACAAACTTAGAGCTGAGAGCCACAGACAGGTTTGAGGAAGTTGAAAGTGCTGAAAGGCAGAATAATGTTTTGTTGGTTTTGGCCTTTTCATGGAATTTGTTGACAATAAAAACAATATAGAATATCACCAGCCATATCATTTATTTTATTAAATCAAATATTCCACAAAAACAATATTTTTTGTCTGGAAAATTGCTTTATTTATAACAAAGAAGTACATTGGCTCTGGAGTCAAGAGAGTCATAATAAAACATATCAACAGACTGGACCATAAGTAACCGTAACAAATTAGAGCAATACATTAATACTTTTTCTTTTCTATTATTATGTGTACCAGGGATCAGACTATGCCATCCTCATACTCCCCACCAACCCTTAGCTCCACCGCTGTCACAGCTAAATGTAAAACACTCACAACAAAATTTCAATGTAAATAAGTCAAGATATCACATTTAAAGTTTATATGAAACTAAAGATTTTGCCACCTCGGGCACATAAATACCAAACTTCAAGCCTTTTAGGAGAAGTGAATCATCAGCAGGAAGGAAACTCTATTAGTCAAGAGTCACATCATGATTAAGCCTATTAATCTCAGACACAGATAGTTCAGATAACTGTCAGATTACTGCATCTATATAGGTATAATCTGAAACATTACAGTAATAAAGGATGTGTATGTTAAAACTGTGGACAAAAATAAAACATTCTCTTAAGCGATTTTCTTCATTTCCTCATTTTGGTTCACTTATACATTATAAAGCTAAAAAAACAACAACAAAAAAACATGCCTTTTTGTCTTTGCACATTCAGATGTTTGGTGTCTGGGGAGCTTTCGTCCTCGGCTTCGGCACAGGTGAAGGTTGCTGTCCTTCAGCAGCTGGAGATAGCTGTGCAGGCCTGTTGTCAGGCTGAGCTTCAGGCTGAGAAACATTCTTGTAACAGGTTCTGGGTGAAGACTTGGGAACCGGGGGTGGAGAGTCTTCAGTCGGTTGCATTGTCTCATACTCTGGGCTGATGGAGTCAGGCTCTCGTTTGCTTAGAGAAAGCATCCTCAGCTCCCCTTTGTCCCTGCGTCTCATTTGGGTTTTGTTTTGTCTGTGGCAGCAACATAATGTGATGATTATGGTGAGCAAAATCAGAATCAGCCCTGCTCCTCCTGCCAGCACTGCGACAACAGTTTTAGATGGAAAACAGAGCACAGGTGGTGGAGGTGGACTTTTACAGATTGGACGGACAGTGTCACTCTTCTCCGTGCTGACTTTGTTTGCCACACTACACATAAAGCTCCTTTCCCCTTTGAGCTGTGCCAGTGATATGCTCAGTGTTTGTCTTGTCTCGCTTGTTAAGGGCTTCTCGTCGAGTGTCCATGAGAACACCAAACCCTGAGGTTTAGCTACAAGGCAATTGAGCTTAACAGCACTAGACTTGGTGTCACACTCATAAGTGAGTTGAGGCTTTGATACCTTGTCCATCACACAGAGACGACCGGTCCATGCTATAGCCAGCGTACCATTGGGATTCAGCAGATTTGCTTGGTAGAGCCCCGCACTCGAGAATTGTAGGTTCCTCAGCATAAGAGATCCAGTTGCAGAGATGTCCTCTGACTTTCCAACAGACACTCTGCCTTGTTGTCTGTAGAAAATAATTGTGTTATTATGAGTCCATCTCAGCACATGTGTGCTTGCCAGTCTCTCATAGACAAACGGCAGAGTCAGACTCTGTCCGACTCTACCATAAAGATCACAGGTGTCCTTGTTTGCCGCTGAGAGATTGATGAATCCAGAGAGAATGATGACACCAAGTGTGACAGTAAAACACGCCATGATATACAAGAGTAGACCAAAGTATCCTTACGATAATCACTTCAACTTTCCTTTAGTCTGTAGTCTAATCTTTTATCTTCAAGCCCTGATCGAGGAGCAGCCCCGTCAGGATGAGTCGTTACATTCGCCACTCAGAATATAACTGGCACATAAATGACCAGATTGAAGCCCTTTTAAGAGAAGTGAATCTTCAGTGGGAAGGAAACTCTATTTGTCAAGAGTCTGCTTTCAGTTCTCTGAAGATAACAAAAAACAGAGTCAAAGTCATGCAGAAGCTAGGAGTTTCTGCCCACGTGAAGAAATAACAGCAATATATAGAAATATGTGCCTTATGTCGCAATAAGCACGACCTGATGGCAAAAAATTGCGGTCAAAACATTGCTCGATGACCCACTGAAACCACTTCTGTTTAAAGAAACAAAACTCCAGTTGCGTAAGTTTTACTATGTATTGTGAAAGGTTGCATACGTATATTCCATTTCTGACTCGTACATTTTACAGTTGTTGGGGGGAACATTTTATGTTGAAATAAGGTAAAAACATACACTGACACTGGTTGCATGAATTTATTTATTTTGTCCTTGTTGTTGAGGATACAGTCTTTTGAAAAACATATGTACATCAAATGGGGGTAAAAAGAGCAAGAGGAAGAAAGAGAAGTGAAAAGGGTGTTTTACAAGTAAACTTTTGAAAGACTCCTTTTGTCATTCTAATGTGATGAGTTGCTCAGGGCTAATAACTCAAACCCACTGAGTCCTATATAGTATCTTTTTAGTATTTTATACCAGTGGTTCCTGACTGGTCCAGCCACAGGGTCCAGATTTCTACTTGGTCATTAGTTTAAGTTCCATAGAGTTTAACGTATTCAGTGTCACACTTGCATTTGGCCATGTCGTTGAGCTAGTTTGCTGTCTCTGTTTAGTAGCTGTCCGTTAGTTAGTCACTCTACAGCAGTGTTTTTACAAACTCGAACAAAGGTCACTTGCAGTCCATTCAGAATGAACCTGCGACCCACTTTTGGGCCAGGACCCACCAGTTGGGAACCACGGTTTACTACTATAATTTTTCACAAGAATATTTTTTATCAGTGGATAAGTGTTATGTTTTACCTTTGATTTGGCTTTACAATCTTACAGGAAGTGAACACCAGCCTCCCCGGTGAAAGTCAGTGGTTGTTGGACCCATCCAGCACCTCTCCCACCCGCCCTACTTGAACTTCCACTGCTTTAACTTTCGTTGTTGTCCCGCCACGTTTCTCCTGACACCGCCGGAAGCTGTTAAACAATAACGGTGACTGGCTGCATGTCGTGCTGATGTGAAAGGACGGCTTTTTTCGTCAGTGTCCAACGCTGGAAGCCAATGACCAAGTGCTGGTTTTTGACAACTGCAGAGTGAAACCGGTTAGTTTGATGGCACAAAAGCCACTGGAAAAGCAGGGATGGGTAAATGGAAAACACACAGGTTCGGTGGCTCTAATGCTGCAATGTGTAGGGGAAAAACACCCAGATTCAATGCCACAAACACCGGTGGATTTGCTGTGAAGGGTCACCAAAAAAACAGCCAGTGTTGATGTTTGTTAGTCTAGAACGGTGGCCTGCAGCTGACGGCCATCTCGCAGGTGTCATGCCATCCAACCATCCCCTCCCTCTGCAGATGAGAAAATCAGGTAATTTACGATGTCACATTCGAAACATAAAAATTCTACATACAGTATAAGATGTAAAAATGTAATATATCTGTGGTTCGCTGAAACATGCAATATTTTCTTCTGGCAACTGGGCTGTGGTTTCTTTAAGTTGGTTTTGAAGTCAATGTGCCCCTGTAGTAGTTGAGAAAATCACTAAATGCAACTTTGATTATTAAAATATGAAACAACTTTATTATTTTAAACTATGCTTATTTAACATATGTCAAACTAATGAGATGAACATCTCAGACTGCACATACTGTGAAACAATATGGATCTGAAAGACACTGCATGAATTACTCTATCAGGTTATAACTGGCCTGATGTGTGTTCTGCAAACAGAACGCAGCCACCAATGCACAGTTTAATATATCAGCAACTAAAGACACAGAGTATATTAAGTTACTGAAACATTATGAAGAGAGTTCCAAGATTTATTATCAGTCAGATATTTCCCTGCTGGCTTTTACATTATTCATCCTGGTTATTGGTTTTTGCCTGTCAAAGAATACAAATTACTTTTATTTGTCTGTACTAAATTGCTTTAGTCAGGGGCTGCCTTTTCTGATAAAGCATTTGAATAATGAGAGGCCACCGCCTGGTGTAAATATCTGTTGCAAATGCTTTTGTTTTGGTGCGTTCAGTTGAGCAGCTCAACTAGAGAGTATGTGCATTTTGTAATTAGAGACGGGGCGATGCTGTCAATTAAAAAATGTAATTAAATCATTTCAGTAAATCTTCTCTTGAGAGGAGAGCTTGTACAGAAAGCCGCACAACAGCCTTTAACTTCAAACAAACAATAACAGACGCTCCAGCCAAACCCAGATATATTCTGAGATTATTTGGCTCTGTGGTTTTAATCCAAATTTCCAACTGGCATATTTTTTCTTTGGTTTTTCATTTTGTGGATCTGAAACTGAGTTGGCATATTTTCAAGTCAGTAAATCAAAAAATTTGTTCTTGAAATGTACCCCAATCATCATAATCAAGTGAGCGTTCGGTAAATCCCCTACAGCATTTCCAGTAAAGCAGTCATTGTTCAGTTAACAGCCAGAAATACCCCCGTCATTCTTAAATTCACGCCATCCAAAGTACTACTATAACTGTGCTGGCTCGAGCGACACCAGAATGAGTTCATTTTGCACCCCACAACTATAATTTAATGCAATTAGCAGTGATTCACAATCTTTCTGTAACCCTCAGCACCTTCAAAGATACCCATAGCAAGAAGAACACCTGTTTCTTTTAGTTTCACCGTCATTACACTTTTTCCTACCCCGAAGGAAAAGATTGGTGTAAAATGTTAGCTATTCGGAGGGGGCGTACTGAGAGCTGAATGCAATGAATTCCTAGTTACAAATCTTGTAAAGATTATATCTCCGAGAATTTTCCCTGCCAGCTCACAGATAGGAACATGTGTGTGTGTGTGTGTGTATGTGTGTGTGTGTGTGTGCTGAAAGCAGCAGGTTCACAGATAGAGGGGAAAAGCAGAGCAGACATATGGTATGCTTGTGTTTTATATCAAAGCTGACATAAGCCAAAGAAGGTGTCTATTCCCACTACACCTTTTTGATTAAACTCTGCAATGTACAGTACCTGAAGTACAAAAAAAAAACTTGCACAGAAATGCATTGAAGGTTGTTCAGCTGGAAGAGTTTAATGATCCAGTTTTTTACCCGTCTCAGCACACACATTGCAGTTGTGTTGGAACCAGCAGCAACAGATCAATGCATTGGGAAAAATGAAAACATTTATATGATATATATATATATTTTTTTTTTTTTTTTTTCCAGAATCGGAAGCTATTAAATAATGATCCATCTTGCCTGTATGCCTGTGGATTTCAGTCTCACAAAAAAAAAAAAATCTTTCACTCATAAATCACTGTCAATTAAAAACTGCACTAGACAGAGATCTTAATATATACTAGGGGGACACACCCACCCCAATATTTACATATCACTCAAAATGCTCAAAGATGTGTGTTTCAGTTCACTTGCTTTGGTCCAAATCAGGGACTAGTTTTGTTAGAAAGTCGCATATTTGCGTGGAGTTGGTTCGTGTTCTCACGGCAGCTTTTACAAGCGGACCAGATCAAATGCCTTGTGCAAAAATGCTGCTCTTGATTGGTCAGAACTTCCATGCGAGAAAAAATCCAGGAAGTAAACAAAACATTGAAGAAGAGTCCACTTGCAAGATAAACACGACACTTTCTAATGTCACAATGGAGGGACAACTATGCAACTATATTGCTGTCATTGTTCATTTGAGTCAAAGCATACAGTTTGAAAACGAGGCGCGGCTCCAACTAGAAAACAATGTTTTGATGCATTGGATGTGCTGAATGTGCATATTAAGGCAGTACAGGAGGAGGTGCACATTAATAATCCTCCAGGACTGTAACATGCTCATGTTTAACCCAAACAATGTGTCATGTGACTGCAGTTGGTTCAGATCGAGGTCGGAACATGTTCTCACCACAAACAAACCGCACCAGAGTTCGTTTGTAACCGGACCGAGACCACCTCTTCAAGGTTAGGTTGTTTTGGTGTGCACCCTAGTGTGATTGCTGTGTTCACACCTGCTCAAATGAACCACACTTAGGGGGCAAACGAACTTGAGTTTGATGGAACCAAACCAAACAGGGCAAGTACGGATGTAGGAGCTGAATATCATCCTAAATGTGTCACATTTAGAGCAGTTTGTAAGTATAAGTACAGTTTAATTTTGCCCCTGTGATTCTGTGCATTGTGTTTGAAATAACATTATAATAACATGAGGTTAACGCACTAACTTTCATCTTTAACTTACTGGTATTTACATCCATATCTGATAAACCATGTAGACATTGTATTCATTTTCATATATACCGCTCTCCATTCCATTCCCCCCAAAGGCAAAAAGTCCTTCACCTAATGTCACTGTGAACAGCCACAACCTCATATAGCAAGTGTTTCATTTCAAATTCAATGCCCTGGCTTAAAGCCAAAGCAATGAAAAACATATCACTGTCCTAATACTTACAGCCTGCACGGAATGAAGGACATATTCTTCGGGGAAACTCATAGCACCGCTCCATGAAAGGTAAATCAACCACAGTCTGCATCATGTTAACCTACAAATGTTTTTCTCATTCACATTGTAGGGAAACTGGTGTTTCCACCTCATAGCCCCTCTATAAAATCCATTTATTTTTCTTGACAGGAAAATAAATAATGAGGCATCTTTAGAGACAGGATTTTCTCAATAGTACATTTTATTGTGAAATATAGCAACGCACTGGGCTGTTGGACTGGAAGCTTGTGGTTGGGCCACATCTGTGATCATCTCCATCTGTTACAATGGTAGAAGAACAACAACTGTCCCGATTCTGTTCACTTCTGCTCTTGATGTGTTTCCTGTTCTCGTCTCATCTCCAGAAGTATTTCCTCACACTAGACGGGCGTCAGAAATGGAGAAGAGGAACCGAGCTGTACTGAAGACGAACTCGTGTCTGATGCCATCGTCACATAATGTTACATAGTGCCTGATGTCAAGGCAAGAGTTTCCATGTTCAGTATTCAGTGCTTCAACAAAAATAGCTCGGTTATTCTCAACTTACTGGTAGCAAATATTGTCAGTGCTCTTGGAAGCTTTGGGGAAACAAAAGTTTGTGTTGACCCAGTTATTATAAACGATTATCCCAGGGCATTTTGAATGTGTTTACTTAGCTTATAATAATTGCAATCTCTGTCAGGACAAAGTGTTCCCCTTCTGTCAGTATGATTTTATGCAAAAAGTTCCCTACATGCCTGATGCCAAATAAAACCCAACCGTTTTATCATCCCTTTTGATCCCCGTCTGTAATATGCCCTCTTAATTGGCTACAAAGTAAGGTCTGAATAGAGCGGGCATGGGTTAATTGGCCTCAGTTCCTGGTGCCTGAAGCTTTCAGGCAGGGAGCCTGTCTGCCTAACTGATGTTTAATTCAGGGGCCCAGATGGAAGCGTAACAGCCTGGCTGTGAGATCCTTGACTCACACTTTCACCAGACGCGGCTGTGGCTCTGGATGGCCCCGGGGGGATGAGGGGGTCTGTGTGGCCCCTCCTATTCTCCAAAGTCAATATAATCGGGGACAGTGTTGTTGCTATGTGCCAAGTACTTTGAACAGGATGGACAGATGCTTTCTATGGGCTATAGTCACACCAACATTTATAATGAACCAAAATCAATTGCTACAAAAAAAATGGTCACATTGTGCATAATATTTTTTGCAGCGGATATGCTGAAACTTTCTCAACAAAGCTGTGGTGAAGGTGTGGTTAGGTTTAGGCACAATACCACTTGGTTATGGTTGGGAAAATATCATATTTTGGCCTTAAACACCATCATTTGGGGGCACAGAAGCTGAAATGGGTCAGTAAAATCCTCAATCAGGTGGCTAAAACGCAGATAGGAAACACTGCAATGTGCCGCTACAAACACTCAGGATTAGTGCCACAAACACCAGTGGAAATGGAAACGATCATGTTTGGGCTTAAAATACACTTTTTGGGGGGCGCAGTTACAGCTGGAAATGCCTCCGATGTCTTGCTAAAAAAAATGGTGGTTTTGTTGTTTGTTGATTTCTCACAGTGGTCTGCAGTCTGGCAGCCATCACACCTGGGTGACACACCATCCACCATTCCCAAGCCAGTTAATCTATTACCTCACATTAGAAACCCTGATATAATACTATGAAAGGTGCCAATGCAAGGTATTCATGGTTTGCAGAAATGTACAATTTCTTTAATCAACTAGACTGTGATTGAAATGAAGGCCAGGACAATCCACACAGAGCTTTTTTGTATAACCTGTGAGAACTTTTAATGCACAAATCTTGACTGCTTACTTGCCAACGACCGTATCCGTATCAATGCTGAAATTTAACGCCAGTGGAAGCTCACATTGTATGTCCGTTGCAGCACCTACTTTTCGATAACCCTGTTCTTTGGGATTATAACTGATGCCACAGAGGGAGCAGCTTTACAGTCAGTTATTAGACAGGACTGGTACAAGAGTGGTACAAATATTTTTCTTTAATAAACTGTGTTAACTTATTGTTTGAGCCCTGGGTCTTCAACAGGGGGTCCGTGACCCCTAGGGGGTCCTCAGAGTCACAGCAGGGGGGCTGCCAAATGACCTCTAAATAACTTAATTAATTAATTAAAGTTTAAGTAAGTAAACTGTGCCTGAAAATCCACATTAATGTAAATCTAATATATTATTAGCAAAGATAAATCAACCTATTCATAAAACCTATTTAGTTAACAGTATACAACATTAATGATAGGCTGACTGTTACCCATGAATCCTTGTGCAATCATATGACCTAGTTAACGCTACATCACTGTGCGGCACCTGTTTTTCTCTTTTTTTTGGCATATTAGCAAATTAGCTGTATTACTATGTCGAGGTTACAGACATTCTTGTGAGCCTCAGTGGATTGTTTTATAACTTTCTACTAGCCTCTGACACACTGTCCACCTTGGAAACCACTGTTAAAAGTGCAGAGGGGAGCCATGCTACGACTGCTGCTGACTTAGCAGCTACAGGCAAACAAGGGGAGACCCGAAATCCCGAAATGTCCCAAGTGCAACTCAGTTTAATACAATATATGTAGTAGGGGGTCCCTGCTCTGTCTCTCTTTGAGTTAAGAGGTCCTTATCCTGAAAAATGTTGAAGACCTCTGGTTTAAGCTAATGTTGCCGGCTAGCTAACAACTTACTCATTACCCCACTGGCCACAATATTTTGCTGATGTTGTGTCCAACCAAACTGTCTTATGATATGCAAATGAACATCACTGCACAGCTCTCATGCAGAGATTTCCAATTGACAAATATTGTCTATTATTTTCCATATTTTAAATTACAAAGAACAGGTCCCACTCTTAGGCGTAGGCTTATGCTTAAATAATAATGTTGTGTTCCTAAAATAATTAAGGTCCAGACACATAGGTCAGAAGTTAAATGTCACATATACACATGCATTAACATAATGTACGACAATTCACCATCCAACACTAAAGTAATCTCATCATCCTACAGCGTAAGGACACAGTAATCATATTAGCCCTTTCATTAGCATAATCCTGTATAATCCCTCACACAGCTCCGTCCCATTAACCTTGTCATTTCTTTAGATTATATAAGAACCCCATTGTGAATGGACAAAGTTTAGTCCCTTTTAATCCTGGTCACTATGGCTCTGTTTTTAGATTCAAGGCAAAATGAGTGCTAAATGCTAAATGAGATACAGAACTGATTTTTCATGCGACTTAAATGTCACTCTGGATCACCATTCGTCACAACTCTGTGCTGGCCACTGTGAATACAAACTTGGAAGACAGCTGCAATGAGCAGACGTAATTAAAAGTAACTCTTTTTGGATGAAATCGTTTCAGTGAAGCCACTCACGTCACGATTCCACCACTCCTGGCTCTGACTCTGCGCCCACTCACACCTCCATACAGAAGTAGCAGCCATTGCTCTACAGAAAGTCACAATTAAAAATTTGGCTCTCTTTCTCCTCGTCCTCGTTATCATCTGCTCATGAATTTGCTGGCTCCCACTGCACATCAACTTACACATGAAACCATCAGTGCTGACTTCAAGTGGTCTCTTTTACTTTCAAATAACAGTAAGCTGCATGTGATGTCTTTGTTTTTGTTCTTTTGTGCGTGCGAGTCAGTTCAGGACCGTGACCAGTTCACAATGGAACCTTGATAATGGCCATAAACACAAAACTCAAATCTGAGCAATTAATCCAAATTGAGCAATAACGCTTGCTGTCTGAACATAGCTAATGACTGAACATACAGATTTGGGGAAACAAAGTGAATTAGATTTTTCTGTTTTTTTTGTTTTCTTTTTATGTTTAATTTAATGTGTGCTACCAAGTCTTCTTTTTTTCCACCATTCAAACAGAAATGTCCCACTGACGTACAATAACTCTTCTGCCACAGAGTCCTGGTCAATATGGGCAGCAAAAAAAGAGTTCAAACCATACACTGTATTAAATAATAGACATATCTACGGTGACATCATCCATTGGTTTGTGGATTGCTATTTTGGAGCCTCAAGTTCGGCATTTTGGCTGTTGCCATTTTGGTTTTTTGGAGGCAAAGGTGACCATGTTTGGACAGGTGAGCAGAGTTGTGGAGGAGTGCAGGGGGTGGATCTGACTGCAACCCCTCGCAGACAACCTGTCACTAAAGCAGCTTGTCCTTAAATATGCGTAACTTTAAGCCTCAACCAAATGTAAATGGGTGAGTTATAGAGAATTAACACTCCGTACAGATGTCTTGAATGTTGAAATTAGCTATAGAGACAGATTCCACCCATTCAACGGCAGACACAAAAAAGCCGTCCTTTTATGTTGCCATTATTGCGTAATGTTGCTTGGCAGAGAAATGCAATGGGACAACAACACAAGTGAAGGGGTGCGACAGTCCGAGTAGGGCAGGTGGGAGGAGTGGTGGATGGCTCCAGCAACCACCGACTTTTACCCGGGAGGCCAGTGTTCATCTCGCATATAAAAAGTGTAAAGCCAAACCCTATTAGTTTTTTCTAAACCCAACCATGTGTGTTTGTTGTTTGAAAACAGATGTCAGTTCGCTGTGTTGTGCCAACGTAGTGCATTTATTTTTAAGAGACTGTATGCAAACTGTAAGTTTCCTGTAAAAACGGAAGTGTATTTTGAGTGCACACGATGCATGTAACACGCTGAAGTTGTTATTGGGTCCCAGAACATCAACAGCCAAAGCACCCAGGGTACTTTGCACATCAAATGTCGGCATGGAAAGTCCTTGACCAAACGTCAAGGTTGTGTGAGAATGTGTTGGCAGATACCGTTTTTTTGTACCAGGCTATCAACATGTTAATTTCTGCTGTAAAGTTGGACATTTTAACATGGAAGTCTATGTGGATGGACTCACTTATGGAGCCAGCCTCAAGTGATCATTCAAGAAACTGCAGTTTTTGTTACTTCTATTGACTTAATTTTTTCAGCCCTGAGGTTGCCACTTGCTACAAACAGGGACAGATAACATCACAAAAAAACATGCCAAAACACAACAGACACAAAACATTCACAAACTGGTTGCTAAAAGGAGTCATGAAAAATAATGGCACTCAGAAAAAGCAATAACACTGTTCTGTAAAAACTGACTTCAAAAATAACCTCTGAAGTTTGATTCCTGCTTACCCCGTGTCATTCAGGCCTGGAGTACTGTCAGCTCAATCCAATGGGAAATTTGACATTCCACAAAAATGTTTACCTCCATTTTGGGTACTGTCCAGGAAAACTAAATCTTTTTAGAGAAGATTTTCTGTCCATATAGGTCTGCAGGCACCACAGCCTGTGCTGTTACGCTCAGTGTGAGTCATTTGAGAAGCATCTTTATTCGGCTGTCGTGTCTGTCAGCATGAGATAAAAGTTTTGTTCTGCTTTTGTTTCAGGAAGTGTATAAGTGTGCCATATTGTTGTGTTTTGGGAGTTTGTCATGATGGCTGATGTAAAATGAGCTCTCCATATCTTCCACAGAGGCAACAGAAGAACAAGGACACAATTTGTCAGACTTTAAACTCAAACAGAAACTTTCTCACATGTACATCATTTTTATGTCCAATCACATCCTGTGTAGCTCTGATATACTTCCCTTATTCCCCCCTGTTGACATGAAGGCATGTTTGAATGCTTTCACAGATCACAGTCCCTGCAACTTAAAGTCACTCCCACTACTTCCCCAAAATGGTTATAGAGACAAAAGCCAGACCTTTTCCTTTGACAGGGTTCAAAAGATCACAGTTTATGTTTCCTCTTGCATTACATGGCTCTCGAAATTGTCTGGTTTTGGTGGTGCTGGTGGTAGGGGGGGATAGTGCGCTTCAAACACGATATAGGCTGGGGCTTATCATTGTTGACGCCACCGAAAAGGAAGCCGCTTATATCATCTTTGTTTTGCTCTGGCCCAGCTGTTTTTGCTCACCAGGTCAACCAGTTATCTGCTGATGCTGAGGATCTTTGATGTGTGAGGGGAGGCTTCGCATAGAGGAGAATCACTCTGGCACCGATGACCCCAAAACCCCACCTCCTATCAGCCCGCTGGAGTTCAAGTTTAAACAACTGAGAAGGATTGTTTTTGTTCCCTTTTCTTTTATTTATGGCTGCAGGGCATCTGTTCTCCAGTGTCTTACTCGCCAATGAAAACTGAGGATATTTAAGTGGGACATTTTGTGGCTGACCATAAGCTCTGGACATGAACAACTCTCCATTATGTTAATGTAGTTGTGTATAATTAAGACCAATCAGGAAAGCTTCATTCGTTATAAGTTTATACCAAAACCATCCCTGAACAATTACTTTAACAAAACAAGATTTTTAGGTCCTGCAGAGCCAACTCTATAAATTTTGTTAAGACAAAGTTTGTTGAACAGCTGGAGAGAATGAACAAACACTTGTTTTCTGAGAGATATTCACCACAGATTATGCCATTTGTACTTGCCTGAAGGTCATCCTGTGGTCGGCACTTTGCTTTTATGACCAATGAACACTTAATCCATCACAGATGAAGTGTTCCACTTGTTCCAGGGCCTTTCCTTTTGTTTGCTGTGTGCTAACAATGCTGCCAAACCTGAATGTTGTAATAAAGGCCATTCTTCTGCTCATTTTTACTTGTATTCTTTTTATCTCCACTTTTTCTCCGAGTAGTGTAAAACCCCACTCAAACTGTAAACCCATTTAATCTCCTTTTTTAATTACTTTTGTTGGAACTAAGCCGTTCTTCTCTGTCTCCTCTGTTAACTTAATAGCTTTGTTTCTTTGTCATTTTATATTACACAGCATACTTTTTAACATGTGTTTACTGCTTGAATGGATGACTGAGCACAGGCCCAGGGCGCCATTATGTTAGGGCCCCCCCTGGCCTTCACTTGCAAAATGTCACTCAAATTAGCACGTACCAACCAGGAAGAGTCTCAATATGATGACAGAGAAATGAAAAGTCCACAAAGAGATGCAAAGGAACTGCAAAGACATCCAGAATAACTACAAAAACTGGCAAAACAATCACAAAGACACACAAGACAACTACACAAGGATACACAAAGTGACCTCGAAGAGACACAAAATGACTACCACTCCCAGCTGGCCACTGATGTCATTAGACACATATTTCAGTCAAAAAGTTTAAAGTATTATATTTGGTGGTATGGCCCTATTCTGGGGCCTCTCTGCCTTTCCTAGGGCTTTGCAGAAAGCCTAAGGCGGAGAGAGAGCACACCTCCCTGCCCTTCAATGCGCCTTCTTGGAAAGCCTAAAGCAGGGACCGCAGCAGCAAAGAAAGGAATCATGTCATCTATCAGTTGACTCCCTTCCATCAATCAGCTGCTCCATCAGCTGATTGGGCTGTTTGAGCTGAGCTTAACATTGTGTCCTGCCTGAACTAACGCTACGCTAGATTTTTGGTTGAATTTAGGTTGTGACATAAGGTGACCAAAAACTAATTGTCAGGGCAAAGTCTAATACCAACACCAATTTGACATAGAATACTGACAACACATGACATTTATATGTTGTTGGTTTTAAGCTGTGTTGTTAATTTATTAAAATCCACTGTCTTCCAAACGTCTCATGTCAACGTCATCTTGATGTAGAATAACGACATTTAGTCACAAGGTATGGACAACAAAACCCAATGTCTGCAAAACATCATAATGCTAACCGCCACCATCTTTCTGACATCACGTTAACATCCAGTGCCAGCTGGGAAGAGACACAAAATTACTAGAAAAAGACACAAAAAGATGTGTAATGACAAGATATAGATGACACAACAACATAAAAAGGGGCAAAACCACCACAAAGTCTGTATGTCTTGCTCTTATGTGGGAGAGGTGGAGAGGCCTTTTGCATATCTGTGCCCAAGGACCCATTGTCTTATAATTCGCCCATGGTTTCCCATACAATATCCATACAGATCTTTAAAATCTATCCTTATCTAACTGCAGATGGATGCTGTCAATCTCTTGAGAATTAAAAACAAACAAAAGAAAAAAAGTGATATAGGAAAGGTGGAGGGTTTTTGATAAAGTGTGTGAGGATATAAATCAGGAGGCCTGTGATTAAATGCTTGTATATCTGCTGTAATGACTGTTGAACAAGCTAAAATACCGTGTGCGTCAGGCTGGACACAGCACAGGGCTGTAAATCACTGCACAGCTGGAGGTGAGAAATAGCAGCCTGACTTAGTGCAATGAAAAATGCACTATTTCATCACACTGACAACCCACAATTATAAGGTCCACTGAACTCAAGAGTCTGGGACTACTGCTTTGTCAGGCAGACTGGCTGAGAACCAATCAGGCTTGTTGTGACACTTTATACAGTTTATACCATCATGTTTAAATTTGGAAACATGACACCATTTGTTGATGCTTTTATAAACAGAGGAGTGTCAGGTCTTGGTGTTCTTTAAAATGTAAAGGTAATTAAAAGTCAGAGTGATTTAGGGTAAAGTATACACACAGTGAAACATTTTACTTCATCCAGGTAGTCAACACTAGTGTGAATCCTGAGATTTTCTTCATGTCTGTGAGGGTTACATCTCTCTTGATCTTTCCCTTTCTTTTTCACTGAGTTAGCAGGTAATGTGAAGCAAGATAGTTGGCTTCATTAGTAAAAATGAGTCACACCTGGTGGCTTTCAGGTGGATCTCACACACCTGCTCACTAATGAGGGGTGGAGTTTATAAAGGAGGATTGTTTGCTGGTGCTTCTTTTCTGTTGGCAGCCTGGGACAGCATGCACCTCATTTTTGAAAGAGAACAAATTTGTGTAAAGAGAAGGAAGATTTTAGGCTTCAAGATTTACGAGGTTAGTCATAATTTTAAAGGGGTGCCTTATTGGTTAGGGTTACTCATAGTTTGACTCTCCATTGCATGTAGACCAGGTATAAAACCAACCCAGACTCAATGCTGCACACAACTGCAGCCCAAACCCAGCCCATACCTTACATAAGCCTGATTCCTGACAAAATACTTCATCTGTATATGTAATGTGCTGCAATTAAAACATGCGTTGAGCAACTTTAAAGGAAGCACAGAGTTAAGCCCATGTAATGAGTGGGGGTATAAGACAGAGAAGCTGTGAGCTATACTGCCGGCCAGGAAGCACTAAAAAGAGCTGAATGTGGCTAAAAGCTGCAAAGAGGTGCAAAGTGTGGTGGTAATTCCCAGTACGCCTGGAATTAACTGACCCTTTCATATCACACCAAGTCATTTAATTCACATGAATAAAAATTACTTAAAGGATGAAAGTTGAGACTTTGGCAAATAAGCTTATACACTTACTTGCTGAGAATCAAATGACAAGATCAATACCACTCCGGTCTGTGCATTACTGAGTATGGAGCTGGAACCAGGAGGCAATTAGCTTAGTTTACCATAAAGACTGAAAGAGAGGGGTGCCCTCTAGCACACCTGGTAGAGCAGGTGTCCCATGTACAAAAGGTTATGTCCTTGCTGAGGACATTTGCTGCATGTCACCCCCCCTCTGTCTCCCTCTTTCACACTATATCTGTCCTATCAAATAAAGGCAAAAAGCCCCCCAAAAATATCATGAAAAAATAAAAAAGAGAGAAAATAAAAGGCTGACAGAAAAGTCTTAAAAAAAATCTTTCAGCGCCTCCAAAGCTCACAAACAAACACTCTTATCAATTAAATAAAAAATCCATACACATACAGAAATGTAAAAAAAAAAAAAAGTGGTTTTAAATGTAGTTATGCATTTGGTCGTGTGTGTGTGTGTGTGTGTGTGTGTGTGTGTGTGTGTGTGTGTGTGTGTGTGTGTGTATCTGTCTTTCTACAGTTAATCTGGACTACAAACATTAACCTAATATTTTGTGTGCACATTTATGACTGTTTGCTCAATGACCTCTCGAGGTTGCAGTTTACTTTTATAACGTCATTGACTGATGACTCCTCACTCCTCCTAACTGGGCCAATAGAGGCTGCATGTCTTCCTGATACTGTCCTAGCTAAAAACAAGAAGCCTTACCTAGTCTGTTGTGGGCTACATTCTGACCTTTGTCATGGCTCAAAAACTGAAATCCATTTTAAAGTTTAGTCTCATTTTGAACCTAGAGCATCTGCAGGTTAATTTAATACCAGAAATGCTATAATGCACTCAAGTTAGGGACATTATGAGATGAGTAAATCCCTGTTTTTGATGTCTTCACCTCCATCTTGACTATACGGGACCAGGGAGGGACAATTCCATCAGGTGCAGCTTTCCATGGTCCACCTGCAACGCCGTTATATTCCATTCTCTGCACGACTTGCAGATTGTGTAGTTTTGTTTTGGTTTTTTTTTTTTTGGGTCTGTTTTAATTGTGTTTATTGTTATTATTTTCTACTTTGTTGTGCTGGAGCAGACCACAATGAAACAACACATCCAGGGACAGAGTACCTCACCTGGTATGGGGACTCCAGGGCCCCCCTTTGGAGCCAGACCTTGGGAGGAAGCTCGCCAGCGAGTGTGTGGTGGCTGGGCCTTGGGCCATGGGGCCCGGTCAGGCTCAGCTCAAATGAATAAAATGGAGCCGCCACCCTGTGGGCCTGTCACCTGCAGGGACTGGCATCAGGGCTGGGTGCAGTGTGTGCCGGGTGGCAGGCAGGGGTGGGGACCAGGGCATGCTAACCTGTGGTGTTGCAGACTGACTCTGGCGGGGAGGGAGGCAGCCAGAGCTGGTGCGGGAGGTGGAGCGATACAAACTAGATACAGCTGGGCTCACCTCTACATGCAGCAATGGTTCTGGAACCAAATGCCTAACCCTAACCCTTCCCTGGGGAACGAGATGGTTGCCTTGATGCGACTGTGAGTCGCTGAGAGGAGGACTGAACGGATGTTCGGAGTACCCGGTCTTATTAAAGTCTTTGGTAGATATTCTGGAAAGAGTACTGACTGGGGACTCTATAGTTCTCCTGGGGGACTTTAACGGTCATGTGGGCAACGATGGAGAAACCTGGAGGGGTGTGATTGCCCTGTGGAGTAGCCTACAATCAAAGTTAATGTTGTTCAAAGTTCTGTTATGCGGCGACTGAGTCCAAAATAGATGAGGCGTGTATTTTTCTTAGCTTCTGGGAGCCTCTGAACGAGTTTGCTGGAATTAAAAGAATTGTCTAAGGTGGCGGCAATCAGCTCAGGCTGCTGCTTCACTTCCTGGCTTAGAACTGAACTCCACTGAGTTTACTGTTTCGGTTTTGTGCTGTATTTCTTGGCACACATGGCCAGGTGCTGTCACTTCCTGTAGTCTCCAAGGTCTAATTGCAACCTCACGGTGATGACACCTGTGTGATAATTTTTGTTGATAGCAATCTGTTGACATGTAGGTTAATATATGCAGCAATATTTCTCAGCACTTAACTCATACTCTGTCAAGTGCTTGATAGATTTTTAAGAGTGAACATTTATCATGGATTTTATTAAAGCCAGTTAAACTTAGATATCTTTGTTATGAATTTATGTGAGCATAAAGACTTTTGAAGATAAAAAGTGAAAATATTTACCGAAGCTTTAGATGTGCAGAAATCTACAGAGCACACTCAGAGCATCAGACAAACATAAAAGTGGCTGTAATATAGCACAGTGACAGATTTTTAAACAAAGTGTGCGAATGCCGGAGGCTTCGCAGCACTGCAGCTCTGGCAACGCCACAAGCTACGTCTGTATGTCAGGCCATCCATCAGTCTTCATTCCTCTCCTCTGCTTCCGCCTGGCTTGGATTAGCTCCCATGAAGACAGGATGCTATACCCTCCACCTTCTTTGAATAGCTTAAAGCCTTTTGATGTGGGTTCAAATGTGAGAAGAGATCAAGAGATCAAAAACGTATTCGCATCCAAGAGATAAAGCTGTCGGTCATGTCTGTCCGTTGAATCTGACAGAGCAATAGAGAGGCTATGTTGTTGGCTCGGTGATAAGGTTGCACGGATTTCAGCGGGTGAGACTAGACAGCTTGGCTTGTACGATGGTAGGGTGTGGTCCGAGCTGATCAAATCCGTGCAAACAGCTATTTACATACAAGAAATTCCTTCAGCAAAGGGGATAAGCCAAAAGGAAACCAGTAATTCTGAAAGTGATTGTTCTCCTCCCAGTGCTTTGAAGTGTTTGGCCGGTGTCTGCTCATGTCTTTAATGTGACGACAACAAGGATGGAGCCTTTCCAGAGATTAGCCAGTATCAGGTTCAGCATCATCTAACCCTCTCACAACTTACCGCTGAAAGACATCCAAGTGTTTTTTTTTATGTTTGTTTGTTTTGGAAAAATGACAGCACAAGATTTTAATTTCTAAAATTAATTCATAATGCACAGTTATCAAATATGAAGGAGGAAAAACAGCTTTCAAGGGACATGATTGCATGTTTGAAGGCTGTATCGAACGTCCTTTGAACCTATATTTTCCTCCAGGGTATTAACCTTTTGAATGTTCACAGTAAATGAGAAAACCCCCTTTGACTCGATTAAAACATTGCTCCAACAAAGCCCTAGACAACATTTCATTTCATAAATGACTGCATAAAAATTCCCAGAATTCTTAACTCAAACAGATTTCATGATAATTACATACTGAGGCTGAGTGTGTGTAACATTGGCAGGAAAAGATCTTCCTCCCCTTGTGTACTCTTGCCAAAATATACACACAAACTTCACAAAAATGTATTTTGTCCTAGATGGTGTATATTCTCAGAAGAGCTTATTTGGCTTTAAATACAGTTATATTCCATTAAATCCTTATCACCGAACCCACAAAGAGACCATCAGAAGGCCTCCTGTCGAGTTCATCTTATCTTTGCCGACCAGAGATTCATTTAACGCAGAGCTTAACTTCAAATGATTTTTGAGAAGGATATGGTGACCAGAGAGAAGGGGTCATCCTCTCTATTCAGCTGTGACACTTTCATGTAGGTTAAACAGCTTACAGCACCCTGGTATGGTGCCCTGCCTCTGGCGGCACAGACTCGGCTGTCTGTGGATACAAAGAAAGACAGAAAGGGGGATTTAATTAAATGCAGGAAGAAGGCCATTCTGTCAGTTCCTTGTAATCCTCGTGCTCCTTAACTCATGAGTTGTAATCGGGCAGCAGCATCGACCTCGCCAAACATTCCTTGAATACTGAAGCTTCTGTGTTTTGGTGGGTAAAGTTAAAAGACAGAGGACAAGCCAGTTGGCTGCATAAATGGCTTGAAAGAGGATAGTTTGTTGGTCCTTGGCCCAACAGAAAAAAAAGAACAGTAGGGTTTCCAAATTGCCTTTTACAGTACATGAACAGACTGCTTGCATGGCCTGATAGCATTAGGAATTAAGGTGGTACTGGTAGATGGACTCAAATGCAAGATCAAGATCAAATGCCTGTTATCGTCTTTACAAACATAGGAGGAGAGTATTATTAACTTTTGTGTTTGTCCTCCTCCTGATAAAGCATGGAAGCAACAGAAGGCTTTTATTTAGACTGAATTAAAGACGTTTACACCATAAATCAATCCAAAAAAGATCCACTACAATGCAGGAAATTAAGTGTTTGACACTCAAGGTTTCCTGAGGGAGGACCCCAAACCCCCAGTTTCTCAGTGTTGTAATGAAACCTACACTCTACACTCTAATTCTAAAACATGCATTTCAAAATGGATGCTAACATAATTAAAAAATTATTTTTATCAGTGGAGCAATATACTCCAGCAGCATATTAAATAAAAGTGGATGGTGCAACCGGCGGCACAGTGGTGTTCCTCATACGCACCAGCTGGCTGGGGCCCTTCTCTGTGGAGTTTGCATGTTCTCCCTGTGTTATTGTGGGATTTCTCCAGGTTCCAAGGCTTCCTCCCACAGTCCAAACATGCAGGGGTGTGAATGTGAGCGTGAATAGTTGTCTGTGTCTTTGTGTCAGCCCTGTGATAGTCTGGCGACCTGTCCAGGGTGTATCCGGCCCCTCGCCCAATGTCAGCTGGGATAGGCTCCAGCACCCTCTGCGACCCTGAACAGGATAAGCGGTTACGGATAATGACAGAGGATGGTGCAACAGGGTGCAACACAGCTATGATAGCTTCCTCCATTTGGGCTCCCGCCAGCTCTCCATTCCCTCGAGGTCAGCACAGTTTGCTATTGATCAACAGCCTGAATTCACCAGTCACCAAAGTTATACTCAACATAAAAAATGTGCACAGATTTACTGTGCGTCATGCTCATAACTTATAGAATCAAATAAATGTACTTATGTTTTATTAGCAGTAGTGGTTCTTCTGACAAATTTATTTTGTACTATAAAAAGCTTATAGGTCTAGTATGTAGGATTTAGTGACATCTAGCTGTGACGTTGGAGGTTGCAACCAACTAAACTTTTCCCATGTGTCAAGCGTGTAGGCTCCTCTTTCTACCTGAGACTCTGGACTTTCGTCCATGGATGCGTTTTTCTTCGATGATCTGATTGGTCAGAGGTTTGGATGTTGACAGGCTGAAGTTACCCTGAAGTTAACCTGCTCCGGAGCAGATTAGCTGTTCAGCATAAGTTGCCACGGTGATTTATCCCGGTAAAAAGAGAACCAGCTTCATAGTACTGAAAATCCAGAGTTAACCCTGAAGTTATCTTGCTAACTTCAAATCCTGCTTCGTAGTACAGGCCTCTGCTCTGTATGTAGACATAAATACACTATACACACAAATACACACATACTAATGAAAACACATGCTATTTCATTTTTGCCAATATGTCACCCTAAATCCTGCACACTGGATCTTTTTAGCAGTATATAGTAGGTACTGGTCCATACATAAATCTGCTTCTTGCTCAGGAAGATAGATTTTCTTTTTCATTACATAGACATTTTAAAACCATTCCTCTGGTTAATAGGCTAATGAGTCAAAAAGAGGATGTGGAAAAGTCAACTTTGACCCTGATTGGATCTCTAAAAGAGACACAGTGTTACAGAATTATACATTTTCATTGACAGGGCAGCGCTAAAGTTCACATCAAGCATATTGCTCAACATATTTCAGCCTTGTGTTGTGCCAGAGGGAGCAGAGGTAAATGGGAGAATTTCAAAGTGGGTTGTACCTACAAATCACAGAGATAGTGGGCGCAATAGTAAATCTTGTAGATGTAGAGTTGAAAAATGTGACTCCATCTGCCCCGCAGTGGAATGCAGCGTTGTCTACGATAAGAGTAAGGTCTCGCTGGAAAGCCTGAACATGCCATGGGGGCAGAGGCCTTGGAACCATTGCTGATCTAATGATACGCTACACTTTTACTTTGCACGTCTGCCAAGAGTGAGTGAGAGATAGAGAGGGAGGGAAAGTGTGAAAGAAAAATCCCCTGCTTAGAAAACCCTCATTTAGAAACATGACTGCAGCGACACAGAATATTTCAGCCTGGAATAAAATGTCTGTGTGCAGCAGAATTATTTTACTGTAGCTGCAGCACTTCACAAAGATCCTGAGTTTGTTGTGGAGTAGATTTTGGATTCAGGTCACATGAGCACTGCCATGAATCTCAAACGAAATTCTAATGGAAACTTCACCTGCCATTTATAGTCAAAACTAATTACAGAACATGAATAAAATCCGTCTCTAATCTGGAATAATAATGAAATAAAGGCCAGCAATGTGTGTCATGTGACCTATTTCAGTGTCAGCCATGGCTGCCAAGTATAGCTTACCAACTACAGGTAACATAGAGTTCAAGGATAATCTGGGGATAGCAGAGGTTTTATAAACTCTCAGTGTGCTGTGTTTGTCATAACATTCCCAAAAGCCTTGACAAAATAACGCCTATGGTTCGAAAATCAGCCTGGAGCAATTGAAAGTAAATTGATGTTTTTCTTTGGACAGTGTCAAAGTCTACAGCTCTGAAGATACTCAAAATGCAATCAAATTTGGCATGTTTATAAAGGCTTGCAAACTGTTGTCGGATACTACACTGTAAGCTAATGCCTCTGCACTCACTATGACTCAAGTTTTTTCCCATGTGGTGGTTTCTACTGCATCTTGTGAGATGCAGTGATAGGAAGTGAAAGGAAGGGATGAACTGCATCAGACTAATTGATGACCAAATGCAGGGAGGATGCACTAGACAGTAGGGCTGCCCTAACCAAAGGTTAGTCGACTAGAAGCGTCATTAGTTGGCAAAATTTCATTAGTTGCTTAGTCACAGAAAAAAAAATGCAAAACTCTATTAGGAGCTGCACCTTGTCAAAATAAATCAAACCCTATACAACTGAACCATGTAGGAATTTAATTTGAAAGGACAGACACAGGAAGAGGCCGCACTCAGCAGTCAGACAGGAGTCAGGTTAATTTCCAGGGCTGGTAGCTGCAGTTATTCCACATGCTGGTTAATAACATGTCGGGCAGGAAATCCAAAGTGTGGGATCATTTTGAGAAGGTGAAGGACCAACCCAAGGTGATATGGAAACTCATCTTCATTGGTCGACTACAAACATGACGTATCATCTGAAACATGGAAGTAGCTACATGCCCATTAGCCACTTAGCACAATCATTACTGCTTTGCTGACAGCGTCATTGACAGGCGGCTCGCTCAGTGTGTGACGTGCACTTGTAGATCAAATATAGGCCTATACTAATGAAGGTTCATTAGTACGGTTTTGTATTTCTCTGTAATGTAGCACAGTGTTAACAATGTTACTGATACTATTCTTTCTCACACCTTCAACTCAAACCACTGTGTTGCCTCGCCCAAAATATATCATTTAATAATTACATTAATATTGTAAACGTGCAGGTGACTAGTCGACTAATGACCCTAAATGACAACTACTGGTTGACTAGGTTGGGGGCAGCCCCACTAAAGAGCAGTAGGTGGTGAAAATTTCTCAGGTTCTGCTGACTGTGTGCATTTAGCCTAGTATCTAGAAGAAAATGTTGGCATTGTATCATTCTGCAGACAACAGATGTGTTACATTTTTACATTTCACATGTATCATATCAACATTTCTTAAGCTCTGAATACATGTAGATAAGCTGACTTTGCCATTGCAAGGTAGAGTTGATGATGGATGGCATTACATCTATTTGAGGAGGCTGCCAAGGTGCAGACCAACAAACAACAAAAGCACTTGTTTTTAGCGAGACATTGGTGGCATTTCCAGCTGTGAGTGGGTATTTTAAGCCCAAACACGATCTTTTCCTAACCGTAACCAAGTGGTTTTTATGCCCAAACATAACCACAAATTCACAACAGCATATATACGTATATTTCAATATATCTGGTACAAAATAATGTAAAAACGTTACATCACATTTACACATTTGCATTCAGAGCTAAATGCTTTTAGTCAGAAACCCTCTCTCAAACATGGAAAATTTGATTTCAACTCCAGCAGACTGCTTGCATAACAGGGGGAAAAAATTTAATGAATTGTGTTTTTTTCTAACCCCATTTATTTAGGAATCTTTTCTCTCCGTGGGTTGGACAGCTGAAGTATACAGCCGTGTGTTGCAACAAATGTCTGCTTTCACTTTCCAAGAAAAGGACTTCTTAAATCATTTTTTATAACGTTTTCTGCATGAAGAAATCTGTTTCTGTCATTCTGCAGTAAAGGGAAACAGATTTTAAACAGATTTTGCCCTTTAGTAAGATCTTAAAGGTCGTGCTGTTGGACATTAACTTTCTAATTTCCACTTAATACTGTCAAAGTGCTGCTGAACTGAAGGTCGGGGCATGCTTAAAATGAACCAGTGTTTACAGCTGTTCCAAATGGCCACGCTCGAAGGCAGGGTGAAATGCTTGCCATCATAGAAAAGGTTAAGATGCCACGAGTCTTGCTAATTCCACATCGGAAAGGTGTGGGAGGAGGGGGTTTCAGAGACTGTTTCGAAGGCCCAACAAGCACTTTGTCTGAAGCATACTGATGCCTCCATCGATTTAATCTAAAACCCTCTACTTTCCTCAGACATGACAACAATTGTAAGATGTTTACTCATGCAGTTGCTGATGAACGTCTGTCACAAAACTCTTTATTTACCTTCCAATTTTGTCAATCTGTCAGCTTTTGTGGCTTCTGTGGGAAACCAGGGTAAATATAAAGCTATTATTTACATATTTCCTGCCAGTCATCTCACAGTCTGTGAGTTTAACCAAAACACTGTGGGTCTGCTCGCTGCCGATTTGTTTCCTGTTGATATGTACAATATAAGCGCTTAGTATGGGGATCAATGATGCTCGGCCAGCTGAAAGCAATAACTCCAGTGCGAGTGGAAAACATTTTAGGGACTGCATCATTTTGTGGCATAATCAGACCCAAAGGGAGTGTTGTTGATTATGTCAACGCTGCGTATTCACTGACAAACACTGCTGAGTTGGAATTTTGATGGGCGACTCAAAGATTTATGAGACTACATATCTTACACAAGCACATTCAACAGAAGAAACCTGCTCTGTAAGCTGCTTGATTAGCGAGCAAACTTGGCAGGATGTCTTGAACTCAACACAGCTGGTGGCAGTTTAAGATCCAGTCCTCTCTACTTTGCACAAACTAATCTTGAAGCAAAACACTAGAACAGATAGCAGTGTTTTCCCTCCACTTTCACTGTCCTGACCCAATGGATTAAGACTGAGTAGCCAGTGTAACAGTGGCCTGACCCTCACCACTCTAAAAACAGTCAAATGTTATCAGGCTCTTAACAGAAGCTTTGCCCAGGGGCATCACCGGGGATTTTTGGGCCCCATGGAAAGATAGCACATTGGGCCCTCCACCACAGGCCATGCCAACTGTAACCACACCTCCAGAGCCCAGTCGACCCATTCAAAGCTTAAAATAACTCCACCTTTGAAGGCTTGCAACTCACTTATAGTCTAATATATACTCTACAGTATTTACTGACAATGAGTTGTGAAAATATAACATACAACATTCTGCACACAATTTACTGTTTGCTGCAAGACTAAAACACAAGAAATGTGCTAAAGGTC
The DNA here is from genome assembly GCA_019142605.1 of Cephalopholis sonnerati. NCBI lineage: Eukaryota > Metazoa > Chordata > Actinopteri > Perciformes > Serranidae > Cephalopholis > Cephalopholis sonnerati. Next base: position 23,822,286 of record JAGQAX010000005.1, on the reverse strand, counting down.
ATCTTTCACAACCATCCATCCATTTTCGTAACTGCTTATCCTCTTGGGGGTCGCCGGGGGGCTGGAGCCTATCAAAGCTCACACTGGGCGAGAGGCAGGGTACACCCTGGACAGGTCACCAGACTATCACAGGGCTGACACATAGAGACAGACAACCATTCACACTCACATTCACACCTACGGACAATTTAGAGTCACCAATTAACCTGCATGTCTTTGGACTGTGGGAGGAAGCTGGAGTACCCAGAGAAAACCCACGCTGACACAAACTCCACACAGAGGGGCTCCCTCCTGGGATTGCTAACCACACTACTCTTTTACAGTTTAATGTAATTTTAATGGTAAAATTCTTGAATGGAAATTTCTTAAATGTTAATTTTTTTTCATAAATAAGAACTGCCAAAATACAAACCACGTCATTAAAATAAATCACACAAACAATTGTAAATTAAAACACATCTTCAAATGAAAAAAGGCACAAAATATAACTTCAACATTAGTTACAAATCCTCAGTTTCTCTTCCAAATCAGTCACATTCCACTTCTTCAAACACGACTAACTCCATCAGTAAGTTCCACCACATCTTTTCCAATGTTGTTCTTTACGTTTTCAGTGACAGACAACATCTCTGCATCACTTATTCCTGCAAAACTGATCAGTAAATAAATGCATACATGGATTAACTGCAGTGGTAGCTCGTGAAATTTCTTTCGGGGGGGGGGTCTGCTATACCAAAAATCTAACACTCTTGCTGTTGATACAAAAATATAACCATAATATAATAATATTATCAATATAACAATTATCATAATCATGTTATTGTATTGTAGTATTGTGCTGTATTCCATGAAAGTATTGTTCATGTCACTGTCTAAAGTGACATTAATCAAAACGATATAAAAAAATCTGACTGAAAATATTGTTTGTGTTATGGCAACTGTCCAGCCTCAGTGTGTCCTTACAGAATGGTTCTAATGATATCCTACAAAAATACACACAACAGTTCACATGATATCCTATGAATTAATGTCCCATGAATGACGCAGGCTGTTCTCATAGACTGTTCGTATCTCTTCCTATAAAAAGTAACGCACCCATATTCGTACATGTCATTGTCATCATGAGTCAGTAATTTGTCCATAAACCAGCTATTTTGGAAGGCTGCTGTCATATGACTAATGGGCTGACAAGAGTAAATAAGGAAGTGGTTTTGAGCAAACTGTAAGAGGGCAAGTTGGTGTGGTGGGTGGATTACAAAACAGCAGGACTATACCCAGGAGGCGAGTTTTTGTAACCATGTAAACTTTATATAATGAATAAATATAATATATATAGTATATAATAAATACAGATATCTACATTTGTGGAGAAACTCTCAAAAGTTAAACTATTTACACTTAGTGTTACATATTCACAGCAGGAACTTGCATGTCCCAGAGTAAGTTGTGGCTATTCAGAGGATCAGTGTTTTGGCACGGAGCTGAGTAGATCTGCCCTCCATAACTGTGACAGAGAACATTTCTTTAAGGAGTCCGTACATAACTGACTGTGAAAATTTCTGTAAGAACTGCTTTTTTTTTGGCAATGGGATGGCGAGCACTTGATCAGAAATATAACGCTTTCCACTTCCATGTTTACAGGTACGTTAACCCCTCACTGACCTTGCAGCCATTTGGTAAGTAACCTTAGTTTTACATCAGGACAGGGTTCAAGAGGGCAGACAGGACCAGATGGGTTAAGGGTCAGCCTGCTGATTTCACGCTCTAATTTAAACTGTCACACACACGTTACAATCGGAGACAACCAGAAAGGAAACCTGAAGCAAAGTTGTCTTTGATTGTTTTTCCTTTACAAGCCTCAGAATGGCCTGTGACCCAGCATGTGTGTAACTGTAGCAAACCACTGAGCAAAACAATGTGGACACAAAGATTCTCTGGAGAGAAGCTATTGTGAAGTACTGCTACATAACTGTTTCTTTGCACAGATTTGTATTTGAGAGTATTTTGATCTGTGTACCATAATTATATTAATGAGAATGTGGTAGAGAGGGAGGGAGCTCGGGGTAGAGCCGCTGCTCTTGTGTATGGAAGGGTCAGTGGAGGTGGTTTGGACATATGATCAGGATGCCTCCTAGGCACGCCCCGTTGGAGGTATTCTGGGCACGTCCCACTGGTAGGAGGCCCCGGGGCAGACCCAGAACACACTGAGGGGATTACACATCTCATCTGGCCTGGGAACACCTCAGGGTCCCTCAGGAGGAGCTGGAAAGCATTGCTGGGAAGAGGAACGTCTGAAATGCTTTGCTCGGCCTGCTGCCCCCGCGACACGACTTCGGACGGATGGATGGATGGATGGATGGATGGATGGATGGATGGATGGATGGATGGAGTTAAGTGTGGACACTGAAAAAAATGACCACCTCTTCAATGATGTCTAAGACTGAATGCATTTGTTCAGGAATGAATGGGTGGTAATTAAATTAAAGTGCATCCTGATCATCAACACAACTTTTGTGTAATGTTACGGTGGTGGTAGCAGTAGGTGAAGTCTGACACTGTTCCGTAAATCAAAACCTATTATATGCATTTATCCACGTGTCAAGTGTAAATTTTGCTTTATTTATGTTGCTTAGCCTGAAAATGCTGGAATGACCATGTCCATGTAGCTGAGCGTTTCAAGTTGCATTAAATGATTTTTTTTACACTACTTAAAACTTAAAAAATAATCTACACATTCCTAACCCTTGGGATGTTTTCTATTTCTAAAAAAGGCTATAAATTCAGTAGAAAAACACATTAGTCACATTTACAGTAAAACTGTAATACTAAAATAACACCACTCAAAGCACAGCAGAGATAGCATCACATTTGAACCAGATCTGAGGAACTCTCCGTGGACCTAACCACCCGCAGGCTCGCAGCCTCCCACTTTGGCCCACCCTGGACACTTCCTGTCGGGCCACTCCTCTCTTCTTTAGTTGTGGGGAATGCTGGATCTCAGCGGAGTCTGTCAAAGTTGCACTTAGGCAGCCTTGCTTGGCGTGATTGTGGCGAAGCTTGGAGAAGTGGAAGTGGGTTTGATGTTATCAAAGGTCCTGGTTGATCGGGGTTGGGGGGTTGGAGTGTCTGGAACGTGGGCAGCAGCCCTCTGTCTAATGACCCTCTGTCGGCTGGTAATTGTTGCCTTGGCTTATGCTCAAGCCTTTGTGCGTTCCAGGAGCCAGCAGTCATGATCAAAGTTGTTCTTAACCTAGCAATACCTTAATCCCCTCGGTAATAAACAAGGCTCGGTGACAGAGGCCGCTCTGGTTTCACTGTGGATTAAAGCGGCCCTCCAAAGCTCCAGCTTCTTTATTGATATCCTGCGTTGTGCCTTTAGCCAGACAGAACTCTGGAATTTGCTCAGCCCGATCAGCAATCAAGTCCCACCTGGATCTGAGCCATGTTGGTTTGCCACTCATGTCCTATAATGACCAATGATGGATACTCTGGTTAGCAGAGGGACTTCTCAGCTTTACACAGGGTCTCTCTCATCGATAAGATGAATGGAGCTATTCTTTATTCTCTATCCTATCATCTGAGATGTGATAGGATACATGTTATCTGTGCGGGATTACAGATGGATCGAGGCAATCTCATAAGAACTTCAGCAAGACGTTTAGCCATTCCATAGATTCCACTGATACCTGTGGAGGGTATGGTACTATGGAACAAAGGTATATGGTATATAGATGGAGAGGTGTTCCCAGTGAAAAGCTGTCTGTCAGGGTTTGATCATCAACTCACTTTTTTTCTCAGGAAGGTACCATTGCTTTTTAATTTAATCATTGTCTAAGAGATGTTTAATGATTCAGACATGCTGTCTCGTGAATTAGTATTTAAGTGAAATGATGATTTTCCAATGTATGCTGTGAACTCTTGAGTAAATCTGCAATGGTGGTGCCTACCATGCTGTCACATAACATTTCTGAAGTCTAGAAGAGATGCACCATTAAATTATTTTAATGTGGAGGGCTAAACCAGAAGTAACCAACTCAACCAGAGGAAGTTTGCCACTTGACTAGCGAAGTCTTTAGTGTATTTGCTCTGTGGGCCTGAAGTTCAAAGATCTGGGTTATTTTGCACCAGGACGTTGAATTTTTCTGGCTTCATGTGCCACTGAGAACCTTTCATACGAATGAACAGGCCACCACCTCCAACTATTGTAACCATTTCTCTTTATACATCCATGAACACACCTGATTGTCCAACTAAAGTGTCAGCAGTTGAGTTACATTTTGGGTAATGTGGACACCAGGTTTTGACAAGGAAGAAAAATGCATGGAATAAAATAGACAATGACTTTGGTTCTGCTGCATCGATTAATAACTTTTTAACTGCCCATCATGAGTTGGACAGTATTAGAGGACTGCAGTGCCTAAATCAGAGGACTAATCTTTTAAACAGCTCCTTGCTGCAGACTTGGCTCTGGCTACCAGCTCACAATGCAGCGGTGTCTAAAGAAGTGTTAAATTACACGTTTCATTACGAAGAGAGTGCCAGTGTGTTGAAACAGTGTGACTCTCACTGTAGCTCTCACTTCTCTCTCGTCATACTGTTGGGTGCCCTCAACAAAGCAACATAATCTTAAACTGTTTAATCAGAGCTCCTTATTGGACAACAGAGGAGTTGTTGGTTGTACCAGGCAGCTCCCAGATGGAATGTTTGTAACTGCAGGAATAAGGGATGAACCAGTGCTGATAGGCAAAATTCACCCAAAATCTTTTCATTCATACATTAAATTTGAAACTATATCTTTCCAGCGTTATTTGAATCTGTAAAAATGCCCACCAATCAAAAATCTTTCAGTGACACAAGCCTGTTTTTGGTAGAAGCCCAGTAGATTTTCCTTTCCACAGTGTAAACATGTTATTGTGGAAAGACAGTGCTTCAGCAAACACATGCTCACTCACTGGCCATCCGACGTGATTGACAGCGGTGGTGTGAGCACAGGCGCCAATTTACGACTGCGAATGTCACACAAATATTCCACAATGTCCTGAGTGTCGCCACAGTGTTCCTCTGTGGAATATGTGGTCTCTCTCTGTCCCATAAACCAAATGTGGCTATTGTCAACAGAATTTTGATATTTCCCATGATACCTACAGTACCTCTGGCAAAGATTGTAGATCGTGAAACAATTTCCAGAACTTAATTGTGTTAGGGACAAAGCATGTGAACAGCAGTGTAAGCAATAATAAATAGAGGGATAGAGTTACAGGTAGATATTGGGGGAGAGGGGGGTCAGCTGGGACATTTTTGTGAAATAACCTTCCATTACTCACAGACTACTTGAACAGTCATAAAAATAAGTTGATACTTAAACAGGTATAGGTGTCTGACAACCATTTTTTAGAGCCTACCCCAAATTCTGCCTCCCTGGGACAGTTGGGACAGTGGGTACAGGGTTGGTTTTGACACCTTGACCTGGGCTACAAAAATATACTTAAAATAGAAAAAAATTATTATAATTTAAACACTTTATATTTAATGTCTAATATAATATGATGTAGCTAACATAGCTACATGTAGCATACATATTTATGTAGGCTATTAATTTTGTGGGCGGCACTGTGATAAAGTGGTTAGCATTGTCATCTCACAGCAAGAGAGTTCCTGGTTCAAACCCTGGGGTGGGGTAGCCCTTCTGTGGATAGCTGTGTTTTCTCCAAGTACTCCGGCTTCCTCCCATAGTCCAGAGATATGTAGGTTCGGTTAATTGGTGTCTCTAAAGCCCTGTTTCCACCAAACACTTTCAGTGTGGTACCTTTGGATCCAAAATTAACCCTTCAGACATGGTGCCTAGACCCTAGGTCTACTTAGCATTTCCACTGCAAACAGTACTGTTAAATGTGGGCGGTGTTGTTGTCACTCACTGCTGTGTTTAGTACTCACTGTACTTCCTCCTTTATCAGTCTGCACCTTGTTTATCGTCCACAGAATGAGGCTGCACACCAACATCTTCATAACAAAATAAAACAGGCTGCAGTGAGAGTCTCTCTCCATGGGTTATTAAAAAATATTTGTGCATATAGTCCTTCTAAGGCAAGCTCAGGGGTTTAGTGTGCTGTAGCCCACAGGACGGACACTCCGCTACACCTTTTTTTTTTCTTCAACTGAGGCTTTGGGTATATGAAGTTCACATAACCCAGTCAAAATTAATAGATATAAATGCCTGAAGCTCCACTCATTACTAAAAGTGCATATCATATAAAAACTTGAGTAATGGTCAAAGCTGTCACAATGAAATTTAAGGTTCATTGATGGATTCACGCTGTCACCTCATACATAGAGTAACATTACAAGTTAACCTTCTACCATAAAAGTTGCCAGCAGTCAGCCCAGTGAATTAAGTTATTTTTTTTCTCAGACTACAGCTGCTGCAAGAAGCCACATAACATCCTTTCATTTTATAGTTACAGATTACAATATATGTAAAGCTCTCCACAGAATGAGCAGTGGTTACATGAGCCTCAAAACCAGCCACAGCTCAGCCCTGAGCAGAGTGACCGTCCTCTATTGACCAATCAACAGACTGCAGTGTTCACAGCTCCACCTTTTAGTACCAGATCTGTGTGCTAGGTACCCCAACAGAGAGGGGGACCAAAAATGGGAAGATACATAACAGTTCCATTGGTACCATCCACAACCTTTCACAGTGGAAACGGAAAAAAAGCGTACCAAACTGAGCTGTACTGTACTGTATGGCTTAAGTGTCAGACCTGTCATGGTCTGGCGACCTGTCCAGGGTGTACCCCAGCTCTAGCCAGCTGGGATAGGCTCCAGCACACCCGCAACTCCTAACAGGATGAGCAATTGTGGAAAAAAAAGTGAGTATTAAGTTTGTTGCACTTGCCAAAAAAATAAAATAAAACAAAAAAAGTCAATAACAACAACTTGAGAAATTGAAAAATAGCTAAATTGTTGAACTCTGCACATTCAAAATATGCCTTGCGGTTGACATGTGCCACTGTATGAATTTCAATGCAGTAAACATTCGCTCACTGACTTCACAGTGGGTCTTAGTCAATTAGGAGAAGCCTTTGTCTGGTTTTTGTCCACATTTTGCTGATTTGTAACAAGGTAGGAGCTGCAGGCCCACAGCAGATAGATGATATGAGAAATACAGCACATGCATAGATACAGACATACTGCAGACAGTGTACGTCTCCACACCAGCCACAGCACTGGACACCTGTTTTCACTTACACAACATACCAGTATCCACTTGCTTAAGCCAATAAACAGTTTGAGTGAATTATTGTACTGTAAAAGTAAAAGAAAGTAGCAGACAGCACGCAATTTTCCTCTTAATGTTTGAGAATGTTATTAATTTTCCACTTCTCTGATTAGAGCTTTTGATTTAAAATCCTTAGATGTACAGCTCTTTAGGATCATCGTGGAATAATACGCTGGGGAGAAACAAATAGTTTCACATTTGTATAGACAATGCAGCCCTGATGCCTGCCTCAGTCAATCATGGTGATGAGTACTAAACCACTCATTATAGAAATACTTTTAAACTTAGCAGAAGTGAGTCATCTTCTGCAATATGATCACCATTTATTTCTATTTCTGCTTTTTGGTTGGATCAGAAATTGTTTTGGATCATAGGCAACATTTGAAAAAGTCCCTCTGGGATCAACAAATGCAAATATGTAAAACATCACAGAAGATCTGGGAATATATTAAAATACAACACTGTCCAGTGTACAGTAAATGCTTTGTTGTTCATGAGTGGTGCTCTTCTTTCATCTCGCTTGCTTCAGAGCACAGACAGTCCTTATAGAGCCTGAAGTTCTTGGTGTGTTTTGTCCCGTCTCACGAGCCCTCTGTCACAACCATCATCGCTCCAGAACAAAAGGCGTAAACAGCCAGCTCTTTGGTATATTTCTGTGTTTGAGTTCTTGTGATTTATTATCCAGCTGCCCTCAAATATGTTCCAACTTGGCAGCGACTTCTGCTGAGGATTAGCAGCAGCCGTGGCTAACAGGCAATTGAATATTTATATACTGCTGAGCAGCGGCAAACAAACCCCCTTTTGAGGGTCAGCAGTGCGAGCTGTGAAATCGCTCTATTTATGCGCTTGTTTACACAACTCTTACAATATTTTCATGGTGAATGAATGCAAATTCTATCTCAATCATGACCTAGCTCTGGGGTTAAGTGGTGACAAAATGCATACGCATAAAGTGCACAGGGACAAGTCAAACAATCTGCTCTTCCTACATAAAGGGCTTTGAAATAGGGGTGGTCACCCTCTGGCCAAAATGGCTTCAGCCAATAAGGGCAGTGAAGACCGCATGTTGTCTGCAAACAGCGGACAGGCTTAGCAGCCACAGAGCTGGGATCTTCCTCTGGTCCCTAACCTGAAGGTGTGCGTATTAACTTTGTCTGGCTAATCCTTATGCCATAGAGAATAGAGGAGGATTAAGACTTTAACCCCTTCAGAGAGAGAGTGTCACTCTGGAGCAGAAAGGGCCCTTAGCCAGCGTCTCTCTGCTGGAGCTCCTCTCGGACTCATTGTCCCGTCACGAAGGCCAGCTGTCAGTGTCCTTGGGATGACGAGATGAATGAGGAGCCCTTGAGCAGTGCGTCTGCTCCCTCTGTTTACTGAGGGGCCTCTTGCTGTGTAAATCACAACTTCAGGGCAGAACAGGGCTTTACACTGGAGGAAAACATCAAATGACTTTATCTACAAATGAGTCCAAACTTTACAAGAATAATTCATTGCTGTTAATTGTTTATTTATTTTGATCCCCATTATCTCTTATTGGCCGACACTGTCACCTAGAATTTATGCTTGTAACACTAATCTGGAAAAGCAAATATGTTTTAAGAGAAATTAATCCCACCTGAATTACTGTTATGAATTACTACAGTTCTTTTTAACTTTATTTACAAAGCTAAAATACTAACTCTAACCAAAACACCTTCCCCTGACATCCAAATGATGATGATGATGATGATGATGATGATGATGATGATGATGATGATGATGATGATGATGATGATGATGATAATACATTGTAAAAATAAAATAAAAATAAATGTAAATAATATGTAAAAATAAATAAAAGTTTACACTGCCCCTATATATATATATTTTTTTTTTTTCCTCCTGACAAAATCAAAGTAACAGGAATATTTCCAGCCACTAAGATAAGTCTTTCCGTCTTCAAAAGGAGTTTGCTGCTTTGTGACGTGCCTGTGCAACGTGAAGATTACAAAAATTAGTCTACTGATGTGATCGTTGTATTTCAAGTCAGTAGTGATGTGATAACAAAAGTAATGTTGTGGCAGAGTTGCTTGGTTTTGCGGTAACTGTAATATTACTACTGAAATTTTATTAGTAATTTGTTTCACTACTCGTTACTGTAAAAAAGTAATAATATTACTGTAATATTACACTGCTCATTAATAATAAACATTCTGGTGCTTAAATAAAGGTCTGAGGACCGGAAGACAGAAACAAGGGACAAAATTCACATGACTTTGAGTGGACTGTCTTGGTACACTGTGCACTGTTTAAGGGGGACAGAGAGGGGAGTGTGTCCTCTCAGCTCCAACTGTAGGTGGTCTGGTCCTCACACCTGCCTCTGCATCCTGGACTTGTCAGCCACACAGCTGCACCACAGCACTGTCACTCACTTAACACCATGTCTAAACAGCCTTTCTGCATCACAGGTATTCACCCCTTCGGCTTATATGATGTGGAACCTGTGGGGGCTCCACTGAGTGATCACTGATCATAACACACTCTCACAGATAAGGGTACTGGGTCAGCGGGCTGAATCACTCAACTGGGCTGCGTCGACGTAAGGCCAGTCAGTGAACCAGCGGTGCTAATGTGTAATGTTTTGCCTCACTGCCTGTCCAATTGGTGGTCTTCCCTTCCCTTACCTCCTACACATCTTGCTTGACTTTTCTCGCTGTTTCTCATCTATTGTGCCACCTGAGGCCCCGCATGCGCCTGCATGATCAGCCTTCTCACTATCACTCTCTCAGGTTCAGCATACGGCCAAGAAAATACCACCAACAGGAGGGTTTCTCACAAGCAGATGTCCTGAGAAATCCCTCGCATGGGCTTTCACAGTCACCCTACAATCATCCAAGACTGTCAAAGCTCCCATTGATGGAGTAAGCTTGAGATAACAGTAAACTGTCTGGGGTTGTGGTTGGCGGTAAGGGGAGTGTCCACCTCATGTCTGACTCAGCTCCTGCTAAGTGGGATGAGTGACGGAGGTTGGGTGGAAGGAGAGCCCAGGACCAGCTGTTTTCCTGATGGTTACCGCAAAGGTCTGGACCCTGTGGATGATCCTTACCCATCCTGACCTGGAAGTCAGCTCTGCTGTCAACAGCTCTTGGGAATGAACACATTGGTCCCTTTCATCTCGAGGTCTCGGAAAGAACGGCAGCACCTTCTCATCCCAGACCTTCGATGAATCAGCAGCTGATGCCTGTGGGGCAAAGTAAGCTGATCCTGCGTGTTTCAAAGTCAGCTGAGACAGATTTTCAATTACATCTTCATTGGACTTTCTTTTCACATCAACAGTGAAATGATTTATATCTTCACTGATGACTCTTTATGAGAAAATTCTTTTCTTCTAGCTACTTTATGCCTCCACACACTCTGACTAGAGATGTCAGTGGTTAACAGTTAATTGGTTAACCAAATATTTTTGACACACACGTCAGCCTGCAGGTTAATGTTGCATCTTGTCAGTTTACATACTTTGCTTGACAGAACCCAACAAGCAAAAACAGCATACTCACAAAAAGGAACCAAACTGGAGAGCAGGGAGCTGCTGCACAAAGGAGCGCCGCCATCCTGCTCCATCTTGCCATATTTCTCAACCACTCTATATGTACAATATTCACAGTCGTACTATGTGTAGTTTTTTTTTTTTTTTATTATTACACTTATTTATTGTCTATTGTTTATTAGTGCAAGGTTAATTGTATGGAGGATGATGTTTTAACTGTCGGCATCTTACAGGAGAAGCACCCTAATTTCGTTGTGTTTTATAATGATACAATGACAATAAAAAAGCATTTTGATTTTTATTCCTTTACGCTTCAGTTTACTGTTCTGTGCACCAACAGGGCCTGGTGGGAGCCAGCTAGTGGTACTGCTCATTTGGTGATTACTGCCGGTACAACAGTCCTGATCCAACAGTGTTGCTGTGTCCACACTCCGGTTTTCCCCAGGTGTTAACTACGTTAGCGCAGTGCAACTGCTAGCTCACTTGCTGGGGTGGGCACCTCCCTTTAATAAGTCCTTGCAGCGGCACAGGTTTGACTCTCATTCGTGGCCCTTTGCTGCATGTCATCCCTCCCTCTTTCCCACCTTTCTTGTCCATTTAAAGCTGTCCTATCAATAAAAAGGCAAAAACAGCAGTTAACAATGCTAAAGGGGTTTTGTGGCTCAAAATGAAGCTGGGGGTAATCACAAAATGAGCAGTGCCATGTTTCCTTCAGTGCTGCACAGTGGCCAAGGCTAACATTAGCTAACCAGTATAAACCGACTGTTTGTCAGTAAAACAAATAAAATAAAAGGCAAGACTTTTACTTAAAATAAAAAAACATCAAAATATCACCACCTCTAAATGGACAGCAATTTAAAATGCAGTGCTAAAGCTCACTGAGTCAATGGAGAGCCACACTAAAAAGAAAGGACTCTTGTATTTCATCATTTTGTGCTATTTTCTTAAAATCATCCTGGTTAGTTACCAGTTAATAGGTGTTGGGCAATCAAAAGCAAAATCAACCTAAACTTACATCACTAATTCAGAATAAACCTTCTGGAAAGAGCCTAGAGATATGTTAGTGATACCTACAGGATGGTTAACCATGATAGCTCCCCTTCCCCCAGACGGTCTGCCCACTGTTTCCAGTGCAAGTGCTCTCCATTTGTCTCTGTGGATCAAATGTCCCAGCGACTGCTCTGTTGATCAGCGAGCCTCCTTATAAGGTCTGAGCAGAGCACAGCCTTGCGAGAGCCCTACCAGCCCTTTCCCTTTATTTACACAGACTCTGGGTGCACACAAGCATGGAAAATCCACCCTATCAGACTTTCTTCATGAGCTCCAGGAATATCTTTTATTGTCAGGCTCCCCTAATGTGGCACGACCATTCACTAAAATCTTATTTTACTCTTTGCATGCCCTCTCAATTTTGTACCAGGCGATGGATACGATTTACACAAAGTAGTGTTTGACCTTTAAACACGCTGTGTGAAGTTAAAATTTTTTCATTGCCATTCCATGAAAAAGGCTTGTAAATGGATGTGTGTGGTTCAGTATTTCAACTGTATATGAAATGGTAAATGTCTGACATGTTGCCAGACACTGTAGAAACTCTCCCATCTGTAAGACTTAAATGACTAATTTAATTTCAAAACCCCTTAAATTTAAAGATTACATTCGCAGAGGTCGTTACAGCACAGATCAAAATTCATATTGTGGCTAGTACAGAAACGACAGAGTCCCTCATAGCATGTGAAACAGGAATTTCCTGCGCTGGAGGGCTGTTAACCTGAATCTTAGGGTTAATCTGTCTGGAAAACCGTAATATGGCTTTTTTTTCTGCTTAGATTTGGACATGTGACCGGTTGAGTAAACATGTATTCAGAGAGGGCCTTGCATGAACAGTACCTGCATTCAGCTCAGCGGTCTCCCCTAGTCCCTTTAACACACTTGCTACAACACGTGGTAACATGGCTTTGTACTGTGAAATGTATTTAAAAGTTTTAAATAAAGTTTTTAAAGCAAAACATAAAAAGAATTAAATATGAACTGCCTTTGTTTTCCACCACAGCTGCCATTGATTTCTTTTGTTTTCTTATGTTTTTTCGTCAGCCAGACATTTTTCCAGCTCCTCTACGTGTAGTTAACATGCTTAAAGGCTCACACATGCTTAGTTTATTGGTAAACCGCTAATGGAAGTTAAGGTAGCAGGATTGTGGGGCTTTGCTATAAAGGCAGCTCATTTGCCAGGACTTTACATTTTAATTATCACAAGTTCCAGTCCACCCCAGCCAATTAAAAATGATGTATGGTTTTACGTTGAGACGAGTGCTGGCCCTCAGGAAACGCACATCCATCAAACTAACAACACGTTCATTTACTATTTAAGCTGACGATCGTGTCACTGTGATTGGCTAAAGTGGCTGCTGTGCTGAGACAACTTAAATTTAAAGGAAAACTGTGTGTGAGAGGGATGTTGTTGTTATTGTAATGGGATCTCAAGTTGAATTTAATCAAAGTAAAGATTCTTTATGTTTTCATTTACCCTTTGCAACATTTTGTGCTGCAGCCACTGTCACAACATTCATTTACTGATATCAGATTTGCAGAATATGCAAATTCATGTTGTATTTATTTATTTTTTATTCCATGCAGCCGTTCTTTGGCCAAAACTGAATTCCTCAGTGCATTTTAATTTGGCCACCCAGACTCTTTCAGCATGGTCTCTCCAGATTCATTCAACCTTTGTCTCAATCCCTCACTGTGAATCACCTGCTCAAGGGGGGTCACAATCTTGCACAAACAGACATGTAGAAGCATCACCGTACATACCTGGGGGCAGACAAGAGTGTGTGTGTGTATGTATGTGAGTGTGTGTGTGACAGAAACCCTTTTAACACAGAGATCCCATGATACTGCTGCAACGAACAGCCTTCATTACTTGCTTTATTGCTTTCTTGTACAGAGCCAAACAACACAGGCATAATGTTGTCCCAGTGTGTGACAGCCGTGATGTGCATCAAAACAGTATTGGCTTCTATTGTGAAATATAACACACGCACCAGACAGCGCTTTCTAAGCAAAGACAGTGACATAACATGGCAATAACAATCATTTACTGTCCCTATTATATGGTGGTTGATCTAGTCCTCTGCTCGGAGGACATTGCTTGCATGAGCAGTGAATGACGGCTACCTTGCTGAAATGCTGCGGATCGCACGCATGTGGTGTTCACACAGACAGCATTGTTGCTGTAGAGCTGCTGCAGAGCTGCCTGCAACTGTAACTACTGTATGTCCATAATTAAAAGCTGGTACTTCAGTAATTCACGGAGCCGTGCAAGCCGTGCATTGTCAACAACACGGTCATGACAATATTTCACAATAAGAAGCATTGTGTTAACAAATAAAGAGATTCTATCGACACAGACATTGTCAGAGGGCTTTTATTTTGAAACGGACACAGGAAAAGTTGAGTTAAAAAGAGATGTTTATATTTTTCATGTCTGTAAAGACATTGAAACCCTAACTGAAGGGAAAGGTGATATAATGTCAGTATGATTATTAAAGGACCTCTTTCACTGTCTATATTTGCTGAATCCCCACACGTCATGTGAAAAAAATAGGCAAGACTCCTATTTTCACACAGGCAGTGTTGCTGCAAAAAAACAAGAGCTTCTGCAACACACACGTGCTGCTCATGCTCATGCAGGATCTCAGCCTGCACTTTGTTGTCTCCCCAATTTGTGGACATTTCCGGCTGCTTTTCTTCTTTTTTGAATCGGCTCCCTACTGCTTCTAGCTGCTTTTAAAATCTCCTGGCAGTGGTTCACACACAACGCATCATCAAAACGTCACACCCGTCCGATCCTGCCATCTGCCCATTTACACAGTTGTCCATTCAATGTCGTTATGCAAGACAACTCTGTCCCCTTATCCCATGATCACACCTTTTATACAGAATAGTGAGGCAGAGGGGAGGGGCTAGAGACAGCGAGAGAAATGGGTAGAAAGAGAGTCTTAAAAAATTGGCTTTACAAACATTGTAAACCTTACAGTACAGGCTTTGGCAGATCTTTACTTAGTCAGGCCAATAAAGAGTTTGAACTGAAAAATCTGCTCACAGTTCTCCATGTGAGACACCCAATTAGTTTACCACTAGATGTAATGAACATCAGAACACGAGCAACATCTTAACCAAATTAGTGAGGCGAGACAAACATATTCATGTCTCACAGGTGAATTATCATGGCTGGGATGTTTGTCTGCATTGCGGAGACTTGGCTTGGCCGCTGAGCAAAAGGTCTCAGACATGCAGTTACACAGATAATGAGGGAGTGGAGCCGGACAGAGGACAATCAGACCTGTGTGTGTGTGTGTGTGTGTGTGTGTGTGTGTGTGTGTGAGTCTAATGTGTGAGCACATGGGCAGAAACAGCCATCAGTGCGTCAATCCAGGGTCGAGGCTGGCAGACAATGACAACTACTGCAACCGACAGCAGCCTTCAGCGGTCAACACGCCTTAATGAATGTATGTAAGGAGGCACAGAAGCTCCAATGCTGCAAGTCACAGAGTTGACACATCTGGGTAAGTTACATTTCTAATGCAAAAACATTCCAGATAGTTGACAAGAATGGAAAAAGCTGAGCACATCCATTAAAACACCTCCAAGCTGCTTTCCATTAGAGAGAATCCCCCTGCTTTGAGTCTGACTTTTATGAAGGTGAGTTTACAAGCCCCTTGTGAATGCACTTCGATTCGTTAATGTGGGGTAAACCTGTTAGGAAATGCATGCATGTTTCTTTGTATGTCTGTTAGCTAGTAAAAATCAGCCAGCCAGCCAGCCTGTTAGCCAGCCAGGCAGCGAGCAAGGCCCTGGGGCAGTCTGGGTAATTACTGGCGAGTCATGAAGGCCAAATGGAATGTTTACTCTACCCTGGGGTCAGCAGGCATTACGAGAGCCCTCTTCAAAAAGCCTTGACAAGATTTGCAGTGGGCTACTTTGTTGTTGTTGTCCCTCTTTAAAAGATAATCAGCTTTTCACCGTAGCCAGTTTAAAAGTTTAAAAGCTTTACTGTATGCACACCTTTTTATGACCTGGAGATGAATGCCGCTGTGTATTTAAAAAGCTGTTTTTGTCATGCAGTGAGGAATATTCTCTCACTTATATGCGACCATAGTTGGTGCAGGCTTCATGTTCTTGCCGTTAAATACTCTGTGTGTTGTATTTTTAGAATAATAGGCTGTAAATTATGTTCCGGGGCAGGACACAGGTAAACACATAGGCCATAAACAGCTTTGTTTGACAATCCCGCCCATGCTCTATGTAAACCCCACAAATCAGCTAGCTGAGTATGATCTGTAAGCATAACTGTCAGCTGCTGAGGCTGTGGCCTGGCCCTGGGCTCTTGACCCATGACCCTCTAGGCACTGAGTTCACTGAGTGGTGAACCTTGTGGCTGTGAGGGCAGACCCTCCACGACTGGGAAGCAGGCGGACGCCTCAAGGGCCGAGGGCAGACATCAGCTTCTGTGTCCACATGAGTCAGGACCATAGTCATAAAATGAATAGAAAGGACACACTGAACTGTTTGTTGGTGGTCATTTGACTATTAAAAAGGAAAATGGTGATTGTTGTTAGTTGTTAGGTTGACAGCACACGTCAGTGGGGCTGTAAAGTGTGCCACACAGACTAGCTTGAGAACTCCATTTTGGCCCATTCTTACCATTATTTTTCTTATTAAACAGAGAAATACAACCGTACGCCAATCTTAGATTCTCTCTGTTACTGAACTAAGACTAACGTTAGGTTAACTACCACATCATAAATATCATCATAAAACACCATTCGTACAAACTCGTAAAAACAATCTTAGTCATCTAGTTAGTCCACTGTTCCGACAATCAGCAGTTCTGGTTCAACCCGGTCTCACTCCGAAGTCATTGGAGTCCGGCGCTTGGGCAGTGACTTGTGGTGTCCGACGCTGGCGAAAATGCCGTCCTTTAATGAGGGCATGATCGCTGGCGGTTGCTGTCATCGTTTAACGTTGCTCAGTAGCATCAGGGGGAAACGTGGCGGGACACAAACAAAAGTTAAGGCAACACCCAGGAGAATGTTACCATAAAATTACGAAGCCAAACTCTGTTCTTTTTTCCTAAACCCAACCATGTGCTTTAGTTGCCTAAACCTAACCATGTGTGTCCTAAGTCACGTTGTTGTACCGATATAGTGTGTTATTTTAAAAGAGACTGTATGTAAACAGTAAATTTCCTGTGAAAGCAGAAGTGAATTTTGAAAGAAGACAATGCATGTAACAGACAGAACTTGACACAGCATCCCAGAACATCAAAAACCAACACACCCAGGGTACCTTTCATATCATATCTGGATGTTGAAAGTCCATGACTAAACGTCGATTTGTGACGAGGTCGGGGTGAGAATGTGTTGTCTTGTTTGGTCAAAATAAATCCAGCTATAGTACCTTATGTCTCAACAAAATGAAATAAGAAGCAACAAAAGAAACAGGGAAACAACAGTTATGGTAATATTTTAAAGTAATGGAGGGCGTACTTAAAACATAATGTTACTGCTCTGGTTGTTCGGTCATTGCTGCAAAACCTCACCTCTGGTGAGATCGTGGCTTGCCGCAAGTTAGTTTGTTGACAGAAGTTTATACAGGGAGTTATACCAGGCCCCCAGGAGGTGCACCGGGCTCTGAAGCCAATTTTCACTGTGGCCAAATAATAGCATTACAACTTCCAAGTCCATCACATTATGCTGTTGCGCCCTAAAAAGTCTTTTTTCCCATAGACTTACATTGGTAAAGAGGTGTCTGTAAATAGGTGGATACATCTTTGAGCATCACAACCCTCACAAAATGATTCGTTTCACTATCTGGATTTGATCCATTCAGTCCAATAACATTTAAAAGCTCTGAAGAGCCACAAGATTAAATCATGTGATCCTCATTCAAGTTAGCGGAGCACTTAACCACAAGTAGCTGGTTTGGCCGGCAAGTCTCCAGCGCACCTGCTCTATGGGCCCAATAATGCAGAAGCAGCGACAATCATCAAGGTAATTTTACACCAAGAAAGATGAAGTTTTGGCTACGATGGTTGCAACAGTGCACATAAAAATGGCCACTGCTCTGACCGTCCTGCCATGTTGACTTGAATGGGATGTTCATTCTACTCTCATTTTACTTCTATGGTCAGGACTACGTGATCCTCAAGGCAGTAAGCTTTTCACTCGGTCAACACTGTTGAGACTTTGACATAACCGTATAGAAGGTCAGCCTTTTTTTGTGGCTGCACAGGGAGTGTTCCTGGCTGAAAAGCAAGCCAACTCCAACAACATGATGTTTATCTCAGCCCTCATGCAACCCCTCAACTTGTGTCTGTTCTTTAGATATTATCTTGTCAAGAGCAGATACTTATTGACAAATCTGCAGCAGGCTCATATTTATGGGAAAAATACCATGTGGGAAAGCTTCCCTTCTAGTGACTTATGTTATGTGAGTACTGCACTGTGTTCATCCAAGTTACAACCATATAAAACTTGAAATCAATTTATTCTTAATTAAACTTGGTCAGTAAACGGCGTGTTCCACAAGAGCCGGGGACTCGTTCGGAAAGTGTCAGAATGATCTTGTTTCCTCGGCTGAGTTGCTGTTCTTGGCAGTAAACAACTGGCCATGTCCAAGCCAAAGTCTGTGCGGTCGTAATCATTTTCCCCTTCATTCTGAGCCGCCACTTTTGCCTTCGGCTTGTTTTCAACAGTTTGTCCAGCTCATGGAGCCAAGTGAGTGTTTGACATGTTTTCTTGTTAAAAGGAGACGTAGCTTGTCTTTCTTTGCTTGCTATTGGTATTTTCCTTTTAGCCAGGTCCAAACTTTAACAGAGTTTTTGGATGTTATCCTGGTGTGTGGGAAAATTTCAGCTTTTATGAGTTACATTATGCTCGATGTATCTCTCTCTATCTGCTTATATGATGTAATGATATGAGTCACTGTTGCCTCTGCAAACAGTCACCCGGTGGAAATTGAATAAATATGGGTTAAGTTACCCCCGCGATAAGGAAAGATAGGATCTGTTTCCGCTGGGTAAGGTATAGGGGAAGTATGATGGCACAGTAGCAACCAGTTCAGGGGATTTCATATGAAAGCCCCTCTTGTTGGCTTTCCTGCTGTCCGAAATCCGTGCGACAGAGATCTATGTTGGGATAGCAGCGCTGCTTCCCACCACAACAAAGCAAGCCGGGGCCTCCTGCTTAAAGGCCAATACTCCAGCAAAAACTTTGCTAGCACATATCCGCTGGAAACTG
Source organism: Cephalopholis sonnerati (assembly GCA_019142605.1). NCBI lineage: Eukaryota > Metazoa > Chordata > Actinopteri > Perciformes > Serranidae > Cephalopholis > Cephalopholis sonnerati. The sequence continues at coordinate 23,803,178 of JAGQAX010000005.1, read as the reverse complement.
AGCTGTGAATCATATCAAGATCCTGCGAGAAGGGAATTTATATTAGCTCTCCAAACTGGGCTTCTCAATGGCCTGTAGAGGAGTGACCACATTCAGGCATGGGGAGAAAATGGAAGAGTAGAGACAAGACTAGTGGAAGAAGACATATGCTTTGTGACTTTAATATCTAGCAGAGTCGAGGCCTCGAGTAACCTGCTGCTGCTACAATGGAGACTTGTTCAGCTCATCCACAAATCACACCATCAGCGAGAGGAAACGGAACTGGCAGCGTTGTTTTGAAAGCCTGCCCTGTTCAGGGCTGTCTGTGTGGTGCTAGAATCTCAGCTCCTCGTCAGTACAGCGCATCTCTCTGGTATGAGGTCGTCTGTGTGATCCAGGGTGCCATAGGGGCAACTACCCAACTATGAGACAAACAGTCATCCATGCTCCTGGCTGTGAGATATGCAGAGGCATTTATCCCTCTATCGCACCAGCCATCGTACAAATCATTCGGTAAATATGTTCCTATAACACAAACACACGACAGCATGGTCACGTGCTGAGAAATATATGATCTTTCTCATGTTTGTGGTTAGAAGTAACGATTAAACTTCAACCATTTCATTTAAATCCAGTAAAGTAGATGGAAGTTGTTTAAAGAAAGAAAATTGAATCGTTTACTTTTTAAAATCACCTCAGTTGACAAATGCTTATTAAGTAATTTAAGGTTTTAAAGTAACTCTAGGTTTCAAGTCGAGGAGGTGAAATCATTTTGTGAATCATCAACCCAATCGCCAGAATATGTTTGGACTGTATGTGTCTGCAAACCACAGATAAGCTACGTTGGTACATTATTATGTTGCGGATATGTTAAATGTTTCAACAATGCTGTGGTTAACCTGTGGTTATGTTTGGGCACAAAAACCACTTGGATATGGTTAAGAAAATTCCATGTTTTGACTTCAAACACACAGGTTTGGTGCACACAATCGCAATTAAAAAGCAGGGAGGGGTAGCTTAAAAAACACCACATTAGGCGGCACAACACTAATGTAAACGTCACAATGTGCCACTAAAAAACCACCCACTTTTCCTGCAACAAATGCAAGTGGAAATATTAAAACTTAACCACAGCACTGCTGAAACTTAACATGTGGTTATGTTTATTGTTTAGGCACAAAAACCATTTGGATATGGTTAAGAAAATATCATGTTTTGGTTTAAAAGACCCAAGTTGGTGGTACAAAACTTGCTGGAGGAGCAGGGACAGGTAGCTCAAACAACACCAGCAAAACTTGCTCATACTACGTCACTTAAAAATGTTGGTATGATACGTATGAAACATACAAATCTAACATATCCTTATGGTTTGCATAAATGTACAATGTCAACATTTTCTTCTGCCGACTGAGCTGGAATCATTGTCAATGTAACTAATGTAGATTAGAAAACACTTGGCAATAATCTGCTAAGGTCACACTGGGACTGAGGGAGATCATACAATGTTGATGCGTCCAGTAAAGTATAACATAAGAATCTACCACCATGCTAGCAGCTCTGAGGCTTATTAGCAGAGAGGCATTTTGAGGTATGTCAACATGCTAACTTGCTCACAACAACAATGCTAGCATACTGATGCACACCAGATATAATGTGTAACCTGATGTGTGTGCTACATGAAAAGTCAGGGACCACCAAAGTTGTTACAATTCACCCTGAGGGGATGAGTCACAGACTTTTTACTCAAAACCACAAACTTCACACGCATGGTAGCGCTAGAGGAAAAGTCAGGAGTCACCAGACTCAATAGGCTTCAACCTCTGAGGATGGTATCTGTGTAAAAATTTATTGCAGTGCATCCAATAGTTGTTAAAAATTATGCCATCAGCATAGTTTAACACCAGATCAGGTTGGATGGGCAGATTTGTGGTACCCAAAGTGACAGAGGGAGTAAAGCTGAGGGCCAAAACGCACACACAATTTGCAAGGGTATAGGGGTAGTTAAACTTGCCGTTTTCTTGATATTGTTATCTAGCTAAACTAAAACAAAACCGTCAATGTTACACATATTTTTTAATATTAAAAGCCACATAGAAGTAATATGACTCACAACCTGAATTTAGTTTGGATGCAATCCAGCAACATTTTGTATCCGTGTGTGATTAAAGGTAACATAAACAAAACAAACAGACGCATAACATTAATTTCCTGTGAGCAATGTGGCCTGATTAAATCCAAATTTAAAACCAGGTCTCTCAAAAACTCCACAAACAGAATGACAAATGTAATTGTAGATTGTTAATATATGGTGGTACGTTTGCTGAGGGCAGGAGGTGTTCAGCCAAGTCTCATTCCGGTAAGAGGGCTGTGAGATGACACAACACGTTCAGCTCAAACCATCTGCAGAGCTGCTGGCCAGACTCAGGATGTGCCAGAGCATGCCAACTGCTTCCTGTCTGCTGCCCAGGCCCAGAATGTCAGAGGATGTCATCAGGATCAAAGAAAAAAGACTCATTAGCGTCAACATAGAATAACAATGTTATGCCAGGCTTGATGAAACCATGATGTGTGTGTTTATAGAGTGGTTGGTCATGGTGTGGTGGTGAGTGTTCTTGTTGGCTTTACGCTGAAAGCAGAGGTTTAAATCATGACCCCAGGTTGCCTATAAGGAGCAGAAAACCTAAAACTGCTTCTTGGAAAATCTGTGTAGCTTTATTTGGGGAAGGATCAGACCGAGGGTGAGTTCCCTAATGAAAAGCTAATAAATGAATGTGTACTGGAGGAAGTCTCGTGTGTCTTCCATCTAGGCTGCGCTCTGATCAGGAATGTTAGTTCACTTCCTTACCTTCTGTATCTGACTGTAATTACAGGCCTTGATATTTCCTGCTCCAGTTTACAGTGCTAACAGAGTGATAGGGCCCCTCTGTGTGAAAAAAATCATGTTCATGCAGCTATTTTCAGCAGCACTAATGGCCAAGATAAATGTAGATTTCTCTGATAAGTGAAGGATTAGGAAATATGTGTTTAATCAAGCTTCACCTACAGTTTGTTTGCTTGTCCCGTGTGCCAAAACAGTTTAGCGCAGAAGAAGAAATGGTGCATATTTTTGGGGGGCTGTGCTGCATAATTGAAAAATGTTGGGTATCAAATGAAAGGCCACAATCCAGGTGTGTGTAAAAGTAAATGCTAGCACTTTTTTTTTTTGCTGGAATGCGAAGACTTGAGAAAACATTTTTTTGTGCACCTAGCGAAGGTGGGGGAATGAAAACAACATGGAATGAATGCAGGGCCTCAGAGCGCCGTGTCCGGCATGTGCTGACGAGAGCCAGAGACCAGACCTAATCCACACTGCCGGCTCGGACGAACACAAGCAAAAGCATACATGCAGAAAAGTGCCTACTCATGCACAAACACCACAGAAAAACTGCTAGTGTTGCTCAAAACCAGTCAGATGGAAGGGGGTCAAAATGTGACAACAGTTTTTCATGCTAATTTGCTAATTATCAAACGAGACAGTGTCCAGTAGTGGAATGAACTCAGTATATTTACTAAAGTACTTTGTACTTAACTTTTATGATACGTTTTACTTCAACCCAATACATTTTAGAGAGATACACTATCCTTTTTACTCCAACATTTATTTGACAGCTAAGTTATTAGTTATTTTATATTCAAAACATCATCAGTCATCAGTTTAGTAATGATGTAATGGTACAGATTAAAGTACTAAACAATCTTTAACAATCTGATTGGGACTATTTTGCATAATGAGCACTTTACTTTTGATACTTCAGGTACATTTTGCTGATAATACTTCTGTACTTTTATGCAGGTGAAACTTTGAATGCAAGGTTTTTACTTGTGTTGGAGTGTTTTTCCATACTTTTACTTCAATTTTTAGTGTGAAGGATTTAGTGGTATCTAGCGTGGAATGCCCCCTCCGGATCGGAGAGTTACTGCCTCAAGCGAGGGAGTTCAAGTGTCTCAGGGTCTTGTTCACTTTAGCAGTGATGCAGGCGCTCCGCCGGACCGTCATGGTAAAGAGGGAGCTAATTTTTCAATTTACTGGTCCATCTACGTCCCAACCCTCACCTATGGTCATGAGCTCTGGGTAGTGACTGCAAGAATGAGGTCGCGGATACAAGTGGCTGAAAAGAGTTTCCTCCATGGGGTGGCTGGGCTCAGCCTCAGAGATAGGGTAAGGAGCTCGGACATCCGGAGGGAGCTCGGAGTAGAGCCGCTGCTCCTTCATGTCGAAAGGGGTCAGTTGAGGTGGTTCGGGTGTCTGATCAGGATGCCTCCCGGACGCCACTGGTAGGAGGCCTCTGGGGCAGACCCAGGACATGCTGGAGGGATTACATATCTTATCTGGCGTGGGAACACCTTGGGGTCCCCCAGGAGGAGCTGGAAAGCGTTGCTGGGGAGAGGGACGTCTGGGATGCTTTGCTTGGGCTGCTGCCCCCACAACCCGGCCCAAAAATGGATGGATGGATAGCGTGCTATAGGAACTACGATAACTGAGGCAAAAATGCAAAAGGCCCTGTTTATAGCCAGTGTTGGTTTGTCTGTTCTAGGCTACTGTAGAAACAACTTGGCAGACTCCATGGAAGAGGGCCAGCTCCATATGTAGATACAATCAGCTCATTCTATGGTAACAAAAACACAACCATTCTTGTCTTCAGGTGATCATGCACTACTGAAAACATGGTTATGGATATTATATTTCATTTCTGCTAATATATACCCCTAAATCCTACACACTGTACTTTAAGGAAAAGTTGTAATCCTAATACTACTTCCATGACAGACTGTATCCAGTCAGGTAAGGATTCACACCAGAGTTAAGGATTAAGGTATTTGAAATGTCTTCTGAGAAAACCAAAAGATGGGTTTAAACATTTTTCCAACATGTTTAACATCTGCTGATAGTTTAGTGGTTTGGAAAGCATTCCAGCAAGGTGATGCCCGGAGGATGACACATTAGGAACTGGAATATCCTCCGTCTCTGCAGGATGAAGTCATGAAATCACTCCCTATCCGTATAAAATGCAAGAGAAAAACTCCCACGTTTTACACCCTCTGAGGACCATACAAGAGTACAGTCCACCACAGGTTGCTTTAAAATGCCTGAGACTCAAATGAAATTGATATGTGGTTTGTAACAAACTCACTCACAAACCGACTTTTCATTTAATGAGACCGCTTGCTCTCTGCTGTTTTGGAATAAGCTACAGTGCTGCGGTGCATGACCGGCCAAGACCCGGCAGGACCAGAGGCCATAAAGCATCCTCTTTATTCATCACAGAAAGCTGTCCTGGGGTATGAGTGGGAGCTCTGGCTGGACTGCAAGTACACTGGCTGGCCTTAACTCATGGATCCTCCACCCTCAATCTCCACACGTGCATTTTTTGCACACATGAAAAACGATTCGGTATGCAGCTTATGATAACCTGATGAAGACTTGAGCATGTATGGTTCCAATTTTTCCCTGCATGAGGATAATCATGGCTCTGAAACACAGAATTTCCTGTGACTTCTCACTATGCATATCATCAGATTGTGTATCAGACATGTTACAGCAGTTCCATGAGTTTCTTTTTAGAAAAATATACTTGGCTATGTATCACTTGCTCCCAAACTGAAGCAGTAACAGTCGTGCCTCCATGAAAAAGTAAGCTGGCTCGCCCCATATCAATCACTGAGCAGTTCATTAAAAACCCTCCTTCACATGGATACACAGGGAATTCCTCTCCTCTGAGTTCTGTTGTGACCTAAATAGAAGACCACACCTACAAAAATGGAAACAGGAGCTTTTCAGAGAGCATGTAGGAAAGTATATTCCTCAAAGTGAAACCATATGACTCAATCCCTCGCTATGTTTCTCGCTGCAACATCGCCAGTCAGGGGAAAAGGTGTCGGGGAACACAGAACTATTCTCAGCATGCAGCCGACTGAAAGTTTATTATGGTCTTCGCACATTTTATGCAAGCAGAGCGTGCTCCTTTGCTTCTTTGCAGTTATTAATACAGTATCCCCAGATCCCAGTGTGAGGAGAGATTGGATTCAGACTACATTTTGCCTTTTCACAGCCACAGGTTTCTGTGTTTACATAGTTTACAAAGACGTTGAAAGATTACTGTCAAACGCCATAGAGGGGCAAAGCCACCACGTAAGTTTAGCAGTTGCATGACCAGAGGGCGTCTGCACTACATGGGCCTGTGCAAATTCAGAATATCCATAGCCACTGTAGCCATAGTCTGAAGGCATGTGCGTATCCAGTTGTTTGGGAAAAGGCAATGCTGGTAGGAGTGGGATTGTTGAAGGAATAGTTTGACCTTTATGTTCATTCGCCTCCTTGTCGAGAGTTTAATGAAAGGATTGATTAATGCTCTCATATCTACAGCAAAGCTGTTTAATGCTGAGCTGGTAGTGTACAGTGGGATTTTGGAGCTTTTTCCCTAAGCTTCATGCTGAGGCTGAAAACGATACTATGACCGCATTGAGATAATCAAAACAGTAAAGGTGTGGGCTGTGAAGCTTTATGTGAGTGGAGCTGCAGATTCAGACGATAATCCTCTGTAGGTTCATTACTATGAGTGGCATGTCTCACATTAGTTGTCATGTTGTCACTTGAAAAATATCAGTTACAGCCACGTTTAGCAACATACACAGTATGAAACCTAACTGAAGCACATCTCCATCTGCTGTTAGGAATTTTAGTTTTTAGGTTTCTCTGAAAATATAGAGTCAAAAACATATTTACTGCTCATTTTTGGATAAAGATACTGTCTTACAACCCGTCCTCGCTTCCAATTCATCACAACCAACGTTTGGTCAGCAGCCCTCTGTGTCAGATGCACAGAGGTGGTATGAGACACTGCAGGGGGGGAGGCATGTTTTGATGATCCAGCAACTAGCATAGTATAAAGAGCGAAAAAGTCTGCAGGTGGGTCAAACAAACGGCAGACTTCCCGTCTGGCAACATAGTGTGCTAGTATGTGTAGCATACAATGCTAGTGATGTGTATCACATGACATTATATTATATTATATTAGTAACAAACGTACTAATCCACAGCAAAACAAACCACATGCTGCTGCTGCCTAAACCTAAAGAAGTCGACCTGAACACAAAGTTTTTAATCTACATTCTAAGGTTACTGTGAAACAGGCTGTAAGCATTATATGTGCGGAAACTGCACATTTTCTATGAACTCTGAAGTTTATTTTGAAAAGGCCCAATGCGTGTAATGAGCGTAAATTAACTTGCCATCCTGAACATCCAAAACTTACACAACGACTAGCGTCGCTGACCAAGCATTGATATTTGACGAGTCAGGAGTGAAGCCCACAGCATCGAAATTGCAATCCCATTTTTCAAAGAAGTAACCTGCAAGGTAGGAATCTTATAATCAGTATTTTAGGTGCACCACCTCTCCATTATTGTGCACACGCACCAATTCATTTGGGAACAGTCGAGTCTGTGGTTCCCTGTGACAATCGCTGTTTTACAAGTCTCTTGCCATTACTCATCGGTGGCATTCAATTTGTCAACGTAGTACTCGTCGTCATCTATTAATGTCTGGCTGCAGATGCTGCACAGCTCCCTGAGCTGGGTCTGCCTGTTCTCCCCGCTCAAAGTAGACATGGTCCCTTATCACAGCTCGCTGAGCTCACATCTATTAAGATACACCATCTGCACTGCAACATCGCTCTTATTTCATCCAGGTTTTTCTTACAGTCTCTCCCCTGGCTCCTTTTCTGAGGGAGGATCAGTGTGATGTGGAACGAAACTTTTGACGAGCCAGCTTGTCCGCTGAGGATGGTTTGTATTAATGCTCCCCTTTTATTGCTCAGCATGCATAGCTTATTTGACTTAGTAAAGACGCCCAAAGAGGGACCAAACCAAGAGTTTCATGAATTCGCTCTACTTACAAATAAAATGTTTTTCTGCTCATTTTGAAGACTTTTGCTGGTTAGTTGTCAAGGCTTTAGTATTTTTGTATAACAGTCATTGTGGCGAATACTGTGATGTCATTTTCCTGCATGTTATATAGTTGAAGACTGACTCTTTACCACTTACGCTAGCTGTAAAATCTCAGTTCTACCACAGCTGAAAGTGTGAAATGCACAATCCCTGCACACCAATGCACCACAGGACTATGAGGTGTTAACAACAGCAAATATGTAAGTGTCTGATTGGCTGGGGATCACTACTGAATCACAGTGTTATATGAACTGCAGAGAGAAAAACAGACATTTCTATAAATGAAAAAACATCACAGATAATGACTTTAAAGCAGCAAGCCTACACCAAATCTGTCTACCTTCCCCTGCCTGTATGAGCAGCTGAGCTGTCAGGGGGAGGATGGATGGGCCCGGGGCCTCCACATGTCAAAAGCAGAAGTTACTGTAGCGTGGCGAGAGAGAGAGACGGAGAGCTTTTGGTACACCCTCAAATGACCCACGCCCTCGCCTCCCTCCCACCACCACCAGCTCGAGTCAAAGCTCCCAGACACAGGCACAGGGTGTGGGTTGTTTGGACACAGCTGGTGGACAGGCCGCGGGCTCTGACAAAGATCATATTGAATCAAAGATCACTGGTCCAGCCGCTGCATCCCTCCCTCCATCAAACAAAGCTTATAAAACCCCTCCTTCACTGGTGTTTTGATAGAAGAATTATTTATTCTGCTTGATTATTATCACATCCTGCAAAGATGACACCATTTTAGCATGTTTTTTTTCTACTCCTTCATACCGTTATAGCACATAAAAAGAGAATGTTCCATATAATTCATGCTACTCACTTGAAGTGGCACTGACTGCTTGAGGGTTTGGACCCATTTGGGTTATTTCAGCTGTGGTTTGTGCTCAGGCAAAAGGGTGTAAATCCTTGGAGCGCGAACCCAACATAAATCTGTACAGACTGTCAGGCCTTCTTGTGCTTCCAATTTGGCTTTATGACACTGTACACTTGATATGTGTTTTATTATCGACAACCAGAGATATCTCGGAGGGACTGGTTTAACAGAGGGTGATTTAAGATTAATTATAAACTAATAAGATGACATTTTTATTAATAAATAGACATACTCTGACTCATCTCCAAAAGCGATCATGCAGCTGCTACTTTTTTTGGTAATTTAGGTGTTAGACTAAACATTTTTTTCTTCACAGTATGGTGCTGCTGGGCTCATTTGCAGCTGTTTATTTAACAGTCTGCAGTCTCGTCATTAGGAAGATTTAACAGATGACAATGAAAACATTCAGTTCAGACACAATCACCTCTTTTCTCTTTTGTTTTCCTCCCTGTTTCACACACATACACACACACACACGTCTACACTGCCAGCCCAGAACTATGTTGCTGACTTGGGCAAAGGAGCCAGTCAGATGGCTGAGCATGAGAAAGAGCAGTGAGGAAAACAGTCTGCAGAGTGACTCATGTCTCTTAAACTATGTCATTCATGACACCGCTTCAATCCTCTCATCATGGCTTGTCTCATTCACAGTGACATCTGTCTGGCATTGTTCTGTGGTATCACCATAATAACAGACTGGAACCAGTCTCATTTTCAACTGATGCCTTATTGTAATGTTCACCAGAGTTTAACTGCCCTGAGGGGAAGTCATGAATAGCCGTTCACATTAGCCTAAACTTTAAGAGTCTCCTTTTATGCACAGTCAGGCAGTTGTTAAGACATGAGTATCACCACAAAGGGTTAGTGTCAGCAGTGTCGATCTTTTATTTAGGATCTTAGACTGTCGTAAGGTGAATAGATACTAACCATTCTGTATAACTCATTGTTTCACTGCAACCATTTCTGCTCATGTCTTTATTGTATGAAACTGTCTATTGAGTAAGCTAACAATGCTTTGATGATTGAAGAACTCCAAAACAGGCTGGCCTTATAGCTAACATGTTAGAAAACAGTTGCCTATTCACACGCAGAAAAAATGAAGCAATATTAGAAATCATTTGGAGTCGTATTTCTGGGAGTCTGACAAAGTTAACTCCAAAGTATAGTTTCCATTGAGCTCTGTTTGGGTCTGCAGCTGTCCCCTGAGAGAAAATATCTGTCACTTTAGCAGTTACATGCTTTGTCCTTCTGTCACGTGTTGCTGGGCAGATAGTGAATGGTGAATTCATTACAGCTTGTTGATGAATCTTTAGACTGAGAGTTTGAACGGGTTTTCGGCAGGGCCGTTCAGGGTGACAGTGTCATTCACTTAATATGGTAAACAAGCCAAGTTAGCCCTCCAAGCTAATGCATGCTAACTATGCTAATGATGGATTGGAACATTTTTTGCTGACACTAGAAATCAAACAAAAATTGGCCTCAGGGGGCCCCCACCACCAGAAAAGCCTCAGAGGATGATGGCTAGGAGTCCAAAATGTGGGATTGTTCAGAATTGCAGGCGATCAAAGTCGTGGCAACTTCAACAGTTGGCTGGGCCAGTCACGTTTGATAGCGTTTTTTGGCCCAGCTGACTGGGATAACAATAGCTGTGTCATTGAATGGTAAGATACTGTAGTCACTTTTAACATTACTGTAATGGTAATTGTCCATCCATACATTAGTATTGTTAGCTATTGCATTATGAGTCTGCTCTGATGGGCAGAGGGTTTGATCAAATCTGTTTTTGATATCAAACTAATTTCTAAGTAGAAGGCAGATGATAACATTATTTCAGAGCCTTTCTGGCAAAAGCCTTTCTTCCTCTGGGCAGCTCCTTCCATCTCACTCACCCTAGGTTCTGGGTCTGCAGCTGCCTGTACAGGAGAGCAGCGTGAAAGAGAGGAGCGCACACCCTGCAGCTACATCTGGGGACCAAAACATCCCCAGATGTACACTCAGACTGACTGACAAAAATATTTTAAAAAGTGACTGCTCAACTTGCAGAATCTCAGTCGACTGACAGCCCTGGAAATCAAGGTTACACAAATCATTTTCATCTATAAAGCAATATTGGACAAGCCTCAGCACCCTTCTCTGTGTCAGCTCTGATAGTTTCAAGCTACGCCTCTCCAAGTGGTTACTCTTTAACGTACCCCAGGTTTTAACAGATCTGGGGAAAACTACATTCTCTTACTATGCACCTTGGACATGGACCAATCTCAAAGAGATCTGAAATTAGAAACATTTATATCCACTGATGAATTTAAGGGCATCATAAAGACTATAGTGACAGAGACATGTGCTTGTTTTTCTTGAGAGGCCACTATGTTTGAATAGTTGTTGTTTTATTGTGGATTTTTTTGTATTATATACTCTATTTATTGCTTTTTAAATGTGTTTTGATTGGCTGCTACCTTGGCCAGGTCTCTGGTAAAAGAGAACTTCCTGCTTGAATAAAGGTTAAATTAAAAAAAAAAGATAAATAGGAGCAGTAAGAGTGAACCAAAACAATAGAAACCCAAAACAGTAAGCTGAAAGACACTAAAATGCTCTGTAAAACTAAGAACTGCAGAGTGATAATTTTGTATATGTTATTTTGTCACTGTAAGCAACTCACTTCACATTGCATAGCCATTTGTCACATTTGTCCCATCATTATAAAATTATTAACTTAAGTTAGAGCACAGCTCTGCTTAACTTTGTAGGGCTTCAAAAAGCACAAAACAAGTAAGTTTATTTCGGACTGAGTCTAAAAATAGTGTTCTGCTTCAAGCAAGTGAAAAAATGGGTGATCAAATGTTTTTCTTTTAAAGAATAAGTGCCTTTTCAAAGATGGATATTTTTTGCAGCGTGATCCTCTCTTGGCCCGCGCTCCCTCTCTGGAATAAACCGTTGCCTAATATAACCCAGAACAATATGTGTGCCCTGACAATGAATTATGCTCCTAGTTTACCCTGTATTTATATCTCCATACTGGCCCGATCGGCCCCATTGTCCAACTCAATTGCTGTTTCAGTGCCGGCTGTAAGAGGATAATTTGTCTTCATCAAAAAGTGCCCGCAGAAACTACAAACACTAAAACAAGCCTCCTCCCTCCAGAGCTCTTATTTTTCTCTCTTGCAGGCATATTTTTAAATCCCATCCCATTATGATGGTGACAGACTATATCCGCAGTGATGGACACAGCTCCGACACTCCAAGCGTCACCTCTCTGACCTGAACGTGTGTAGCTGTAGTTTTGCTTGTGAGACTGTGTACATGATCCATAGCAGAGTGTCTCAAATGCCTTATGCCTGAAGTAGGAAAAGGAGGGCGATGACACTCTCGCGTTGCTCACGGCTGTTGGTCGCCTGGACGCTCGGATCACTCCACACCACGCTGATTATGCAGGAGACAGTGAAGGAGTGTTGGGTTAAACTGATGGATGAGCACTTGAACAGGAGAAAGAGAGCAGTTGACAGGGATGTATACACAGACGTTATGCTACACCATCTGAGTGGCAACACCTTTTGTTCACATGACAGCTCCTCAGACTTTTCTATAACTGATCTCCAAGTGGCTGCTGCCTCAAGTGTATGACGAGCTTAAAGAAACTCAGGGTCAGTGATTCCTGGTGGTGGAGTCTACAGTTTGTAATTTGGTGATTTAGAAAGCATGCATGCATTATGTTAATCGTTGGTGGACACGTAAGGTCTTCAAGCCTGTCAAACAGTCTTTTATGAAATCAGGGTGTCATTTGTATGAAAACGAGTACAAGTGCAGGGTTTTATGTTACACATCCATAAAGACCATTCAGGGAAATTGTAGTAGGATCGACCTCTTTACACCCCGCTATGCATATGAGCCCAATACAGACTGCATACAATTAAACTGAACAGGCTAAGATATGCACATTTGAGTATACTGAGGACTGAGGATTTTGAGGGTGCTGCCTTTTGTTCTGCTCTACACTGTTGGCAGTGTGATTAATAACTCAACTGGCAAGAGGCTCTATAAACACTCATTTTAACATTAACATCAATCCCTTTTAAAAGTGACACATACCCCTAGATGGGCACAGAATCTCAGCTGGCTTTTTAAATTAAATATTAAGGTAAGTTTAAAGAAAAATAGTAATTTGTCCTGCAGCATGTGCAGTCAGTTTTACATCACAATGACTTTCTTAAAAACCACAGCCTTCTGCTCAAATTGCCAACACAGAGACTGTGGCCTCTGCGGGAGTTAGCATCACCCATGTTTCCTTGTCAAAATGCCTACAGGATTTTTCCATTGGATTTTGGATTATTGCTGAAAGTAAGCTCTGTGACAAACAAACGTTCATAATACTTACAAGTTTTGTTTACCAATCTAATCTTTACTAATAAATACCACTTTTCACGATTATTGAAGTCTAAATGCAATTGCCAGAAGTAAAAAGCTAATATGAGGCTATAAACAAACTATACTTCAGTCTCATGACCTCACGCCACCACCATAACAAGACTGTCCGCCTTTTTTTTAAGACACATAGGAGCTTCAAAGTTCGCGACTGGGGTATTTACTGACTTATATCATGACGGAGAACATAAAGTGAAAGTCTCTTAAGCTTGTGTAACTGAAGACCTTATTCAGACATCTAACCAAAAACCCATTGAAATAACCCACTGACTTCGAGACAAAATGCTAACTCATTTCCAGGTTTTAGGACTGATTCCTGGCAGACTCTATTATAGACGTAACTACTGTGACCATCAGTTTATGGACTCCCATTTCAAGCCTTGAGTTTGTCAATTTGGCGGTCTCCATCTTGGAATTTTGGAGCCAGAAGTGGTCATTTTGAACCGCTAGCTTGGTCAGCACAGTGCATTTACAGCTATAGTTCATTGTGATAATGCTAATGCGAAATATTGCTGGAAAAAAAACAAGTTTAAAACCATTAAAGCAAACTGTAGCTACCGAAAACAACTGAACATTGGATTTCTTAGCGGATTATTTTGGTAAAACCAATCGCTGGATAAGACTTTTTTTAGCCTACCAAAATGTTGAAATAACTTTTAAGAACTGAAAACATGCTGAAATTGCAACAGCCATGGTAACACCTATATCGTGTAAATCTGGAGTTACACCATGGTTATGTTACCTAACCAACAATGTTGATGTGACAGCGACTGGTCAATAGATGACCTCCACCTAACACTCCAGGCGGCCATGATTTCAATTACACATAGCTTAATAACATTTCAACAGGTGAGTTATAAAAAAAATCAACCCCTGTATAGGTGACATGAAGGCGGAAATTAGCTGTAGAGACCAAAACTGTTTTTGTACCAGACTTTAAACATGTTTATTTCTGCTGTTAAGTTGGGCATTTTAACATTGAAGTCTATGGGTATTCACTCGCTTCTGGAGGCAGCCTCGAGTGGCCATTGGAGGAACTGCAGTTTTTGGCACTTCCATGCTTCATTTTTCAGCCTTGGAGGTTGCCGCTTGTTTTCTTGGCTCATTGCATGCACATGTGATAGTCTGAATCACAGATCAAGTCAGTGTTAGAACACATTGTGTTTTCATATCCAAGTCAATGAGTTCATTTGTGTTGTGCAACTTAATTTGTTTTCTTCAAACTTTTGTGACTCAACACTTCATTTTGTTGACCTTAATTAATATGCTAATCTAATTTTGCAGGATTGCCTAAGAAGGGAACATGCATAAGACTCCAATTCAGCTCATCATGTAAATGCTGACACTTCCTAATTTCAAGCTTTACTGCCAAGGTTGGACCCATATGAGGAAAAATATGAAAGCATTATTCATCTGCAGTGTAAAACATCAGATAATTAGGTCACCTTCAATTTTCTGAATTCACTTGATTCAGAATTAATATGTTTTCAAGTGAATTTACAGCAGCTTCGCTAAAGCACAGCCTCATTTTGTTCCAGGCTGCAGTTCATGAGTATATAGTGTGGAAAACAGAAACTAGCTTTTGATTGATGCATTTCACCATGTAGTCACAATCCATCGCTGTTTCCTCAGTCACAATCACCCGCATGTCACTTCCCTGGAAAACATTTATCTAATTTACCCACACATGGCGGCTTTTGTAAATGAGTCATAAATATTATAATAGTGTTTGTCTCTGAACGTCACAGAAGACTGGCTGTTAATGGGCCAGCATGACCCCCAACTCTGTGCGTGAGTGTGTCTCTGTAGAAACCTGCAATACACCAAGCCCTTCCATTTACACATTTAAAAATGCAGTACGCACACAGGAGCCTTGCCACATAAACACACACACACAGATGCAGGATCAAAGGTAATGATTGTTTCCTCAGATATCAGATTCAGCTAATTCCCTGCTCGGCACAGGTGTTGATTGTTTTCCAAATTTCAAAAGGTCAAGTGTGTGTTTTTAGAAGCAGATCTCAGGGGAAAAACCTCTTTTTGGCTAATTAGACAGATCCGTCCCTCAAAGGCCTCGAGTTGGCTTATTTCAGACTAAAGAAGTGAAATCTCTCTGGTGACGCTTTTAATGAGCGCAGTGTACAATGGAAATCACAGAGTGGAGATGGTAATGATGCACTGACAATAGTCATAGCTGGGTCATTAAGAGTAGCACAGAGGTCGTGCACATGGTCCAGCCTTCTTTTATTGTCCCCGTCTCATTAAATTCCGAATCAGTGAGAGATGCAGATCGTTTTGAAAGAAGAGATGAAACCAGACGACACTCACAGATACAGTCTGTCTAATTAGGAAAGCGTTGATTGACAGGCAAACTGTCTTTGTGAGGCGACATTCCCAGTCATGCAGTTGATGCCACCTTAAGTGCGCGTGCATAATAAACAGAAAGCGAGCCAAAGAGACGGAGACTGAAAGATGGTGCAATGAGATGTGTCATCCGTCTCTATTCTGGGCTCCTTCCTTCAAATCATGCATCTGGTCGTCAGTACTTGGTTGGCAAAAGCACATCTAGGACACTGCGTTAACACATGAGAAAGGCATTCAAGCGTTATAAAAGAACCAGACAGCTTAGAAACACATTTTTGTTATATTTTATGGCTCTGACATGAAGTCAAGCAGAGGAGACAGTCCTCGTCAGAAAAAACAACAGCACCAGTTGTTTGTTCAAATGCCGAAGACATGACAGAGTGACCTCCTCTTATGAGTCACTTAAAGGTTAATTGCAGGTTGTAAAAAGCATAACTGTCCTTTAAAGACGTATTTCACCACTGGAAAAATGGTCTTTTCATAAAACTGGACTGTCTATGCACCAGAGAGACAGAAATACTTTTGAAACCGGTGCTACATTACTGGAGGAGAAAAAAAAAAGGCGGTGGCATTTGCTCAAGATGTAGACAACCTACAACTACCAGAATGCACTGCGCTGCACCAGACCAATAAATAGCCCCGCTGGTGGGTGACAGAATGCGAGCTTGGCTGTCTTCCTATTTTTTTAAGATATAGACAACACAGTAACAGAGTCTTGTTTCACATTTGATCAGCACTGCCTAGTTTTACTGTTTGATCTGAGTTTGGTCTGAGAGAGAGGGGCGAGTCTCTCTTTCTATCCTCTCTATACTCTTTGTGTCCTTGGTAGAGGGCAGACAAAAATGTGGACGTACAATCTGTAGTTTAAGCAACAGCCCTCGAGCCTGCAAAAATCCACTGGATGATACATTTGAACGAGCTCAGCTAAGAGATGAGAAGGGAGATCTGCCGCTAGTGATGGAGGGAGGTTCACCACAGTTCAAGTACACACATTTTCACTATTGTTATAATACAAAGCTGATTTAGAATTGGCAAAATGTCCCTTTAGGTGACGTATTTGAGCCTGTTTCGGTGTTCAAATAATGTTAGTTAAAAATTTGCACATAGGGAAAATGAGTGAAGAGATATTGACGAACAGGGAATGATGGGAAATGGAAATCACAAGCAGTTGGCTTCACATATGGTGTCCTGTTGTTGCTGCCAACAGAGAGAGCTGAGATGGATTATCACTTTTTATTCTCACTGTCCATTCCAACCCTTAGAAGCCTGGGTGGCCGTGCCTTCTGGGTAACGTAGTGTAGCTTTGGAGTCTGACGAGGCCTGGAGTGGCTGGATGGAATTGGCCCTCTCTGGAGACTCATCCAGCCAGTTTGTCCCCAGCCCAGGGGGGTGAAAGGCGACACCTCCTGCCCACAGCCTTGTGTTTTATATACTGCTCAACATACTTTCCATTCACCATCACCATATAATCACACCAACAAGGACAAGCGGGCAGTTTTACATGTCCTCTGCATGTTATCTATATTTAGAATCTCCTTCTTTGTAATGTCTGTTTCCATCTGTCTTTAACTTTCGCTCATTGGCACATTTTTACCCCCTCTCTGTCTCACTTTTTCGGTATTTTGCTTCCTCTCCTTTTACTTGTCCGAGGGTTGTTTTGACATTTCCGCTGTTTATATCCTCCACAGGCACAACCATCTGCGGCTGACCCTGACCACACTGCGTTGTCCCCCAGGCACGGACCCATGTTATTATCATCCCGAGCAACATTCGTAGAGTGGAAAAGGATTGTCACGACCACAAATACACCAGTTTCACATTAGGGCTGCAGAGCTGCAGAGGGAAGCACACACAAATCCCTCATACTGGCTCAGCGCTTGGTCGGTGAAATAAAACAAAGGCATACGGCGAGCCTGAGCAGGGATGGGGCTGCTGATAAAGATCTGTCAATGGCGCATTTCCACGGGACACAGGGTTGGAAGGAGAGAGAGAGAGAGAGAAAGGAGAGTTTAAGCGATTGTGGAAAGGGGTGCATAGCAGGGGCCCTGAGTTTTCCAGTGAAAAACTCCTGCTGAATGAACGACAAACAAGCATCTCTAACTGAAACATGTTCCTCCAAAGCAGGTTGCCTGGCAAAGAATTTAGAGAATGGGGCAGATTCCTCTGAGAGGCTGCTACCCTCACACTACCTTTCCAAGACCACCCCTACCCCTCCAAAAAAACATTCCCCCATCAGCCTGTCAGTCTTGCAGAGGTGCAGAAAGATTTGTATTGGCACAGCCCCAAGTTGATGATCATCAGGATCTACACGAACAAGAAAAAGCCTTGCATGGAAAGACACCTTTCATCAGCGCAAATTCCACGATCACAGGGTCACAACTCGAAGTAAAATGCAGAACCCTATGCCTGCTAGTGCTGATACTCGAACCAGGGTTGTAAATCTGGTTATCTGGCCTTTCTCAGCTTCTAACAAGTCTGTAAAAAGTAATGTGCGGTACGTAAAGTGTCGCCCAGAAGTGCGGCTGACCTCATTTTGTTAATGTATTTTTTTGTGGCGGAACAAAGCTGTTGATGGTATTTTACTGAAGCAATATGACCCCGCACTGAATTCCACAGGCACACATTAAATTACAGCCTAGTGCCGCTGAAAGCTGCACAGGATTGCAGTTGAAGATGTACAGCCCCTGTTATGAGGGAAACAGACACTATCCACTGGGTCAGCCCCCTTTTTTGCAAACGGTTCCCACTGCCAAGTAAAGAGAGGATAACGCTGAAAAGGGATTAGAAATTATACAAATAGCTTCCAGGCGACATCTCTCAACCACAGCAGTTCTCAAGTTCGTGTTGAGTGTATGAAGGTGTGGATTTCTTCATCAGTTTCTCCCTCGGAGATGCAATCACACAATCACACTCTGGGTATACTGTGCGTGAAAAATTGCCTGGAGTGTAATGTCAGTCTTCCCAAGTTCTTTTAACAAGGGAATAACTGCTGCGGAGGAGGTGTTGCAGTCCAAGCAGAGTGTCAAAGAGCCACCAACAGTGATACCGAAACCAAACACCGGTGCCAGAGTGCTAGTTATGATTGGACAAGGTCTGAAACCTCAGACAGGGAGAGAGATGGAGCAAATACAGGAGCATGAGATATCCTTGGTGAAGACGGGGGGTGAAGAGGAAGGAAGGAAGACATTATAGAGGCAGAGAGAAAGTAGATGCAGAGAGTAAGCAGAGGTCCTCTTATGTCCCTTGTCTGGGTAACATAAGGAATCTTAATAGTAGTGCAGGTTGTGTGCTCTGCGCTATCTCACAGGCGACAGAAGACCGGCCGGGGGAATGCAGCATGCCTAAAGGAGCTTCAATCCACAGCTGGGGAATTAATAGCAGAAGCATTGCAGTGTCTGGGATAAGAATGAAAGGCTGAGGGAGGACACAAAGATGGAAAAAAACAGCAACGGAAACCAGCTAACATTAGGGCCTGATCCTCTGACAATTTATGTTTGAGGCATAACATTTCAAGGGGCGTGAAAAATTCAGCGAGGAAGCTCGCCCACACGAACAAAGATGCAGACCAAACTCTAACAAAAGAGAAGATAATACATTGAACTCGAATCTGTTTGGTCGCATGGCTCGGTCAAACTCTCTGTGTTTGTCTTTCACCCAACTCCCTGGTTTTCCTGCCTGGAGGCCCACAAACCCTCCTCGGTCAGCGTGCCTTGGACTGGGAGAGCATTGTGAGTGTCAACTAGTGCAGTCAGTCAAACTCTCCACCTGCACGTGCACATTCCCTGCTGAAATTATACAAACTGAAGGCCCACAAATTGGCCAGAGATCAAAGTCAGGTTATGCAGATGCAGAAGCACCACCTCTATCCAGCCTTTAATAGGGTTTGGATGGTTGTAAACATCTGTAAAGGTGCCTGGTTTTGCATGCAAACTCTAATTTTTCACTATGTAATTTAATCATAATTAGGTCATAGCCTCTTTTTAAGGTGGAAATATTGTTCGCTTAAACAATATACGCTTCAGGGAACAGGATTATTGCATATGTAAACGTCCTCCGGGATAAACCTAAATCAAAGAGTGGAAACTCCATTTGAAAAAATGCCAAGGATGCAGCTCGTTCATAAATTAAAATGAAATGGGAGAAAAGCAGAAGTATGATTGCAGATGGTGGATACAATATCAGGAAAATGCATTAATTTTGAATAACTGCTGAAAGGAACCTGTCCAAGCCAATGTGAACTACAATTTCATGTGTGTTCTTGTGTAACCTCAATAGCTGAAAGGAATAGTTTGACATTTTGGGAAAAACACTTATTCATTTTATTTTCAGGAGATAGATGAGACGATTGATTCCACTCTCATGGCTCTATGGTAAATCTGAAGCTGGAGCCAGGTGATGTTAGCTTAGCTTAGCATAAAGAGTGGAAACAGCTTGTCTGGCTCTGTGTAAAGGTTACAAAATCCAACTACCAACACTTAAAAGCTCATTAACTGAAGACTAACTAAACCCAAGAGTTTTGGCTGAACAGTGTCAGAGACAAGGCCCCATTCAATCCTATGAAGGTTGAGACGAAACAGTCCTAATTCCGTGTCTAAAATTACCCTGATCTTCCACTCTTCGTTCACATCATTGGGCCCATAGAGCCGGCACACTAGATCCTTCTGCTAGCCAGGCAGCTAACTTCCGCTTTAGCCCTCCACTACTTTGAGTGGGGATGACATGATTCAGTGCTGTGGCTCTTCTAGACTTTCAAAATGTTACCAGATCACATGGATCAAATCCTGATAGTGAAACGAGTCATTTCGCTGGTGTTGTGATGCTCTAAAAAACAAATTCACTAATTTACAGTTGTCTCTTTCACAGCTACATGGAAAAGTCTTTTTGGGCCCAATGGCATCACATGACGGACCTGGAATTTGTAATTGCGTAGTTTGGCCACTACTGGCTTAGCACTGTTGCTGGGGGCCTTGCCTCTACCCTGGAAAATCCAAAAATGAACGTGAAAAAAGTATAAACATGGGCAGGTTGTGGGGGAGGTCTTGGACACGCCCAGTCACTCCTTTAGGTTGCAAGCAGAGTGGAAAGTAGGAGGAGGATGGGTTGGTTGGTGACAAAAGCTGCCACCTTATACGTCACCTGCCACCAAATCAGCCACTACCAAAATTCAATGGCAATAGCCAGGTTCCAACCAGTAGATAGCAGTCGCTATGCATATTTATTACACAGTATGTAGAATTTAAATACAAGTCATAGTCAAGCACTTTGCACCAGAGTGTCAATATTTAGACCTGAATCCATCAACAGCACTTCTAATTAAGAATATACATTGGTTTTCAACTGGAAAAAACTGGTTTAGGGGTTTAAACACTGAGGTGTGAAAACAATGAGTTGCAGGTTTCAGGAGGGTTTCTTGATCAACTATTCCTTTAAAGATTTCTTGACCAGACAAACCACACTGACATCAGAGAATGACGAAGGACGACTGTCGCCTCACGACGCTTGTGTTTCGGCCCTTAAGTTGCACCTGAACACACCACAAAGACTACAGCCAACAGCCAACCAGCATGTACATTCTGTGCTTGCGTAAGAAGAAATAACTCTCCATACCAGCAGGTGCTGGTAGCCTATATTCCTCATTCAAAAAGGGAATCCAGAAGACCAACAGGACTCATTCAAGATGCTAGTTAGCCAGTTAGCACATTAACAACACAACCTGATGTTGAAAGAAGAAAGCATATTTACCAAGGACTAGCAAACAATAACACAAACCATTACAAAACTGTTTCTGCTAGAGTACAATGGCTACAAAAATGATTTTACCTAATATAACAACTTTGTTTTGATCTCACGCCCTCTTGACTTTAGCTGTTTGTTTACTTTCCTCACTTCTGTTTTCTTCTTGTGCAGAACTGCCAATCAGAATGATTTTTGTAACAGCAGGATTTTGCTGTCTTTGAAGCTAATTCAACATGCTGAATCAGCCAAGAAAAAAAGCCAACAAGGGCTGACAATGTGGAATACACCACAAAAACTAGAGCAGCAGTCGCTCACTAATAGCCTGACATTGACCAACAGCCGACTGTGTCTTGATGTGTTAGCACTGTAAGGAACTGGGAGGTAGAGAATGGATGTGCTCTGGCAAAATGAAAGCATCTACCCAAAGGTTAAAGGATTTCCTTGTACTTCCTCCTGCCCTGCATTTAGACCATTAACAAATAATGATAATACAAGCAAACTTTAAATAGAGAATCAGGGATGGAGGCCACTAAATATCATGACATTGCAGCGAGCAGTTGGTTGCTTCCTCTTCCCTATAACAATTCCATAATTAGCATGCTGTCAGCAAACAAGCCGTCTCTTGTTTCAGTGGCTGTTTGTAGTTATTTTAGGAGAGCTTGAGCTAGAGCCAATTAGAGACTACAAAGGCTACAGTAAAGCATATCAATTATAATAGCCTGGTATTCACAGAATGCCCGATCAGCAAGCCAGACAGAGTGCCATGAGCTTATTGTTATTGTAGGGCCCTTGAGTTTATTGCTGCCATTCTTCCAGTGGAAACCAATCAGGACCTGACTGACTCGCTGCATCTCCAGCTCATGCATTAACTTGTTTGTTTTAGTAATGTGATCCCATTTGTCAATCTGTGACAAGCTGTCCAACAACAAATCGAGTCAACAGACTGAGCAAAGCCGAGCCTTTTGGGGCTTTGGGATGACCAGTGGTCCCTAATTAGTCACCAGTGTTTGAGTATGGACAGCAGCCAGGTGACTGGTCAAGAGGTCCAGCTGCTCTGTTGACTGGTCCCGCCTTTGCCTTCAGCCATCAGCCCCTGCCCGAGTCACTTGTTTGTTTGTTTTCCTGCCTTTGTTTGGACTAGAGATTTCCTGAGTAAACTCGAAGAAACAAGATCTCTTCAGAGAAAGAATCCCCTCCCAAATTGTTTGAAAGCGCCTCAATGTGGATTTATTTTCTCTCTTTGCGGGAGTAATGTACCAGTAACAAGCAATTACCACATATCTCAAATGGAATTACAGGAAAATATGTGTATGGAATATGTTTCAGGGGCAGACACAGTTCCCAGCTGTATCTCTTTACAATCCAATTGCCAGAATAAATGTTGGCATTCTACATTTCTGCAGACGATGGATATGTCGCATTTACACGTTACTATGTAGCGAATACGTTTAAACATTACATTTCTACAACACTGTGTCTAATGTCTGGATACGTTTGGCACAAAACATTTGGTTAAATAGTGGAAAAGATCATGTTTTGGCTTACACTACCTCATTTTGGAGGCACAATCGCCGCTGGAAACATAGCAATGGCTCACTTAAAAACAACTGCTGTTGTGTTTGTTAGTCTCAAGCAGTTCCCTCACCTTGGTACAAACCTGTCCGACACTCCTGAACCTCCTGATGAAAAAGTTAGCTCATATATATGTAGTCACAACTATGTCACCTCCGAAACGTTGATATGATATGTATGAAATGTGGGCAGCAGGCCAAACCCTGGGTGGGGAGCTCCTCTGTACAGAGCATGCGTGTTCTCCCTGTGTCAGCGTGGGTTTTCTGTGGGTACTCCAGCTTCCTCCCACAGTTCAAAGACATGCAGGCTATGTTAACTGACTCTAAATTGGCCTTAGGTGTAACTGTGAGCATGAATGGTTGTCTGTGTCTATGTGTCAGCCCTGCAATAGTCTGTCCACCTGTCCAGGGTGTACCTTGCCTCTTGCCCAATGTTATTTGGGATAGGCTCCAGCTCCCCTGCGACCCCAAACAAGACATGCTTTTACGGAAATTAATGAATGAGAAATGAATGTATGGAATGTACAAAATGTACAAACCTATGTATCTGTGTTTTGCAGAAACGTACAATGCCAGCTTTTTCTTGTGGTGACTGGGCTGCTCTTTATCTCATATACTCCAATATGCAATACCCCAGTATGTTACAGGAAGTCATAACTCGCACAGTAAAGAATCTAACTATTTCAGCTAAATTAGTTTAGCTTAAAATTCACTCATCCTGGGCCCAAGCAAACATCCAGCCACACATAAAAAGTAGAGCAAACATGGAAGGCAGAGCGAGCCACTTGATTAAGACCACACTAGCACTTTGGCAAATATCCTCACTCGACCTGGCAACCAGTGCTATAACTACATTACTGTTGGTGGCTTGAGGTGTTAAATGGAGACTTGTGTCTCTTAGAAATACTAATTACTTTAATTTCAGGCCAAATACCAAACAACCCTCATGGTATGCCTCTGTTTACTACTCAACCAGATGCATTTACACTTTCTGAGTATAAAATATAGATGCAGGGATTCACTACAGCTGAAGGTAGAATTCCCACAAGCTTGTAAAACTGGGTCTCCCAGTCAGTGGCCTGACTTTGAGAAATGCTCCATTACCTGAAAACACATAGGTTCACATTAGAGGTTTTCTTTTAATAATTAATAGAAGAGACCTTCTATAGAAGGGCAAATGCTCTGCAAGACAGAGACAAAAGAGTGCGAAGAGAGACAAAGAAAAGTGTGAAGTCATTGCACCTTTACATGGATATACATGCAAACCGTAAATAGCACTTATAAAAAGGAAAATGTCATCTGTAATTAAAGCAGATTTGTTGGTGAGCTCCTGTTTCAGCAGTTGCAATGTCTTAAGCTCCTAATCTTGTTAAAAGGATCGACAATCCAACCAACACATTCAGCGCTGCTCTGTCACACAGCACGACAAATACAAAACAGCTGTGACGGGAAAAAAACATATCGGTTTGTTGACCAATTGGGGCCCTAATGCTCAGCAATTCACTGGGATTACATTTGATACACAGCAATCAGAATCAAGTTCTATGTTATTAAAATCATAGGGGGAAAGTCGCATGCCACATTAACGAGAGATTCGCTGGAAAGTATGCCGAGCATCTTTATGGTCCAAAGTCATGTAAGTGATGCTGCTCAGGGTTTCATTTTTTTTCCAACACGGCCATAAATATCTCATTAGATAAGCTGGAGATAAGATCTGAGAAGAAGCAAGCTAAGTGATCGAGAGAGGTTTTAACATTCAGGTCTAGCCGGTCAAACATTCTGGTTAAAGGCAAAATGGCTCCCCAAAATAATCAGTGGTTTGAAATGATATCTATCTGCTTCAGTGCTGTGCAACAGAAACCTGACACACACTCCTCATTAGAAATGTCCTCCTTTCAGATGTTGTGCTGTAAGTTGTGTTTCCCTGCCTCAAGATAATGCTAGCATGGTTGCTTTTTTGGCCTATTCCATAGTGCTTAGACATGTTTTTAGCGCAGTTTTAAAATATAAAGCAGGGAAATATAAAATAGATTTAGGTCAGATATCTCTAAAACTCTTAGCTCTGATGCTAATGAGAAAAAAGAGCCCAGTCGCCAGAAGAAAATGTCGCCATTGCACGTTTCTGCAAACCACGGATATGTTAAAGTTGTACATTACGTAGCATGTCAACATTTCATAAGTGACGTAGTATATGATCTTTGTCATCAGGAGGAGGAGGGGATGCTGGATGGCATGACGAGATGCCTGCCAAGCTGCGGTCAACTGCAGACCACTGTTTGAGACCAACAAACAACAAAACAGGTTGCTTTTAAGAGAGTCATCGTTGCATTTTCAGCAGCTTTTTAGCCACCAAATTTGGTTGGTTTTTAGCAACCAGTTGCTGTATTTTAACCGTGAATGATGTCACTAAAAGCAGTTGTTTTTTTTAACCAAGACATCACAGTGTTTCCTGCCGGCATAGGACCACAAAAAGCCGTTGCTTTTAACAGGGACATTGCTGCATTTCCTGCCAGAATAGTGCCATAAAAAGCATCTGTTTTTACAAAGGCATTAATGTATTTCTTACTGAGATAGTGATACAGAAAGCATTTTGTTTTTGTGCCTACATTAACCACAGTAACAAAGTTTCAGTCCGCTACATAATAACGTACAAATGTAATGTACCCTGTTTCACTCTGAAGTCGACGAAATCTGGCACTTGGGCGCTTGGGCAGTGACTTGTGGTGTCAGACACTGATGAAAAACAAGTCCTTTATAATATGTGGCCGGTTGCCATTATAGTTTCAAACACTCTGCGGCGTAGGGGGGAAGTGCAGCAGGACAACAATGAAAATTAATCCAGCGACAGTACAAGTAGGGTGCGCAGGAGAGGTGGTGGATAGGCCCAACAAACACCGACCTTCACCCAGGAGAGTAGTGTTTGCGTCCCTTAAGATTACAAAGCTAAACCCTGTTATTTTTTCCTAAACCTAACCACGTGCGGTAGTTGTTGAAGGAAAAAAACCTCAAGCAGCATTGTACAGACATAATGTGTTTATTTTGAAAGAAACTGTATGTAAACCGTAAATTTCTTGTGACACAGAAGTGCATTTTGACAGAAGACTATTCATGTAACAGGCAAAACTTGACATTACAACTAACGCACCCAGTACCTTGCATGTCAGATCTGGACGTGGAAAGTCCATGACCAAACATCGATATGTGACGAGGTTGGAGTGAGAATGTGTTGTACAATGCCAACATTTATTCTGGCAAATGGGTTGAAATATTTTAAGGCTAGTTTGATGTAGTTCTTTGTAACTGATTATTTGGCCTCCATGAGGTGAAGCAATGGGTTAAATTAGGTACCACTCATATGATACCTCATTTAGATCAGCCTGAATTCTCTTCATATCTGCAGCTCTGATAAAGTAAGTTTGCAGTGAAGTGTGATACCAAATAGTAGCTTATATCCATCTGGTCCATATAAGATCTGGCACTGCACTGCGTTCCATTGCTTAATGCCAGGGCTGTGTAGAGAATGACTGACAGGTTTGAGCTCGCTAAACCTGTTCTTACTTTAGATGCATTCACACACTCAGATCTACGTGACGGTCACTGGGTCGCAACCGAGGTCAGTCAGAGATGCGGGGGCCGGTTCCAGCGAGAGGGAGAGCTATAAAGGTCAAAGGGCAACCAATTAAATGAATGCATTTGTCACATTTATGTTTCATGTTTCTGCCGTCAGGTTTTAGAGACGGCAGAATTCCAGAGACACCTTCAGATCTTGATTTCCAATACGACAAATGAACCAGATTTGGTTGAGTTGTTTTGGGGCACAGTGTCACTCTTGATGTCATGGAAAGGACTTATCTGGGTCACAGGAGGTCAGAGAGCTTTTTAAAGGTCCACCAGTCAAAAATCTTATCTTAGTTGTATTTAGATTGTCAGCACATGACAACCTGACATGTGTTTAGCACTCACACAACAGTGGGCTGATTCTGCAAGCAAAATGATTCTATGTAAGGCCATTCTCTTTACATCTTTGATCATCCCAGAGTGTTTTAGACAGCTAGGCAATAGCCTGTTTTCAGTGTACGCATATAGACTTACCTTTCATGGTGCAGTGTTAATAGGAGTAGTGTTACATGGTGTGTTTGGAAGAACATAAAGGATATTGTGAAAATTTCATGTTGGTGCAGGAGGGACAAATAGGTCTTAAAAAGGATCATATCACTACAGCCGGTGACAAAATGCATGTGGGGATGGACTGGAGGTGCAAATGAGGACGTCTTTGCACATCAAGTCTTTGTTATTGAATTGATGGACATTAATTGTGGAGTGAGTCATATCTGACACAGAGAAACATTAAATTTCAAAGTTCACAAAGTGTATAATTGATTTATATTCAGCTTAAATAAAGGCAAAAGTTCATATAAAGGTGAGGGCAGCCTGTAGGTAAAGGCAACAGAGGAAGATTAAGTCACTTAGTAGTTTTCAAGCACTTAAATTACGCAAACACTTCTTAAACTCCCTGCTGCAGCAGCAGGAGTTAAACTCACAGGAGCATTTGTCCACTGTGCTCCAGACTGCTCCGTCTCTCCAGGATTGGTGGGGGCTGCTTGTTTAAGCCAATAGGCAGGGAGCAACGCTAATGTCATTTCACTGTGACCGCCGAGAGGAGCACCATAGCGCACCGTGCGCCGCTGTAATGACTGAGATGTGGTGACAGCGGGTGAAGTCAGACCAGGCTCTCTCCCTCTCTCTGCGCTCCTCTCCAATGCAGCCAGTATCTGGAGTTTAAGCTTATCGCTTTGCACAGCTCTGGGTTCAGCTTTGCGGCACAGTGGTGCACCCTCTCTGGACTTTTCATCTTATGCCAATGAGACGCAGCGTGAATCGCTTTTCTTACTTCAGGAATATTGGTTCTGGATACTCTGCTTGCTGCGACTGAACGCTTTGGGGGTGAGTGGATCAGGTCTTTTGGTGTGTGTTTAAGAGTTGTTTTTAGACTTTATGTTCAGTAGTCTCGGTCGTTTTTGAGTAATTTCTCTACTTAGGATTGCAGCTGTATATTTGTCGGAGTTTTACGCAAAGAAAATGCTCAAAATTATGCTGTGGTGAAGAAAATGGGGAGATTTCGCCCTTAATTGTGTGGTTTTCATCAACAATATAAACTTTAAACAACCCAGTCACTTGTGTCAGCCACTTAGAGTCATCAAACTGGCTTTAATTTCCCATCCTCCAATACTGCTTTGCGCTTTTACGCAGCAACATTTACTCTTCCTGAGCAACCTCATTTCTGTGACGCTGAAAAAACTTAGGTCAGAGACGTGGGGTGGGTTGAAGTGTGGAGTCCCCCCGGGCCTCCAGATGTATGGACTCAGCTGTCGCCTGTCACTTTGGTGACAACTGGTCGGCGCTTCGTGACCGCTGCTTGTCCGCCACTGCTGGGCTCCATAGCTGTCAAGAGTGCTTTTGAGTGAGGGAGAATGTGGTCACACAGCCCGGCCACATACAGTATGAGAAGTCACTCTCACTTTCTTCAGTTCCAACCATGATGGATAAGGGGGGAACGGCCTCACCAGAAAATTGCAAACGACATTAAATCTAAGATTCAGTCCTGAAATGTTTTATGCAAGTAAGTGGATCCATCTGGCAACTTTTTTGCACTAGAAGTCAACTTCTAGAGAAACTAATCGTTTGATCAGCACTATTCTGCCTTATTTAAATAAAGAAATCAAATCTAAGAACAGAAATATTCCACTTTAGTGAGCCTGATCATGAGCCCAAAAGATCTATTAGGGTGGACATTTTTGCAGTGCAGTCAGCTCTTTAAATAAAACTATCCCTGCATGCTGTTTGAGTGAATTCATCCCTCCTTGTGGACCTCGCACAGAGCTAAACATGCCATAAAGTGTTTCCTTTTGGAGAACAAAGACACACCCTCAAGTTTTAAACATTTCCATTCTCAGCTGTGATACAAAGTGCTAAACCTACAAGGCACAAGAGAGCAGTTACTGTTATATTTAACCATGCCTGTCTGAGATAATATTTTGCTCTGGTTGGAGCACCAGTAAACATCATCATAAGCCATTAAGTCCCGTGCATGCCCTCTTGAGGACTGACAGAACGACAGACCCACTTGGCTCAAAAGAACGCAGAGTCAGACTGGCCTGAAATCTGTCACCATGGCCACAGCTGATAAAAACAGAGTGCTGCTGATCCCGGGACAGTTCTTCTTGAAGCCTGACAGCTAGGTGAGGGGGCAGAGCCAGGACATGCTACGGTCTTTATTTGGACATGTTGGATAGATTGTGGAAGAGATTTGAGGTATTTGCAGGGCAGCAAAAGTAGAAATGGATTTAAAGAAATGGAATCACACATTGGAGCACTGACAGTACAAAGGAGGAACTGCAGGTTCTGCACAGTGTCAGCGACTCCACTTCAAAGTGTAACACATCAGGTCAAAATCTTGCTGTAATTGCACCAGAAAGTATTTTGAAACATGATCACTTCCATCCATGATTGCAGCATTTTTTAACCATTCCATTTTTTTTCCTCCTTGGGACAGTGGCCAGTAGTCAAAGAGCATACAGAAACAAATACTCAGAGAGAGTGTGAGAGTTGTAGACAGAGCTACAGAGAGGACAGAGCACAGAACCAAGGTGGTGGTGTCACCTAGTGGCTAGAATAGAGGTTGACGCCTTCGCTGCCCCAGAGTCACAAAACCTCATCAGTAGCAACATCTTTACCACCTGAACTACTAAAATAAGACAGGTGGATTATGAGATAATTGGCCCCTTTTGCACAGATGTGCAAAAGGCCCCACCACGTCTCCCCTTCACAGAACCAAGACACACACTTTGTGGTGGTTTTGCCTTTTTTTGTTGTTGTTCTGTGTTTCTTTGCAGTCGTTGTGCATATTTTTGTGCTTATGTGTTTTTATTTTGTGTATTTTTTGGTCATTTTTTGTCTCTTTGTTGTTCCTTTGCATCTCTTTGTGGTCTCTTTAGAGTCTCTTCCACTCTGTCACTCTTCTGAGTGACATATTGCAGGTGAAGGCTAGGGGGCCCCCTTTATTTTGGGCCCCTCTGAGCCTGTGCCCGGTAGGCCCGTTTAATAAGGACAGCTACTTAATTCAAGCCATTTCCTTTTATTTAAACTCTGTCATACTGAGAGATACAAAATGAGGGCATGTTGGCCTCATCTGTACCCAAAGATGCAGAGACACACATTCTGGGCTGCCAAAATATTTTACTGTAAATGTTTTTTTCTACAGTATTGTCTTTTTGAATGTTTTATGTGTCTTTGTAATCATTTTGTGTCTCTTTTTGGTTGTTTTGCCCCATTTTGTAGATATTTTGTGTCTCTGTGAGGTAATTTTGTGCCTCTTTTTGGTTGTTTTGCTTCTTTTTGTCATTATTTTGTGTCTTTTTGTAGACGTTTTGTGTCTATTTGGAACAATTTTTTTGTAGTATTGTGTCTTTTTTAGTTGTTTTATGTCTCTCTATGATAGTTTCCTGTCTCCTTTTGGGTGTTTTGCCCCATTTTGTGGTTATTTTGTGTGTCTTTGCAGGTCCTTTGCATCTCTTTGTGGTCTTTTTGAGTCTCTCTGATTGGTACATGTTAATTTGAGTGACATTTTGCAGGTGAAGGCTAGGGGGCCCCCAATACTTTGGGCCCCTGAGCCTGTGCCTGGTAGGCCAGTTTAATAATGGAAGCTATTTAACTTGAGCCTTTTTCTTTAATTTAAACTCTGTCTTACTGAGAGATACAAAATGAGGTCATGCTGGCCTCCATCTGAGACCCAAGATGCAGAAACACAAGTTCTGTGCTGCCAAATTATTTTGCTGTGAATGTTATTAATGGTATAAACATATCTGCTCAAATCTGGGTCTCATGCTTCACAGCTGCAGTTATTTAATGTTTAGATGATCTAGCAGACGGGGCTTGTGTTGGGGGAAACGTGAGCTGAGCTTTTCCCTTAAATGATCTGCTGCAGGTGAGAATTCTCTGTGAATGTTAAGTTATTTATAGGCTAAATCATTTGCAAGTATGTTTTTGGAGCGGCTCCACGTGTCGCACAGTGGTTGTTCACGTCTCATTTCCAAAGCCTCAAAGTGAATCAAAGGTGCCATTAATAGCATCAAAAGCATTTTAGATTTTTGTGTGAGCGCAGAAGGGAAATAAAAAGGCCGGCCTTATCGTAACTTTTCTTGGACACAGCAGAAAGAAACAGTTCTGATCTTCCTCTGCCAGCTTGATGTTTATGAGTGCTCGCCTAATAAATGTGGAATATGTTGATGGTTTGTTTGAGGACCAAAGTGCATATAGGCTGGAGGATTTAGGACTTGGCAGCAGAAAGACCTGTTTTTTGTATGAGCAGCTCATAATGCACCTTTTAATCGGAGAAGCTAGCTGTAACATTAGCACACTTGTGTGCCATTGCATTAGTGCGCAGCAAGAGTGGTGGAGGTGGAGACAAATCGCAGACATGAAGCCAGTCTCAGACATAAACAGTGGGGCATTGCGTGGTGTGTGTGTGTGTGTCTGAGAGAGGCAGATAGACAGAGACAAAGTGGTCACCTATATGTGTGTACGACACACACATACACTCTCCGACACCTACAGACAGACACCCAGCTGAGTGTGAATGAGCAGAATGTAAAGTCCCAGTGCCCGTGTGTATACGTTCCCCACTGTTGATTTAAAAGCCCAGTACCAGTGAAATGTACACAGAGGCCTGTTTGTGCAAAGCTAGAATGAATCACCCTCGCGTCCGTGTAAATCGCCTGCAAGCCAAACACTCTGGCAGCCTTTTATCCCCAGACGTGGTCCAGCTCACCGCAGCGGGGCTAAAAGCAGAGCGGGACAGGGCCGTGTGTTGTGAGGAGCTGTCAGAGGAGGCCAGTCTTTCATGGCTCTGGATGGGGAGATGTGGCACGGAGTCGGGTTGCCATAGACAAACTCCAGAGAGCAGAGCGCATTGACTATAAACTGTTTGTGGTAGGTTGGCAGGAGGCTGGATGAAATATGGCTTGTTTAAACGCCGGTGGTCCCTGAATCTGTGGTCACCGGAGCCAGGCTGAATGGACGGTGGCCTGGATGGTCAAATTTAGGGCACTGTTACACTGCGGTTGCATAGGTTGGGGTATAACCATTGTGGATGCTGCTGCCTGTGCCATGCCGTAAAGTTCTCCTTCCTGTAACTTTCAAACAGCATCATGTATGAGTGAGCGCCTGCAGCAGTGGCACACATTGGATCCACATGCTAAGCATTATTCTAAAGTGATTAAAGGTAGCTAGTGATTTAGCGCTTCCAGGCACAACTGTGTTTATTAGGAGCTGCAGGATGATGTTAGAGGAAAACGGGTTTGGCTCTCACACTGGAGTTTAATGCCCCGGCAGATCTCTGGTAACCACACGGCATAATTGCGGGACTAACCATCAGACCA
Source organism: Cephalopholis sonnerati (assembly GCA_019142605.1). Classification (NCBI taxonomy): domain Eukaryota; kingdom Metazoa; phylum Chordata; class Actinopteri; order Perciformes; family Serranidae; genus Cephalopholis; species Cephalopholis sonnerati. The sequence continues at coordinate 23,770,815 of JAGQAX010000005.1, read as the reverse complement.
CCACGATGATGAAAGTCATACTTGACACACATGTTTCATTATCACCACCATGTATAGGCATGATGCGCAGCTCTGGATGCATAATAACCAAGGCGCAGCGCTACAAAACTGGTTATTATCGGCGTGTCTGTGTTTGATAAAGTGGAATAACAGACGCAGAGATGCCAAATGTCAAATGGAGTTTTCGGAAAGTTCATCCAACCCAGCCTGACACAGACATGGCCGCCTGCAGGAGATCATGTTTTCCCCTCTGTCCTCCACATCTATAGGGATCCATCCAAGCAATCACAGCATCAAGGGCTAGAAGCAAAAGAAAACATATTACCCTGAGATAGTCATTAAAAAGCCCAGCTCATTTCCCCGGCACACAACAGGGGATTCAGTTAAAGCTTTCCGGACCCACGGCTGGAAATATGCAAAACACACACACCCCCCCTCCCCTTCCTGTGGCTCTTGTTCCTCCTTCCCTGTTGGCATTGTCACAGGGGTGGAGTCAGTGAGCGTGGATGATATGGAAAAAGGTCAACAGGGTTTAAAAGTGGACTCTGCAGGGCAAGGGATTTTTTGGACTGACAACAAAGGTATTTCCTGAGTTTTTTTCTGAAAGGTTACAGTTACAGACAGTGGGGACAGTCGCTGGATGGCTGCCAGAATATTCCTCTCAGAACATTTCCTCATTAAAACTTTCATCCCGTCATTTTTTTACTACACTGTTAATTAGGTTTGGAAACAAATGTATGCATACAAGAGTTTGGCCACATTCCCAAATCACACAGTGCTGGATTTTCATATAATAACTCATTTGAAATATCTCCTAAAATACATCATAAGAAGATTAAAGGGAACACAAAGCCATAAATCAATACCTTATCCCCCTCCCGGCCCTCTCGGGAAAAGATTTAAACTGCTGCTTCTTTCTTTTCTTTCTTTTTCAATGGGAGAGTTTTCAAGATAATTCCTTAATGGGATCTTACATCCAAGAATAGCGAGTGCTCTTTATATCAGCAGAAATGTACTACAGCTCATGCTTTACATTCATAATGAAACACGAGACCCATTTCTCATTTCATCTCAAGCATCAAATTAGTTCTGCTCCAGGAGTGTTGCACATTTACAGGGTTGGATTTCAAGGACAGGTTCTGCAGGGAAGCTGTCTCAACATTTAGAACAAGTGGCAGGTGTGTTTCGACAAAGAGTCCATCTACATTATGCATGCTTTAATGTGCTTGTCTTTAACACAGATGTGAGACAAGTCATTTCATATTAAGACAGAGAGGCCATCGAACATGATGTAGTTACAAATGCAACATGCAAAGTGTCCATGATGTCCCCAGTTGTGGCCATAACACCCTAAAATCAGCTAATACTAGTATTTATAACTCAAGTAAGACAGCAAACATTTGAGTAGTTCAACACCAAAAACACATTTTTACATTGCAACCAATAAACAGAAGAAAATCTGTCATTGTTCAAACAACTGTTCACAGCCACTTAAATCAGCAAAAAATAAAGCGTTTTTACTTTCAGGATATTTTCTTAGTTGAAAAATATACCTCAAATCATAACAGGGTTCAACTGGAGCTAGATTTAATTATCTAGAATCAATACAATAGAGCTGCAACAATTAAGATATTAGTTGTCAACAATTAAATTTATTGCCAACTAATTTATCAATTCATCAGTTTGAGTAATTTTTTAGGACTAAAAGTTAAAATCCTCTGATTCCAGCTCCTTAAATGTGAATATATTCTGGTGTCTTTACTCCTCTGTGACAGTAAACTAAATATCTTTGGGTTGTGGACAAAGCAAGACATTTGAGGATGTCATTTTGACATTTTTCACTGTTTCCTGACATTTTATTGACCAAACAACTAATTGATTAATCAAGACAATAATCGACAATGAAAATAATCATTACGCAGCCGTACAATAAAACTGAAATGATACTGGAGTGACCTCTAGCTTACCTGGTTGAATGTGCGCCCCATATAGTCTGGGTGCTCTGCAGCAGCCTGTGTTTGGCTCCAGCCTTAGACCCTTTGCTGCGTAACGTCCACCCTTTCCTGCCTCTATTAGCTGTCCTATCAGTCAAGTCAAAAATTGCCCAAAAAATAAAATTATATTCACTCCTAACCAAGGCAGTGTACCCACTTTTATACATGAGGAGACACAGGTGCATACAGTTGGTACACTGAAATAATGTAGACCGTGTCACAAAGAGTTCAGTCTAAATGTGCTCTGTCTGTCTGTCTGTCTGTCTCTCTCAGATTAATTCAGAAAGTCTAATTTTAAATGGCTTCCTATCAGCTGTTTATTAGCAGCATTACTTTTGTATTCATTATTAGTTATCAAACATTATAGTCAAATGTTAGATTAGACTGTGTTTGTTACTTAAATTGGTTTGCGACATTAAAAGCATATGTTGTGTTGTATTATTGAATGGAATTACTCCATGCTCTGTAATCCTACATTATTGTTTTAACTGTACAAGTTTAACCAGGGACAGGAGTTGCAAATTATCCATGGCTAGAAAGCTGTATGCATTGCGTCTACTTTGTATTTTACCTATGAAGCACTGTTGTATACATGTGTCCTTGTCAAATAAACAAGTAAATAAAAAGTCCGGGGACTGTCAGATGTACTGTCCCACCTCCACTCTTGCTCAACTCTCAAATTTTGACAGGCATTAGATCATGTAAAATCGCAGGAGTTACATTTAGCAGTTGCTACTTTACGATCCCACATATAATTAATCCCATCACACAGAGGGAATGTATTATATCATTTGGAAATGCATCACAGAAAAGGTCGATGTTGTAGGATGACATACAGATGGGTCAATATTGACAAAGGCCAACTGAGGACATGTCTTGCAGAGCAGCAGCCTGAGGCCCACAATGAGCCCAGTGAACTGACACAGAAACAGTTCGTTTGGCCACAACAACCTGACGGCAGCTCCCAGTGAGAGGCCGGTTCAAAGAGCCGGCCTTTTGTTTGCTATGCTCGCACTGTCTTCCTGTTAGGGGCTGGGCTCCCAAAGAAAACAAGAGCAGTGGCTCACCAGATGTGTACCTCTATGTGTGTGTGTCTGTGCGTCCTGTCCAAACACACACACTTGACTGTCCAGGGAGAATGTTTTATGATGTTGGAAAGGAATAAGAAAAAAAAAAACTTGAGGAAACGGCATCTCACATTTTATGGAAAGGCGTATTATTTTTTTGAAACACACACACAGTGTGTGTGCCCACTCTGTCACATGTTCCTTTATGCTGGCCCGTGATGCTGAAAATGGTTTGGTGTCATTAGTGACCTCAGTATTAGCAGCTCCAAAAATAACACCCCGATGCTGACAGAAACAGGCGTATTACATGTGAGGTTTCTAAGAATACGCTCTGCCCTGGAGGACTGCTATCCTTAATTGGGGGGTGATAAGGCAGCCAGTTGTCCTTTTTTTCCACTGCATACATACAGTACATTGTGCCAACACACACACACGCATACACACTCACACATAGATCCCCGGCACTAATGACCCCATGTCTGGCCTGTGTATCTGCTAAACTGAGTGAGGCCTCCCGAGGGCGTCAGATTGGATCTCACTGGAGCTGAACGCACACACATACAGAACATAACATGCACACTCAGCTCACAGCTCTCACACCTATTAACACTACCACAGGGAAAATCCACTTTAATAAATTGGAGAATATGACAGCACTGGTATTGGATCGGCACTTGGTATCTGCAGACGCTGAACTGAGGGGTTGGCATTGGTTATCTGGATTGTTTCTGAAAGTTGAATAAGTGCATCTCTACTTCAGAGTAACTCTTAAAGTTGTATGGTTACTGTTACTTAAAGCAGACCTCTGTCTCAACTATGACATTTTATCTTGTTTGAAGATTGAAAAACATGACATGCATGATCCTTGGCTAAAACACTTGAGCCACCAGGATGCCTTATGGTACATACTTTCTTAAAGGAACCTTACTTGACACAATATGTGCCAAAGGGTAACAAAATATGGGTTTCAGTCACCAGACCATTCTCTGTCTTACAACAATCAACATTAAATCGAGGTTTTTACCTTGTTAACATGTCTATATGGTGTTTTTTTTATATGCGACAAGACATGTCACGAGCGAAGTCAACGCTGTGGCTGAGCATGTACGCCTTGGAGCTGCAGTTTACGAATGATAGCCGCAAAAACTTGGATTTAGACTTCCAGGGTATATTACGTCACAAACCCAAGGAACCAATCCCATCAATTTACGAAACAATAGGTGTCAGAGGAGAATCAGGTGTAGCTATGTAACATACTTTGCAAGTTAAGTTTCACTGTCACTTCAACTAGTCAAGGAACAAGGTTTATCGAAGCAACATATAGCTGTTTGATAAAGTAGTCAAGGTGAAGGTTCATGTTATCTTATTGTTTACAGGCAGAAGTGTGTGTGTTTGATGATGATTCTGCTAGTTGGAAAATGAGGATAAGGCAACAATGGAGAAGTAAAATGAGAAATCATCAAAGAGTGTGCAGTGGTCTCATTAACAGTTGGTCCACACTTGCTTTTTGTATATAAACAAATATCTGTTGCTACTATTGTTTACTCCTGTTGTGCATTGTGCAAAGCCCTCCATTGATGAAACATCCTTGATTACAGTGCTTCTGCTCAAAATTGGTGGAAACACAGCTGGTTCACTGGATAGCACCAAGATTTCACAAATCAGGGATGGAACCAGTTCAAGAACCAGAGCTAATTTGGTGGAAATAGGGTATGGGTGTATTAAAAAACGACCACAATAGAGCTTGATTATTAAAAAAAAAGGCTGGAGCCCCCAACAGAGGTTCAGGCAAACACTGTTGTGTATAGCTGACCTGTGTGATGCTGTAACTGCCCCCCTGTCGTTCAGCAAAAAGCAAGCTGAGTATTCTGGTGCGTAGTAACAGCAAAGTCATTTTAAGGTATGTGGGATTTTTTTCTTCGAAAAAAAAAAACAAACTTAAAAATACATAATACTGATGAACAGAGATGAGTTTTTACGAGTTTGATCAATGACCAGAGAGGAGCTTTAAACAGAGGTCAAATTATTATCAGGTATTACCACTTCCGCGATCACCCAACTTGTTTCCCAATACATGCCGCCATTCTGGTATCCCACCTCATCACTTATTTACAACTGCAAGAAGATCATGTCACAACAATCATCCATAGGCAATATATCACAAGTGTCAAAAAATATACGTCGAAACCACAAAGAAAACAATGAAAAGCATCTCAATGTGGTTAACAGATGCACAGATCATCATATATGAGTTTGCCTCCCAAGATGTAGGACCTCCAAACATGTATAACCTTTGTCCTCTTCAGAAATGTGAATACATTAGACACACAAATTACAACCAGTATCGATACAATCTCAAAGTCTAGGACTAAATCCCCAGTCGGACATCTCATAATGAGAGTAGGTCTAGATTTTGAATGCGAGTCACGTGAGGAGGTTAAAGGGTCAACAACATCAGAGCAACAGGGAGCCTTACAGCGGAGATGATTGGGCCTCTCCTCTGCTCTTTCTACTGTTTTTACTACCACCTTAATGACTTAAATTGTGTCCAATTAAGCAGAGCTGGAAAGAAGCATCCCCGCTCTCAGTCGTCAGAGTTCCCTCTGTGCTGTGGCACTGGAGCATGTGTTTAATTAGAACGCTCTAAAAAGACTGTAACGGAGTGTTTCTCCAGGAATGTTAATCATTAGTGGGATCCTGACTGAGCAGCTCTTAACTGTTTCAGAGTATTGTTGGATTCCACGGTTTGCCTTTTGAAGCCGTGCGGCTCAGGAAAATGCTTCCACGTGTGGGAATTGCCAACTTTCTCTTCCTTAAAAAAAAAAAAAACCCCTGCAGCCTCTCCTTCTACAACCACTTGCTCGTCATGCCCGAGTTTTGGCTGTTTTGTTATGGCGGTCTCATTCATGTGTCCGTTTGAGCCCGGGGCTGGAAACACACAGGAAATAGTTCTCTCGCCATGAATATACTGTTGAACTTCGAGGAAAGGTGAGGAGGAACGCCCAGATGTGTGAAGCTGAAGTGGTGTGTGAGCTTGAAAGTGTGAAGTCATGGGCTAAAAATTTAGTCAGGTCTTGGAGGTGAACCTGGATGCTGATGGGTTCTGTTTCAACAGGAGTGATTGAACTTTTCACATGGCCTAGAAATCCTGAGCCCTCCTAGTCGTGTGGAAAGTTAAAAGTTTCATCACAGAAATAAAAAGTGCTGCTGAAAACTTATTGTTTTAAGGTGTTAACGGGGCTGTTTTGTAATTGTATGTCTGTAATTTCAGTTGGTCTACGGAGACCACACATGACAGGCTTTGCTGATCCAGTGCTTTTGTCAGTGCAAGAGAGTAGTGTAAGAGCAGCCCATTCATCCTCAGCCTACTACTGTGTGTAGACAGCCACAGGCTTTTGTTGAGTTATAGTGTCCTCAAATAAAGGGGCTTCCTCCCTTTAACAGCCCCAGGAGCTCTGTCGCTCCACTTCCCATTGTTCCCAATGAGGTCCAGCTTTTACAACTAGGTGAGAGGGTGTCAAATTGAGGGTGAAATATGAGCTGTCCCAAACGTACATCTCTGCTATGTTTGGCCAAATCAGTTAAGACAGTGGTGTACCTTACGATAAGGTGAAGACACAAGCAGGTGTGCTGGCTGACACCGGGCTTTGTTCAGCATAGGTGTGTTATGTATTACAGGTTGCTCCATGGAAACCAGACAGCATTACATCATGCATGACACAACAGGGTTACAGCAAATTCAATAAAGCAGAAATAAATGGGTAGATAAGTCATATCGTTCATAGATTGCTTCCATGAAATCGGGGCCAAATTGACATCATCTACTTAACAAGTATTATGTTGATGGTTTTATACAACAGCATTACATACTGTAATTTAATAATCAAGCACAGACAGCTCAGGATTTAAACACTGTGACCTTTTTTGTTGCTGTTTGGGAAGTCGGAAAATTAGATTTTCTGTCAGAGTTGAAAAGTTCAAGAGTAATTTAGACCAATAAATCTTTAAACCTCTCCTTTTTTTAATTTTGATTTTTCCCACTCAGAAGAAACACACATGATCTTTAGCAAGGTCAAGTGTCAAATGAGTAGATATTTCTCATTTCATTTTTTTTTTGCAAGTGTCTCTTGTCAGACACTAAGCTTAGATCTAAGCTTTGCCCTCAGCTGCCTGCGACGTGTCAGAGTGAAACAGTAAAAAGGGGTTATGTGAGGGTTATAGGGCTAACAAGCCCACAGTCTGACCTGAGTTTGTCAGCGCCAATCTAGCTAAGTCAATATCAATGCGCTGACTGCTCCACCAGTTGACCTTTTCCTCCCTCTTTCAAGGCGTAAAAAAGGATTGTTGTTACAGTAGAGTGATAGGCTTTTATTGGCCTTTATAACTGAGGCTTTTGTTGGGCCTGTGTCCTGCTAATAACCGTTGGCAAGTCGTTTAAACCTTGAGAATGCCCACTTTTTATAAGGTAGCTCACACACCAGTGAGAGCTGCTCCCAACAACGGTCATCAGTGACGGTGAGTTAGAGACTGACCTTCCCTTTGCCCTCTTTGGCACTCCAGTTTATGGCATTTCTCAGGGACTCAAATTTGTCTTGTTTAAACAGGTTACTTCAGTTTCTAGGTCATGCTCGTATCCATCTCCGTGCAAGGCCTGTAAGATACAGTGTTCAGCTTTGACTAGATGCTCTGTTTTATGGGTCCCTTTCTTCAAGAACGTGTTTGGACCAGAGAAGAATGCAGCTTTATCGTAGGGCGTTGGTTCTGATGACGATCATCTCTGTCCTGTCATTGTCAGGGCATGCTGGTCATGGACTACCACGCCGCCAGCACAGGGCGTTTTTTTTTTTTACAGCGGTGAGAAGGTGCAGACCAGGTGTGAGGTGCTGTTCAGGTCGTTGTGGCTATGACAGGGGAATGGGTCATAAAGCCCCGGGGCCATAGATTTATGGGTCATCTGGTGCTCTAAGGTCAAAGGTCAGGGATGCATGACTTGTCGAACTTTATATTATTCAACCATCTGAGGTGAACCTTGAACTGTGCAGCCGGTTACCTCTAACTATAGAGTTGTGCGATCTCAGAATAAGACTCAGGATGCTGCTATTGTGATACAGGCTCCCTCCTACGTGAGACACTAGAGATAATCCACAGATGCCTTTAAACAGTCGACCTCACCTCAGTTCATTGTCAAAGGCCACTGATTCTCGTTTACAACTATAGAAGTGAGCCCAATGTGAATAAGAGTCATAAGAGTGACTGTTCTGATCAGAGGTTATCTCCTTAACCGAAGTTGATACCTATAAAACTCTTGTTTTAATCGTATCTAACACCAAAAAAATCTGTTTTAGATTGAGGTCCCTGAGGTGAAATCTTATCAAATGGGCGTCTGTAACCTGATGTGTGTAAATTTAGGCGTCCTTGACACAAAACACGTAGAAACACTGTTAGACAGTGTGAAGTTTGTCTGCAAATTTTGTCCAGGCTACTTAACCATCTCAGCTTTGCATTTCATGAATGTCCCCTCCAAAGGCAGGATGCTGTGTTGCCCCTCCCCTCTAAGAATTGCTAATGGAGCAGGGTGCAGAGTCATTTGGAGCAGCACAAAGGCCTGAGGTTTGCTGTGAGAGGGTGCCCCTCTGCTCCCTGGCCTTGGCTGCTACAAGGCTTTGTCCACACTCACTCACACACCTACAGCAAGCGCCCAAATATTAGTCTGTAAACCCTCAGAATATATGTCGTCCATCATGTGGATGAAAGTTTACTTGCTTTCTTTTTTACTTAAATGAACATCAACATGCAATGAGATGCATTAATTTTCATCTAAATGACAGGGAAATGGCGGTCACCAGTCACCTCCCACACTGTGATATTTTAGCACATGATGGTGTGACTGTGAGGAGTGTGGGCGAGCAGAGTTTCATGCTGTCGGCCGTGCAAAGGTGTGTGAAACATGGAACAAGTGGCAATCTTCTTTCCTCTCTTTTTTGGGTCATTTTTTTGATCAGACATCACATGCTAACTCTCTCACCAGTTAGCATGTAGACAGCGATGTTCTGCCACACTGAGTAAAACACGTCAGCCATGATCTTTGATCTGATTAAAAGAAATCGTGGACTTTGTGGCAAAGATCAAATCATAGGCAGAATTGTGCATTTAAATCAAATATTATGTAGAGCTTGCCACTTAGCAGCACTGAACTTTGTGAACCCTGTTATATAAGCCACACTTAAAAACCCCACGGTGTAAATTCTTCACGCATGTGTTCGAGTTCACCGAATTACATCCTGACGTCAACGCCACAAAATTAAACAGCTTCTAAATGTTAATAAAGAAAGCAGTTGTAGCTGTTTAATGGATTCCTTGCTTCCCAGTAAAATGTTCTATTGCTTTGTTTTACAGTCTTAAAGTATGTTAACCCTCTGCTGCAAAACTCTGTGTTGAAAAGGAAGAGCTTTTTAGTTTCCGTACTCACAATTCTGTTCTCCATAAACATGTCTGTTTGGGAGAAAGTAACACTTTGACATTACAACCAAGCAACCGTGAAATGATGCAAAAGGTGCAACTGTCCGCAGTTTGACCTGAACTGGTCACTTTTGTTTTCTGAGGCAACAGGAAGAGAAGCACGCTCTAACATTCCTGCAGGAGGTGAAGGAGAGGCGGAGGTCAACTGCGTCCCGAGGAGTTTCACTGGATGGGTGGATATGTACATTTGGGTTTATAGAGCATGTTTATAATTTTAGTTCCTGCCCTACCAGCACATGATGACGCTAACAGGAGGCTTGGAGATTAGCCAGCCCTGTATTAGACATGTAGTGTTGATCGCTTTTAGTGTGTTTGCTTCAATGGATGTGTTTGGGACATGAAGATACATAGAGACTGACTTGTGTCTGCAGCTACAAATGCCTGATACAAGTTTCCAGAGCCCAAGTTGACATATTCAAATTATTTTCTGTCAGTCGGCTAATCAATTAACGGATGAGTCCAACAGGTTAAACTCAAAACTACTGTGTAGTTTCTGTACAAGGCAGAAATTACAATAAAAAAAATTTAAAAAGCAACCACGTATAGCTGGCTGGAATAATCATCAGCAAATGTCAATCATAAATAAACTTAACAAATTGCCATTATTATCACTACTGGGTCTACTGTAACAGTGAGCTGCAGCTCTGCGTGTGGTTTGTCCACAGATACAGTCAATGTCAAACACTGTACTCTCCCTCTAAGCCCTGGATAAGCAGATGAAAATGAATGGATGCATTCCATGCATTAGCATGGTACCCAGGACCCCCCAATTTGGACCCAATCTCATTTCATATCCTTACCCCTACCCCTCGTTTTGGAGTGCCACCTTTCTCCTTCAAAACAGAGATACAAGGTTCAGTGGCTGAAAACCTTCTTTATAAATTGGACAACCTTTCAAGACCATGATACATCATCAGTATGCTGACATTAACATAAACAAACCCAAGTGTTTCCGGACATTGCGTATACGCTATCTTCTGCTGTGGTGATTTCTCTTGCGTGGACTACGTGGCAGCCTCTTTGTGGTCGACAGCTCAAGTTTCACACTATTAATCAGTTAACAAGTCATCAAATTAAAAAAAAAGAACTCTGTCTCATTAGAAGGTCACTGGCGGTGCTCTGTAGGCTAACATTAGCAACCCATGCTCTTACACTGTTGGTCTGCACTGATATTAGAGAGGCAGTAACAAGTGCAGAAACTTTGCTGCTGGACTGAAGTTAATTTTTAGGCATCATATGCCATCAAACATAGGAAAATGCAACATGGAGATATTTAAAATGGACTGTCATGCACTAATCAACAATACCAATGTAACATTCATCAGCTATCAAGATAGCGACATACTAGCGATTTCTTTTGTTATGCTTGTTACAAAGAAACACACCATAATACACGGAAACATCTTTTAACTAAGATAATACAATGGTTAATATATTTTTTTAAATTTTAATAACCTCCATTTGGAGGAGCACATTGCCCTAACACTTAAATTCGTCACCCAAGAATCGGGACACCCTACCCTTGACGTGAATGCATTAAACAGAGGAGTAAGGGGCAAGGGGTTTATTAAGACTGGGCCTTGGTCCCCTTTAGTGTTGGCTCCATTGCTACGGCCTTGTTTATATGTAATACTATGTTGTATTACAGTGTGACTACACTATGATTGTCATAGTTCAGTTATGTTGTGCATTTTGCATGAATTAGCAAAGCTGTGCTGAACAGTGTTGGACGTTTTTAACCCTCACTCAGACCATTTCAAACATATAATAACAGCTTTGTGAGTAAAGTCATTTCTGTGAATCATTTATTGAAGGACTGATTGCTGAGCTCATTTAGACTTGCTGACATCATGCTCAGTCAGAGGGACGGGTTATGTGAGGCTGGGCCAGGATGTTGTAGATGCTAGGAAGCAATATTTCATCACGGGATAAATAAAGCATCTTTTGTTCACCCGACACGACAATCACTCTGTAATCATAAAGCCGTAGTTAGCAAACAGCTCTCTGTAACTTAGTGACATTTTAGTGCGCAAGAGAAGAGAGACAAACCACCAGATAAACCAAAGGCTGACTCTAATGCTCACCACCTTCCCCACATCTTTGAGCCGTTGATAGGGAAGGAGGACGAAGAATGTCATGTGAAAGCTGTTGTGGAGATGGGGCGGTCAGTGTGGTAAAATGAGCTCTGCCATCACTGATGTGCTACTTAAAAGCGCAGTTCCTGTGTACTGGAGCTCTACCGGTGGTTCTCATTTGAGGCATATGTTTGAAGTACAAGGGGAGGGTCAGCGGAGGAGAGACGCCTAGCTCCTCCATACCCTGCCACGACTGGCTGCTCTGAGGTTAAGGGGCCGGGCTGAGGTTGGGAGGGTTGGGTTGGGGGAGTGAGGGAGGGAGGAGGAAGAGGAGGAGGAGGAGTGGTGGTGGGTGAGAGAGACAAGGGTGGGATGACCATCTGGTTGAGCTCCTCCATGTACACGCACACGCACACACCCCTCTCAAACACTCTCTCCCACGCACTCAGACAGACATCTCCCTGACTTTTTACAGTCTTAGCTTTGATATGGGCTGTTACTGTGCTGACAGCTCTGGTAGAGAAGGCTGGCTGCTTCTGTCCTGGAATTAGAGCTCTGAGGATTTTTTTGCATAAAGATATGGAGCCCAGAGGCTGAAGAAGAATCTAGGACTGGATATAGTTGTGATAAGATCCTTTTTCCTGCTCATCTCAGGAGAGTCGGCCTTAACTGAGGTAAGAGCTGGGGGGAAATGACTGAAGATGTAATGTACTTTTTTAGAGGTTTGTGCTTTGTTTGTAGTGAGGCTGTAAGAAAAACTACTGGAATAAGTGCATATTTAAGTGTTGCAGCATGTAGAAGCTTTTTGAGTCTGATGCAGATTTGTAAATTTAAGACATGTACATGAAGTCTCGTGGATTATTCAGTTTAATGGATGGGTGGTTTAATTATTAATCAGTGTTTTGCATGATTCACAAGACACATCACATGAGGATGAAGTTCTGTGCATCCTCCAGTCAAACTCTCCCCTCAGCAAGATTTTTTTCCACTGAGATGCTGTGAAAGAGTCGATTTTAAGTCCCTCATGCTGCAAGCTGAATTTACTGGGATATAAATGTGTTTGATGTCTGCTATGTGACAGCAGCACGTGTGTGTGTGTGTTGAGTCTTAGTGAAGTCTGGCCAGCGCATGCAGGTGGTCTCCGAAGTGTAGATCTCTGTGGGGATGTCACTCCCATCCATTTGGTCTTGGAAAAACACTCCCCCGGCCCTGAAAGGAGGCCTCAATGAGCTGACCAAGCCATGTAGCACCTCAACATTACACACCGAGCTCATCTCTGGGTCTCCTGTCAGCCAGGCTCAGACTTCAAGCAGCATTTCCATCTCAAATCTTTTGCAGACAGAGATGCTATGAGTGAACATCCTTGATTTAATGATGGTTAGTTGGTTTATTGGATCATTCAACTGCAAGTTTACCCTTGAATGCTGATTTAATAAGCTGCATGTGAGGCTGCTGGTTCACACAAGATCAAATTGTTTTACTAATCTGATCTGGCCCGCAGTTTGACAATGTTACTTTGTTAGATTTTTTTTTTTTTACAAGGGATTCAACAACAGTGCCAACACTTGACAGGCTGTCATTTGAAGATATTTGTGTATACAGTTATAGCAGGGCGCAATGATATGCTGCAAGTTCAGACATATCTCTTCTGACATAAAAAACAGATTTGTTTGAGTTAAAGCTCAAGTAAGCACAGACTTTGAACAGAAAATCTTGTTTTTCTCTTCAAGTAGAGCCTGTCCTGCATTGCTGAGCTCGCAGGAGCCAAGTTAAACATGTCGGGCCGGTCCAAACTGACAGAGAGCACTGTGTTGGGTTGTGTGCTTGTCCATCATCCACTTCCTAGAGGAATATAGACAGTAATTCAGACCAGAAGCTGCTTATTTTCCCTGTGCACTCTCTCAAGGGTTGTTAATGCAATGCTCCACAGTCTGGATTTTGGGGGGACTCTGGTTTAAGTGTTGTTGAATACTCTTTAAAAATGTCACTGACTTGCTATATTTATTGGTCAGTCACAGTATGGCGTCCCGTGAGAGGTTTGTTTTCCACAAAGTGATAAATAACATTACACTGTAGTTTTTTTAAGGTGAAAAGAGTTTTGTTCCCTAATGAATCAAGTTTGTAAACGTCGTCTTTCAGCTGCTGTTATATAGAGCTTGTTGGAATGTATAAGTTCTGTGCAACAAGACTATCAGAGTCATTGTGCACTTTTTTCTACAACACAGGCACTTTCATTCATTCTAAATATCTTGTGGGATGTTTCAAAATCTTCATTCACTAAAAACCATTCAAAGTGTTCCAGCTTGCCTCTTTCACCTGACATTTCATCTCTTTTGTGGAACAAGACACATTAACATTTTCATACATGTCAGTCACCCTGTTTTAGCCTCAGTCTCATAGCACCCCCGCTACCCTCTGGCCCCTCTGTGGGCAGATCAGTCAGATATGCAGGCCTGCAGCTCCCAAAGCCATGTTAACAAGCACCTTTACAAAAGAGCGAGAGGCTGTTAAACATTCAGGACTGCAGGGGTCTGGCGAGTGTGGGAGGAGGGCAGGGCAGGGGGAGTGGAGCAGTGAGGAGGGCGAGATGAAGAAGTAAGCTCACAAACCATACATCCCTTGTTGGGAGAGAAACTTAAAAAGCCAGCACAAGTGATGAGTCAGTGAGTTAATAACATGAAACATGAATGGGTTACTGAACGGGCCCAGGGGCCTGATGTGTCAGTGGCCCTCCTGACCCTCACCTGCAAAATGTCACTCAAATTAACATGTACTGACCAGAAAGAGACTCAAAATGACCACAAAGAGATGCGAAGGGACTGCAAAAAAGACACAAAATACTTAAAAAATGGGGCAAAACAACCAAAAAAGAGACAGAAAATGAACAACTAAAACAACTAAAATGGACACAATAATATAAAAAGGCACAATATTACAGGAAAAAACACAAAATTACTTCAAAAAGACACAAAATAACATGAAAGAGACTCAAAGTAACTATAAAATGGGGCAAAACAACCACAAAGAGACACAAAATGATTATAAAGAGACATAGAACGACCAAAGAAGACACGATACTACAGAAAACTCCCTACAAAATTACCTTGAAGAGACACAGAATAATGCCAGAAAGGTTTAAAACTACCAAAAAGAGGCACAAAAGTACCTCACAGAGACACAAGATACCTACAAAGTGGGGCAAAACAACCAAAAAGAGACACAACATGATTAAAAAGAGACATAAAATGAACATAAAAGACACAATATTGCAGAAAAAAACCCACAAATTGACCTCAAAGAGACACAAAGCGACTACAAAGAGACATAAAATAATGATAAAAAGGGGCAAAACAACTAAAATGAGATACAAAATGATTACAAAGACTCACAAAACAACCAAAAAGACAAAGTAACCCCACACAAATTACCTCAAAGAGACAAAAAGACTTAAAAGGAACAAAAACTATAATTATAAAACGGGGTTAAGCAACCAAAAGACACAAAATGACCTCAAAGAGACACAAAATAACTATAAAATGGGGCTAAACAACCAAAAGGAGAAACAAAATACTTGTAAAGAGATATAGGAATGACCTCAAGGATGCAATATTGCCAGAAAAATACCCCAGCGAGACTCAAAACAACAAAGACACAAAATAGCTATAAAAAGGGCTTAAACAACCAAAAGGAGACACAGTTGACTGTGCCCAGGGGCACATGGTCTCATAATCCACACATGATGTGTAAGTCAGTATGGTTAAGTTAGCTGGCTCAGTGCCTCTGTCCTAAAAGTTAAGGAAGTGTTCTGGGCAAGGTCGGAGGAAATGAAGTGCATGACACTCAAAGGGAAAATTAGCATGCAAGCAGATGTGGTTATATGAGAAAGGCGCTCACATCGAGCTGTGTACATCCTTTATTCCTCTTTGCGGGCCTGGCTTAAGTTCAAGCCTGACATTCCTGTGAGTCAGGTTTGGCTGTGTGAGACATCCTTGCGGAGACTTGGCCAACATGTGAAAGCAAACATCTTTCTAACAAATGTAGCGCATGAGTGAGTCTGTGCCTGATAAAATGCGAGGCTGTGAAGTCGGAGTCTCTCCGGGCTCCTGACTGAACCTGCCTATAGTTAGCTATCTCCCATGTGAAACCTAAGCTGCTCTCAAACAAGGCCACATTTTTGCAGGTTATTTTGGTCTCATTTGCAAGTCAATAGATGCGAACAGAACAAGAGAGTGTCTTCTTGCTTGACCCACCTCCCCCTCCCTCCTCTCTCATCTGAAGACAGGTTATCTGGGTTTGAGGGCTTTAACTGTCATGTATAAGGAGATAACACACCACATCTTCAGGGAGAAAAAAAAAAAAACTTACATCGAGATAAACAGGCTCTTGATGGAACAAGCTTTCAGTGGATTCCTCCACAAAGACACCATTGTTCAGGACATCAGAGGCGTTTTAATGGGACGTGTCATAAGCCAATCCGCCTGACTTGACACTTTGTGGTATACTGCAGGCACAAATTCCAAAAAAGCACATGAATCTACTGCCGCCACTATCCATCACACTTAACCCTGATAGCCTTTGGGCAGGCCAGAGGAGGGCGTGCCAGTTGTTGGCAGCGGCGAGGCCGCAGGGATGACTTGTCCTTGAGGAAGATGAGTTGATATGAATAGCCAGTAGTCGCCTGGCCTGGCGTGCAAAGTGTGCGGCAGTTAATCATCCTCAGGAGGGTCTGGTGTGCCACTATCTCAGAAAGACTTGTCATGGAGCGAGAAGCAGGGTACATGAGCATACAGCTGACTCTGACAGGGTGTTTATGTTGCTGTGTGTGTGTGTGGACCAGTTTAGCCTATAGTAGCCTGTGTCTATATATCTGCACGCCATCATCAGTGTTGGCTCCAGCATAAATGTGTGCATTCCCTCTTCATGTATGCATAGGAGCTGCACACTCCCAGGGGCAGCCAGGCATATATATCATCCCAGGAGAGAGCGCAGATTTTCAGGCCCCTTTACTGTCACATTGGCGTTCAAAGGCTGCACTCCAGTGTGTCTGGTTTTCTCAGCTGTCTCTACGCGGCCCTCGGTGCCCTTGCTGGCCATAGGGGGTAGAGGCTTGGGGGGGTGGTGGTGGTGTAAGGGCCAGGCTGCTGGACGCTGGCTGGGCTCCCATTTGATCTCAGCTAGAGCCTTTGGCCTGTGAGAGATGACCACAACTGGACACACATTCATCATCTTCCTCTCTGCTTGGTCCTGCACAGGAAACAAAGTGAGCTTATAGGAGTGATTTGGTTAGTAACTAAGGATCATTCAGTTCAACTCAGTTTGTCAAAATGCACATTTGTAATAGTTTACCTGAAGTGAGACTATGCGACTAGTATAAGAACAGATGATATGTTGTTCTTCCTGGAAATTAAAGGCTTAATTCAAGGGCAGTGACATGCATTCTTCCACAGTTCAATAAACTAAGGGGTTTTGCTGCTACAGCCTTATTTGGTCTGTTATAACCAGTAGCATTTTGGCTAATGTCAGCAAACTCAAGACCAATTTTGGAATTCAATAGATGTTACTGAATAAGCTGACTTGACAAATATTACATCAGTTCAATTATTTTTATTTAGTCTTGTAATTTATCCAGCTATGCACTGTTTTTTTTTCTATCTTTGTTACCACTCAGGGTTCCCACAGCTTAAGGCAATTTAGATTTAAGACTTTTAAAGACTTTATTAATGCCATTCTGAATGAAATTTAAAATCAAATTTTACAATAACCAAAATATGAGAATAAAAACAGGGTGTTTAGAGGTCCTTAAAAAGTCTTAAAATGTCTTAAATTTAGATTCAATAGGTCTTAAATATTTTTGGCCGTATTACCGCAAAAAATTCTTATTGGACAGACCAATAATAAATAGCATTTATGACAGCGATGAGATTTTGTTTTCTTTTTACATTAAACACATTAAACTTAAACTCACCCACTCCTTGTCATTTTTCCTTACAGTTCATTTTGAGCTGACATGAGTGTGTCTACTTGAAAAGACTACTTACACGTGTGTCAGACACACACACACACACACACACACACACACACACACACACACACACACACACACACACACACACACACACACCCACACACACACACACACACACTTATATAATGTGTATTTCTATTGCGGGTTTGGTCTTAAATTTCACATAAGGTGGCATTAAAAAGGTCTTAAAAAGTCTTAAATTAAATTTGGTTTTATCTGTAGACAACCTGAAAAAACATGACATCAGTTATATGCCCAAATGTTTATTGTAGCATAAAGCATAATTTTTTTTTGTCTAGTGGCGGAGACAAGGCCTTGTTTGCAAGCTCTCATGGCGATTTGCTTTGCCATGCCACAAAATCTTGGTTGAAGATTCAATTTTCATTGAATTTGTACATCTATGTGTCATCAAGGGCACCAGTGACGAGTTAGCAGATGGTGGATCCTCTGCTCTGAGCTTCCCAGCCTGAAACAAAAAATGAGTGTTGTTGGTTCCACTATCCTGATCTGCGTGGCATTAATGTGACATTTGGAAAAAAAAAAAAGAAGAATAGATGTTACTCATTTTGAGATTTAACTATTCAACATCAGAAAAAAAAGGTATAATCCCACTTCCCATGTCCTAAGATTTTTAAGACTTTTAAAAGCATGATATAAGACATTTTAATATCAGTTAAGGACTTAGTATTAGATTCATGACTTCTGTGCTTTGTGAGACTTTGTAAGGATCTGCGGAAACCCTGCTACTGTAGTACAGTCATGTCTGCAAAGGTGCACACATAGAGAAAAGCATCAGTGACTATGGCCACCACCACACACATAGATCAACACTGTGCCAGCCTTTGATGTCCTTGCTCTGTTTTTCTACCTCTGTTGCACCGTCAGTGTCCAGCAGAGTATCAGTCGACCCCATCCGTCCAAGTGCCCCTCTGTTCATCTCTCTCTGCTCCTTCACCTGTCTGGCATTGTTGTGTCCATCTAAAAGATGAAAGGATGATGAGACACTCACTGCAGCAGGTTGGAAAACAAACAGTCCAAAGAAAAAGGGGAGATGAAGGGACAGACCAGGCTTGTGGACATTCCCCATATGGTGGCCCTGTCTTAAGGCCAGGCCTGTGTTTATACAGACCTCGGGCTCAACTGATCAAGCCAGCATCAGATCCCATGTGGTGGCCCCTCTTGGGACAAAGCATGACGTAGCACCCCAGCAGGCTCAATGATGACTCACTCAGACCTAAGCACCACAGATAAGGTGAAACCTAAAGGTTGAGCAGCAAGTGTCTGGTGTTGTTCTTGCTTTTGAGTTGTCAGCAAACTGAGTTACGGCACAGGAAAGGAATGTGAGGTCTGCGCAACATGGGCGTACATATAAGCAACTCTGAATTCAGCGTATATTTATGAATAGCTAACTGCTTGTTATTGTCACTATAATGAGATCGGACGTCACCTCATGAAGCTTTGGGAATTTCCTAATGGTCTCTATATCCTCCAAACCACATGAGGAGGACACATGTTTAACTGCCACCACAAAAGCAGTGAAAGGGTATAGTTCTGTTTATGAGTGTCTTTATGAAGTAGACTCATCACCAGACGTGAACCAAGAAAAGCTTGCTCAGATACCATAATGGGCTTTTGAGGGGGGCTGCGGGCCTCATGAAAGAGACAGTGATGGTGTGATTCAGCCGGTGGTTACCATTTAGCGGAATGGCACTGACACGAGAGAACTGGATTAGATGGCGTGAGGATGACTGGGATCGGTTGATGTAATGGCTTGTTGACCAACGTTTCGTTTTGTTGTCTACTTCAATCCTTCCTCCTCTTCCTATCCTCTCCCTCAATTTCTCTTTCTTCCTTCCTCTACTCCATCCTTCTGTTTCTTGTTTGGTCTGTCTAGTAAAAAGAGAGTCTGATGAGCCTGGCGAGTGCAGCAGTGTCGGCGGCTGGCTTCCAGGGCGGAGCACGCCAGCGGGACTTGATGATGGAGCACAAAGTCAGTAAGCTGACCACCGGCTTCCAACGCAGCTCCACTTCTGATGATGACTCAGGCTGTGCGCTGGAGGAGTATGCCTGGGTGCCACCTGGCCTTAGACCTGAACAGGTGAGCAAAACATCTCTTGTAGTGGACTGTTTTTTAACGGTGGCCTTGAGGGTTAAAACAAAAAAAAACGTTTTTGGAAAATTCAACATTTGACAAAACACGTTTTACAAAATATGACAGCAAGCGCAACGTTCCAGAAAACACACGGACATTTGACAAAATATTAAATGGTAAATGGACGGCACTTCTTCTGACCACTCAGAAGCACATTTCACAAAACATGACAAACATTTTAAAAAACAAAACAACATTTCAGAGAACACATTTCACGAAACATGACAATTCTTTCATTTCAGAAAGCATGACATTTCACAAAATACAACATTCACATTTTATGAAATCTTGAAGTGTTTTGTAAAATGTTGTGTCTCATAATATGTGTTTTCTGAAGTCATGTCTTGAAATATCGGTGTGTTTTCTGAAATGTTGTGTTTTGACCCTCGGTGCCACTGTAGTTTTGTTTTTATCTCTTTTGTTCATTAAATCAAATCTAAAGAAAATGATATTGTTCTCTTCAGATCTGGTACCTATTTTATTCAATCACAAACCCTTACCATGGTGAATAACTGTGTATCCTCCTGACAGAGAGTAAAAACAGCTCTGACCTGATTTCAACTCCCTTCCAGCCCATTTGTCTGGCCCAGATAAATCCTGCTCAGCACATTACTGAATGACATACCAACTGGATGATGACACCTATGGGACAGACAACATATTTCATAAGACTTTTGCTTTGTCCCCTTTCTTTGAGGCAGACTTGTCAGGCTCTAGCAGGCAGCCACTTACAGGCAGGATGTGTGTACTTTTATTTACAAACTGCGGTATGGCAAAAGTCTGCTTGTGATTATCAGAGATCTGTTAAGAGGAGGACTTGGTGGGTCGAGCCTACTGCTGCTGGCGGTATCGGGAATCAAGGGGCCGTCTTTTAACGAGCCTTCTCCTCCACAAACACAAGTAGGGCTGTTAGATGTGTCCGCAGGGCAGCCAGTGTGATGTGGCACTTTTCCCAAATCGGCTGCGTTTTCCCCTCTTTCCTCTCTCCTCATTTCTCTCTATGTTTCCCTCCTCTCCATCCCGCTTCCCTTGTTAAACAACACACATGGAAGCAATGAGGGGGAGATGGGCAAGAAGAGACGGGTTCACAGCAACAGAGAACCTTAAGTCCCAAACATGCTGGGTCTTTTGTTTTAGAAATGCATGGGTCAACTGTAATGCCTTTACTGCGGCCATTGCCCTCAATAGGCTGTGTATTATGGGTCATCATTACAGTGAAGACACACATAGGGTCTGGGTGTTAGCTGACTGTTCCCCAGCCCCTAGGGAGCTGGATGAGGGGTAATAGCAGCATGAAAATGTGCATAATTTATGGTGGGGGGCAAACGTTAGGTTGATTGTCAGGGTAAATTGCTGTTTCCCCCCCTTTAGACGGTCAAAGCTGCAGGAAGCCCCCCCAACACACAAGACAAGCACATCCCACCTCTTTATCTGGCTGGCTGTAATAGCCCCTCCCTCATAAAGTTTAGTTTTCAGTGGTCAGCCCCAAGGGTCAAAGTGCCACAGCGACAGGCTGCTTTGTCCTGTCCCTATAGAGACAAACATATGACTGAAAAACAGCCTTTAAACTGATTTGACCTGTTGACCTGCTCTGACTTGTTTAGTACGGATTTATGAAGAAAATGATTCCTCCAGCGCCGTCATCAAAGAGCATCCACGCTCTGTGTCGGCCTTCTGAAATAAAGCTGATTTGGGAGTTTGGAAAAACTCAAGTAAACACTTTGATTCCACAAAGTCAGTCTTCCATACATTTTACACAGAGCTGTCCCAGAATGTGTCTCATCCCAAATTAATGTGTCAGGTCTCTGGTTCCTTGGAGAAGAGTTTGTGTACATAAATACGCTCCTCTGTACAGGATCATAACAATAATATATTGCTGCAATTCCATGCATGAATATTGGGGTTTTAAAGTCTCAACTTCTCAGGGAAACAATAAATAGCTATATGCTCAGACTGATGACTGTGCATTCTTGAAAATATATAATTTGGAATTGGTTTCATTTGTCTTGTGTTTGGATTCATTGAACCACAACTATGTTTTAAGCCTTATAATCATTGCTGTATTTAGATTTTTAAAATGTTTTTCAGCAGTGTCACAAAAACCAGCGCTTGGAGCTCTTGAAATTGGCTTTGAGTCAGACTGTGTTTCTATGCCTGATGTCTTAACGTCATGCCATAATCCCTCCAGGTCCAGTTATATTTCTCCTGTCTGCCCGAGGATAAAATCCCCTATGTGAACAGTCCAGGAGAGAAGTTTAGAATCAAGCAGCTCCTCTACCAACTTCCACCGCATGATAATGAGGTGAGGATATTTTGTGTGCATGTGTGTAAATGCAAGTATCATAAAACTCGCTCCAGCAGGCTCCCTCATTTAAAGATTTACTCCCCATTTTGTTTGAGTAACCAAATCTGTTGTTGCCCGCTAAACCCACGGCGTTAACAGCCTCACCATCTCCATGCCATCCCGCTAATGTGAGCCCTTGGCATTCACGTTGACATCACACTGGGGGATTTTTGTTCCACAATCTTGTAGACATGCAGTGTGGGCACAATGTGACTTTTGACTTGATGATTTTATGATGTTTGCCGGGAGCCCCCACCAGCAGGATTCCTGTCATAGCAGTGGTTTTTACGAGGACTGCTCAGCAGGAGAGAGGGATGCTGGTTGAAAGAGGCTTTATGTGATGCCACCACCGCAGTGGCACCACAGTTCGACTTGGCTGTCTCTCTTCCTTTGTTGCCCGGCCTCTTGATTTCACTCTAAACACAGGCCTTGTTTGTGTAAACGTCTGCTTTCCCTCTTGTTAAGGCTTCGGGAAACATCAAAAAGGCCTGTTGTAAAAATGATGTTCGCAATCATGGCTGTGGGTGGAGATATGTAGGGGGTGTAGGAAGGGCAAGCTGGGGTCAAGAGTTGCCTTTGTTCAGCATGTTCTGGTATGCACTCTGCCCTCTCTCATACTTACCTAAGTTTATAACCTTTATTAGTGGCCAACAGTCTTGCAATTGGTTCTTTCAAGGGGTGTAATATGAAAAGGTAACTTGAAGCACAGCATGTTTTTTCAGTATTTGACCCAAGTATTTGAACCATAGACTGTACAAAGATAGACAGTGCATCTCCACTGCTGCCCACCTTATAAAAAAGACAACAAGAAAACATGTGTGATTGTGAAATCTCTCTAGCTGTACCCATAACGTATCACTTTCCGGCCCAGGTGCGGTACTGCCAGTCCCTCAGTGAGGAGGAGAAGAAGGAGCTACTCATGTTCAGTGTCCAGAGGAAGAAGGAAGCACTGGGGAGAGGCACAGTCAAACTGCTGCCCCGCAATCTCCTGAACAGCATCTGTGAGCACGTAAGTTCCCTCTCTTGCATCTGTCATTTACAACTGTAAACATGGACAGCATTGGGAGATTAGTGGTGGTATGATGTTTTGAAGAGAAGATCCAAATCAATATTCATGAAAACCCCAAATCCTTTTTCACAATTGAAAAAGGATTTGCAGCCGGTTCTCTGAGCATCTCATGTATTTGGTATTTGGCTAATCTGAATCCAGTTTTAGCTGAGACCCAGAGGGAAAGCTGAAATAAAGATTTCAGTGTCATGCTATTTAAGAGATCCCCTAAACACAGGCTGGATTTGCAGCCATGCAGACCTCACTGCTGAGTGGTTGGAGTAGCTCATGACGGTGTTTCACTTAGTATTTACAGTGATCATTGAGCAGTCGGAGGGTCCCCATAAACCTTGTCAAAACAGTCCCACTGATGCAGCTCCCCACTAAACATCCATGTTCTCTTGCTTTCCTCTTTTTAACTGTACATCCTATTCAAAGTAGCTGCGTTTCCATGAAAGTATTTTTATTTGTATATTGAAGTAATGCATGAGAAAAGTTGTAAAACATCCTCGCTTTTAAACTTGTTTGCGGTGGTTTTACCTTTGTCGAAAAAGAGTTAATGTGGTAAATGGGATACGGAGAAGCCTTTGGTAAATAAGTTCTGATGTAGCAAACATTTAAGTCCCATGACTGAGGAGATGTTTCCGCTTTCTGTGTCTTTTCGGATGTTCACAAAACGTATCCGGACAGCAGGAAACATGGTCAACACTAACTGACATGAAAGAATAATTAAAACCTGCCCAATATTAACAAATTCCGAAAGACCTCTCTTTTCATTTTTCTCTTGTAGACGGGTCAGATGGCCAAGGATTTTCAATGTCTACTTCCTCTAACCTGTTTACTAGTGGATTACAATCATGCGTCAAGTGTAGCCTATACGGCCAACTGCTAAAGAGACTTCACTTTGCGTATTTTAGTTTATTCGCTCCAAACCAGTTGGATGGAAATGCACCAAATTCTAATTATTTATTGGCAACTTGTCAAAAGTTTGCTTGAAATTTGCTTGACAACTGAATGGAGATGAGCATTGTAGTTGATTTAATAATAAGTCTTCATGTAATGGTCAGGAAAGAAAAACAAATTGGCCACTCTGGAACTGTGTTTAGGACAACCTGATGGATTGGCACACACAGATGGGACACATATTTACCCCCTATATGATGCTTGTTTCTATGGGCTAGGCTTTGTGTTACAGTGGGAGCACATATGGGCTTGAAGCTAAAGCTATGTCCTTGTAGTTATGTGATCAGTGTAACCACGTATGCAGGGTTCAGATTGTTTTATCACAAAATATTTCAGAACTACAGCCATTACAGGATGTTATAATCAACCATGTGATCATGTCTGCATATTACAGTGTGGTGAAAACATCAACGGCGGAGAAATGGCAGTGTTTTCCTCGAGGGCGGGCCCCGGGCTGTGCTGGCACCCCGCGTGCTTTGCCTGCTCCACATGCAGCGAATTGCTGGTGGACTTGATCTACTTCTACCATGATGGAAAGATCCACTGTGGAAGGCACCATGCTGAGCTCCTCAAACCACGCTGCTCAGCTTGCGACGAGGTAAAAACCACGAAACTGAAATACTGAGAGAAAACAGTGTAGCGAAGGAAAAACATCCAGAGTTTGAAGTTTATGGCCTTTCAGAATTACTCTGGGATAGCAATAAAATCTAATTTATTTCTCCACTGTCTTGAATAAATCCAACATGAATATATGGGCTGATGACAGCCAGGAAGGCAGGAGCTGGCAGTTTTATCTTATCCAGTCTACTTCTATGTCTGCAGATTATCTTTGCTGATGAGTGCACAGAGGCAGAGGGGCGCCACTGGCACATGAAGCACTTCGCCTGCTTTGAATGTGAGACAATCCTAGGGGGCCAGCGCTACATCATGAAGGACGGCAGACCATACTGTTGTGGCTGCTTTGAGTCTCTCTACGCAGAGTACTGTGAGGCCTGTGGAGAACACATCGGTAAGATGATTATTTTCTAGGGTTAAAATAATGCCGTTTTCTCATGTGAACTCCAGACAATGTCCAGAGAACATTTTCCAGAGTTTCTCTTTCACACATGGTGCACACAACAGGAGGTTGCCTGCGCCAGAAGCGTTCTCACCTACTGGGAATGCTCCATTTGGCTTAGGCCAGGGGTAGTGCCTGGGCAGAGCATGCAAGAGGCAGGATATGACATGGATTACGCTGCAGTCACATAGCCAGTTCGTAATTTGGTCATGAACAACATAGTCTCTTGCCATTCTTTTAATTTGTCTGACAAGTTTGGCTTTGATATTTACCGACAAATGGTCCTGAATCTCGTCGTCTTTCCAGCTCAACATTTTTGTTGCCGTCTTCACACAAATGACTCTCCTTCTTTGCCCTCAGTTTTTTTTTCTGGTGTGCACGAGCTTCATGATAGAAATGTCATCAACATGCCTACTTGTTTGCCGCAAATTCTCTGGACTATTATCTGTCCTATTCACATATGGACTCAATGGGACATTACACAGACTTTGTACTAGAGAGCTGGAAGGAAAAATCTGTTAAATGTCCAACTGATTTGGACATTTGCCGTCTCACATACACTTCCTCTGGGTAATGTTAAGATAATTTCAGGCTTACAGAGCATGTGTGAACGGGGCTGAAAACGCCTGTCATGACTGTCTTGCCTTTATAGTAGTATTGCTGACCACCTTCACATTTCCTGTTTTCCAGGTGTAGATCATGCTCAGATGACCTATGATGGGCTCCACTGGCATGCCACTGAGAGCTGCTTCAGCTGTGCCCAGTGTAAGAGCTCTCTACTAGGCTGCCCCTTCCTGCCACATCAGGGCCGCATTTACTGCTCCAAGGCCTGCAGTCTCGGGGAAGATGTGCATGCATCCGACTCCTCCGACTCTGCCTTCCAGTCAGCACGCTCACGTGAATCCCGCCGCAGTGTGCGCATGGGCAAGAGCAGTCGCTCAGCCGATCAATGCCGACAGTCGCTCCTCTTCTCACCTTCTGTCAACTATAAGTTCCCTGGCTTCAGTGGAAATGCTGATGACACCCTGACCAATAAGCTTGCCCACATGAACTTATCTGATGAGCACTTCTGGAGGGAACGCGGTGATGAGACTGAAGCACCTGAAGACCAGGAGGAGGAGTGGGCTGAGCATGAGGACTACATGACCCAGCTGCTATTAAAGTTTGGGGAACACGGGGTCTTCCAGCAAGCCAATGACTCCAGACCCACGGATTTCTGGATCGCGGAAAAGGATGCCAAGTCGAAGCAGGAGTCATCAAAAGCTGGCTGTAGTGGCGGAGGAGGAAGGGGGAGCCTGGCCAGTAAGAAGTACCAGGCTGACATGTATTGGGCCCAGTCACAGGATGGGCTAGGGGACTCAGCCTATGGTAGCCACCCAGGTCCAGCGAGCAGCAGAAAGATCCAGGAGTTGGAGCTGGATCATGGGGCTGAGGGAGGCTTCCAGGGAGAGGAGCCACAATGGTATAATGACTCTTTGGAATGCATCACCGACGAGTTCAAGAAGACAGATCAGAGTGTCCGAGACTCTATGGACTCACTGGCACTCTCCAATATTACCGGTGAGTAGACATGACATGGGGATAGCATGCGGGATAGCAATGATTGTTTTATGAAACTGATTCTTGAATCCAAGTGCAAACATTTTTCTATTTTTTTCCCTCTCCTCTCCAGGGGCCTCAGTAGATGGTGATAGTAAAGACAGACCTTTGGTATATTCCCTGCAAGGCTTCCATGAACTTGAGACAGAAGATTGTGAGAAAACCAGTAATATGGGAACCCTCAACTCCTCTATGCTGCACAGAAGTGCTAATTCCCTGAAGAGCCTTGTATCTGAACAGGAGGAGGTGGAGGAACATGTTCCAGAAGAAGAGGAGGTGCCTCTCCCAGAGGACATACCCAAACCTCATGTCCCTGCCCTCAGGAGGACACGTTCACAATCTAGGCCGCAAGTCAAGTTCTCTGATGACGTGGTGGACAATGGCCATTATTGCGATCTCCCAGTGCGCCAGCCACCGATGAGTGAACGGACTCGCCGGAGAGTCTACCACTTTGAGGATCAGGGCCAGGAACTTCACTCTGGGCGCCACCATCACCACCACAGGAGGCACCGCAGTCGCAAGTCTCGCTCTGACAACGCCCTTAACCTTCTGCCCAAGGAGAGGGCCCAAATGTGCTACAAAGTGGACCATAGAGGGAACGCCCTCGGCCCAAAGGGGCACCAAGCCTTCCACGGCCACCCCAATCCTGCTGCCATGTCAGACTACAGGCTACAGGGCCAAGCCATGGGGAGATTCTTGGATATGTATGGGGATGATGATGACTGGTGCTCCACATGTTCCTCTTCCTCCTCTGATTCTGAGGAAGAAGGCTTTTTTCTGGGTCAGCCTATCCCTCAGCCCAGGCCCCACAGACACTACTACACTGATGACTTGCCGAGCCCTGTTGCAGGCATGTCCTCTCCTCCTTACGGCCTACGGACTAAGTCCAAAAAGAAGAAAGGGCACAAGGGGAAAAACTGTATAATTTCATAGTATTTCATTATTCTCTTATCTTCAGCTTTGGGTAATGCTTTGCCGCTCATCTCTGCCTCTCATGTCCACTGTTTAAAATGCAGTCTGCTTGCTATTAAATGCTTCACAGCACTCAATTTACCAAGGTGTGTGTACGACACAATCCTTATTCCGAGTCTTCATAGGTGTACGCATAGCATTGCAAACATTGCCAGTAAAGTAAGAAAGTATTTTAGAGTAATACATATTTATAAACCACCATCTAAACTGTTTATTTAACAGTGAAAATATTAATGTATATATTGTAGAATTAAGGAAAAAAACCAAAATGGATATTTTTATACCCTTGAGTTCATGACATGCTTTGTACCAAAACAGCATTAACATTTAACTATTGGCAGTTGGTACTGAGCCATTTTTCCACGAGGGTGTCAGGAATTGACAAGTTGACAAGTTGACTCGGACCCAAGCTCTTCAAGTGTGTTTTCTTCCAGGCTTGTGCAGCGCTAACAAAAGAGAAACACTGTGTGTATTAAAAGGCCTGGGTGAGTGGTGTATTTATGGGTCACTGTATTGTAAGCAAATCATTGTAATCTGTATAAATGTACAAACTGGAATATAAGGCTAAGATAGATGATAATTGTAATAAAAATATCTATATATCATTATTTGTGTTGTTCTTTCCCGCATAGGAGTATTTCATGGACGTAAGAAACAAGAGGAGACATCAATTTATGAAAGGCCTCGGCTTTATTTACAAAAGTTTAACTAAAAATCTAAAAGATAATATTCACAAGCTGTGAGTATAACTCAAAAGAAGGCAACAAATGCAGAATCTACATATAGAAAATGGATCTTTTCTGTATAAAATAGCGCTGCACTCCATATAGAGTTGGACCCCTTGAAACTGGTTTAAGAATACCGCTGTTACAGTTAGCGTCATTTGCACTCGTAGCCTCATCTGCATGAAACACAGATACCGTGAGCACAAACACTTGAAGACCGAGACAAGTTAAAGGTTGTGATAGGTTAGTTTTGTTGTACATTAGAAAATTATTTGACTCGTCTCTCTTCTGGTGTTCTTATTTCTAAGATTCAACAAAAGGACCAAGCAAATTCATATCCAGTTGAAATCTCATCTGTACTCAACTGAGCATAATATTTGACAACATGGTTAATGGTAAAAACACAGCTGAAGCTTCAAACTTGATTTCTTCAGGCTTTCCATGCATTTCACTCCATAATGCCCTTTGATTATTCTCATAATACTGTAGGTATTTCACTGTGAACAAATATCCATTTTAATTTCCATGATTTAATCCAGCATTGAGTCTTAAAATCTTGTTTATGTTTCAGCAAGTGGAAAAGTGCCACCACAGGATATGCTGTCTTTTGACAATAATACATGTGAATATTAAGGCGGTACAGTGATGCGGTGGTTAGCATTGTCACCTCAAAGCAAGAGGGTTCCTGGTTTGAACCCGTGTGTGCAGAGTTTGCACCCCCTCCCAGTGTTAGCGTAGCTTTGCTCTGTGTGCTCCGGCTTCCTCCCACAATCCAAAGACATTCAGGTCTTGATGACTCTAAATAGCTTGTAGGTGTGAATGTGAGTGTGAATGGTTGTCTGTCTCTATGTGTCAGCCCTGTGATAGTCTGGCAACCGGTCCAGGGTGTACCCCGCCTCTCGCCCAATGTCAGCTGGGACACAGCTCCAGCCCCCCCAAAACCCCTAACAGGATAAGCGGTTTCAGAAAATGAATGAATATTTAAATAAACCACTGTTGCTATTATTTCATTTGAGAACGTGGCTGAAATAGAAGTGGAGATTTCAGTGTTCTGTAAATTGTGGCTTATGGGGAGGTTTCCGGCTGCTGTAACATGTCGTCCAGCTCCTTCACAAAGTGCCTGAGGGAATCCAGGCATCGCTCTTGGATCTCCAGCAGGTTCTTATCCAGTGGAGCCTGCAGCAGATTTTCCAAACTGGGTTCCTTGGCCACCAACATCTTCACCACTGTGCGAAATGTCTCACAGTCCCGCCTGTAATGCTGCACATAAAACAATCACGTCAGGAATGTCAATATTCATAATGATACAATGAAACAAGTTAAAGGGTTGTTTATATATTTAATTTACTTGAAGCTGAAAAAAAATCATACCGTCTCGATGGGGTCTAAGACTTTCCACATTTTTCATTCTTATGTGCATGTTAATAAAAATTCTTTTTACTATAAAAAAAAAGTCTCTCCTGATTGGAATACTGCAGGTGTTGGCATTTCAAATCCAATGCCTTCAATGACCATAGAGGTATCAACTGATGTGCGTCAAATGAGGCATGTAAATTATCACGTTTGAAGCATATGGTCCTTTGCTGTGCTTTTTTTTTTAAGGCTGAACACCAAATCTGGAAGTGTCTCTGGTGTCTCTTCAAATTCTTGGAAATCTCTGGCCAAATTAAAACACCTATCAATTCAAAATAAGACTGAAGATGTTGCTATTTTATGCACATAAAACACCAGTTTATAAAAGAAACTTTTAACTGGCCCTACAAATAGGTAAGGACCTCTGTCTGACAGCTCTTTAACTTCTACACACCCGTCTCTTGTATCCCTGCCCAACTGTGAACTTAATGAACCCACTTCTGGTAAATCGGTGTATTCCACGAAACAGGTGTGTGAATGTGTGTATGCAAGCCTATTCAAGCGCATGTCTGCCCATAACAAAAGGGACGCGAGGTGTCAGAGTGTGTTACTGGTGCTGCAGCATTCTTTCACACCACATTGTAACAAGCTCTCACATCCCTCTCAGATTTTACTGCTGACCCGAAAAGGCTGTTAAGTCCTTTATTAGAGTCCCAGGTGCAAGCTCACAACATCTTTATCACCTGGAGAGAAAAGGCTAAATGTGGGGCCCCATGTGCTGGAGCCACCCTAGATGTTAAGGGCTACAACCAGCCTGTCAAGGAGCAGTGTGGAACATCGGGGTCCTCCAGGGTTGAGTTAATGCAGCCCAGATCACCTCTCCCCTCAAATTAGAGTCACTGAGGCAGACAGAAGGCTTCTGTGGCTTTAAAACAACCACTCTCTTGGCCACTACAAGTAAGACATCAAATCCAATTACTGGTAAAGATTAGATACATGTCTACTTACAAAAACAGGCTAATATATGTGGTAACAGAGGACATATTTAACCCTCTATGTATATTGTCTCCACAGAATATCTATTTTTACAGATAACGCTTTGTATTTTCTGATCAGCTGATAAATAACTCCATCAGATGTAAATCGTTGCATCATTTCTGCTCAAGTGTCAGGAGATGCGGCCTACTTCTTCAAAATAGTGATTTAAACGGTTGCAGCTTCCTTAGAGGAGCTGTATATCTGTGTCATGTTCAGACTGCATAACCATTTGAGGAATGTGGGCCTTAGTTGTAGAACGAAAATGAGTTGACAGTATCTCATCAAACATTAACTGTCTGTTAAATGCAATAAAACACAAGCCATCGGCTTTGTGAGCTTTGAAAGGAAAAATGCTGCCTGTCAACTTTAATCAGCGTCCAGTCCTGAGCAGAATGTGAGGTTAACCGGTTAAACGGCTGTATTCCAGGGTTCTGTCAGCTATGGGGAAATATAAAGCCACAACTGCTGTTTCTTTGCCTAGATACACATTACATAATGCGTATCGAGGCTAACACATGATCGTGTATCCATCAATTTGTATAGTGATCACGAGAGCTTGTGTAAATTCCTTATATCACACATGTCACATGACTTAAGTAGACTTGATGAGAATTTCATGAGGTTTCTGAGAGAGAAAAGTCTCTGTTATATATGATTTACTGAAACGTGTGGTGGTCAATACTGGGAGAGAAATGAAAAGCAGTATGAAGCTGTGAGTCTACACTATTTAAAGAAATTTGCCAGACTCAGTATCAAGATGATCTTTTCCATCCAAACCTGGGAGGGAGCTCGTCTGGGTGGCGCTTTGAACACACAGTAAAGGTCAAAGAAACTAAAATAATATTACATTCAGCTCGGAACAATAAGGATGGAAACAATGTGCCACATGGGAACGACTCACTGTTTTCAAGCAAAAGAAAGGTCCGAAAACAAAAGTCTGAGGGCCCGACACACCAAGCAGACGGTTGGTTGTCATTCAGTGAGCGTCTGTCCCCCTAGTTTTTGCAGTGTGTCTCACACCGCTGGCACTAGTCGGCCCTTGTCCGCTTTTCTTTGAGTGATTCAGCATGTTAGTGTTCGGTTTCCCTTTCTGGGTGATGTATCAGACTACTGCTGCCTGCTGCTGTACAGAGTTAGTTCCTCTCACCCTGGGGCAGAAGATATACGCTAGTTGGGCATTGGCTGTAGTCTTTCGGTGTGTTCAAGTGCTCTCAAAATTGGGTAGTGCTGTTAATGTACTAACTGGCTAACAAGCATCTTGAATCTGTCTTCCTGTTTCCCCTTTTGAACAACAAACACAGACTACTACCGCATGCTGCTCTGGTGAATTACTTCCTCTCAGGCAGGCGCAGAATGTATGTGCCAGGTGGCCGCTGGCTGTAGTCTTTGTGGTGTGTTCAAGTGCAACTTTTTGGCCGAGACACAAAACTTGGAGGCGACACCACAATCGGCCGTCGTCGCCACTTGTCCTTTGATGTCAGTTTGGTGTGTCTGCTAGGCGTTAAAAGAGAGGCTATTGAGCATACCTGTTGGGGAGACAAAAAATCCCAGGTGCCCAATTTCTTGTGTGTCAGATGAGGACCCGAGTAGGCTAAATAAGGTTACGTGAAATTATAAAATTACACATGCAAAAACTTAGTGGGAGAAAATGAATGGTCTCCATTTTCTGCTTTACATGATAATTACAACGATGTAAAAAACTGCAATGCCTCCAGCCTCTTTTTTCACTTCAGTTCTCCTTCATGGCTTCTTAAAAAATTTCATCTTGCTCTCCCTCCCTGATAATTCCCCTGCTAAACCAGCTACAGCATGTTCAGATAGCTGATGCACACCTATCTGTTCATTCCCGCATCTTAAACCCACATTCTGTGGTATAACAAATAAAACTGGAAATATGTTTGCTCCTGTTACAGGGAAAAAATCAAATGTTATGGTAGGATGAAATAACTATTATGACTATGAATATTACAGCAATGCAGGTGATTATCACTGTATCACAACAAGCATTGTACACACACAGAGGAAGGCAGGTCGAGTAAACTCCGACAGAAATATCCCAGACTGTGGGAGATGTTTGGACTCATGCTGATGATTTAATGTCTGCAGATCATGTCAAGCGAATTCGCGGCCCCACATAATGATAGTCTTCAGCCCCGACCACAAGGAAGTGAGAGACTCACGACACGTGTGGCCAGCTGAGCTCAGGGTCAACTTCACTCAACATCACAGGTTTTCTTCTGACTACATATGAGCTGTCCATTCCCAGACTACTCTGAATGTTTTTACATGATCTTAATTTAACAACGGACAAACATTTCCACACCACTGCCTCTTAAAGGTACAGTTAGTAATTTTTCTTAAAATAAGTTTTTGTCATATTCAATGAAACTGTCACTACATCCAGAAAGTCGTGCATGAGACGGACAGAAAAAAATCATGTTCCTTCCCCTCGTCACAGTGCTTCCATTGGCATCTGCTAGGATCCACCGCATTGCTGGTAAACAACCAATCAGACCAATCAGAGCTGAGGAGACTCTTAAGTTTGCTCCAGCCGGTGGGCAGTGCTTTGTTTTGGCTTGGCTGTTTTCAACACGGCAGCCGTTTAACAAATTCTCGAATTGCAGCTAAACTGTACACCAAAGCATGTTTCTGAAAACATTTGAGGTGAGAAAGAGGCGATGCAGTAACAGAATCTTGATTCATATTTGATCAGCACTGCCTAGTTTGGCAGTTTGGCTGCAGTTCAAAGGCTGTGATTGACATGACTGACAGCTGTGTTAGATATTCCTCACCTCTGATTGGCTGTTTTTGTTAATGTGCAGAAATGCCATCAAAAGCACCAGGGTTAATTTTGTTGACGAAAACTATGACGACAATTTTTCGTCAACAACCTTTTTTCCTATGACGAAAACAAGCTGATGATGAGCTAAAAAACAGATCTTGATGATAAAAACTAAGACAAAATCTATGTTTTATTTTCATTAACGAGACGAGATGTGACAAAAATGTTAGTGGTGGACTATCGGACTTTGCCACTAGCCGCCGGACTTCACATCTGTGGGACTCCACTCAGTCTGGACTGTCTCAGGAAGGTTCGTGGGTTGATGCTGTTTAACAGGCAGGTAGGAGGTTTGGTTATCTGTGAATGTCTAAATGAAAAACTGTCTAAATGAAACTTTAATACAACCTGTCATCTTGATTCTAATTTCTGATACATGAATTAGCCTAACTGGATTAGTTTACGGATAAAAAAAAAACATATTGACTATTAGTTTTCGTTGACTAAAAGGTTTTGGGTTTCGTCAAGCATTTTCGTCTCAAGATGCTAAGACTACATCTAAAATAGCTGTCAAAATTACCACTGGAAGGCACTACAAGCAGGCAGAGGAACAGCTTTAAGTGTAGATTTCTCCTTTGTTAAACATTCTCACTAAGTGAGCGTTATTTCGGAGAGGCACAGATTGGTTCCAGGTTTGAAGATGTGAGAGGAAACATGGGGCTAAATGAGACACTAACATGTGGTGTATGTCTCACAAACCAGTGCCCCTCTAATCACTTAGGGTTGATTATGTTTGCCATCTTTCAAAACAAAACCTTCCTAAGCTTTTCCCGAGCTACAGCCTTTGTTGACAGTGATTACATTTTCACTTCATTATATCCCGTATACAGTTTTGCACACTTGAAAGCTTGGAGGAAAGGGTAGGAAAAAGCGGCCTTATAATGAACTATGAACTCGAATTAAAAGATTTCCCTTGATGGTAATGGAGCTTAGACGACTGTGAGCTATCATGTGCTTACATGCGCGTGACTACGCATATAAATGTGTGTGAGATGAAGAGCATCACTACATATTTTTTTATAGCACTGAACAATCGCTGAGTGGCTTCAACCAGCCTTCTATTTTTGTAAACGTTACTCCCATGTTACTTGAACAAACAGGAAGGGTGCTTTTGACCTGAGCGTGCTCTGTGTGTTGTGAGAAAAGGTTGCAGGGAGGTTCTGCCTAAATTTCCCCTCCCCTGGAGTGGGAACCATGAGCTGATCTTAAAGCCTGATACTATGGGGCCACACAGGACGGACCGGAGCCCCAAGAGAAACAGCAACACTAGGGGCCTTAAGGAGGAGCCTTAAAAAGTGGGCTCCTGCCCAAATCGGATGTTTGTGGAGGTCCAAATTGTGAACATACTGACACAGGAGTGTGTGCTGGGGTACCGGGTGGGGGTTGGGAAGTTGGGGGTTTGAGTGCGATTATACATAAGGCACTCACATGGACATTTAGTGAGGCTCTGTTCAAATGAGCACTGATGCAGGCAGGGGTCCTGCATAATAAGGGAAGTAGGGTAATGACTTGAGGGCTGGTACACATTAGGGGATATTAAAAGAGCCATTTTAATCACTCAAGCTGCAAACCGGACCTCTCGATGGAGGGGCTAATAGTTGAAATGGATATGTTTCATTTGCACTGATTGAGATGATGAATGGACTTCTCTGGAAATCACTGCCAGGCACTTAGCTTCGTTTTGACTGGATATTTCCTATGTTGTTGTTGTTGTTATTATACATGCTCAGATTTGTCCTGTGGTCAGTCTCTCAGGAATGAAACAATGCTCTATTGGTCATTTGTTGCATCACAAGGTTTACAAAACAACTGTATGCTGGTGATCACGACTGTAATAAAATTTTCGAAACATCCTATAACAGGCGGCGTAATAAACAGGGATGTTTACTGTGTCATTGAATTTGTTTGAGGTTTCTAATTTCATTTAGAACCCCGAGACACCCACAGAAAGAATGCATTACGGCAAGCTCTTGGCCCAAAAACAATGAGCTACGCTGGTGTGACAAATCCATTTCCGAATGATCCGGTCCCATGCTCACAGAGATGTATACACAGTATTAAGACCTTGCTGGTCAGAAAAATAGCCCATTTAGGAAAGACCGAAAAAAAGGGATGTAGTGGTTGATCTTGAAGTATGTGACACACTTGTTTTACAGTAACTGCTGTGGATTCAAGGCGTTCCTTCGAAGCAGGAGGTCCGAGATCCAGCTCTGCCCTCTACCTGATGTGCTCCGTTTGGCAAACGCACAGCAGCGATGGACCGGTGTGTGTTTCACTGAGCCTGGGGCAGATGTTACAGTAAAGACACGGTAGAGGTTTCTGCCTCTCACCACGTCTGTAGAAGCAGTTGGAAATGGCAGGGTAAGCATGTGTGTGCTAATGCCAAGAGACGTACCACACCGTGGGTGGGCCGCCTGCATCCTGCAGGGCAATTCCTGCCCTGCTTTAACGGGAACAGATAAGTGGTACTGTAGTGCAGAACGATGAAGGGGAGGGAAAGAAGTGCAACTCCAAATAGCAGGCCACAAGAGGCATCACAACCTGAGGTGCTAAGGACTTTTTTGCTGACTTATCCTCCTCCTTCTCTCCACCAAAAAGGTTCCTAAATTTCTTAAATATTACGTGTTGCAAGCCGAGGCACATTTATACACCTTTGACGTCAACGTCTTGACTCTCAGCCAAATCGTAAAGTCGGTGTAAAAGGGTTGTCTGGATACACGGCCCACCTTGAGATCAGGGCCCTCACACAACGCAGGGCAACCACACAGTGAGGTGAACACATTAGGAGCTTTAGTTTTGGGACTATGATGTCACAGCTGCAGTGAGCAAAACAGATTTCTTCATATAAACCAAATAAACAAGGTGCTTCGCATGTGTGTGTTATTTAAAGGAACAGTTTGAATCTTTGGAAGTGGAGCTGTATGAGGTACTTATCCATAGTCAGTGTGTTACATACAGTAGATGTCAGTCGTAGATGTCACCCTTTAAGTGTTTGTTATATTTAGAATATTTGAATATAGACTATCTGTACTTTGCCATCAGACAACTCTGTCCGACAGGGAACTGAAATCATTATATTGCTCTCTCGAAAGCCAGACTCCATCAAGAAAAACAGTCATTTAACATAGCTTAACACAGGAGCTGCTGGTCTACCGCTGCCTCAATCAGTCAGTTTGTTTGTGTTATTGTGTGACTTTGGCATTCAAAGGGGTTAGTTCAGATTCATTAAAGTCACACAAAAACACAAGCAAACAAACCAATCAAGGCAGTGGTAGACCAGCAGCCCCTGTGTTCAGCAAGCTAAAATTACTGTTTTTGTCAGTGGAGTCTGGCGGCAATGACGAGAGCATAGATAGGGAACTGAAGCCATACACTGCATCCCTGTAGGAAGAGAGCTGTCTGATGGAAAGGTAAAGCAGTAAAAATATTCTTAATACAGCATACACTTAAACTGATATTGATATTTTTTTAGGTGGGACTTTTTTAGGTGGCTTTGCTGCCGCCCCCGTCCACGGCAGCACATTGTTTAACTTCTGTCTTACTACTCCTGCCTGGTTTTCCAAACTCAACCATTTTTCTCTCAACAACTGCCCGCTGAAACACTCCCTGTTCTGTGCTCACAAGGTTATCTTTTCAGGTTTTTTTGTGAAATGAGCTTCAGCATCCTAAAACAAGTGAGAATAAAGCAGATTGCTCCTTTAATATGAAGACACAGTTACTTAAAGCTAAAAATTTATATTAGAAACTGGAAAAACAATCTAACCTCAGCGTCAGATTTTTCCTGTTGTTATTAGAAAATAAAATTTTGTAACTCAGTAATATCTGATGCCTGGTTAAGATGAAGCTTATCACAGTATATTAGAGACCCAGTGATACAAATGGAGCATGGTTTCGATCTAACAAAGACAGTGGAGAAAAGTTATACTATGGAGAATCAAGAGAATTCACAGAAGTCAGGTCATTTCATGGAGACAATCTTACTACCTTCTCAATTTCCAGAGCCTTTGCATTAATGGCCTCCGACCGGCGAGCCTTGAAGTCGTCCTCTGGTGTCAGCTTTGGCTCCGTGCTGGCAGCCACCACCTCCTCCTCCGTCTCCGCTACAGATGCTGGAGTTTTTTCCTGGCGGGCCAAAGGTTAAGGGTTAGAACTGAGGTCAGCAGGTTTAGGAGCTGGTTCTGATTTCAAAGAGTTTTCAAATAGAGACACAACTCTGCTCTCTTACGAGTGTTGAGTTCTTGTTTTGGTTCATGTCTCATTATGCATGCCGCGTGTCAACAGTGAACAGTAAAGAAGTACCGCATACAGTACATCTGTCTGATTAAAGGATCCTTACAGTCACAGATCAAAGTAAAGACCCATTGACACAAATAGATCGGTTATACTTAAAGGAAACTTAACCTAAATGTGCACGGATTACAGGACATATTCTTTTTTATGTTATTTTAGTCCTCACAGTACCATACTGGTGGCTTTGCCTGTTTTTGTACTGTATATTTGACCTTTGAATTGCAGTACATACATTCAAGAACAATGTTTTAAACTCTTCTTTATTGATTAATTCTAGGACACCATAAGCCCTGGGAGTCTGCTTCAGAAATTACATATAAAAAAAAATTACTGCAATGAGACAAACTTGCAGCGGTGTGATGACTGTCCTTGTTTTCTTTTCTTTTACAACAGCATTTATAGTACTTATTATTATCCTATTCTAAATCATGTGTTCTTGAATCGGTCGGACATGTTTTATCTTCCTCCTGACATCCGACCTTTTGTTTGGTATGCATTTTTAAATGTTGCAACAATTAAGTCCCAATGTCCACAGGCAAGATGATAATAAAGTCCTCAAACAAATACAATTACTGTCGTATTACATTATAAAACACAAATAAATAAGATTCAACCATAAAATGTAATCAGGTTTAAACACTTGTCCACTTTTGTGTCGAGATCCGCTGCAGACTGAATTGGCAGAGATGGCTGCCATCTTGTTTTTACATGGATTAGTGTATTGTGCTCTTACTGCCACTAGCAAAAAAAATGTCCACAAACAGGGACAACAGGTCAAAGTTAAGCAGAATTAATTGTATGGAGCAGTCATGCCAAAATGTGATGTCTTCATATGAGGACACAGGGTCTCACCACCAAAAAGGGGAGAATATAAGACTGCAAAGAATTATGCACCAAAGTCAGTCTGTCTTCTGGGAAGCTGGGATTTTCTAACAAAGATGTGGCTATGTTTAAGAAATGAAAGATAATTTTGTGTAGTTGCAACATGTTAGTGCAAGTAATATCTTTGCACAGATGATGTTACAAATTTAAAGATGCCACTTTTCATAATGCTATTATTGTTGCCAAAAGAGTTCACAATAATGATATTCTTGCAATATCTGTTGAAAAAATATGCTATCAGTCAAATTTATCTTGAGTTTTGTCTTGTTTGTTTGTTTTTTTGGCAAATGAATTACTCTCTTTGAACAGAATCCCACACAGTGCCCTCCCTTATCTTTACAATTTATTAGTAACACTAACGTTTCTGTCCTCCTGCACCTTCGTCAAGAGTGTTACTGCAAATACCTTTCTTCAAACTAAATAAATTACCCTCAAAATACAAGTGTACAGAGAGTCTGTAACCATAACAAAGTGTACAAAAGGAGTAATTACACTCAATGGATGATGAAAAAAAGCAAGCACATGGCGTTGGCTGGATTATTTACATGATATTATCATATAGGTGTAATTAACATGACAAATATTTCATTTTTAAATATCACGTTCATTGTTAACACTGGCATATCGCGACAACCACACTGCAACATGTTTCCTGTAAGAGCAATACTGGTTGAGATCGCCCTGAAATGCTGTTTCTTTTGTTTTCATTTTTGTTTTTACCTTTGAAGATCCCGAGCTGTGAGGAGACTCGTCCACAGAGCTGCTGGGAGTGTGGCTCGTCAGCACGCTGGGCTTATCTGTGGAGGAAGTATCATGACAGATGGAAAGGGAGGAACAGTGAGAGAACATCAGATAATTATGGTAAATAAGGAGTTCTGACTAAAGGAGACAACTATATAACGATGTTGATCTAAAGAATACACAGTATTCTTTTATCTAATGTTGCTTCGTATTAAAATAAACCCAGAGGGAGCATCCTGGTGGGTCAGTGGTCTGGGACGCATGCCATGTTAACTGCAGCATCCCTGCTTCAAATCCGGACGGGGACCACACGATCCCTGAACTCTCTCCACTGTGCTGTCTAATAACTGCAAAATCTTACATATCTGTATTTTAAAAATACCTTAGGGATCAATTACTTTCCACTGTGAGACATCAAACAATCACTCACTTGTCTTGGTGAACAATTGTGAAGCTGAGGCATTATGAGGCAGCTGAAAAGTATAAATCACTGCTTTCTTTAATACTCCCTTGTTGGATCCTCCCACACAATAGTGGTCGAGGAGTTCAGCTGCGCCTAAATTGAAATATTGTTCTCTGCTGGCTCCAATGTGTCTAGAAAAAAAACAAATATGACCAAGTAGTTTGTTTTTACTGAAGGAATGTCCCACAGTGATTAGAGGGAGCCAAGGTACGACCTCCATCTTAATTTGAGTCCACTCAGCGGACCAAACAGACACACAACAGTGTTGAAGGCAGGGAGTGCTTAAAACAAACTGGTTAATTCAACTGTATTTCTTAAATTCTAGAGGCAAAAATGTTCATAGCTGTTCCAAAAGGCCAGTCTCTCCTCATAGGCAGGAGAGCGTGGAGTAGCTCTCACCTCTGGACACCTGGCCTATAACGTAGGCGTGTTTTTCACATTGTTAGTCTTGGAAAATTGCACAACTTGTTGGATGCAGCCACCTTAATTATGATGTGGGAACGACAGTGGGATGAGGAGGTGGCTGTAGATGCTGTTTGATGATCTGACAGGGACTTCATTTGGAGCATACTGACCACGTTTCTCTCTGCGACATGCGCCACCATTGATCTCACTCCTTTATTCTCTGGGGTAAACTGCAACACAGCAGAGCTAAGCTGGGGTCGGCACCTCACATCCTCAGTGCGCTGCAGTAAGCTGAATGAGAAACCTGGTTTGGATAATTGGGGTGGGGGGGTTAGAGAAGCCTAATCTCCTCAGATAGATTTCTCTGCCATGTGTACAGCTAACCAGCTTTCTAATTGGCTTTTCTGTATATTTATGTGCATGGCAAAAGACTGCAGACAGCGAATGTGAGGAGATTATATGGAGCGATGCATCCTTGTATTTAAAATAACAAAGTTTGACTGAAACTGAAACTAACACAAAGTAGCCTCAAGAAGTGAAGTTGGCTTCCACTGCTGAACAGTTAAGGATTTGTTAAATGTAAGCACTTAGGTGCTGTGAAGGTCAGTTCTACTTTGTTGTAGGAAAACAATGGTTCCAAAATAAGATCGGGGCTACTGGGGACATCTGATTATTGATTCAGTGCATGCGTACACAGATTTAAATTAGTAAATCAAGTTACTATGGGACTTCCGGTTACACATTTTAGCATTTTCTTTTTGTAAAATACTATTTATCAACAACTATTGTGTCCTCATATTAAAGCAATTACTGTGCTTGAGAGGTGAAATGAGCAGAGCAGCAAAGGCGGGTGAAAAGGCTACAAATCAAGCCCAAAACCACGGCACTAATGTTTGTAGCAACGTGGCGGATAAAGCTGCACCACCACTATCAACGGAGAAGCTTTTGGAAGAGCTTGAAAAACTGTCTAATTACTAGGGGTGTAATGGTTCTGATACTGAGACCAAAGTTCATGACACAACTGTCCATGGTCTTGTGTCACAAGACGTAGCTCTCAGCATGGTGTTAATTTCATTTGCAACAGCATCACCTGTCTCATTATTAGCAGAACAAGACAAAAACAGATTGGGAGGCGAGTCATTTTCTCCCCAGTGTTCAGGCAGCCTTCCAATGCAGCTTCAGACTGTAAATGGACTGCACTTG
The DNA here is from genome assembly GCA_019142605.1 of Cephalopholis sonnerati. Classification (NCBI taxonomy): domain Eukaryota; kingdom Metazoa; phylum Chordata; class Actinopteri; order Perciformes; family Serranidae; genus Cephalopholis; species Cephalopholis sonnerati. The sequence goes on along the minus strand of JAGQAX010000005.1, from coordinate 23,729,061 downwards.
TAAGGCGCTTTTCTAGGCTTCTGACCACTCAAAGCGCTTTTTACACTACATGTCATATTCTTCCATTCACACACTGGGGGCCGAGGCTACCATACATGGATTTACCTACTCAGTAACCATTCACACACACACTCACACACCGATGGAACAGCCATCAGGAACAATTTGGGGTTCAGTATCTTGCCCAAGGATACTTCGACATGCAGACTGGGATTGAACCGCTGATGTTCCGATTGAGTAGTGGACGACCTGCTCTACCTTCTGAGCCACAGCCGCCCTGCACCAAAGAAATGTCTAATGCTACGAAGCATTTATCACTGCGGATATGTGACTGAATACCAAATTAAAGCATATGGTCAAAGCACTTGAACCCCAAGGTGCCTTCACGTAGAAAGGGCAACTTATTACTATTATTTATTTTACTGGCAATATGCCGGTATTTGAGTGCCTTCACTGTGACAGGAAGAACTATAGCCACTGACAAGTTTTGTCAAATTAAATTTTATGTAAACACTCTACAACTACAACAACAACCACAGAAAATATGTGAGTCCAGCCTGTATCCATGTTGGTCTCCAGAGGCCAGACTATCTTCAGTTTGAAATGCTCTCTAGATGACACTCCACATCATAATAGCCATCGAGAGCCTTCAATTGGGGTGCCCAGAGGCTTAGTGGGTAGAGCAGGCATCCCTTAAAAAAAGGCCATGTCCTTGCCACAGCAGCAACAGATTTGATTCCAGCCTGTGGCCCTTTGCTGCATGTCATCCCCCCTCTCTCCTCCCTTTCACACTTACACTGTCCTATCTAAAACAAAAAAAAAATCTTTAAAACAAAAAAAGAGCCTTCTAATTCCACTTCACAAAAACCTTTCAGGTGGTGGGCCTCCTGTGTTACTTATCAATAACAGTCATCACTGACAAAGACTTTGTAAAAAGACGCTGCACACAGATTCTGTGTGTATGACAAAGTCTACATACCCTCACACCAAAACCCTATTTTTGGTTACTTTGCTGTGCTGGCCTAATTAGTATCCCAGATGGGAGTGGAGTTGGGAGGTACAACTGTTTTCTCACAGTTTTATTGCATCTTCAAAGGGTGGTGCATTGTGGAGCTAAGCTTTCACCACATTAATATGTTTATGTGTCTTAGAAATCAAAGCCCTGAAGAAATGACTGCCCACACCTCTTTGCCTCAGACTAATAATATTGCTTATTTCAGATCACTTTAAACAAGATTTTGTGAAACGTGAATCCATAAAGTTCATTAGCTCAGCATTGTTAATTAAAGATCTAAAGCCTGTAGAAGTCACAAAAGAAAGCGTGTAAACTGACGGACCCAGAGTGATTTTGAAGACATCGTTAAGCCAGCGTCATGAACTGCTCGCACTGAAGAAAAGGGAAAAAGGTCAGGTTCTGAATCTAAAGCCAAACCACCCCAATAAACCGAGAGTATCCTTTTTCCCAGCCTTGGAAAAGTGTGTGTGGTGTTAGTGTAATTAACATCTTAACGTGTTTCAGCACACCCTGACCCCTCACATTACACAGCACCTCTGAAAACAGATGCTTCACCTGGAATGGCTTAATACTTTTAGACATTGTAATTATACGTATGCCTCTGTGAAATGGGAAAATGACCTCTTCTGTTGTCATTACAGAGGGTATGACAGCTGCAACGACAAACACTGTACTAGATATGGGTACATTCACAACTCCACTGTATCCCATTAGCTAAGCTCCCTCAGGTCGTGCATGCTGTGGCCAATCACACAGCGTCAAGTAGTTCAGAGTGAGCTGTGTTATTGGAAGTCATACAATCCACTCAGGCAGCAGGTCAGACAGCTACGTCCATTACTGCTGGTTCCCTGCAAATGATTTAAGAGCAAAGACAGAGCAGGAGAGTGCATAACGAATTTGGAAATGGAGAGTTTTCTCTGCCTCTGTATTACTGCTCTTAAACCACAGTTTCATTATTGATATTTTATGAGCAGGTTTTGAGAGAACACTTGTTTAGACTCAACAAACAAAACAATATTTCCATAAAATAGGTCATATGGGAAGAATAAAATATTGCTACAACTCTTCCTGTTCGTCTGGTAGCACTTCTTTTTCGCTGGTTACAATGACGATTGCAACTGTGGCTTTTTCAAATCTGTATACTTGAGCTGTTCGAGATCCACTAAGGGCTTCATACTTACGCCTTGGCTGAGACTGCTGGTAGCCGTGCCCTTTCTCCCTGTCGGGTGAGAAGCTCCTGGTACTGCTGCTTGATCCAGAGCGGACGGGTGCGGGCGGCTGGACTTCCCTTCTTGCGGGAGAGCGGTCCCGTTTGACTACTATACTTGGAGAGTTCCTGTAGTCATCATGGTCTTCTCTATGGAAATAAACAAAGAGAACAAAGAGTGCTTTAAATCAATAAAGTCTATAAATGACGCAAAAAAATCAGCAAGAAATTAGTAAAAAGAGAAAATTAAAAACAAGCAAATTAGTTTAAAAAAAGAAAGAAAGTTAGGAAGAAACGAATATGTGAAAAGAAGCGCTTAAAAATCATAATAATTCTGTGACATAATTTTAAAACCTATTAATAATAATAATAATTATATCTATAATTTTTCCCTACCTTTTTCTTTTTCACTTTTTAAAAATAATTTTCTGTATCTGTTATTTCTTTGAAATTTGTGCAACATTTTTACCATGTTGCTCAGTGCCTTTTTCCCCATATTTTTGACAGAAGTGCAATTTGCTCAAGGCTCAATGGTTTAAATATTTGCAAAAGGCGTCTGAAAGCAGCACATGAAAAGTGATGTCGCTCCAGGTTTCAACGGGTTGAAATATGGGATATAGTATTAGCTATGGGAATTTATATTTCTTTCTTAAAAATGTAATTTTCTGCAGAAATCTTTCCTAATTTTCCTAATGAGTGAGGTTTCCATAAGAAAAAAAAGACCTTTTCCATTATGATGTTCCCTTTTGATTTTAAAAATGCACACTGTGTGGGATATAACTCATGTTTGAATGTCAATTATTATAATACCCTCTGTTTTTTAAGTAGATTTTATTTCAAACAAGCTAAAAGAAATAAAAAATAAAGATAAATATATACATTTAAGTAAGAAAACAAAACAAGAATACCCAGAAAATATATTCAGTTAACAACACAAGTTTTTCATGTCTGAAAAGGAGTAGTGAGAAGTGAATATTCATTAAGTCCTATGCCTTTTTTTTTTTTTTTTTTTACAGTTTATTCATAAAGTTAAGATTAAACATGAAAATTCCAACTATCTGCCCAAGTGTGCACTGGGTTCAAAGTAACTATCTAATTTTGTCAATTGTGATTGGACGCCCACGTCTAAAATCAAAAACTAGACACCTAATTTCAAGTCAAGGCTGCTGACAAAGTTGGCAGTTTGTTAAATGTATACTAGAAAACCATGGAATGTCAGGGCACTGAGGGCACTGAGGGCACTGAGGGCACTGAGTTGGCTTTTCTGTCTGGCACTGACCTCACAGGAGGGCCGGACCCTCGACCTCTGCTGCGGTGATGGGGACCACCTCTTCCGCTGTTCCTAAAAAAACATTTAAAAAATACAGACAAATCAATAACTGGCAAAGCTGCTCTGCAACCTCGTAACAACTGTTTGGAAAAGAAAGGTCCAGGGAAAATATGATAAATAAATCAAGAGTATGTTAAGTGTGAATTCCAAATGAACAATTTTCATCTTAACTGGTTTAAGAAGTGGTCAGCGGTCGTCAGTGAACGCCCTCAGATGGGTAATGGAAACAATAAATAGAAGACAAAAACCACAAAGACCTAAATTCAGTCTCAGTGGGGCGCTGATCAATTTGTGGAGTTGAGGCAATCTTCCACTTTGGCACATGCAACAGTTGGCAGACAGTCGCACCAATTTTGGTCGTCTTTCACTACTATCTGTCTTCAATTGTAGGCAGAGCCATGATTACGCCTAAATATGGAGCTGAAGTCACAGAGCACCGTCACCACACTTGTTTTTCAACCATGCAGCGTAATAATGCATTTATCTCAACAGGCCTAGCACAAGCACTAAAACCTCATCGTACCTCATTTTTATGATTTTCCAGACTCAAAGCTTGTGCCTGAAAAACAACCTTTAGGTTCAGAAGTATAAATGACCTAAAGGCACCTGGTTGTCATGACCTCTGCATGAACTCAAGCTGCATCTCAAACAAAGAGCAGGTCTAACAAGACCTCAAACTTTTACGACTCATGGTCTGTTTGAAGTAGCCAGGACTCAGCCTGCCATTTGCCAAACACTGAACTGCAATCCACGCAGTACACCACTGACATCAAAAGGATACTGACGGAGAAAAAGAAGTTGTGTATTTCACTTAAGAGTAAATCAAGCATTTATCACACACAAATTCACCCAGTGATTACACACACTTGAAAGGTTATCTGCTTATTGTAGTATCAAAGATACACTGAGTGAAGCACACTCTTGCTGCTGTCAGTCACTGCACTAAAATATTACCAGAATAATGCAATATTCTGATGAGTCATGAAGCCTAAAAATAACTGCAGATCCCAAGAGACACAACAGACTAATAATACCAACTGATAATATTTGCATCTTTGTTCCCTTTGCTCTCTTAACAAAGTAAAAACACACCTGCTTTGTTTGAAGATAAAAATACTTAAATAGAGAGGATGGATTTAAAAAGGCAGTTTACAAAAACAAGACAGAGCTTCATTTAGCGTGGTAGCTTCTGACTGTTCGTTAATTTGGAGCTACACATCAGGCAGTTAACTCATAATCTGTGGTTAAAACCTCCTTAAGGGAAGGGAGGATGAAAAGGAATTCGAGTGTGTCACCAAGATGCCACAGCAGCACTGTAAGATATGATGCACTGCTCGTCCTTATCCAACACCCCTTACAGTTTGATTTCAAAGTTGTACGGCAAGAAGTTCCAGTGTAGTTACGGAGTCTACTTACGTAGCTTCTGAGGCTACACCATTGTCCTCATGAGCGTGAGCTTTGCGTGGGAAATTCTGTCTTGTGCTAGGATTGAGAGAGTCCTGCTAAATTAGAGGTTCCTGACTGGTGAGTCATGGTTCAAAAGTGGGTCGCTGTCCATTCTGAATGGACCACAAGGTATGATGCTGAATGTATTAGACTTTGGGACCTTGAACTAATGACTACGGAGAAATCTGGTCCCCAAGGCTCAACCAGTTGGGGACCACTGCTCAATATGACCAGCATGGCCATTGTAACACCTTGTGCACAACAGCCATGACAGGTCATTTAAATAGCTCTTTCTAATGTGCTTCCAGTGTAAGTGATGTGGATTCACATCCACAGTCCTGTTCTGAGTAAACATATGTTAAACAGTTGATTTTAAGGTAATTTCTAACTTGTATTCACTTAAAGTTATGCTGAAAGGACCAAAAGAGACACAAGACATGAGCTGCTGAGAATATCTGGGAAGTGTGTGGGTGTTTGACTGAAGAGGGAGTGGTCCAGCTGTTTTTCCTCTCAGGGTGGGGTAAGGGGTGGGGGTGGGGTTGTTTGGCTGAGTGAGTAGACACTAGTGCCCTTTGTCCCCCTCTCTAGCCCGGTATGACTCCTGGAAAGGGGAGCCTGGGCCCGTAAACTGTTGGTATGTTTAAGTGGCCGGGGCGAGAAGAGTGTGTGTTGATGTAGGAGTTATAACTGCTGGACTTAGCTGCTGTGTGCGTGGTTAAGCTCTTCAGCTTATCTCAAGAGGAGTGTGGTCACAGATAATCGACATAAGCTTCCTAAATATATTTTACAAAGCTATATGTTTCTGTCAAGACATTTGCCAGAGCAACAATTTGTAGTAATAGATGTTATCTTCTTTATAATTGGGTGGAATGTAGGCGTAAAAATTCAAAAAATAAATTGAAAGAGATTTTACACCTATGAGCTTGATTACCCCATTTTATTCTCAATGACACACAGAGTCACACACCATGCTCCATCAAGCTAATAATATCCACCCTTCAATAGACTGAACTCTGCCTCCACCCTGTGGACAAACTGATGCATTACACAAGTAGTTCAGTAAAGCAACCTGATAATCTGACATCACTACAATGACACAAACACAATTGTATGAAGTAATAGAAGAATATACATTAACTACCTCAACTGATGCCTTAAATCATCTCGGCCATAAGGCTGCTGGGAGTACGGGCCCTCCTGAAAAAAAAAAAAGAAATCACAATTACAATACCCTTACAGATTCCCTGTGGAGTTTTATAAACTAGCAGACTATGGAGTTTTTTCCTTCGAGTGGGTCACTGTTTTGTTTATGTTGTGCATTTGAGGACGTACATGCATGTTATGTGGTTGAGCCACCTGTGCTTAATCTGCTCGTCAGGGAACGTGCTGGTTAAAAGGACTGGAGAGACGAACAGACGGTGTCAGTGGGCCAGACGGCAGCTCAAGGGCTGCGTGTTAGGTTGCTAACCTTTTCTTGTGGTGTACCACATTTGGATGTAATGTGCAAAGATATGCTGCAATGCACCAGCAAAGACGGTGAAGAAGATGTTCTGTCATAAACATGGATGTACACAATGCAGCATTTAAAAAACAACAAAATCATTAATCAGGAAGGAAATGCAATCGACAGCTTGTTAGACCATAAGGCTACACATAATGAGCTAGAGCTGGGCGATATAACGTCTGTGTAGGAAATCAGAATCAGAGATACTTTATTGATCCCCAGGGGGAAATTATTGAAATGTAAAAATATATAAATATATATAAATAAAAATATTGATATATTTTCAAGCAAGATATAAATTTAGAAAACACTGTGTATATCGATATAGGGTCAAGTTGCAGGACAAAATAAATACCAGAGTGCATCTCTCCTCTCTCACACTCTCTGCACAGCTCTGCCCCACTCACTCACTCACAGTTTCTCCATCAACACTCAGAGAGACAGAGCTGCTACTCTGTTTAATCTGTCTGTATTAGTCTACAGTGTGACATCAGTCTATATGTTGCACGTGCTACACTAAATCAGTGAGATTAATTTAATTTCGGCAGCACACAGTTTCTCTGTTGATGCTGTGTGCATAAATACAACTACTAGCCTAAATAAATAAAAAGATTTAAATTATTTTCCAGTGCTAGATGAATGTGAAAGGCCATGGAAAAGAACTTTTTAACTTCCCACACCAAGATTTTTTTACTTTTTAAACCTGCAATGGATTTAGGCAGACTTGGTACGTTAATAATCAAGTTATAGTTTTGTGTCCTGTGCTGCAAACCTTTAAACCTCTGTAGCTCCTACTATTTATTTTATAGAATTTTTCATTTCCATGTTGTGCAGCTGTACATTTTCTAACAGGGAAAAAATCCCTGTCTTTGCATTTTATTTTGATCTCAGTCTCTTTTTATAAAAGTGCTTGTGACATCTCAAATGTGACTTTGACTTGGAACTGAAAACATGTAGCCCATTCATAGAAAATACCAAGATATATATCATTTATCGCCATTCAGATATAAATTTTTGTCCATATTTGTCCTTACAATGAGCTTTGGCGAGTAATACTGAATGTAAACATAACTTGGATTGTTTTAGATTTGAGTTTATGCAGCATGCATACCAAGCTTGTCTTACATTTCGTGGGGGTGGGGAATTTCTGCGAAAACTGCCAAAGTTCTCATCGTAGTATCGGCGATCACTGGATCGGTAGCTGCCTTCGCCGTGAGATTCTCCCGCTTCCTGGTAATTTCGATGACCACCATACCACTGGTCATCGTTAAAGCCTCTGTCATACTCCAGTAAGGGGCGAGGCGCGTGGCTCCTCTTGTCCACAATACTGACAAATCGATGGACTGTCACCTGAAATAACACAATGTTATATTTTACATGAGATATAGTTGTTCTTTACACAAGATTAAATATTTAGGCAGAGTGTTTGGTACCTATTTCAGTGGTGACAACTGACAATGCATCGTCAGAAATGAAATTATGATGTGACGACTAATTTCTCTGTAAGATCTTGATCATTTAATGCTGCCCTACTCTGATAAACACGTCCTGAGATATAGGACTCTGCACTCTAAAGGCTCAGTGAACAGCTTTGCTCATAGAGTTCTCTTTTAACATAAATTTGACAAAGATAACAAAAACAGCCGAAAAACAGCTTCCACAGCTTTATGATACTGGGATAGAAAGTCTCATGAGAACTGTATACAACATTGATATCCCCCTAAAGAGTGACTTACAAAGAAGAACAAATGAATGAATACTCAATCCTTCCATAAATGTCTACCATGGTCATAAAAACTAAAGAAACAGCAACATGAAATCAAAGCCTGTTACACCACTAGTTTTCCCACTTGGGCGACAGTTGGGCTTTGTCCAACTAATATATTTTGGCCATACAAACAATATCTTTCCTTACCTCTCTTGAATCCACGAAGCGCTCTTCATATGCCTCTCTAATTGATTTTGGACCACGTCTGTATGCCACTGTAAAGAAAAAAGGAGTGTGATTATGTACTGGACAGACTATGAGTTCAAAGTGCAGCTATTAAGTCAGTTTCACAGTCTATTTCTTGAGTACATATGTGGTAAAGAAAATAAGTTTTGCCTTCATAGAATCATGTTTTATTGTGTAAGGATTGGGTCTTCACGAGTAGAATAGTATAATGTAGCGTCAGATGAATTGGCGGTTTGGTGCGGCATCTGGAGTGATGCAGGCGCTGCACCAGACCATTGTGGTGAAGAGAGAGCTGAGCCAGAGGTCACGATAATTACATTATTGACATACTGAGGTCAGAAATAATGAACAAGATCATGTTTATATCTCAAACAATATTGCTCTTGTGTTCATGTTTGTTTACATAAGAATGTCACCAAGATTTAAGACAACATGGAGCCAGAATAAACAGCAGGGCGTTCCCGACCATTATAGGACTTGGATGAAGTGCCTGGGCATATTCTCAAAGTGTCTTAGCTGAAAAAATAGAAAAAAAAAACTCTGCGTACATGTTTTGCTTACATTTCTGGTCAAATTTAAAGTTCAACGCACTTAAAATAGTGTTAAAATGATAACAATATTGCCTATCAGTCATTCCTGGGGCTATATATTGTCAAACTAAAGTAGTTATTGTGACAGGCCGATGTGTGTAGTCAAAATTTCAGTGTGCTTAAAGAAGTCGCCCCGCCAAAACAGTCCAGTCAGAGGTTGGAAGTCTGTGTGGGAGATGACTCATTACACTGTTATGCTTGTAATGCATACTGCTACATTCACTTACTGTTGAAGGAATGATTTTGGTCCTCTGGCTGGTACGCTCAGTGTGTTTCAGTAGAGACTGATGAACCTAAAAGAGGGAAACGAATATAGCCAAGTTTATGTGACATCTGACTCTCTGTATAAGCATATTCACCCCTGACCATTTCAAACATACCTAAGCACACAGAAAACAGAACCTTGTAGCACACACACACACATATGTTGGCATCAGTTCAGTGACATCTGCACCTTCCCCACCCATAACTAATAATAATAACAATACATTTTAGTTATAAGCACCTATTAAGACACTCAAGGTCACTACCACAAGTTCACAGTGAATAAAATTCTGTGTAAATGGTGGATGTGTCTGGCTCGACGGAGGGCAGTCACACTGAAGAGGCTATTTTAAGGATATGAGTATTAAGGCGGGATTTGAAAGTGGGGAGTGAGGTGATTTTACGGATGTCCGGTGGGGAGGAGATCTTGGTGGGGAGCAGAGCGGCTGACGGCTGTGGATCCCATACTGGTCAGGCTGGCTGGCGGGACAGAGACGTGGATACAAGAGGACGACCTGAGAGTGCAGGTGGGGGTGTGGATGTGCAAGAGCTCGGAGACGTACAGAGGAGCTAGGTTGTGGATAACCTTAAATGTGAGGAGTAAGATCTTAAAGTCGATGTTTAACAGGGAGCCAGTGAAGCTGTTGAAGGACAGGAGTGATGTGATTGATGGAGGATAACTGTAACTATGCAGGCAGAGACTCTGCCATAACTTCTTGGCATTCACGTAGTCCTGCGGTTTTAACATGCAACACAATCCAATTGATTATCTAGGCTACTATTTTAAATATCTGATTGATACAACAATGATTACAGTCATAGACCCCCTACCACAGACATGCTTGTTTACAGTGCGCTTTTCCCAAACAGTGACTTCTGCAGGGGAAGCTGCTTATATCACATCTCCTCGTAAATTAGAATATCCGAAGTACCCAAAGACCGTCTGTGAATGTGAACTGTCCGTATGAATGATTGCAGTGGGGATTTCACATTAAATAGACACGACTGTAAATGGCCAGAAGTGATCTTTTCCAGAAATGCAAGATGCTGTTGTGACTATGACGAAGCTGTTGTTAGCAAACTTAGCTAATTAGCATCACAGCACAAGAGGAAGTCGCAAGAAACTCACTCACCAAATAATGTTTTTAATACTCCTGGCCTCACGGCCCGCTTTACATACTTCTCGTATCGCTACGGAACACTCAAACTTAAACTGAAGCTGCACATCAGTCCAGAGTTTTCTCTTTACGTGTGTCCCTGTGCAGCCATAGCTGTGCTGGCGCTGGATGCGCTTCTTCGCTGAACAACGTACTTCCGGGAAATTCTGCGCTGCCACCCTCTGGTGGCCAATGATGGGAATGTCCAAACTTTGTACTGTTGGCCGGCGGTGGAAAATCAGCTACTTCAATAAAAGTCGCGACACTATGTGTAAAAAAAACTAATTAAAGGTAGGGATATTGAAAACGAAGTATCAAAATAAAAAGAACTCATTTAACAGCAAATGGGCCTTTTCAGTGTCATATTTTATATTATAATAGTAGCATAGGTCATGTTGTAGTGTAAGCAGTATGTTAATGTTGCAGGTTGTCAGTGTGGAGCTTATTTATATACTGATGGAAAATTTAGTAATTAGCAACGTAATATAGTTCTAAACTAATCACAGGTTGCTGCCTATGTAAAATCTTGATCTGATTTGATTGGCTGTCAAATAAATAAGGTAAAAGTACAATATTTGCCTCTGTGGTGTAGAGGAGAGGTATACACCAATACAATTCACACAAGTACAATTTTTGTTTTTTACTATTTATTGCAACTTCATTATCTACTCACTTTGTTTGCAATTATTTGTGTTTCAGTCAAGCAGCAACCTCCAGGGCTGAAAAATGAAGCCAACACCAAGTGCCAAAAACTGCAGTTGTTTGAATGGCCAATGGCTGGCTCCAGAAGGGAGTCAATCCCCCATAGACCCCCATGTTAAAATGCCCAACGTCACAGTAAAATTAAACATGTTTACAGCCTGGTACAAAAAATGGGTTTGGTCTCTATAGCTAATAGGGGTCCAAAGTTTAAGGGAAGAGGAAGAGATTCAAAATGACCAAAAAGAAGCGCAAGGGACCTGCAAAGAGACACAAAATATATACAAAAAGGGTCAAAACAACCACAGAGACACACGAAATGAGCAAAAAAAGAAGTCAAAGAGACACAAAACCACAAAAAGATGCATTAGGACTACGAGGAAATGCAAAACAACAACCCGAAAACAGGCTAAACAACTATAAAGTGTGTGTAGCCCTTTTAACACAGAGATCACACTATCAGGCCGCTACTAAGTCCAGTCTTTATGCCTCATTTGCATGTTTGCAAAGAACTGAATGACGCTCCGGTGTGTGATTAGTAACAGCATTGCAGCTTTGCAGAATCAAAAGAGGCATGACAGGCGTGACGTAACATCAGCATCAAGCTCTAGTGTGACATATAGCATATGTGTAAGCAGCGCTTTCTAAACAACAACAATGGCATTCACGTCAAGTCACCAGCAGTCGGCCCAGTGAACAAAGTTATTTTTTCTCCAACTCCGGCTGCTGCGAGAGGCAGCAAAACATCTTTTATTTTCATAGTGACAGTTTACTAAGAAAACTCTTCGCAGTATGAACAGAAGTTACATGAGCTTCAAAACCAGCCACAACTCAGCCCTGAGCAGAGTGACCCTCGGCTACTGACTAACCAACAGACTGCAGTGTTCACAGCTCCACCTTTTAGTGCCAGTCAGTGTGCTAGGTACCCCAACAGAGAGGGGACCAAAAATGGTACAGAACGGTTCCATCGATACGATCCACAACTTGTTGCAGTGGAAACAGAAAAAAATTGTACCGGACTGAACTGTATCGTACCGTCCTGCTCGGTGGAAACGAGGCTTTACGTACTGCACGGTGGGGCAGCATAATATCGTGATATTCCCGCCTTCAACAGGCAGTGTTAGGGCGCATTCACATCAGGATAATCCGGGGGACTAGATTCGATTGGGCGGGGAATGCTGTAAAATTTCACACCTTCATTTGGTTCGGTTCACTTCACACTGCACTTTTTAAAGTGGACCAAACAGCATGGACAACATCACGCAGTCACAACAGCTGCTCCTTTGGGGGCGGTATTGCCCTAAACGACTGCTGACCAGGAAGAAAAAAAGCATGAGGAAGAAGAAAACCCAGCTCTTCGATTGGTCTGGACCGAAAAATGGAAATCCATCCCCTTCCATTCCCTACCCAGTATGTTGCTCTGTACATGAGACGAATGCAGCAGTACCAAAAAAGACAGCGGAGAGCGAGAGACTACGACGGGCTGCTGTGGTTAAACAGACGCCGAGCGAGGTATTGCAAGGATTTAAAAGTTTTCAGATCACATATATGTCCGTAAATCATATGTATGCACTGCGGTCTACGTCACTTTCTCTCTTTGGTTTGCTGGATAGTCCGGTTGCATTCCCAACTGTAAGCAAACCGCACCAGGGTTCACTTGCAAGTGAACCGAGACTCCCAGTTTTCAAGCAGACCAGGGTTAGCTTGTTTGGTCCGCACCAGAGTTCAAATGAGCGTTCACACCACTCCAAACGAACCAAACTATCCGTGGAAGCGGACCAGGGTTCGTTTAAAGTGGACCAAATAGTGCCAGTGTGAATGCGCCCTAAAAGGGGCTTGTGTCTAGCTCTTATGTAGAAGAGGTGAGGGGGCCCTTTACATATGTTTGCCCAGGGACCCAATGTCTGTCAATCCGCCCCTGTTACTACCACAGTATTGCAGAAGGCTGCTGAGTAAAAATCATTCTTCAAAGACACAACACAGCCCACTAATTCCTATTAATGTGTTGGTTTATTGCACATTTGCTGCTCAGATTTATACACAACATTAGTGTAGACTTCATTTTACTTCCCTATTCCTCATAAGCCTGCCTACGTGCAGCACCTTCCTCCTTTTATCACGCTGTAACATTTACAAAGCGCCTTTCATCAGTGTTGTGTCACATTTATTGCTGCCTCTGTTGTGATTACATTAAAGGTGATTGGGTGAACCCGTGTCACGTGACCGTCCTTCGACAGGAGTTTCCACGACAGCTGAGTAGCAGCTAAATGCGTTTTTTCACCTGTAACATAGACCCTTTTTAACTCCTCTGACTCCGAGTCCCGTAGCATGGCAGACAAGAAGAGCCCCACCAGGTAAAGCTGTCGCTAGTGTCTGTGATTGAAGACTTTATCGGGCCGTTAGAGAACAGAAAGCTCGGTCAATGGATGGAGCTGTTACGCTGAAGTGTTCATGGCGGCTGGCTGCTGCTGCTTTAACATGGGGCAACTGCCTGTGTGAAACTGAAAGCTCCCCTTCTCTCAATGACTGACTGCTGAGCTGAGAAGAACTTTACAAGTCGTGTCTTTCCTGTTGTGGTCACCGTTACATGACACGGTTTCTTTGAAATCACTGCGCTCATTGGAAATGTGTCGTTATCACAGTGTTTATGTTTTGTTTTTGTCTGAAGGCCAAAGCGGCAATCGAAGCCCTCCGCCGACGACGGGTACTGGGACTGTAGCGTGTGCACGTTCAAGAACACCGCTGAGGCGTTTAAGTGCATGATGTGTGATGTCAGGAAGGGAACCTCCACTCGGTAAGAAATACTCTTCTTTTTTAACTATTAAAGCGCTGCAGAACTATTTTAATAGCATGATAATAGAAATTAAAGTACACTCAGTTTAGATTTATTTGGATACATCCATCTATTACAGCAGCCCTGCTATGTGTCTTATCTTCATGAGGCATTCAATGTTCAGTATATGTTGAAAAGATTTTAGACTGATAATGTTTCAACTTTATGGACATTTTTTAGAGTGGAGCTTGTGGTCATGTCCATATGTGCAGTATCTCTGGGGTCATGTCCTCAGGATTTTTCTGTGAACTTAGCAAATTTGACAACTTGTGTCATTATTCTACTATTTTTATTGGTATGAAACACAACCATGACATTAAAACAACAAAGCAACCATGGAACAAAAACCCACCCCATCCCTGTCTGAGACTGGCCAGCACAGACAGACAAATTGACACCACTAATTACACATAATATGCATGAATATACAAACAAAATACACAGACATAAGATATAATTTGACAACTTGTAAACAAAAATAAAGGACTTCTACACTAGCGTCTCATTCCAGGTAGCGATGAGAAGTCTTTAAAAATGTACAACTTTATGTGTGCAGAAAATACAGATCACCACTTCACATAATAGCAAGGGTGTAGGTTTAATTAGGGAGGGGACACATATTAATTGTGGGGTGTGGAGGTCCTCGCCCAGGAAATTTTGAGCATCAAATGCTTTATTTCCAGTATTATAATGAATTTTCATGCACTAACTTGTGCTTTTTTTGCTTCAGTTTATGGTGGAAATTATTTATTTAAAGGAAAACGCAAAATGTAATGGAACAAAATGCAGTGTGGCTTTCAGGCATTCTGTAGTGCTTTCAAAAATGTATTCTCCTGCAGGTCAACATTTCTAATTTAGTGCCATCCCTGCAAAAATATATATACAAAGAGAGAGAGAGGTAACAGAATAGATCAAATCTGGAAAGAAAACAAAACTTTTTAGACTTTGTTTTTTAACAAAATTGATGGTTTTTGCAGGGATGTTGACTCAGGATTTAAGTGTTTCTCTGTATTTATTGTTGTTGAATTGTAATATATTATACTGAGGTGTTTTAAATATCATAGTCACCCCATTTATATTTCTGAGATTATTCATTCATTCATTCATTGTTGTGGGGGGCTGGAGCCTATCCCAGCTGACACTGGGCAAGAGGCGGGGTACACCCTGGACAGGTCGCCAGACTATCACAGGGCTGACACATAGAGACAGACAACTAATTTAGAGTCACCAATTAACCTGCATGTCTCTGGACCATGAAAGGAAGCTGGTAGTACCTGGAGAAAACTCAGGCTGACATGTGGAAAACATGCAAACTCCACACAGACGGGTTCCCCTACTCGGGGTTTGAACCAGTAACCCTGATGCTGTGAGGCGACGATGCTAATGCACTGCACCACTGTGCTGCCTTACTGAGAGTAGAGTAGAAACACCTTGGTATAATACAGTACAATCCACAGCCTCCAAATGACCATAGGGTTGAATAAAGGTGGGATCTATTACAGGACTGTGTAATAGAACAGATTAGTTTTAGATGGGTGGGCATAATGAACCGGCAACTGAGTGTGTGTTTGGGTACCTAAGCCTAAGATGTGACTGAGAGCAAAGCCATCCATGTATATATTCATCAAAAATCCATAGGATAGGATAATGAAACATTTCTTTATGACTACACCAGTGATCCTATCTACAGCTAATGGTCATGGGAATGCTGGACACACAGAAGAGGTTTATAAAAAAAAAAAAAAAAAAAAAAGGGAAAAATGTAACTCACAGCCAGCGGGAGGGAAAATATTAGGTCTGTGAAGGCATCTCCTGGGGAGAATTTCACAAATTACCTCTATCTACTAATTCCTGGGTCGTTTTAACTGCATTGAAACAGGTTTGTTTGCTATAATCATTTATTATGTCCACTGTGTTACTTTTAGTGGGAAATTCCCTCTTTATTTATCTTTTATAAAGATTATTTTTCTGGGCTTTAATGCCTCTATTGAACAGGTTAAACGTGAAGGGGGGAGGATGACATGCAGCAAAGGGCTGTGGGTTGGAATTGAACCTGCAGCTGCTGTGGCAAGGACACTGCCTGCGAATTTGTCTTTATAAGATCATACCTCCACTGCAGCACATCAAGGAAACAGTTTGGAGAAACAGAAAGAGGGCATTTAACACTTAAGCTTTTCAAACTCAGTCAGCTGAAGCATCATTTAACTTTATAAACTTTGACTTTTTAAGATTTAGGAACTTTCAAGATGCTAGATTCAGCTAGGAGTTTCCATTTTAAATAAGTGTTGTGAGCTCCATGCCCCTCTTTGTTATATTGAATTAGGGTGTCTACAGGTCCTCAAAAAGTCTTAAATTCTATTTTATAAATATTAGGTCTTACAAGTCAATAAATAGTCTTAAATTTGAGATTTTGAGGTCTTAATTGGCACAGACATTTTATCTAATTTTATTAATCCGAGTGAAAGTCCACAAATCTGATTTAACTGTTGGCAAAATGCCTTTCTACCTACCTTTCTACTTGCTGATCATGGCAATTTGACCCTTGTATTGTGACTGCCTGACTTTTATTTGGAGCGGTGGAGCTGTGTATGTGTGACGGCCCAAAATGAGTTGTTATGGTTTGCCCTGATATTAACCAGTAGCATGACTCGATTGCTGTTTTGTATGTTTTGTTTCCAACATCATAATATTCAATGTATATATTTATGCAGTTACTGCTAACGATGGTCATATTTTATGGTGTGAGGTGTCTTCTGTTAGGCTAAATGCACACAGACCGTTCTTTTACTGAACCTGATAATGGTCTGACAACTGAAACGTTCCATTTAAGTTTATTGAAAGTAACAGGACAGGGTGCAGGCTTCCCTTTTATTCACCTATGGACATTTTCCTCCTATGCACCTGTCCACACATTTTTAAAGGTGTGCATGAGCCTCTATATGCAGCTTTATACTTCCCTTCAGTGCTCGAATAAGAATATGATTCATCCAAAATCGGTCTTGGTTAAAAATGATCTTAAAAAGGTCTTAAAAGGCATTAGATGTAAGTGTATGATACATGTAGACACCCTGTGAATAGGTACGCAGTTCAGCAGTGGAAACCACATGCTCACCTAACTCACAGGGTCAGTGATATAAATGTAACGATAAAGCCAATAACTTTTTTTTTGTCTCTTTCAGAAAACCACGGCCTGTTTCTCAGCTGGTTGCACAGCAAGCAAATCAGCAGTTTGCACCACCTACACTTCCTAAAAAGGAGAAGAAAGAAAAATCTGAGAAAGACAAGAGTGATAAAGAACCAACGCTGAAAAAGAAAAGCCATAAAAAGATGAGGTAATGAATCGGAATAGCTCGTCGTGGTCAGTGGTCTGTGATGACTGAAATATTTAATATCCTCCGAGCAGTTTTCAGACCTGTTTGTTTCTGTTTGTGTGTCTCCTCACCAGGCCCAGGTTAAAAAACATAGACAGGAGCAGCGCCCAGCATCTAGAGGTCACAGTTGGAGACCTGACAGTAATAATCACAGACTTTAAGGAAAAAGCCAAACCCACGTCCACTTCAACGAGTGCTGCGTCAGCAGACCAACACAGTCAAAGTGGCTCAAGCTCTGATAACACTGAACGAGGGGTCTCCAGATGCTCCTCGCCCCACAGGGAAGGCTCGCCGGTCAACGGAGAGACTCACTAACCTTCACACTCCCAGTCAGCACAAACCATTCTTCTGCACTCTCAACAGCCTCAACCAGAGATTAAACTTCAACATGCACGTTTTTTAAAATAATACTATAAATGCCAATATGATAGCATTCACTTCCTTTGGGGCTGTATTTTTTCACTGCCTTCCCATGATAATAAACAGTTCAGGAGTCAGGACGTGTGCTGTACGCTCAATTCAAAGAAGTGTTGCAGCAGAATCTATCACGTTGAACTGAAAAAAGGAACCGTAGCATTAAAAGCAGGATGTCAGTGGAACTGTGCCACATGTTGTGGTGACTTGTGTTTTAACACCTCAGTGTTCCGTCAGCATCACACTGAGCTGGTCGTCGCTGCACACAATACATGATGCATTATGAAAGAAAATATGAAGAAGTCATCTCAGAATTGTAGTTTATCCTTGAATTTTGTTATCGTTATTTGCACTTAATGGCATCCTACGTTCATGATAACATTTCTTTAGCATTATTTCCACTGTCATTATCAGTAAATCATAACACTGTTGGTCACTGGCCTTATCCAGCTCTCGTTTTTATGCCATTGGATGCAATTTTGTTTTTTTTTTACTGTCTAACATTTGAGTAAAAATATTGAATAATTATTCTAAGTATGCTTTTCCTTCACTTGGTAGAGTTAAGCATGATTTAATCTATAGAATGGTTTATATTGTAAAATAATGCGAAATAAAATAAGTTGTAGATACTTGGATATGGTTATATTTTTCATTTTTTATTGTTAACAGTAAAAGTTTGTAAGATGGATTTCTTAAAAGTCGCTTCACTGGAACAAAAGTATGTTCTTCAATGATTTACTTCAGCATCTCCACAGTTGAAGGTCTAGTGTGTCGGGTTTAGGGAGATATATTGGCAGAAATGAAGTCGATATAATAAGTATGTTTCTTTAGGGTATAGTCAACATAGGGAGCAGATCCTCGTCTACAGAGATCGCCATGTTGCACCTGCCATGCATCTATGGTAGCCCTGATCGCATAAGTCAACCACTGGCTCGAGATAGGGCAGGAGTCAGCAACCTTTACTATCAAAAGAGCCATTTTGGCCCCCAAAAGCTCTCAAATAATCTGCCTGGAGCTGCAAAACGTATTTGAGCCTTACAATAAATGTAACAATATTTGCCCATTTACATTACTAATAGGTCTAAATAAGCCTTTATTGATATGTTATGACACAAGGTGGCTACTCCAAGGTAGGCTATGTCACGCACTGTTAAATTCTCTGTTGTCCTCCAAATCATTTTTTTTTATCTGGAATCCATAGCTAGCTTAGAGATCCAAGACACGCCATCACTATTGAGGTTTGGGAAAATTTAAAGTAAAAGGCAATAGGCCATATGAAGCACATTTAGTTAATAAATGTAAAAACATTTATTTTTATTCTGTGTTTGGCTACATGTAAGAATCACTCAAGGCCTATAACAATGAGAATGAAAAATGTGGCACTAATAGATGCCACTAAATCCCCCTAAATCTTACACACTGGATCTTTAACAGATTTTTTAAAGCATTTTTTTCACACTATAAGTGATGTATTCAATAAGGGCAAGACATGAAAAGGCAACAGACTTAGTTTTCAACCTAGGATGTCAGTTCATGTTTATCAGTGAGTTGCAAACACTTCACCGCACTGTATGTGTTTGTTACAATTACCCTTTATCATGCTCTTTACACTTGTAGTTGTGTGTTGAAAGGAGGGTGCTAAAAGTAACATATTACATTTACTCACATACTGTAGGTACAACTTTGAGGTACTTGTGTATTTCCAGCTACTTTCTACTTCTACCTCAGAGCATTTCAGAGGGAAGTTTTGTACTTGGGAGGTACCTTGCAATTTAGATTTTACAAGCACAATATATGATCACCAGGCCTGAACGAAATCTGCAGATTTTGTAATTGTTTTCAGCAGTGATTCAAAATGAAATTTTTTTTTTTTTGCTTGTAATATGATAGACAACATTCATTTATATACATATATATACTTTGACCCAACAAGAGTTTGGTTGCTGTGTTCAGTATTTGCACCACTTCCACATGTAACGAACAGACCTGTATCATAAAATGTCACCCTGACTTGCTTTCACACTAATTGACACGGTGGGGAGTTGTTTGTGCAGTGTGTGGGGTGGAGAGACCTCACATGTGCTGTGAGTTTGGGTCTGACTCAGGGCAGATGTGTGCCTTCTCACACTGAGGATATTTAAACATGTGCTGCAAACACTGCTGTCTCTGATCTTGGTTGTTCTCTCTCTTTACTAGTGAGGGTCCACTCAAGGTGCTGCTGACATGAGGCAGAGGCTTCCTGAAGTGTTACCAGCCTTGTCCATGCATGGTGTGGCTCAAAGAGGACTGCACCAAATGTATTCATTTGTGGATGGACTGAAGATGCAAGAGACCTGCAGTGCCACTTTGGCCTTGGACCCCCCCTTCCTTTGACTCTTTTTAGTGGAGACTGGAGGACCTCATGAGTACAGATGTCCCCCCTTTTTGGTTTTAATATCCATCCATCCATTTTCGTAACTGCTTATCCTCTTGAGGGTCACGGCAGGGCTGGAGCCTATCCCAGCAGACATTGGGCGAGAGGCAGGGTACACCCTGGACAGGTCGCCAGACTATCGCAGGGCTGACACATAGAGACAGACAACCATTCACACTCACAATCAAGCCTATGGTCAATTTAGAGTCACCAATTAACCTGCATGTCTTTGGACTGTGGGAGGAAGCCGGAGTACCTGGCGAAAACCCACGCTGACACAGGGAGAACATGCAAACTCTGCACAGAAGGGCTCCCTCCTGGCATTGCCCTCTTGCTGTGAGGTGACAGTGCTAACCTGTGCAGCCTATTTTAATGTATTTATATAATAAAATAAGCTTTGAACCTTAAATGTGGTGTGGTCTTTTGCTCTTCCTGAGACTGGACTGTCAAATCAGAACCTGTAGGCCCACAGCAACACATCAGAGTGTGTGTTATACACAATCCTAATTCATAACAACACTGAGAAGAAAAGGTTGGGGTGGGTCTCTTTATTAACCATCTTGTGTGATATATTATAAATGATATGTCCTAATGCACCGAGCTCCGACTCCTGGAGGCTACCTGGCTGTCAACTGTACACACACTGCTACTGACAGATGGTCGATCAAACGCTACACACGTGCAACAGACGTGGGTGGGGCGGAAAACTGTAAACACCAACTGTGCTCTTCGGCTGAGCTTCTGACTTGATTTATCAGATGGATTAGTTAGCTGATGGCACATCAGATGGTAGCTAAGATCAACCACAATGTTCCGTTAGCGCACAAAATCTGAAACGCAAAATGCGATGCTACCTTCAAGCATTTCTCCTGTGCTTGGCCTTCACCTTCTTTTCACTGTTGTACGTGTTCAACCAGCTAGCCTCCACCTTGGAGGACGGAGACGACTGGGACCTGAAGGAACAGGGGATATCCGACAGGCGCAGTCATGACTCCGGGCACCTTCTCAGGAAAAGGCCAGGACTGGCAGGCCTCCGAGACCGTGAAGACGGGCTTGACAGGTAGCCGAGCTAGCTAGCTAACGTGTCACCTAGCGCTAATTCCATGTGATTACTAGGCACATTAATAGTTTAGCCGGTGCTAAGTAGCTTTAGCTACACTTTGAGTTGCTATACAGTTATCGTCTGTAAGGTTGGACTAAAATAATATGTAATGTTGCCGTTGAAACGTTAAACGACTTGCTGGAGTTAACGTGAACAGCAAGTAGTCAGGTAACTACCTAGGTCTTACAACCTATCTGTAATAGTAATTTAATTTTAGCTGGATAAATTGAAAATATAGTCAGCTTGTTAACTGTGCTGTTTTATACACATGGTCTGTGTTTTTAAAATCGCTAATCTTGTTCACATCTAAAAGCTACCACCTGTTAGCTAGCTAGCTACATAATTGATTAACCATTAACGTAACTGCTAGCTAACTCATTCCGTGCCTCATTAGCTTTTGGCTGGATTTAAAGGACAGCCACCTGGTAAACAGCTAACTCTAGGAGGCAGCTCAGGATAAATCTAATCCCAAAACATGTCTGATGTCCAAGAGATTAATTCAACGCTGAGGATCCAAAACGATTATGTCTTTATATTATTCTGTCAGGTGTAAATCACTGTCAGTTTCTTACTGGAATCCATATTGGAGACTGCCTGCTGGTGTTTGTGGAGTGAACTGCTTATTGGAGTCATCTCTTAGGTATGACTGATTTTGTGCATCTCTATTATTCGACACCAATGTTGTTCATTATGAGCAGACTTCAGTTAACATCTTTCAGCTGCTTACTGTAGGTCCACAGTTCAGAGTAAGTGCTGCACTCACAGTGTACCTTGAAACTACTCCAGAGTGTTTTTAAGTCATAAGATCAAGCAGTTCTTAGTAATCTAACATGTTGACAACTTGGTCATTGACAGCGCCTAGAGTTGTTAGTGTATAGCCAGTTTGGTGTGAAAATTCCATTCTTATACATGACATTTTAACCTAAAATCTGTCATTGATTGACATCAAAACACTTTCCGGCCACTTTATTAGGTACACCTTGCTAGTTCCAGGTTGGACCCCTTTTGCCTTCAGAACTGCCTTAATTCTTCATGGCATAGATTTATAACTCTGAGGATTTGGTTCATATTGACATGATAGCATTACGCAGTTGCTGCAGATTTGTCATCTGCACATCCATGGTGCAAATCTCCACTTCACCTCATCCCAAAGGTGCTCTATTAGATTGGGATCTAGTGACTGTGGAGGCTGTTGGAGTAGAGTGAACTCATTGTCATGTTCAAGAAACCAGTTTGAGATGATTTGAGCTTTGTGACATGGTGCGTTATCCTGCTGGAAGTAGCCATCAGAAGATGGGTACACTGTGGTTGTGAAGTGATGGCCATGGTCAGCAACAATACTCAGGTAGGCTGTGGTATTTAAACCATGCTCAGTTGGTACTAAGGGGCCCAAAGTGTGCCAAGAAAATATCCCCCACACCATTACACCACCACCACCAGCCTGAATCGTTGATACGAGGCAGGATGGATCCATGCTTTCATGGTGTTTACACCAAATTCTGACCCTACCATCTGAATGTCGCCGCAGAAATCCAGACTCATCAGACCAGGCAACATTTTACCAGTCCTCTATTATCCAATTTTGGTGAGCCTGTGTGAATTGTTGCCTCAGTTTCCTGTTCTTATCTGACAGGAGTGGCACCTGGTGTGGTCTTCTGCTGCTGTAGCCCATCTGCTTCAAGGTTTGACGTGTTGTTCGTTCAGAGATGGTCTTCTGCAGACCTTGGTTGTAACGAGTGGTTATTTGAGATACTGTTGAACCTTTCTGACCATTCTCCATTGACCTCTGGCATCAACAGGGCATTTTCACCCAGAGAACTGCCATTTACTGGATATTTCCTCTTTTTTGGACCATCCTCTGTAAACACTAGAGATGGTTGTGTGTGTGAAAATCCCAGTAGAATCAGCAGTTTCTGAAATACTAAGACCAGCCTGTCTGACACCAACAACCATGCCACGTTCAAAGTCACTTAAATCACCCTTCTTTTCCATTCCAATGCTCAGTTTAAACTTCAGCAGGTTGTCTTGACCATGTCTACATGCCTAAATGAGTTGCTGATGTGATTGGCTGATTTGCTATTTGCATTAATTAGCAGTTGAACAGGAGTACCCAAAAAAGTGGCCGGTGAGTGTATATACACCATTAAATATATGAGACTTTTTTTAATCATCTCTACTTCTACACACAGTGATGCAGTCATAGGTGGAGTAGTAGCTTTAATTTTTCTTGATTCAAAGTCTAAGTGTTGGCAGAGAAGATAATAATAGGGGTCTTGGGGGTCTCTTGAATCTGTCTTGCTACAGTTTAACATCTTCACATGCAACTATGACAGATAACGAAAGCCTTGCACAAAATGAACAGAATTTAGTCAATTATAATTATATATGTAGGATTGCCACACTATGACATGCATACAAAGATATGATTGAAAGCTGGCAACGTGGTCTTTGAAATGTGTGACAAATTACATTCATAATTTGTAAGCTTGAAAGTAGTAGTTTACGAGGAGCGCTTGGAGGCAGCACACAGCACGAGAGACAGCCCTGCTCCACATCCTTTCATTAAATCTAATGACAGTTCCAACCCTACAGGGCTGAGCACCCGTCAGCTGAGCCTGCTGATATCTTCATTACTTTGTACACTCCTGCACTTGTCAGCGTATCTGTGCTGTTGTACAAATAAAAGTCAGGGTTGACTACTTACTCATTTTTCTATGTCTTGGCTCCTAGAGAGAGGTCAGCGTCTGCAGTAAAGGAGCAGCGTGATGAGAGAAGTCACCTGGCTGTGGTGGCCTGTGGCCCCAGGCTAGAGGAGACTCTCACCATGTTGAAGTCTGCCGTTCTCCTCAGCAGAAAGCCTCTGCACTTTTACATCTTTGCCGAGGATGAGTTACATGACCGCTTCAGAAATGCTGTAAGTGTCTTCGCCCAGCAACCCCAGAACTTTCATATGCTTGTGTATTTATTGTCTGGTTGTAAAGTAATAGCCCAGTTATGACTAAATCTGTGTGTCTGATGTCTTTCGTCATTGTCGTGTATACAGAATCACATTAAAAAGGCATTATTGAAACCACTGCACAAATTGTGCAAGCAAGGTCAAGGCATGTTTGAGCTTTGTTTTGTGCTTATCTTTTCTTAAGCTGGACTCCTGGCCCAGGACTGTTCAGACCAAGTTTAACTTCACCATCTACCCCATCACGTTCCCCAAGGAGAATGCAAATGAGTGGAAGAAGCTCTTCAAACCTTGTGCCTCTCAGAGGCTCTTCCTGCCCGTAGGTCTTGGGTCACCCTTTATGTGTATAACTGTTGACAATTACACATTTGCAAAATGCATTCTAAAGGTTTGTTTTGGTCTGTTTTCCAGCTGATCCTGAAGGATGTGGATTCTTTGCTCTATGTGGACACAGATATAATTTTTCTGCAGCCTGTAGAGGAAATCTGGGCCCTTCTTTCTCAGTTCAATTCGAGCCACTTAGCTGCCATGGCTCCAGAGCACGAGGAGCCACGCATTGGCTGGTACAATCGTTTTGCCCGCCACCCTTACTATGGCAAAACAGGCATCAACTCAGGGGTCATGCTCATGAACATGACGCGCCTCAGGGAAAAATCCTTTAAGGTAATGAACATTGTGTAGTTCTTTGCAGCATGTTAACTGTTGTCACTTTTTGCTATGTGCCGTTGCTATTTTAATATACCAATATGACATGACAGCCATTGTGACTTGAATGTTTATGAAAAGAATGGCTCAGTGTTGATGCAAACAAAACTACACATTAAATATGAGCTCTGTCAATGTCAGCAGTCTGATATTTGTGTTCCCGTGATGTCATATTATTTTGTAATATTAAACATTAACATTTTTACATTAAGCTAATCACTGATACATGTAGGGATATGTGGAATCTAGACATTGAAACATAGCTGAGACTAGTGAAGGAGGCTTTAAGAGTAGCTGTACCACCAAGATTGACCAGCAGAGGTCACTCTTGTAATTCCTTTCTAAGCTGTCAGAATGAAAACAGTCGATAGGAAGACAAAACAGTTTCTTTGAGTTGATGTAAAGTGTTGACAAGGGAAGTACTTCTCCAGAATTGCAGGTTTCTGCTTTACTGATGCAAAATGATGTGAATGCTTTCTCAATTGCTGTATTTTTCCTGCTAGAATGACATGACAACAGTTGCACTCAAGTGGGAGGAACTTCTGATGCCCCTTCTCCAGAAGTATAAACTCAATATCACCTGGGGTGACCAGGACCTTCTTAATATCATATTTAACCAAAACCCAGGTTTGTGCAACCACATATACAGCATCATTTTTAGTCACGAATGTTATGTTTGTTCAGGACTCTAACAAGGCTTCGCTAAAAATATTAAGAGATTTACTATGAAATAAACAGGTACTTGAGGGCTTGTACGAGGTTCTTATTGATCATGTCTCTTGTTGTGTTACAGAAAGCCTGTATGTGTTCCCCTGCCAGTGGAACTACCGTCCAGACCACTGTATCTACGGCAGCAACTGTCAACAGGCTGATCAAGACGGTGTATTCATTCTCCACGGGAACAGGGGAGTTTACCATAATGACAAGCAGCCTGCATTTCGAGCTGTCTACGAGGCCATCCAGAAGGTAGACACAGCCTCTCTAACTAGAAATCTGTGGTTACCCTGAGCCCTGACAGTAAATTAAAAAAAAAAAAAAAACAGGGGTTCTTATTTGTTAACAATCACCCTGTCTTGCAAAAGATTCCCAATTAGAATTGAGTCTGCTTATTCTTCCAAAAGTTTGGTCAGAGTTTCAGACACAGCTATCTGAAAAGCTTAATGCAAGGGGAGGTTATGTTTGCAAGGCTTTGTTTATTCCACTGAGGAGCGATCATTTTTATGGATTTTCTTTCTGGTGCCTCTTTTTCTTTAGAGGGCAGTTGTGTAGGTAGCCCAGACTATTTGGAGAACCATTTTCTTGTCATTACATTATCAATAGGCACTCCAGGCCATTGCTTTTCTCTCATAGATGCTTCCGTCCACCAGTGCTTAATCAATAGCCTGTTAAACATTTCCCTCATCCTGTATTAGCTCTCCCAAACCAGAGAAATCAGGCCTGACTGGCTTCGACCACTGGAATTGCTTTAGACTAAAGTGGCGTTTCCACCAGACACTTTCAGTATGGTACCTTTGGAGCCAAAAGTAACCCTTCAGACATGGTACCTAGACCCTAGAGTTTCCACTGCAGACAGTACTCTTAAATGTGGGCGGGCTTGTTGTCACTCACTGCTCTGTCCAGCACTCACTGTATTTCCTCATTATCGATGACACAGATGGAAGTCTGTGCCTCGTTTATCGTCCACAGAACGAGGCTGCATGTGGACATTTTCAGAAATAAATAGAACAGGCTGCAGTGAGAGTCTCTCACCATGGGATATTTAAAAATGCGGGTTTGTGCATTTAGTCCTTCTCAGGCAAGCTCAGGGGTTCAGTGTTGCTGTAGCCCACATGATAACAATTTTTTTCTCCGAGTGAGGATTGGAATATATGTTGTTCATGTAACTAGGTCGAAATAAACACATATGTGTGTTGATGGATACACATCGTCGACTCATGCATTTAGTAACATTACAAGTAAACGTTCCACCTTAAAAGTTGCTGGCAGTCGGCCCAGTGAATTAAGTTTTTTCTTTTCTCAGTCTACAGCTGCTGCGAGAGGCAGCAAAACATCCTTTCATTGTATAGTTCCAGTTTACTAACTAGGCCTGAACAATACATTGTTTAAGCATCGCCATCGCGACACAGTTTGTTACCTGTCATAGTTATTGTTATGTCAGCGTGTAAATGACCATCAAAATGCTGCTGTTACTCAGTCAAACACGCCGCTTGTACAGCTCAATTGGAGCGGCGCCTGTGTTGCGTTCAGGCGTTGTCACGTAAGTAACAAATTCCAGCACTTGAATAGGCCATAATACTAACATATCTCCTAAATCAGCAAAGAGGAGTGGTGTGGTCTTTAGAACTATTCACACATTAAAGAGATGGTGGTTTCACTGAACAAATGCCTATTTTCAGCACATTTTATGCTGTTGCATTCAAAGCAATATCAGCCTAATAATTCCAGAATGATTCATTCTCATTAAGTAGAGCTACTGAAGTCACCTGGTGGAAAATAATGCATCCTTAAAAAAAATATAAATCGCAATATATATTGCTGGGGGCAAAAAAATCGCAATGTCAATTTTTCCCAATATCGTGCAGCCCTTCTACTAACAAAACACTCCACGGTATGAACAGTGGTTACATGAGCCTCAAAACCAGCCACAACTCAGCCCTGAGCAGAGTGACCGTCCTCTGTTGACCAATCAACAGACTGCAGTGTTCACAGCTCCACCTTTTAGTACCAGATCTGTGTGCTAGGTACCCCAACAGAGAGGGGACCAAAAGTGGGGATGGTGCGGAACAGTGTTATTGGTACCATCCACAACTTTTCACAGTGGAAACAGAAAAAAAAGCGTACCAAACTGAACTGTACTGTACCGTACTGCTCTGTGGAAATAGGCCTTTAAAGTCTGAAAAAGAAGTATGCCAGCTAGCAAAATGGTGTTGCTCATTTAAGTTTTTGGACAACAATAGAGGTCTATGGCTCAGAGGGATCAGCTATATCAGAATTGGGACACACAGATAATACTTAGTTAGTGAGAGCAATCTATTGTTTTTGGTTTTTTTTGTCTTTTCATTGGACTTGTTGACAAAAGGAAAAATATAAAATCACTAGCCCTCATCTTTTAATATCCTCCTGGGTTTGTGCGTAGGCCTCATTTCTCTTGGAACAGCTGGTGAGGTCTGGCTGTCTCTTTATGCCTTCTGTGTAAACTCTAAACATTTTCAGAATTGTAGCGTCCTTAAGTTGGTATGACACCCTGCAGAGCACTGCCAATGCATTGCTGGCACTTGAAAATGAAGACAGAACTTGGAATGGAAAAGTATGACATCTGTCAGATTTACCATGCGTTATTTATGCGTTTCAGCTCTGAGAGCTTAAAAGTCCACTTACACATCCTTCATCAATGAGCTGGCAAATCAGCCGCAGAGCTCTCTCCCTGCCTTCGATCTGCTCTTGTTGATTTCAGCACACCGGTCAACATGCAGGCAGCAATCGGGGGAGTAAGGGAAGCTTCATTAGCTGGTCTCCATCCATTACCGCCACAGGGCCCAGCCTGGCCACTATCAGTGCGGGCAATGTTCTCAGCCATTAAGTAAACGAGCGGGCTTCATTATGGGGCACTCGGCCCTCATGCCTCCATCAGTCTCTCCGACAGCACAAACACGCATACAGCATCCAAGGCGGCATATACCAGACTCCACCTGATTTTAGGAGGTGGAGACGAGCTTATGTTTGTCATCAGTAATCATAATATGTGTGATAAATGTAAGATACAGGGCTTTGTAGTACAATTAGCTTGTTAGAAAAGAGCCTGGTCTAACTGAAGTGTGTTTCATCCTTTGTTGTATATTTTGTTGAAGCTTTTATCAGTGCTTCCTGTTGCTCCAGCTCCTCAGGCCGCCTCCCACTTTGTTCCCACTCAGTCCTTTGAGGACAGCATCCTAAAGCCTGGAGCAGGCAATTCTGGAGGAAACTCTCATTTCCATCCCACCAAGAGCTCCTTAGTCAGCCCGCCTCCCAAGGCAGGCTCTCCCAGCAAGCAGAGGAGCTTGCAATAAAGGGCACTACCATTACGCAGCCAAGCCCACAGAAGAGTTGTAAAATTTTTAGTGCTGATGCTAGTTTGAGACATCATGATGGCTGTGTGGACAACGCACCAGCAGCATCCACATAAAAATCGATAGGAGGCTGTTAATGGTGCTTTATTGCCTGCCGCAGTATATGAAAGATAATAAAGAAAGCGTGCTTTGAGTTACCTAGTGCTTGACCAAACCGGAGTCAAATGAGATGCTGTAAAAGAGTGATTTCGTCTTATTTACTCGAGCAGTCAAAGAATGACGTGCCTGGAAACAAAAACAAAAGGCCTGCATCCTTATTTACATACGGTACGTGACAAAAGCCTCAGCTGCTTATATTAGCCGGCTGAAGAGCTGGAAGTTTTATCTTTGCTGTTCACTTGGTGACACAAAAGCATCCAATAATGAAGCATATCTGGAATGCTGCAGCTGTAGCTCTCACCAGTGCTGCTACGCCCTACTGAGCCCATTCTTGTATAGTTTTGGTAACAGATATTCATCATCCAAACACACTCCGAATTGACAGTTTTGAATCAAATGCAGAATGTTATTGTCCCTGAAGTGACAGTGATAAATGTGGCACTTAATTCTCGTGATTTGAATGCAGTCCTCATCCTCCTGTCATGGCCGCCACAGCAGGCAACAGGTGCACAAACACACTTCGGCTTGATTTTCTTTTATTTAAAGCACGCTTTGAGTCTTTAAGTTATGCAGGAGAAGGGCTTCAATTAAAAACACTGCTCACTGAAATCAGAATTATAATACTTGTACCTTTTTTCTTCATGGCAGTACCCGTTCGGTGAGAACATGGAGACCTCATTACTTCAGCCGCTGGAAGCAACACTGCAGACCACCACAAATACCTACTGTGGAAGAGCCAGTCACCTGTTTACGAAGAAGTTAAAACAGAGCATCATGTCTGTTCAACAAGACGTCACACGGAGATGATGATCAGAACCACACTCTGATATCATTGATGTCATGATTAGTGTCTAATTTCCCTCTGGAGGCAGAGACGTGGATTTAAGACACTCCTGTGGAGACAATGAGCTGAATGACAAACAGACTCAAGTCAACACCGAACCATCATCTGTTTACAAACTGCATATCAATACTGTAGAAATGGGGAAGGGTAATCTGTGGCCCAGGTTATATTTTTTATTCTTCAGTGAAGCCAATCTTGGTTCTTATCTGTCCAGTGAACACAATCAGGTCAGAAATGCTTTCTCACCGTGGTGGAAAATGCACTGATCCACTTTGCCCTGCAGAGATTTTGGACGACATTGCCAACGAGAAGGACACTTTGCTGTATTCTAGACAATCAGGTTGTGTTATTTTTTGTTTTGAGAAAGAACCTACAATCACTTTGTACAGTTGTCTAAGGTCTTTGGGGGGATAAAACACAGCAGGGTATTTGTATGTGTACTCACATTGAGAGTATCTTATGAGAGTTGTTTTAATATAATTTTGCATACAGGTTTTTACGAGTGTTTTTGTCACTGCAGGATATCCAGCCCGTTCCCGTTTTCCAGGGGGTCAAATACCAACACTTTGTCATGCCCCTCCGTGTATCATATAGACGCTGAAGGCCCCCATTCGGTGTCTTCATGAGACACGCTTGGCTTTGAGCTATCTCCAATGTGAATACGGTAATACTTAATAATACACTGAGAGCAACCGAAGTAATGATAAAAATGAGACAGTCAGTGTAGGGTGGGAGGATGTAGAGGAGGTGGTTGGGTCAAACAAAACTGGACTTTCATCCTGGAGATCACAGTCCATGTCCAGCATAAAACCATAGTTAATGTTTTAATTCAACATTACGTCACTTTGGTATACTAGATGTCTGACAAGATTATGGAAGGGATCACTACAGAGACAGACCTTTTTGTTAAAGAGTAAGCTCCTTTTTGTTTAACCAGAAACAGCCCTGAAATTGCTATCGTCAAACCCACCAGACTCCATTTAAAAACCCTGTAATTTTATCATCGTGAAACATGCTTCATTCAAAGTCGACAGAAGCAAAATAAAACTCACAAAAGCCAACTTGTGCTTCTTTTGCACTGTCTCAAAAATCACCAGGCTCTGGTTGATTGTTATAAACCCTTAATTCACCCAGTTAGATGTGAAAATACACTGGCTCTATACATGCTAAAATTACTGATTATTTAAATGTAGTCTGGTGGCTTTTGGCAATAGTGATTTTGGGGCTGTTTCTGGTTAAACAAACAGGATCTTACTCTTCTATAAACAGGTTTATCTATGTAGACATCCTTTTCATAATGTTGTCAGGCACTTAGAATTACAGTCTGAGCCTGTCAGTAGCAAAAACAACAAGTTTTATTGGATGTAAATTGACTGTGCTGAATCGCCTCAAGTGGTGACACCGTAGCCTGTTTCGCGGCTGCTGGCTGCAGTGGTCTCAGACAGCTGGACCAGTTTCAAAAATTGTTGTTCCCATTAGTCACTTTGACACAAAAATGTGGGAAAATAGGATACAGGTTGAAAAATACCAAAGTTACCCTTGAAGTTCCTACTTCCCATGTGAAACCAAAAGACAATGTTGTGCATTGACGTCACTTTTGACATAGTAACATCGCATTATGTTACATAACGAACGCACTTACTTTGACCCAACCAAGTAGTTTTGTTGCCTGAAGCTAACCCTGACCGTTTAGCACATGGGAGAAGTTTTCCTTGTAGGCTTTCTCTCAGAAAGCCTTTTCTGACAGAAATCTATTCATTGTAACCCATACCACAACTTTATTCCTGCCTTAATCAAGAAATCTCTTTCTGGCATGAAGCCCTTCAGGAAAACTTCTCCCAACTACTTTAGTTTCACTTCGAACACATTACGCTGTGTCTCAGCTGCGTGGCCTATGCGTCACTATGAGAAGCCGAGGGGCGTAACAGTTGGTCACTATTTGACCACCTGGGGTGAGAACAGGTTGGGATATCATGGAAAAGGGTTGTTGTTATTTTCAGGTACTTGTTAGTTAACCAGGAATTCTCTTCCTTTTTTATTGAACAAAACAAATGCCAATTAAGATGACTTTAAACGTATAGAATATATCAGTATTTATTATTGTTGGACATGTTTGACAGGAAGCACTTTTGATGCCTACCTTAAAACTTTAACATGAGGCTATCATTTCATGTACTCTGGTGTGGGAGTTCGTCAAAGCGTTGTTTACTGTTCATTGTATTGGCGTTAAAGTAATGTCAGTAACTTTACCGATATGAACATGTTTTCTGATAACTGGAATATTGTTATAGAGAGCAGCTAGTTTTCAATCAAGCCAGCTAGCATTGTGAAATCTGCTCCCAAGTTTAGCAAACAGTTTGCACTTTTGATTTAATGACACAAAGATAATATCTGTGGTGTAAATGTCCTTTCTCAAAAGCCAGCATATGAATGGGGAATAAATATTTTATTAAAAAGCATTTTCAGTGGTGATGTAGTATCTCAAAAAGGCGTTTTTAATTTGACAGCTCTAAAGTGTGATATTGTTTGGAACTTTGTTTTCTTGCTTTAAGACTATACAGTATTTTGGGCTGCAACTATACTTCACATTAAGAGAATCCTAAGAGTATTGCATTTGTAATAAGCCAAATTAATTCTGGTGTAATTAAATAATTTGACAGAAATTCCTCAAGGTTTAATTTGCAATGCTCGGTTCTCACTGTCTTACATTTTATTTTCTTTATTTATTCTCATCAAATCTTTTGCAGCAGCCATCGTAACCACTTTGCATAAACTCAACTTGTTGCCCGCTCGCGCCGCACAAAGACGGAGCGTGAGCCGTGTTGTGGAAGGCAGTGGTGAGCTAAAAATAAATTCATGTGCGAGTGTGAAGACTTCAGGAAGTGTTGTTAGATGGCCGAAAAGGAGCTGATGTGTCTGGGTCAGTAGCCTCTGGCTCTTCATTTCACAGGCAGATTGACGGACGTGCCTGGAATAAGCAATAGAGCTGCGTGATGAATTTAAAATGGTCTCTATACTAAGCAGCTGTTAAGATATTTCCATTTTTCTTCCTGAGAAATTACAGAGCGGGGGAAAAATGATGTGTTTTAAGAAAGAATTACCCCTTCACAAGTTGTACAAGTTACATCTAAAGCTCCATGTTAGACGTGAAGCCAGGTGAAACCAAGCAGAGATTGTAAAGATTTGCATATTAGGCAATTAATGGTTGTATTGTACTGCGAGCTAATGAGCAATAACAGTTATATAGCTAGAAGGAAAGGCTTATAGGTTGGCTCTGGTTCATATTTTTTAAAACAGAAGCTTGTAGTATTACACAAAATTCCACAGAAATATGAGATCAATTTATTTCTTCCATCAAGTGATTATACACGTGCAGGGAAAATGCTCCATGATATTATTGAATACATTCAAGGACAACCCCCTTTAGTGAGATGGATGTTTACAACTTCAATATGCCAAAGCATATTCGGTTTTTAGGAGGGAAAGCTGATGCTGCTACCGCCTGGTTTCTCTCCCCCCTGAGCATAATGGTGATTGAGGTCTTATTCGCTTTCGGTCTAACAGGAACTGCCAATGGATTATTCATGTTATTGCTTGCACCACTTGGCCTCCGTAATGTTCAATAACGATTTAATGCCCAGGCATAAATTAAAACAGTCGGAGGCAAATGGCCCAACACCGAGTAAAAAGGGTCACAAAGTAAGGATTATGCAATATTAGGCAGTGCAAAGTCATCAACATCCTCTTTTCGTGAGGAGAGTGTGAAGCCGACATCGTCAACAGTCGTGTAAAGGACATTTAGAGTTTTTAAGATGGCAGGGTGTGTTTTTCATATTGCAGAGTCCTTTATATGTGGAACCAGGTGTAAAATTATGTGCACTCAAAAACTATGCAAACACATCAGCTATAATGTAATGACCACTGAGGATGTGTGCAAACCATGAATACACGCAGTTTTCTCACCTTACCTGCAATAAATGATTTTTTTTTACCACCTGGGGGCAGCAGAAACAAAAAGTGAACACAAACTTAAACATATCAACAACATTGTACATTCAAATTTAAGTCCAATATTTACTCTTCTGTTAGCACTATTTGTTTTGTCTTCCAGTGGCTGGGACTCGAGTAATATAACTTGGACTGGAGTCACGAATTTGATGACTTTAGACTCCACAAATAAAAAAAAACTTGCGACTTGGCTTGGACTTTAACACCAATGACTCATGACTTTACTTGGACTTGAGCTTTTTCACTTGAAAATACTTGATACTTTTCCAAGCCCAAAGATAAAAAAGTGTTATTCAAAAGGTGTACCACAAATTAATTCATGTCCCTTTTATTGCTTGAATCAACGCTATTTATATGACCAGCAAGTCAACAGATCCACAAGCTGACTCAACTACCACAATGCACCCTTTACCGGCCTCCCAAAAAACACCACTGAGACTTCAGCTCATTTAAACCTGCAGCTCGGCTATTAACTAGAACCAAGAGCAGACAGCACATCAGGCCTGTCCTAGCTGCTCTGCACTGGCTTCCTGTTACATTTAGAATTGATTTTAAGGTCCTCTTTGTGTACAAAGCCCTGCATGGGCTGGGACTGAGCTACATCGCTAACTCCGTTGTTAACTATTTACCTCCCAAGAGCACTGCGATCATCTGCTGCTGGTTTATTGGAGGTTCCAGAGATCAGTGATGCAGTCTTTGTCAGTTACGCCCCACAGCTATGGAACACACTACCTACAGATATCCGGGAAGCTACTGAAAACGTATCTGTTCACTTTAGCCTTTAACTAGCTCTGACCTCCTGATATAGGTTTGAAACTCTTTCTATTTACGCTATGTTATCACTTGTCAATGTGGCATTACATTTGGTGAGGAGTGCATTATGACATAGGACTATAAACTCAAAGTTTAGGATTTGGGACTTGACTTGGGAATTGAGTGCAAAGACTTGAAACTTTCAAACAACGACTTAGTCCTCACCTCTGGTCTCTACCAGCTCCTGGAAGAAATACCTGGTCCAATAAAGTGATATCAGAGTTCAGCAGTGTGGCAAAACAGAAGTGACAAAGCAGATTAGAGAGGGAAGAAAAAGTAGAAATTTACTCAGAGTAATAAAGACAAAACATGAAAGAACAGTGCTTTGTTACTGAACTTTTGCCGAAACTTCAGTAACTGTACATGCCGTAAGACTAAAATAATAATAAAAGAGCTGTTGAGTCGGGGAAAGTTTAACAAAGGCTTCATACACACAGTACAGCTTTATGTAAGACAACTGGGACTATATAAAAGGGTTGTTAAGGCTTTCGTTGATGAACTCAGTACGTGACGTGACAGCACAGAAGTTCTCCCCTTCAAGGGTACTTCTAAAGAACGGCTGATCCTCAATCTGCTCATTTTGCAAGACAGCACATCTGAGTGAGGATGAGACTCCAGTTAGTCGAGACATGCACCTGACAGCGAGTCGTGTATCTTGTCAGTTTGATAAACTGAACAAAGTGACAAACCAGAGCGGGGATGAGAGGGAAGAAAGAAGTTTATCACAGTTGAGCGGACCAGGTAGCAAATCTGTTTTCCCTCTTGTGCATTCTGTCTCTCTGCTCTCTGCCTGTCCCTGCTGCAGAAGGATATCATTTAACAAGTGAACATTTTGATCAATAATACATTTTCCAGCACTGCTGAGACAGGTATTTGGTGCTGATATGCCAGGGGTTAAAACAATTAATGTAATTTACCGGTGAGCATTAGTTATGCATGGATCCTTCAGGGTCATGCTGAGAAGTGAATTTGCCACAGTAAGCAGACCAAGATGAGAATTATTCACATGGAAATAAAATGAAATCGCTAGTTCTGTGCCTGTAGTGTGATAGTGTGGATAGCATCTTGTCACTTCACAAATATTGATAGACGTTCTGTAAAATTAGATTCTACCTTACTTCAGTTAAACTTTGTTGAAACAAGAATACAGCCAAGCAAGGCTAGCATGGTGATGTTTGGTTTTGTAATGTTTCCATGTTGGTCTTATTCAATGTATTGAACAAAATAAAACAATTATCAGGCTCATGCATAGATACACCCCAAGTCTTAGTATTTCTTTTATAGAGCAGGTAGGCTAATGGAGTTTTTATAGAATAGGAAGTCTAACTTTTGATTTCCTGTATTTTCTATACATGTATGTGCAAATATACTAAACTAAAATAATCTAATGAAACAAATAGAGATAACCTTCGCAACTGAGATATGAACAATCTCCTGATTTCTCTCTATTTCTTCCTCCCTACCCCTCTCTGCCTTATCATACCATCCAAGATTAACATTACATGTAGCGCCACTTTACAAGTGGAGATCTCGGTGTTTTACAGGATGCAGAGCAAGCACTGTGTTACTGTTGTCTTTTTTTAGATTCTGGTGTAAAAAGTGTGGCCAGATGTGGCCGGGGATTGTTGCTGGAAGCTGCTGTGTTCTTAGTTTTGCTCCGTCATCACTGCATCATAGTCAAAGGACAGTTGGTGCTTGTTGTTCTTTCAGCCAGCTGGCAACTTGGCATCTGCAGTAGAGGTGCTCCTCACACACACACACACACACACACACACTCATAGTGCGAATTTAGAGTAGACCACTAATGAAGATAAAATGGCAAATGTAGTTTAGTAAAAAGTAGATTACTAGCTCGAAAATGCACTCGAGCAAGGGCGCAGGTTTTGTTTCAACACAGGGGTGGGGCCACATATAGAGTCTGGAGGGCCTCGGCCAGGCCAATTTGAGCATCAAACACTTAATTTTCTGCTTTCTGGTATATTTTTATGCACAGTTTACAGTGTAAATGGCTTAAATTTAGTCAGAATGAAAGTCTTCTGCTACTTTCATCTTTCCTTTAAGGGGTGGCAAATGCATAAGTTCTAAATATTGAAGGGGATGTGTCCCCTACGACCCCCTAGAAATCTACACCGATGTACTAAAGTAAAGAGCAGAGGAGCAGTTTTTAAAAAATGAACGTAGAAAGTACTGATTCCTTTAAAAAAACTACTGTGAGTGACTTGTTATGCAGTTACACACCACTGAAAGATGGGAACCATCAATGTCTACAGGTGTTTACAGCAGTCCATCCAATACTTCTAAGTGGTGGACCGACTGACTGTCAGACTGACATTGGCATCATTAGAGCCACACAGCTAGCTA
This sequence comes from Cephalopholis sonnerati, assembly GCA_019142605.1. Taxonomy (NCBI): domain Eukaryota; kingdom Metazoa; phylum Chordata; class Actinopteri; order Perciformes; family Serranidae; genus Cephalopholis; species Cephalopholis sonnerati. Next base: position 23,691,873 of record JAGQAX010000005.1, on the reverse strand, counting down.
GCCACAAAAGATTATTCCTGCATCTACTTTCCCAAACTTGCAATTCAAATCCCATTCTAGCAAATGATTTGAATCTCTTCCTCAAAGAACAAAAGCTAAGCTAGATTAATGACACGCTGCCTCACAGCTACACTGTTTGGATCAATGTTTCAACAAATAATCCATACCCTGCAACCCGCGGGTGGCGTCTCCTCTCCTCTCACTCAACAGCCATAAACAACAACTCAAAGAGCTTCCACATTGACCCCAAGGGCTCCCGCCTCTGCCGCCATCACACACAAGATAGCGTGGCATGTTTTATAGATGCATAACATTCAAACACACAAAAATAAGGATGTTATTACTCAGTCTCACTCTTATATTGGCTTTTTATGGCCCAGTTGGAGCAAATGTCATTGAGATTGAGCATTCAAAATGCACAAGTAATACCATCTGTATTACCACTCATAAAAGAGGGGATCAATCACTTGGGCTGACCTTTTTTTTCCCCCCCTGATAAAGTGTCTCATCAATGAGCCACATCCCAGTGCCTGTGGGCTAAAGGACTATTGGTTGAAATCAATGCAATGCCAAGTATTGTTAGTGAACAATATGCGCCATGATTCAATACTCTGCACTTTCTTGATTGCATTGTAGACACCACTGACAGGCAGCATTAATGGGCCGAGCATGTGATTCATGGTAACTGATTGACTGCACGGACTATTACGGGCATCCACTTTCATGCACCAGCATGACAGCAGCATCAGTGGCCATAAATCGTCTGTGACTTGGCCAAATGCCAAGAATGTGTGTGTTGTCTGTTTGCATGCAAATTAATGTATGCTTACGTCTTTGTGTGGGACTGTTGACTTTTGGGAGGCGTGCCAAAGTACTGAGGACACATTTTTGGTTTGTTTACCGAAGCCCTCCTGGACCTCCCGTAGCTTACATGACTTTGTCTCACCGCAGTTTTACTATCTAACATTTCCTGCTTTGACCCAAGTCGTTTTAATTGCTAAATAATTACAGTGAACTGAGCAAACTTTGTTCTGTGCTCTTGATTTTCATATCAGTTGTCTTTCCCCTTCATCTTTTCACTCCCTTGAGTCCTCAACCTCATATACTGTGGGTCATTTAATTGTCTTCCTCATGCATCCCTCCTTCACTGGCATTTCCTAATGAATGTATCGTCCCTGGGCCCACACACAGAGGTTGCTTCATTGACTATTGGAGCAGCTCGACCCGTGCGTGGAACCTTTAATTGTTTTTCCCGGAGTCTGACAGCCGTCGACACATGATGGATTTGCCACAACATTTATCTCTGACACGGAAAAGGACAATCCTTGTATACCTTGAAAAACATTCATGGTCAAATGAGAACTTCAGCGAAATGCAGCTAAGTCAGTGCAAACAGATTTTTTAATGGGTGGATTTTCGAGCTTGGTTTTAGAGCGGAGAAGTGCCTCTCATTTGGAGTTGAAAGTACATTCAAAGGAAATCCCCAGGGCTAAATGGGCTGTTCCACAAACTCCACAATTTACCACAAATCTCTCTCCACCTCATGAACTGTTGGCTGTGATGGAAGTGTTAAATGAGCTGGTTCTTTCTGGAAAAAACGTAGACATGCCCCTCATGTGAAACCTATTACAAAAACCTAATCTCAAACTAATTTAGCATTCTATTTCTTGCACTCTAAGGCATTTGTAACACTGAAATAGATTAATCAGACACATTACAGCAACAATGCAATTTAAGGTTACCAAGCTGCAAAATGCATAATGAGCTGTATGGTTTCAGCTAAGGAATATAGCACAAATTGCTCAAAGAAAGCCATTTTTCAGACCCCTTTATTATTTTCAAGGGCACTTTGACCACCAAAACCCAGAGATGGTTCCTCATCAAAGCTCCTGCAAGTCATTATCATTATTTATGCATGCTTGGAGCAATGGAGGGCCTAATTCTTCAGTGATATGACTGATAGTAGGTGAGTGTGGATTACACGAAGAGGATGTGATGGAATATTTCTCAAGATAACCTCACTCTGACTGAAGCAGATGTCATTTTGTTAAGTGAACTTCCTCGAATTGAGAGACACATTCCTCATCTCTTCCAGGAAGACTATTAAAGATTGGGAGTTTTTACAGCAGCTGCTGTTGTGTTCAGATCCGGTAAACAAGAAGCATCATCACTTCTGAAAGATGTTCTGTGGTCTTATGGAGCGGTATCCAGAGGAAAGTGTTCCCCATGGGCTAAAACAGTCAATCCCAGACCTTGTACTGAAGACCAGTTTGTTGTACCAGTACAGCAGAGATTACAGATTTAAAAACGTTCACAGCAAAGGTCAGGTGCTGGCTGAAAGCAAACCAGAGCTGCACCAAATCTTTGCTATATGTGCTCAAACTTTTAAGGGGTATTAGTGTAAGTGTATTGGTGTATTGTGGTAAGTGTACTTTAGTATGTGTACTGTGGTATGTCTATTGTAGTGGTTGCATTGTGGGACATGTTGCGATGTTTGTATTTTGGCATTGTAATGAGTGGATTGTGGTTTGTGTATTTTATTGTGCCTTCCATGTTTATAGTGTATTGTCATTGATGTTTTAAATTGTATATTTTTAATAACATTTTAGGTCTATATGTAAAAGCCTCACTGGGACAAGAGTTGAAAATTAGCAATAGCTATAAACTCTCTGTCTCTGTCTGTGCAACACATCCATCCCATACTCTATACTGGAACTGTGATAAATCACATCATCCCTATCAAATAAATAAAAACAATGAAAAAATACTCCATTACAAGTCAAAGTCCTCTGCTTAAGTAAAAGTACAGAAATATTATCAGCAGAATGTCCTCATCAAAAGTAAAAATACTGGTTCTGCAAAAAAAAAAAAAAAATGGACCCTACGTCTGATGCATTGGTATATTATGAAGTTTACTTTCCTTTTTTGTTCTTTTTTACTGTTGGAGCAGGCTGAGGTGGAACTACTTTTAATTACTGTATATGCTGTTAAATAGTCCAGTGGTTCCTAACAAAGGGGTCAGGCCTCCTCTGAAGGGTCACATTATAAATCTGAGATAATTAATGGAGTAAGGAGAAAGAAAAAGCAATTAACAAAGCAAAAACTCATATACAGACATGAAATATTGGGTAATTTTACCTCTGAACAGCTATTTAAATAACACTATCTGAGAAGATTAGCCTTTTTTTTCTCTCATTAAAAAAAGTCTGGGCACCACTGGTTCAATCTTAAGCAATTAATTGTATTTTTTAAATGACCCAAATGACCATTTGTATATCAGTTACTCAAACTGTGTTATGTTGAATTCAGAAGAGATAGCTTTGTTTTTCCCGCATGCCTCCAGTCAACGAAGAATCAAAAAAACGGAGAAAATTCTTGATGAATTGAAGTAAAGAGGGCGCCACATTTAACAACAGCAAAACTACATTGAAACATACATTTACAAATTTTCACATAACTTGGCAGTATAATCCATATCTCACTGATCTCACTTGCTCAGTACTTCCAAACAGACCACCCTTTCTGACGGTGAACTGAACTGAAAGCGACACCTATCTATTCTCTCTTCAAAGCCAGACTCCATTGACAAAAACAGCTGGCTTTAAAGGGAGCATAGCGAAGTTTTACTTGTAGTTTAAAGATGATGCACTGGTGTTTCTTTATGTTGCAATCTATATTTGAAAAGTCCATCAAATAACTATCTGTCACATAAATAGTTTGACACCCCATCACCTCCATACCCTAACCCTCCCATGTAATCAATCTTCCGTTTGTTTTTATCTTTAATATTTCACAGTAATTAGTATCTAGTTCCTAAAATGGACAGGCAGAGGGTACTTTCTCTAGCTCTGGTTGAAGGTGAGAGGCTGTCAGCAAATGGTTTGTTGGACACAGGGAAATGGAGATCTGTGTGGATACACGAGACCCTAAAAAGTACCACAGGTTGGTCCAGGAGCTTCACCTCGATAATGGCCATTTCCAGTGCTGCACTTGAATATGCTTCCACACCTGCTATTTCCTGTTGAGATCTGTAGTTTGTAAAGTCGTATAGCTCTGGGTATCCAGCAACCGCTACCACCAGTTTCCCCTCCATTGTTTACTAACTGTAAACTTGTTGTCATGACCACCACAGAAGGCCCGCCTCCAAAATCATTCGACTGGACAATGGAGAAAAAGCAGAGATGACATAAGTCTTTTCAACTCGAGGAGTTCAGAGTGCTCAGACAAAAATGCTAGCCACCTAGAGCGCCAAAACCTGAGGTGTGTAGCAACGCAAAAACAGCGAGCAAAAAGCTCAATTATCATTAAAAACAAAACAAAACGCTGCCTCCAGCTGCTAAAACGCTTTCTGTGTGATCAGGGCCTTCACCATCTGTTGGGACTCAGTACCAACTCATTTCATCTTTGGAACCATGACTACTAATATTTGAATTTGTTAGTCCACCATCTTGGTCTGTGAGTTGTATTTTCCACCAAAGCCACCATGTTCTTTGTGTCATAGTATCATAGTCCGGGCAACTGAACTCACCTAGCTCCCTCAGTAAACTGCAATTTGATAATTAAACTGCTTTATGTCCATGAAACATTGTATCAACAACAACATTAAGAGTGAAACATTCGTTTCAAAGAAAAGCAGCCATAACAGAAAAGTGAAAGAAGTTTAAAAATGGAGCCGCCATCACCGTGTCAGGGGAGTTAACAGGAAGAGAGGAGACACTGCCTTCATTTCAACAGTTGTCCATCATGACTTGAGAATAACCAGATTTCAATTAAAGGGGAAAATCTTTATTGTCATGGGACCCTGAGCGAGTCACTGGTATGTGCCTGAAGGATCTGACTTCACTCTATTTCATTATCTCCCTCCTGCATGCATGGATTTCCTTTTACCTTCGCCCGGCAGCCATTCAGTGTTCCGTTCACTCAATATTTTACCTATAGAGGTGTTCAAGAGAAATCAATTGAAGGGCTGCGATGTGAAGTCAATTCCAAAGTGTTACATTGAGTGAAACATTTACTCTTGGTGCTCTGAGTTTCTATGAATTGATTGCTTTAGTTGCAATAACACCATCTAAGTGTTTCTTGAAATTATAATATCTGCTGTTTAACCTCAAATCTGTGAGTCACTGTGTGACACAAAATCATGATCTATAATTGTGCTTGGCCTCATTCTGGAAGCAATACACAGTCCATGAACATATGTAGGCTGAATGTCGGTAATATTTGACATTTTTTAATAAAGATTGGATTTATTTTGCAGAGGGGTTGCAACTTTATTTAAAATCTGAATGACAATTTAATAAGAAGATTAAGTTTTAATCCTGTTTGCAGATCACCGAGGTCTACTGTGTGACATTGGAGGATAATCCAGGAGGCTTCTCAAATGATTATCTCTCCAACACATGAGCGCTGATATAATAATCCTTTGTGCCATTATTGTGGGGGAGAATATATATTAAGGTGTTTAAATTCCAGCTCATATACTGTTAAAATAACTCATACATAGGCTAATAGACGTTAGGCTAAACGGCCAAAGAGCCACAGGACCAAAAAGCAGCAAGATTCACTTAGCAGATCATTTAAATTTTCCACAGCTGAGTGTACAGGAATGTGATTATTCCACCAAGCCAGCATCATAGCAAACAGATGCACAAATAAATATCTTTTAAAATCCATTTTTTTAGTTAAATAAAATGTTTCAATATTTCTCTGTTACAACAGCACACAACAGCATGATGAATCTGGGTGTGGAAAGGCCTTGACCCTCCATCATCAACATAAAGGTGCTTTTGAGCACTAGTTTCCAACCTTGACTAGGGGTCACCAAAGCTTTACCTGGGGTCACAAGGCCTTTTTGATTTTAATGGGTGTAAAAAGACTTTTGTAAAAAGCATGCAGTCGCAGCAAATGCTATATTTCAGTGTTTCATCATCAGGCATCAGGGGAAAATGCGGCGGGACAAGAATGAAAGTTAAGGCGGCGAAAGTCAGAGTGTGGCGGGTGGCAGGAGTGGTGCACGGGTCCAACAAACACTGACCTTCACCCGGGAGAGCGGTGTTTGCATCCAGTAAGATTATAAAGCCAAACCCTGTTCTTTTATCCTAAACCTAACCACGTGTTTTTGTTGCCTAAACTCAACCATGTGTGTGTTACTGAAGGAAATTAATGGCAATTTGAGGTGTTGCCCCGACGCAGTGCTTTTATTTTGAAAGACACTGTATGTAAACAGTAAATTTCCTGTGAAAACAGAAGTGTATTTTGAAAGAAGACAATGCATGTCACAGGCAGAACTTGACACAGCGTCCCAGAACTTCAACAACCAACACACCCAGGGTACCTTGTACCTTGTATCTAGTTGTGGAAAGTCCATGACCAAATGTCAATATGTGACGAGGCTGGAGTGAAAATGTGTTGTCTATATTCAGAGTCTTCAGTCTCTGCTAAATAGAGCTAGTAGAACAATAGCCAAGCATATGGAAAAAGACAACACTGAAGTTTCAGAAAAGAAACATATTTAAAATGTCTGTTTGTTAAAAATATAAAATGTAAAAAATATATATGTATATAATATAGATGGACAATCATATAAAATGTTCCTAAAAATATGAATATAAATGGATAAATAAATAAATTCATTCATAATGCTTGTTTTACACAAATTTTGTTCACTATTTGAGTTAACTGTACAGATAATTAGTTGTTCTGTACTGTTGTTGTTATGCATCGAATAAAATATGAAATATCCATAATAGGGATAAACGATATTGGATGTTTTGTCAATATATGATATGCCTACATATAACAACTTATTTGGCAGATAACGCATATCGTTATATCCACCTAATTCTAGTGATAATCAAGTCTCTTCATTGTGCACAATAAGAAAAAGCATGTTGGCCGATTCTAATAATTCATTTCAAAGCCGATATCGGCTGATACTGATGACGTGCTGATATTATTGTGCATCCCTAATCCATAAAATATATTACTTAGTCAGTGGTAATCAGTTTAATAAATGACAGATGAGGGGTCCCTCCAGGAACAAATGCTTGAGCACAGCCCTCAACCTCCAACATCCTCAGCAGAGCAGCTCAGCTTTATGACTATGATTGTTTACCTTAGAAAGTTTTAGATTCAGTGTCAGCCTCACCTCTGGAGGACTGAGGTGAAAAACTTTAAAAACTTAACTTTTCAGCTGAACATTTAGTGAATTAAATCCTAACAGTACTTTTGCTATTCCTCTCATAACTTTTATATTATCTGGTTTTGGATCTGTTTTGTTATGCGTATCCATTTCCTAATGTTGTGTTGTCATGAAGAAAATAGACATCCTTTTATTAATTTCTGAAAACCTGCTTTTAGGAGAAGAGGTAAAATATGCTGCACACAGCTTTTTCATTTGTCTGCACAGTGGGAGATTTTGGAAGGTAAGTTGTTAGTGTGCTTGGCGCAGCTGTTGTAGTGATACCATTGTGTGCTGGTTCATTTTTGTTAAGCTGATTAGACCGCACACAGGCATTTAGCTACATTCAGTATTATGAGCGTGAGCTGCTGTTTGCATTGCGATGAGGAGTAAACAAGGGATCTCCCTGGTTTGTAAATATTGTCTGAGAACCTGCAAAGGATCCTTGTTTGGCCACATCGTCATAACAAACCACTAATGGATAATGATCAGGCGTTCAGGTGAAGAATAGTTTTCATTCTCTAGTTTTAATTAGAAGAAGAAGCCTGACTGGGCCGTTATAAATTAAATGCAAATTCATTGGAATTCAGATTAAAGATGTAGACATCACCTTCCAGGTGTCAGCCTGTGCGGGCTTGTCATGCATTATGAAATGATGGCACTCTCGCTCTCTGATTATGTATTATAATATAGCGACATTTCCTCTAATGCTTTCTGCCGCAGTCTTTCCTGCTCTGCTTTCTAATGAACAGCACTTTTGAGCACCAGAGCAGAAAGTCATAAAAGCATCCTTTGGCTTCATGCTACCACTTCACACAACCCTTCCATGCCACTGCACTTTCCTTTAATTTCATTAGAAAATGTGTAAATGCAAGGAGATGGGAAATAGAACAACTCAGCAGGACTATCTACTTAACATCCTCATGCTTTTGATCAAATTAAAATCAGCATGTGCCCCGCTCAGCGACAGATACAGGTCCAAATCATTACACATTTATCTCGAGCTATTCAGGGCTCTATCTAAATTCCTAATTCAATTAACATTTCGGGGGAGATGCCTTATCCTAATCATAATTATATGGTCTGGCATTTATATGGCTTGTCCACAAAGAGCACCGTCCCATTTAATCTTCCGCTGCACTTCATGAGATTTCCCTGCCTGCAAGTGATATCTACTCCACACAAGTTAAGAGCAGTCATTCAGCTGATATAATATGATTGTTCTTTCCATCATCAGCTAGGCTAAAGGTGTGAAATGCATGAACACACAGCTGAGGTGAAGCCAGTGTTAGAAAGCGTTGGATGATAATCAAAAGTGGAGGCTTTATTATTATGCTAAGTCCTGTGTATTTCTTTCTTTTGTTGCATTTTGATTTCTTGCGCTTAAATTATTCATGAAACCACAAATGACTAGCTTGAGAACACAGTCTTACATAAAGAGAGGAGATATAATCACGAGCGTATTGAGTTTGATATAGATTTCACGGTTAAAATGAGGATGTGAACTGAAACTCTTAGCATATAACTGTGTTCTCTTGATGATATACACCTCCAGCTTTGCTCCTCTGTCCACTCACTTTGTGTGATATTGTTAGGAAAGAAAAGAGGATCCACAAATTGTAAGACCTCTATTCTGCCTGTGTTACCTTCTGGGAATTCACCAATCTTGCCAGAATGACTAAAAGCTATAATCCCTTTTACTCAGAATACCATTGTTTTTTGGCTCTGTTGTGACAGAGTTGGTTTACAGAATCCACTTCTCTCTTCTCAACTGTCAGCCGCTGTCATTATTATTCAGGTGTTGCTGTCCCGGGAGAAATCCTCCCATCGGAGGCTGCATCTCCTGCTTTTCCCACATAGCCCTCCATTATACAGTGAATACAAATAACAAACACTCTCTCTCTGTTTGCTTCTGGCCACTCTTGCAGCCTGTGACAACAACATGCACAGTGGTTGAATAGAAATCCTCCTCTATTACTGTGGCACGACAGCACCTTGGGTAGCACAGCAAATCTTTTTCAGTGCATCATTGTGGTCACAGTGCAAGTCATCAGATGGTAGGTAGGTTGTTTCCCAGCTGTGTTAAGCCATTGCCCACATTTACATGCATATTCAAATATGTGACTAAGGCAATAATACAGTAGGCTAATGTGTTATTGCAGTAATACAGTGTATGTATCGAGTACCTGCTTCATCTCACTGTTGTTAATATGCAGAGAAAATAGCAGTGACTGACTAATTAACACAAACTTGAATACACAGTATATATTAAAGTAATGACATAACACAGAACTGTTGCTGTTAACTGGCAAACATGATCTAGTTTTCTCTTCATTCAGCGCTACTTGAAAACATGAAAAAGTTCACTTGAAAGGCTATTAAAGAAACTCTAATCCATCCACTCTTACTTTAACCCTTATTAATTTTTCATCTTAAATAAAAAGTTTGGTAATCTTGTACATTTTTCTCACTGTCAACCAAAAGCATCACTCAATAGTTTCAAACCTCTCCTGCCTGTCTATGGCCTCCAGCCTCAAGCCCAATTGTTCCTATTGAAGACTTGAATCTTTAAGTACAGGGCAGCAGTCCCACAGGGACTTGGGTTGGGAATCGGAGAGTCGTCAGCTCAAGTCCAGACCAAACATGGAGTGTGGACTGGTAGCTGGAGAGGTGTCAATCCGCTTCCTGGGCAATGCTGAGGTGCCCTTAAGCAAGGCATCAAACCCATAACTGCTCAGGGTACCCGTCCATGGGCAGCCCCTTCACTCTGACATCTTTCCATTTAATGCATGTGGTACCTTTTGAGTGTGTGTGTGTGTGTGTGTGTATTTTGGGCCTGTATGTATATGACAACAGAGTGAAAATTCGAATATCCCCTTGAGGAGTAACTAAGTTATCTTCTAAAACAAACAAGCCAACACAAATCTTTATATTAGATATACTACACTATGAATACACTTTACTTAAAGGTCCAGTGTTAAGGGGCATCTACTGGTAGAAACTGTTTTCACTATGACTGGCTGAAAATAAGAATCACTGTGTTTTTGTTACCTGAGAATGAGCCCTTTATATCTACATGCATGTTCTGTTTAATGGACGACACCATGTTGTTCTGTTAGCCGAGAATTGACAACCCAAACACTGGCTCTACATAGGGCCATTTGCATTTTTGAGTTGGCCACCATAGCCCACCTACAGGCTTGGCACACGGGAGAAAGTTAAGTTCTGCAACCTCACCATGACATGCCACTAAATCCTTCACACTGGACCATACTTCCCTAAAACAGCTCAGCACAGTTTTAAGCAAACATTTCTCAAATAGGTGTAAGTAATGTACTTGTTGGGGACTATTTTCACCCGCGGATTCATGCTATTTGGTTTGAAGTATCTACAGCAGTAGGGGGTTTGCAGGATTGATTCAAATAAACTACAATGCTCATGCTCCTGGTACTGAAAGACGCGGCTCACTGATGTGTTTTTAATAGTTTTTGGACAACCGTGGAGCTCTTGTCTTTATTAGGTTTTGGCTACACAAATAATACTAATTAAAAGTTTCAATTCACTGTTGGTTTTTTGCTTTTTTTCAGAGGGTTTGTGGCAATGTGAAAATATAAAATATCACTAAACTTTTCACGTCAGCAAAATAACAACGAAACAAATCCGTCAAAGGACTAACACAAATTGGCAGACAAACACACTTAGCCTACTGCCTTTTTTGGGGGGTTTTAGGAAATTTAGAGTCTGCAATCCAGCTGACCTGCATGTGTTTGGGCTTGGAGATGGCATCCACATGAAGAGTATAACCTACAAAATAGATCCAGTCAAACACAGGAGGGTTTTTTGTATTGTATTACAGTAAAGTGACAAAACTAATTACCAGTAACAGAGGCATTATTGTGCCAATGCAACCTTGTATAATTGGAAATTGTTCATGAACTCCCACTTCATTTGCTGTCATCTGCATGACATTTTATAGTGAAATCTGCTATTGTTATTCGCCCTCAACTAAAATGTCCAAGGTTTCAACAAGACCTTTTGCTGCACTAAAGTCCTTTCTCCTTCCCATCTCCTTAGCACACTGTTAATCAATAGAAATGCTGCCTTGCAGCAGAAAGCAAAGCTCTAAACTTCTGACTTGCTCCATAAAGTGCCTTTTCTTCTCTTGTAGATGCATGCAGCAAGTGCTGCAAACATTCAAAGTAGAGATAGGGAATAGTTATCTCTGTACAAATGCCTGCAAGCCAGAAAACCTTTTGTACTTCTTTTGTACTCTCAGTGTTGCTCTCTCTCAGTCATGCTCCAATGGGGATAGAAGCGTGGTGAATGAATTTTAAAAAATCTCAACAGGAGACAAAACTGACATATTAAAGACAGAAGCATTTAACGGCTGTGAGGGAAAATCTGGGGAGAATGTGCATAAAACAATGAAGCTGCGAGCAAATGGCTCTCCTGAAAAAGGATACAGCATACAGAGCCTGAGTGTAATATTCAAGGTGGGACCTCTTCATACAGCAGTCTTCTCTACATCATTTAACACACAACACTGACTTTAAATACCCTTGGCCATGAATACTGCAGCTACCTGAGCTACTAAAAATCCTACAGACTGCATTCTAAATAGAGGACAAAGACAGCTGCTGAATGAATGATACTTTTATTACCAGACTTTAATCCGATTTAAAATTAACTTCTGAAATATTCATTTTGCTTCTTATGTGCTGGCTTATTAATGATAACCCTAAACACTTGCAATGGTAAAATATTTACCAGCAGGTGTAAAATTTTATGAGCAAAAGGCTAATTAACAGAAAAGTACTTTATTAACTGACCACATTTCAAAATCTGATTGATTTTCCCAAGACCATCTCATATGGAGACTGCTGACTGCGCCAAAACACTCTTTAAATTTTATTAAATACATTGTTGATTGATGACAATTTGGTGTGAAAAGTTTAATACCGTTTATTTTTTTAACATCAAGGCTGAGGGGCCCAAACTGTCTGGGCCTGCAATTTGTATCTTAAATTAACACATACTGACTAGGAAGAGACTTAAAGTGAACACAAGGAGACACAAAAAGACCACAAAGAGATGCAAAGGAACTGGAAAGAAACACAAAATGAAGTAGCAAAACAGCCACAAAGAAACACAAAATGCCCCAAAAGACAGACAATTTGCTTTAAAGAGACACAAACAACTCAGGAGAGACACAAACATATCACACAATATTACCACGGAGACATAAAACCACAAAAAGATGCATAACAAATGCAAAGCAAAACAACAAAATAAGAGGCAAAACCACCACAAAATTTGTGTGTCTTGCTTTTATGTAGCAGCGGTGTTAAGGCCCTTTGCACATCTGTGCCCAGGGGCCTGTTCTCTCATAATCCGTCCATGACTGCTTGCTCACTGAGTTGGCAGTACACCATGTACACAGGTACAGTCTATTGTAATTCAACCCAATCCCATCTTTAGGTTTAATATAACATAGTGCAACATTGTTTATGTTTATTACTGAGGTAATAGTACATAGTGGCGTTGTACTGGCCCACATTTTTGAGAGGTGTTTCAGAGTTTTTGACTTCCCTATCTACAAACATGAGGAGGGAAGAACCTCTTAATATAATACAATCCAATACACCACCACTAACCATGACCTCAGCGCTAAAACATATAACTTTACTGAATTCACACCCCTATGAATGTCAAAAAACAAACAAATAAAACTAAACATTATAGGCATCATAAAAGTAGACACATGCATTAGATTGTCCCTGCAGGCTTGCATAGTATAGTGACCACTGAGCGTATATTAATATGTGATTATACTGTGACATTACTATTTCTGTAACCTTCCAGCTTCTTTTTTTATTAATATTTTTATGAAGAGTTATAGCACATGGCATTAAAGCAATGTCAATTTAACAATAAAATATATTAAAAATGACATACATAAATAAATAATAATAATAATACATAAACAGTACTGTGCATCTCAATGTGTAAAACAAACAAACAAAACAACAAGCAATGATTTATGCATTTGAGAGTTGTAAACATACTTATCATACTAACAAGGACAAAAAGGGAAACAAAAATAGAAAAAGAAAAAAGGAGGAGAAGGAGGGGTCCATTATTTAATTAATTTTATTTTTTATTTTTTCCTTTGTATTGTTTTATCTTATTTTTATGCACTTTGTGAAGCACTTTGTAGCCTTGTTTTGATCATTGCTATACAAATAATAATACTAATAATGATACTACTACTACTACTACTACTACTACTAATAATAATAATAATAATTATTATTATTATTTAGGAGACAGGGACTGAGGAGAGTTAAATAATGTTAAAAAAGACACTTATTTTAAATTTATCTGATTTACTTCTAACTGAATATTTAATCTTGTCCAGCTTTACAAAGGAAATGACATCATTGAGCCACTGAATGCTGGAAGGAGCTTCTGTAGACCTCCAGTGAAGACAAGATGGCGTCTTACCTTCTAGCTGCTTGATGAGTTAATTGAAAACACCTGTCCGTCATTAGCGTTGCTCTGATTGTCCTGTTTCCAGTCGCCAGGTTAACGGGTAGCTTTTTCAGCCTGTAGATTTTGTACAATCTGTAATTGTGTTGACTAGTCGAACTAGTCTAACTTCAAGACAACAGAGGGGGCCTCGACGTCAGATCAGGTGAGTCAGATGCAGCCTGTCTGTACAGTTTGTCGTTTTGCTGGCTGGCTTTTGTCACAACGTTTGTTAGAGTGAATGTCTCGCTGCCTGTCTGTGTGCTGTCCTCGCTGCTCTCTGGTTCATGTTATTAATGTCATGTTGTATTGTGTGTTTGTTGGTGAACTTGTTGTTTTGTGGCGTACTGTCTACAGTACACACACACAGCAGCAGGGACAGAGGCTGCGCTGAACTGTTTGGGATCTGCTCAGTTTTGTTCAGTCACCTGTTGACTGTGTGGTATTGTGAATGAGTCTGTGCAGAGGATCTGCTGGATGCTTGTGCGACGGCCCTTATTCTTGTTTGCTGTTTAAGCTGTGTTGTAGAGAAAGGATGCACAATATTGGATGTTTTGCTGTTATGTGCTGATATGTAACAACTCATTTGACAGATTACAGATACTGAAATCGATATATCCACTTTTTCCCTACCTAATTTTAGTGCTCATCAAGTCTCTTCTGTAGTTCACATCATATTATGCGTGCATACTCTTATTGTCATGGCTCACCAGCAGGTGGAGAGATGAAAAACAGTATTTTTAAGTGCATGTCATAACTTTGCAAATTATGAAAAAGCATGTTGGTTGATTCTGATATTTCATTTTAAAGCCGATACTGATGGCATATTATCATGCATCCCTAATGGATAATGAGTTATTGGCTTGACTAACTACATCACTGTAAGTGCCATAGGCTATCCTTTATGCCAAGTGTATAGATAAGAGTGTGAAAGTCATGTATTTGATGGTTACATGCATTGATACTTTTTGATGTTTTGACTTTGATGTTCATGCTCGTAGATCTGTGAATGGTGTTGTTAGTGTGTTTTCAGCATTCAGTGCTGATCTGTATCTTCATTAGAACATAAGCTTTATGGTCTGTGATGTGTGACCTCTCTGATTTGGCTTGTAAGCCAGTCCACTGAGCACTTATTTTTAGTTAATGTAACTGGCCCTTCCTCTGACCCCTGTGGTCATGGGTTACAACTGCCATAGGACTCAAAAGTTTATTTTTATTATAGTTTTTTAAATTTATGAAAGAACAAAAAATGTTTAATCTATATATTTAAGACATTTTGGCCCTCAGACCTGAGTCCTGACCTCTTACTAATCACATCAATGCAAAAACAGTATCCATGGACAAAAGTCCAGAGTCTCAGGTAAAAAAGAATAATCTATATATTGTTACAGGTCAGTAGCAGTGGGTCATTTGATTGTTCCAGGGCTCTACTGGTTTTAAAACTGAGCTTCTAACAAACAGAGAGATCGTTTACAACATTAAACACATGATTTTAACAGTATTTTAACTTATGAAAAGTTAATTTTAGTCTGCAGTGACAGCTGATAGTGTTGCTAATTTTACACTCTGAAAAATAATCCACACACTGCTAATAAGCCCCGGTTACTATAAACATTTGGGTCAGACAGACCTCATCAGTCAATAACTAGGCTACTCTTCCACCCTTTATTTCAGCAGCAGAAACAGTCAGGCATAACTTCAAAGTGTTTCATGTGACATATTCATCATCATCCAAATTAAAAGCAAACAAATACTCTATACTAATGTCATATGGCCTAGAGATACTTATATGTAATTTAAGTCTTGGCCAGTGGTTACTCTCTCACATGAATGCGCTCGTGGCTTGATAGGAAAACCCAGAGCTGACTGAACTAGTTGATAACCAGCTTTGTAGTTATCCAGTCAGGCAATTTAAGGGTTAGTCATGCTAGATAATGAAATGATATCCTGGGTAAGTTTAACTGGTTTAACTTAATAGTACAAGCCTCTGCTCTGATGCACCTGCTATAAGACTTCCTGGGTGCATGCATGGGCGGACTATGAGATTACCCCCACCATAAGAGCAAGACAAACAGACTTTGTGGAGTTTCTGCATCTCTTTGTAGACGTTTAACATCTTTTTGTGGTTTTGTGTCTCTTTGTAATTATTTTGCTCCTGTTTATAATTGTTTTTGTGTGTATTTGCAGTTCCTTTGCATCTTTTCGAGGTCATTTTGAGTCTCTTCCTGGTGTGTACAAGTTAATTTGAGTGACATTTCGCAGGTGAAGGCTGGGGGGGAGCTGACACTTTGGGCCCCTGGACCTGTGCCCGGTAGGCCCGTTTAATAATACATCCATGTGTGCATGAACTTTGTAGAAGTTACCCGCCGAGTTTGTCCAATTTTTATTTGACTTTTTCTCACCTTTTGTGAATTCTTTGGCAGCTCCTCAGCATTTTTTTTTCTACACAAGGTCCGTTCAGTCTGTCAGTGCACCAATACCATTTTTGAATTTTCTGACATTATACCTTCCTGTTAATACAATCAACACTTAAGTCTTAACCACAGTAATTACTTCCTAATATACATGTATGCATGATGTCAGAATATGTACTCTGAGGGGTTCTGGGAAAGAGGAATTAATCAGAGAAACAATGACCAAGCTTTCTAAACTCAGCGAGAGATCTTGAATCGAGATGCTGTCAAGCTGATGTTTTGATAAGCATATGTAAGTCATGTATTTGATACATGCTCTGATACTGTTTGATGTGGACATAAACTTTTAGATCTGTTAATGTTGTTAGTGTTCAGTCTTGTGAACCAGTCCACTGAGCACTTATTTTGGTTAATGTAACTGACCCTTGCTATGGCCCCTGTGGTCATGGACGTCTGCTATAGGACTCAAATGTTCACTTTTACTGTAGTTTTTGAATTTATGGAAGGACAAAAAAAATATGTAGTTAATGTATTTATGAGGTTTTGGTCCTCAGATCTGCTCTGATTCACCTGCTCTAAGTCTTGCTGGCTTCATGCATGGGCGAATTATGAGACAATGGGCCCCTGGGCACAGATGTGCAAACGGCCCTACCACCTCAAGACAAACAGACTTTGTGGTGCTTTTGTGCCTCGTTTTGTGTCTCTTTGTGGTTGTTTTGCCTGTTTGTGGTTATTTTGTGTGTCTTGGCAGTTCTTTTGCATCTTTTCATGGTCACTTAGAGTCTCCTCCTGGTTGGTACATGTTAATTTTAGTGACATTTGGCAAGTGAAGGCCAGGGGGGCCCCGGGGCCTGTGCCCAGTAGGCCTGTTTAATAACCCATGCATGTGTGCATGAACTTTGTAGCACCTATCTGCTGAGATTTCCCATTTTTATTTGCCTTTTCTCACATTTGGTGAGGTCTTTGGCAGCTCTTTGACATTTTTCTCTACACAAATTCGGTTTGTTTTTTCAGCGTGCACCAATACTGCTAAAGTTTTAACATTAGTCCTTCCTTTTAATAGGATCAGCACTTCATCACTAGACTTTACCACCATAATTCACTTCCTAATATACATTTCTTTATGAAATCAGTATACGTATTCTAAGGGGAGTTAGGGGAAGAGGAATTAATCAGAGAACCAATCATCAGGCTTTCTAAATTTAGAGAGCTTGAATTGAAATGCTGTTGAACTGATGCTTTGAACACCTGATCCACCTCTCTGAAAAGTTAATTTCAGTCGATCTGTGGAGATTAACTGTGATTGATATTTATGTGCCTTGGGGTTTTAGTCATCATAGAAAATCTGGGAAAACTCAGAAGAAAAGCAAACAGAAATTTTATTCAGGATGCTTCCAATATTTTGTTGAAGATGAACTGACGTCGTTTAGATTTAAGTTTGAAGATTGTGAAGATGGCTGAGGTATTTGTGTCATTTTGCTAGTTTCTGAAAGGTGACAAATGAAAGCATTTTATTCAGAGGGTGGTTGATAGACTTCTCTTGAGCAGATAAACTACAGTTGTTGAATATTTAGCCTTTTGCCTGTGCTGTGGATTAATTAGACAGAACACTTCAGTGGTAGAGGAAATCAATTTTCTCCATATTGAGAACAGTAATTACTCTCTTCCTTAGATAAGTTTATATTCCCCAGAGTTTGACGTAAATGGAATCACAACAACATGGAGGTCACAAAAGGTTAAAGCCTCATATTGATTGGAAAGGTAATTAACTTGAGTGAGTCATGACAAGTACCCTAACCAACAACAGACACGCTCAGATGAGACAGGAAACTCATTTTATGGAGCCATTTTACCCAAAAATGAAAGGAAACTGTGGATAATGGACAGATGAGCAAACATGAATATACAGTAATCACAAACAGGGTTTGAGTGTTTCCCTTTGACAGTGAGTTCTTTTGAACAAATGAGCATCTCAAGCTCAAAATCCCACTCCAACCTCTTCACATAGCAATTCATCTCAGCAGTAAGTCATCTGTGTCTTTCATCCAGGTGTAACATTTATCCAATATTTTCTGTCCTCGGCAACTCCCCAAAGCAGCTTTTCCAAGTCCCCTGAATAGCTACAAATTTAGAGTGAAGCACTTGCAGAAAGAGACCACTCTTTCATCTCGCCAGGCGGTAAAATTAACTGCCGTATACTCTAGCACAGCCAAATTCTCCTCATAACAATTTTGTCTCACTTGATTGCATTGCCACTCATCCTTTTGTCCTCTGGTCACAAAAGACTTGTTGCTGATTTTGGATTTTTTGCTGGTGTGTGGTGACGTCTCAGACATTACTGATTCCACTTGTTTCTGATTTTAGAGATGACATATACTCCCTGATGGCAATGCCCCCCCAGCAGAAAGATGCACCATGCCACACCACAAGAACTGCTCAGGAATGGCCCAAGGAACTTGACAGAAAGCTAAAGGCATCAACCTGGCCTCCTAATTCCCCAGATCCAAATCTGATTGAGCATCCGTGGACCGTGCTGGTACCTCAGAGGTACCCCTAATCCACAGTGGGGCCTCCCTGGATCAGACTTGTCTCTGACATGACAAGGCATGGACACATGACCTCTGGAAGGTGTCCTGTGGTGTCTTGTTGGCTTCAGATCATTTGAGACCTGTCAGTTATGAAGTGGGGTACCAGCACTTCCCAAGATGCTCAGTCAGATTGGTGTGTGGGAGATTTGGAGGCCAGGTCGACACCTTGAGCTTTTTGTCACATTCCTCGGGCCATTCCTGAGCAGTTTTTGTGGTGTGGCATGGCTCATTTTTCTGCTGGCGGGGGGCACTGCCATCAGGGAGTACCGTTGCTGTGAGTGGGGGTTACTTAGCCCACAGCGGTGTTTGGGTGGGTGGAGGGCGTCAGGTGGCACCACATGAATGCCATGACCAACAGTCCTGCAATAAATCCTACATTCATGAAGGTTATAATATGGTTTTTGTTGACACTATTTTAGAGTGGTGTTGATTCAAGTGTATGGTCATTTTCTTGGGTGTAGTTTGCGATGCTGTTGAATTGCATTACCTTATGCTAGATGTTTCTATTATTTTTTTCCACTCAATTTATATCATTGAGGGTAGACTACATATCAGAAACACCTCACTGTATAACATTTCAACAGCACCACAAATGACTATGAAGTTAAATCGGCACAACTGTTCTAGTAGACTACATTAGTCTTAGCTAGGTGTACCTAATACACTTCTAACTGTCTAACGATTTCTGCTGAGCGGACTCTTCAGAAGTTTTGCATATTTGACAATAAATCAGGTTACAGTGAGATAATGATCATTAATTCTACATTGTCACATGTTCTTAAAGGGACAGTTCACCCCAAAATCAAAAATCCATTTTTTTCTCTTACCTGTAGTGCTGTTTATCAATCTATATTGTTTTGTTTGAGTTGCTGAGTGTTGGAGATATCAGCCATAGAGATGTCTGCCTTCTCTTGAATATAACAGAACTAGATGGCACTCAACTTGTGGTGCTCAAAGCACCAAAGACATTCATTTAAATGACTCAACAGCAATGTCTCTTTTGAGAAATCATGACTTGGTCAGTCAAGATAATCCTCAGACCTTGTTGTGAATAGTTTAACATAGGAACTATTTCCTTCTGCTAAACTACACCTGCCAACCGTATCACTGCGCAGAAAGAACCGTGCATCTACTGAGCTATCTAACATTAAAGCTCAGCCGAGAAGGATGCCATTAATGTTTACATATGCACTGTCAAGACCATGAGTCTCTCGTCCATGAGTTGATGCACACTTCCTTCTGTGCAGTGATACAGTTGGCAGGTGTAGTTAGATAGAAAGAAAATAGATCCTGCATAAAAAACTACTTACAGCAAGGTCTGTGGACTACCTTGAGGAACCGGGTCATTATTTCTGGAAAGAGACATTGCTGTTGAGCTTTTCAAATGTTTATTTTTTATTTTTTATTTTTTTGGCACCACAAGCCGAGTGCCATCTAGTTCTGTTATATTTGAGAGAAGGCAGACATCTCTACGGCTGATATCTCCAACACTCAAAAAACAACAGGTGATAAGAAATCTATGTATTTCTGATTTTAGGTGAACTGTCCCTTTAAACAAAGCTGTGATTTCTGATTTCACCCTAATGTGGCATCTGAATTTAAAAACAAGATGGACAAGTATCATTTTCTGGGCAGTAGTTCATATTTCCACTGAATGCAGGACTAATGATGTGAAGTTTACCTCTCAGTCACCACCACTATCCCCCATTATTATATCTGGTAACTGAATTCCAATTTGGTCAGGAAAAATTGCTGTGGTTGTTTTCAGACAGCTTGACAATTGTGTCAGTATTTACTGTAATGAGGGCCTGTATATCCTTATGGGCAGAGCATGGCATCAGTGCATCTGGAGTTAAGGATTTGTGTCCATTCGAGGCCAGTCCCACTACAATTATATGTCCTGACAATATGCGCCATATATCCCAAACATAACAATGTCCACTAAATGGCGAACAGTAACAAGGCTGTCCATAGTGTGTACATGTAATGACTTTTGTCATGGTGAAAAACACCTAACATATTTTGCCCAAAATGATGGGACAAGTATTAAATCAGCAAGCATTGTGCAAAATATGGTCATTTTTGTACGCCTGCTGCTTGGTGCACCACAGCAGCTGTGCTTGTCTGGTATTGTTGGATCACACCAATGATCACTTAGACCACGTAAGAAGGGGTTCATGATCATTTAGATGCTTGCTTCTGACTTATCAGAACAACGGGGAGGACTCCAATTACTCCTCTTGGCAATAAAACAACCTTTAACCCATTATGTTCACCTCATAATGCCCAAGGACAGAGGTACAACAAAATCAGCTAGCAATTTGCATTTAGATTGTGCCTCCATACCAAAATAAGTGAATGAGCTTTCCATGGAATGAGCTAATCCAGCCTCTATGTTTTAGCCTAAGTAAGATCTCTGTAGAAGGCCATGAAAGCAGGCGTCTCTGCTGGCAGAGCCTCCAGTTGTAAACACTCAAGCAAATGTGCAGCAGATCGAAAGCCTGAATGACTCCGCTGAAATATTTTGCCCGTAGGGTGGGATAATAGACACATAGTTTGAATTAAATCAATCCAATTAATTTTTATGAAGGTCTGCTACTGGATATGAATTAAAAAACAATTTATACATAATTGCCATGTTTTTACTGCAGTTGGGAGATTAAATGTGTTGTGAGGCAGGAAATTTGAGTGAAATGTTCAAACTTTGTGACTCAACCCACTCTCTAATTCATATTGAGCGGCTTTACTTCACTCGAGTATGACTCATCGTGCTCCTCTGGTCTAGATAAACTGCCTCACCGTGTCTGAACACAGAAGTAGTTTATAGTGCCGCAGATCAGATAAAAACTCCTTCATTGTTTCTATATCACGGGTCCATTCTGTCCCACTTGGAGGTGTGACTCCTTTATTAGATGTATTGATGAAAGCAGCTCTGGCAATCAAGTCGCCTGGACCTGGCCATTCATTTTCATTAGCTGCTCGTATTTTCTGTAGGCTTCACAGGGATGGAGAGTAGCAGACCATCTGCGAGGCTCACAGTGGAATCATCAGTGCAACCTTTCGAAGGATTACCACTCAGTTTATAGGCCAGCACTCTGCTCCGCTCATTTCATCTGATGCATGGCTCCTCCAATGCACTCTGATATCAAGGCAGAGAGAGTTTGTTGTTTTGCGGCTCTCAGTTTATCAGATCCTTCATATTACCATATTTACTTAAGCGCACCTACCTCGATGTCAGATGTGACTTGGTTATTGTCTGAGCTTTATTGCATTGCCTATCTGTCTCATTACATCCTGATATCGGAGTCATTTGACAGAGAATGCATTTGGAAAAGATTTGCTTCTTACAGACAAAGGCGCTCCTGCATATTCTGCTTCATACACATGTTCCCTGCTCTCCTCGCCTCCTGGGTCTTCTGAATATGAATAGACAGGTTGAATGAAATGATGATATCTTTGAATAGTGCCTCTGTCTGAGGGCCACGGCTGACAACAAATGATAGCGTATCCCACCATCAAAAGGCTCATTATCCCAGACAATTTCACTACATTCATTATTTGCAGCATTTCTTCATTCCCTTGCTTATTCTTTGTGTAAGAGGTATCGCTCGGCTGTCTTGCAGTCAGTTAAAATAGTGGCAGACCTATTCATGAGGGCCTTAATATTTCTCTTTCATCCATAGTCAACAAACCCAGTTCAGAGGCTTCTAATGGGATAATGTTGTTGTAAGAGGCCTATCCACACGGCGGTTTCTTGGTATCATTTTCACAGAGACTGACATGAGGAATAATGAGAACTTCATTATCAACGCTCCATGCAAGGTTTATTTATCTGTTAAAACCCAACGATGTATAGATGCCCTTTATTGAGCCATGAGGTACAAATGGAAGAGCAACAAAATGTGTTGTAAATACACATAAAGCAGATTCTCTTCAATAACAGAAAAGGAATTCAGTAATAGAGACATGAATATAAATTTGCCTGTTATTTTGTGAAAACACGCCTATGTGATCGCGATGGATAACTGGATACTTATTACATTTTCTCTGCAGCAATGAGCTGAATTTATAAATCAAATGCCTCCAGAAAGTCACCTTAAGGTGTCAAAATTTCAGGCTGCTAGTCAGAACTGGTCCAATCCAGCCCAGTGGGTGACTTTACACAACTTATATTGAGTTTGGTGTAGAGATGCAAGCATTTCCACACGAGTGAAAATGTAAAGAAAAAAAATGCACATGTATGTCACAGGGCTCGGCGATATAACGACTAAGTATGATATATCTGCCCCAGTCACTCACTTGCAAGTTCTCCACCAATGCTTAGAGAGACACAGAGCTGCTACTCTGCTTAAATTAGTGTGACATCGACCTAGATGTTTCACGTGCTATGCTAAATCAGTCTGTGAGATAAATGAAATTACCACAGTAGCATGTGCAGTACAATGCTGCGCTGCACGTGTGGGAGACAGAGTTGTTTGATTGTGTTAGGTGAGCGTTTGACTGCTAGTTTGTGTGTGAGGTGGATCACAGTGCATCACTGTTCTTCTTGGTAGTTGTAGTCTAATGTGTGACACTGAGACAGCGCCTGGATGTAGACGACACGTGTGTTTTAAAAATGCAGCGACAACACAGACCTTTCATATACAAGACATATATGATACTCCTTCCCTCCCTCGGTTTCTCTGTTGATGCTATGTGCATAAATAAGATTAATAGCCTAAATATATAAAAAAAAAAAATAATTTTCCAGCACTAGATTAATGTGAAAGGCCATGGAAAACGACTTTTTAGCTTCCCCCGCAGAGATATTTAATTGTTTCAGACAGCAATTGATTTAGGCCTGTTTGATACTTTTGTAATCAAGTTAGAGTTTTGTGTCCTGTGCTGCAAACCTTTAAACCTCTGTAGCTCCAGTGCTATGCGGAAAAAGTTAATGTACAGCCCTGCTATTTATTTTATATCATTTTTCATTGACATGTTGTGCAGTTGCATATTTTTAAACGGGGAAAAAAATCCCTGTCTTTGCATTTTATTTTGATCACAGTCTGTTTGTTTTAACTTGCAAATAAACATGTCGCCCATTTTGTAAAAAAAAAAGTACCGAGATATATATCGTGTATTGCAATTCAGCCTGAAAATACCAAGATATGAATTTTTGTCCATATCGCCCGGCCCTAGTATGACAGTGACCAGTAGACTGGAAAAACTGGACATATTGCTAACGATACACTTATTTTTCTTTTTCTTTCTTTTCTTTTCGTTTATCTTTATGCTAAAACAGAGGGAAAAATTTGGAGGTGTTGATATTGATAGGTTATTATGCACTGGTTTACTGGTTTAACTTCATGGTTCCCAACTGGTAGGTCATGGTCCAAAAGTAGGCTGCTGGTCCATTCTGAATGGACTGTAAGTGACTTGCAAACATGTCAAGTTTGTAAAAAACACATTTTATTTTTAAGTACAGTGAATTTTCAGCACAGAGCTTTTATTTTGAAGTGCTGTTTCCTGCTGTAGAGTGAGCGACTAAGGTTAGCCTCTGGACAGAGACAGCAAACTAGCTTGACGACATGGCCAAACGCAAGTATGATGCCAAATGTGTTAAACTGTGTGGACCTTAAACTGATGACTAAGGAGAAATCTGGATAGTGTGGCTGGATCAGTTGGGAACCACTGGTTTAACTGGTTTGATCCACTTCAGACCAAACTGGAGTGAATGTGGTCCATGACGTAAAATGGGTTTAACACCCCTGGTCTAGATGATGTAAATGGTAAGAATTAGAGAGCATTCACTGTAATTGTAATTACAGGTTACAAATCACAAATTAATTACATTAGAGCTCCTCTGGTATTTCTCATTATGACAGCTTTACACACTTTATGAACCATTTTGTGGAAACAAAGCATCAATTTGCACACCCACACATTATTGTTTGTACACATACACATATAAAACTTGCAGAATGAATGTCTTTCATGTGTAAATAAGTGAGTTAGTGCACCATCTGAGTTGTGTTGTAGAAGTCTGTTCACAGTGTGTAACATCACTCAGATCAGCATGTTGATGGAGTTCTGATTATCCCTGTGTACTGTTTTGTACTGACAGTACCACTCTACATCACAAGCCTTGTCAGCAGGCAGTGCCTTAATAACTCCTCCCCTGAGCTTTTTACCTGAGGTAAAGCTTGATTAACAAATCCTGATCCATTATACCTTTTTAAAAAGCCTTATTTGATTATGCATTTATTCAACAAAATAGCAGGGTAATTATAAACAAAATTAATTAATGCAATGAGGAAAAGTCAACTATCGGCAAGTGGTTGAAATCATTTTTGAAACGTGCTGTATAAATTAAAACCAAAAACATTTTATTAAATTGTGGGCATGTGTTAATTTGTTTCAGCAAATTATAAAGTTAGGCGCACAAATTACCAGTTTTGGTTGATTCAAATTTCAAATATGATCTGCATATTTGACTGAATTTACAATGCTAAACCAAATGAAAAGAACCTGTCAGTCAGGAACTCCCCTCTCAAAATTAAATCACCAACTATGAATGCTAATGCAGTTTCACTCGGCGGTACAGGTTCTGTTCTCTGCGTTGCTCCCGATATTAAGCCAAGCAGGATTCAGAGATTCATGAAGACTGTGACTGAACTCCCCAGAGATTTCCAGAACAGAGCCCTGCAGTCACATATCATAGAGATATGGAATATACATACTGCAGAAGAGATGCAGCGATAGTATGGTTAATAAGAAACCAGACAGGAGGAGGCTGCAGGCAGGTGGGAGAGGGAGAAATGAACACAGCTACAAACAGCTGTATGTGAGAGTAAGCAGCATAAACAGTAACAGCAGCGTGTGGATGTACAGGCAGCAAGCAACAATTTAATATTTCCAAATTAAATGGTCAGGCATCACACAGGACTGGAGACTGTTTTATGTCACTTGATGGTCATCTGTTTTGTTGTGCATGACTTAATCATGGTCAAATATAGAAAAACATTAGCTGAAACATACCAGCTTCACTTAATCTTCTTGATAGGATACAGGAAATGCACTGCGTTATTCTGTCATCATACAAATGTTTCATATCATGTTGGGAGAACATGTTTTTCTCACTTTTTCTGATCCAGGTATGTTGATTAGTTTATAATATAGTAATCCTCTGGGATCCACAGGTGGCCATTTGAGTGGGTCTCCAAAATATTTTTTCCACTAATTGATCCTTTGCTAAGTCCCCACGCAGGCTGACCAATCAATGAGTAACATTGGGCCGGCTCAGACCAGGGTCCGACAACAACACAGCTGTGCTCCATTGACTCTTATGTTTCAGATTTCCTTCATTTTCAGGCTGGTTTTGTGGATTTGGAGCTAAATGTTGTGCCTGGGGCACGTCGTGTATTAATGATACTCGTTACCTGGAGAGGTTGGAAAAAGATAGACGTTTCTTCCCTGTTCCAAAACCAAAATCAAACCCTGAAAAGTGTAGGGTTAGCTAGCTAGCTACTGAAGATATAGCCTACTGAATGTATACACATGCTGCTTTTGATTTTTAATGATTATAACAGTGAAACAAAGACCGACCCTGCTGTACAGGAACCAGTGAAGGGAAGCAGGGAAACTTTGCTGATATTCAACCAGCTGTGTGTCATTGCATTGTGTGCAGATGAACGTTGTTTGACTTCCTCCAGAGCTCCCTGGTCGTCCTGCAGCAGAGATCCGGGTGCTGGCAGAGGCACGAGGGTGAAGCCAAACAGCGTTCATCTGCACACACTGTGATGCCACACAGCTGGTTCAATATCAGCAAAGTTTCCCTTTATATTCAGTGTCTTCTTTGGCGATCAGCAGTGATGTGGTGGTTCACTTTTACACTGTGATCTGTAGCCTAGAGTTGGGCTTTAGCTTCTAACTATCTTTGTCTTTTTAACCTGTTGTTGCTGCTGATATTTCTTCAGGGAGTGCAGTTAGTTACAGTGTGGGCTCCATGCTAGCTCCGACAGCTTGTCGGACTATTGCAAAGGGGCGGGGCTTAGCAAAGGGTCAGTTGTAGTTTTAAACCCATTTTTGATGTCATGGTTGTAATTACGGCTATATTTAGTAAAAGTTTACCTGAAAATTAAATAAACAAATACTCAAATTTGAAAACTTCATCTACAAAACCATAGACTGTATATGTGTCTTACTCAAATACAGTCCATACAAACATTATACAAATGTCACGTCTTGAGTTGAGTATAGAGAGCACCAAAATCATCAGCCCAGTATCAAGTAAATGAAATGTGATATATAATTTTGATATGTGATAATCCTTAAAAAATGTAAATCAGCTGTTATATGAATATAACAGTTCAACATTTTGAGAAATATGTTTATTTTCTTTCTTTCTGAGAAGAGTTTTTATGTTCTCCTGTCACCCATTGAGACTATAAACACAACAGTATGCACAGGCGATGGCGGCTGCCGGTGGAAATATTTTCTCAACAAACTGCGTCCCTTGGACAGTAAAGCATCATCGCATCATCATAGGCATGAGTCAATACAGTATCTGCTGTCACAACAGGCTTTGCGACTTAAGATAACGGGAATGTATGTAGTAATATCCTACATATTCTTGAATTCAGTTACATTTTATAAACCTAAAAATATACGGTTATTGTCTCCTTGCGGTCCCTGGAGACCTCCATGCAGGCAACTGCTGTGCAGAGCTTCATTTCAGAGATAGATGATGAGAGTGTACTTTTTGGGGCGAGAGTGGCATCACACTTTTGAGCTCCGGTACAGTAGGCATGCTATTAAAATAAAATAATCTGGGGGAGATTCTTGAATATCAGTAATGGCTTGCAGTAGAATCACTCCGTAACAGAAGCTCGACTATAAAGATCAACCTCATTGACCCGCTGTGCAAACTTCATCTCCCGGATCCATGTGGCATGTGCCAATGCTGCGCCTGCAGAATTCATTTCAAAATAGGAGATTCGATACACACAGGCCACATTTTTCTGCATTCTCCATCTGTTGTGAGGTTGTTTGTAGAGCTGCTGTGGCCCATGTATAATTCTGACAGGTGCCTTTCCCCATCCCACATGCAGCTGCCAATGAGCCTGTCAGCAAACAAAAGAGGAGTTGGCATAGAGGAGAGAACAGCTGGTGAGTGCTAATATACAGGCCCAGTGAACTGCCGAGGCCTCTGTGGTGCACACATGAACTCTCAGAGACATGCTCAACCTCAGATTTCAGCCCCTCCAGGACCTCCAGACAGCCTTGCTGTCTTAATCCTAAATCTGGGTTCAAACCTCGACCACCTGTGTTGTCGTGCTTTCATCCAAAGGCCGAATTAGGCAAAATATACAGCTACAGCTAACATGTAATTGCATATTGATGGGCAGCATGGAGCAATAAATTCCTCAGCAGCCAATTTTCTACAAATGAGGTAATGAGGTAAATGTGGTCGTCAGTAAGAGCTAATGTTTCTTTTGTGGAGGAGAAGTATGATAACAGTGAATCATTTCTGGCAGTCATGGTGCACACAGAAAATATGAATAAATAAACAAATAAATAAATAAGCAAAAAAAATCAATACGTCTTTTGAACTTTTGTAGTTGGTATTCTAGAAAATGTACAGCATATAGGTCAGGGGTCTTCAATGTTTTTCAGACTGAGGACAACTTAGCTGAAAGAGAGATGGAGCAGGGACCCCCTACTACACATATTGTATAAAATCGAGTTGCGTATATAACTGGACCTACAAAAACATGTAGGGTGGCCTAAAGTGCCATGTATAAACTTACTTTTTTATGATGCATACAATACAAAGCAAGGTTTATCTTTGCTTGTATTTTATGTTGGATTTATTTTAATGTGTATTTATCAAATTTAAAACCCAAAACAAACTTCAATTTAAACTAGAATTACCAAACAATAATTTGGCAGCCCCCCTGCAGTAACTCTGGGGACCCCCGAGGGGTTGCGGACCCCCCTGTTGAAGAACCTGATGATGTCATCACCATTAAGCAAAGAGAGAAAAAATGACATGGCATCAGATACTATTAGATAATGTTAGATACACACCACTTGTGGACTGTAGCTGTAAACAAAACATTGACACGCTCAGTGACGTATGTCCCTGTGGCACTGGTAGAGGCTGCACAGCCATCTGCCACTATTAGAGGCAAGTTTCGCTCATAATGATAGTTCGTAAAACATCCTATCAGTGCAGATTAATCGACCAAACCAAAATATTGGTTGACCTCTACTTGTAGCTCTGGTCTGGTCTCCACCATCTCCTTAAAAAAAACCTGGCTCAATAGCAAAGATGCTTCAGTAGCCTATATAATGTTCACTTGCGAGTTGTTAATCTATATAAACAGATGTCTGCATATGTATGCAGAATCTGTAGGCTATGGGACTATATTTTGGTGTCAGAGGCCTTCTGGTTTCCGTTTGTAGCCTGAGTAGTCAGAGTTGACCTTGATATCTGTGTGGTATACCAGATCTCCCAAAATATTGGTCCTTGCTCCCGGAGGCGTATTGTCGTCAGACAGATAGTCAGTGGGTTCCTAGTACTTAACTTTGTTTGCTGTTTGGTGCTGGTCATGTAGCGCACTGTGGGGATTAAGAGCTTTGTCACTGAACACCGTTACTGTTGGAAACCAGGTCATTTAGAGTGGTGAAAACGGTACAGTTGCAGGTTGTGACAATTCTGTAACTTCCTCCTTCCTTCAGCAATTACACACAGTCATTTGAGCCATTGTTAGTATTGATTAGTCCAGCTTTAAATACAAACAACAACATAAGTGGCAGACACCAGAGAAAACCTGTTTACACTAACATATGTGGAAATGTGAAAATGTTCCTCTAATGGAGGCTAAAACTAGGCTCAAATTCAGCAGCACACAGTATTATTTCTCATTTAAACCCTTTATCTCCATCAGTCACCTTCTGCTCCAGTTTTTTTTTTCCTCAGCCTCAATTCGCAATACCCAGATAAATCACACAAAGACCACAGACAAACAGCCAAGCTCCATCTGCATTCACTCCAACCGGGGGTCCCGGCCAGGTACACAACCCTGTGATGTCACATTAAAGCTGCGAGAGTCTGGGGATCTGGAAAAGAGATTGGGAAGTAGGACATGCAACAAGAGGGTAAAATCAGCTTAGAAAATTTCCTCAAGGGGCTCTGAAGGTACCTTCACACAAACGGTTGCCACACACACAAGCTCACACACACAGATGCAAGGCACAATGGCTGTTGTGATCCATTAGGGGAATGATAAGAGGGGCGTGTGGCAGGGAGACGACTATAGATCTCAATGCAAATTCTCTGTCTCCTGACAGAATGAAAAGACTATTCTTTAGGGGAAAGCATGCTGCTGTGGCGGTAGCGGGCGGCTTCACTGGGGCGAAAGAGGAAGGCTGGTAAACAAGAATTAAATGATGCCGAGTGTGCACCGAGGCTGCCGGCATGACATTTCTGCTCGCTGAGATTAATAATGAAGGAGATTACAGGCACCTCGATGGGGACACACAAATGAGACAAAACCCAGGAAGATTATTAGAAGGCTGACAGCCCACGTCAAATAACGGAGCGCCCCAGACAGCTGTTGTGAAATTAATATTTTATGGCCTTCCATCAAAGACCGCAAGGAGGGATCTCGCTTTTCAAAATGAGGTTGACTTTATAACGGCAAAACTGGGGTGCCCGTGTGTTGAAAGTATGTGCCAGTTGTCATTTTCACTATATAATGAGATTGTGACTGTACCTTGAAGGGAGGGAGAACGAAATAATTCATGTAGGACACAAAGAGTTACATTGTTTTTGTAAACCTCACTGCCTAAACCTATAGTTTTGTGAATCACATGGGACACCAGGTTTGCCAAAGCGTGGAAGGCAAGGCAGCAAAATCTGAGGAGACAGGAAGACATAGGAGGGGGCAAATAGAGGTCAGGAACAACTTGTATGCAGATAAAAACATGTTACTAAGTTTATAACAGGCTTTCAAACATTTCAGAAAATCGTTTGGAGGCAATTGTAATTTTTTTGTCTTGTCTTGTATGTGTGTGTGCATCTTTTTAAAACAGGGAACCAAATCTTTCTTTGAACATTACAGCTGGCTGAAGGCAGACTAACACGTCTGAACACAGTTAGCATGCCCCTTTTGTAGTCCTCACATAACGTTGTGGTGAGGAATCTTGATGTAGACTGACAGTGAGACAGGATCAAACAGATGTGGATTGACAGGTGAATTTAATTTGCAAGTTTTTTCCCCCTCATTTAGCTCTGAGTGTTGATTTTGATTTCTGAGAGACATACCAGCTTCCACTGCCTATTCCACTCCCACCCAAAAAGATGGGGAAGTCACTGCTGATAGACATCTCATAGACCGGTTTTTATCTTTTCTCTGAAACAGACAATGCATTTGTTAAAGCAAAGCCCCAAAGGTGTCATGGTGGAGCGGGATAACATGTTTGTTTTCCCCCACCTTAGGGGACAGGATGTGCGTTTGACATACTGTATCCGCATAACCGGCTAAACAGTCACCACAGAAAAATAATTGCCTCTTTTGCAGATGTGGCAATTCCCTATGACAGGGCTTTGTGAAATGTAAGCCATTATAGTTGCATAGCATCCCTGGCATTTGAGCGTGAGGCCAAATGTAAATAGCCGGTGACGTGTGGTGATACATGGTTATGTCAGGCTCTATCTCAGTGTAGCCGAAGGTCATACAGCTTTGCAAGAATTGTTCATCACCCGCCATGTTCGTGTTGTTACAATGGGAGATAGAATTCATTGCTTTTTATTTGCCAAATCCATTTCATTTCACCACAGTATGAACCCCATTATGCATACAGCAATGCAGCAGCACACTGCAGATGTGATATGGCAGAGAAGCTCTGATGATCAACAGGAAATGTTGTGTTTGATAGTTTTCCTTTAGTGTATCCTAGAGACAGAATCCCCTCTATTGTCACCTCTGTCTTCACTGTCTCTCCGTTTATATATTACAAACTAAATGCAGTTGTTCTCATTGATGAAATGTTAGTATATCTGTGAGTTGATTTGCACATAAAAAACCTTGGTACTAAAAACCTACTCTGGATTCATGAACACCGTGGAATACTCAGATTTGATCGTAGGCACGTGTGTATGTTCATGAATGCCAATCAAAGGTAAATTGACAGTGCACTGCCGCAAGTCAGCAATTAGCATACATCCCCACCCATGAACAGCCAGCGACCACTATATATGGAGGTGAAAATTACTACGGCCTCTGAACATGAGCAAACACAGACAAAGAGAGAGAAAGAAAATGTTTCTGATGCTGAGATTGAAGTTATTTTAGGTGAAGTGGGGTTGAGAAATATATTTTATTTTCTTCTGTTAGTAGTGGTGTGACTATTTCTGTTTAATAATTTTAGATTTTAGTTTTTAAATAGTGTGTTGTTTGCCCAACAACTGCATTTGAGTCAAGCCCCTGCCCCTCCCTCTTCAGCCTCCCTTGTGTCAGCCGCACGCAAATCGAGCGCCCTGCAGAGCAGCATCACGTCTCCCTCATCTGCTGTCATAAACAGCCACGTAACGACAGTGTTTGCCCCAAGCCTCGGCATTATTTGTTACTGTTGTGAAATTAAACCACTCTTAAAACATCCTAATACAGGCAGTCTAATGTAGTCAATAACCCACTGTTAAGTTTAACAAGTTAGATAGTCTGGTGTAAAGCCGCACCCTCTCCCTTCAACTCTTTGCCAGATTCGGGTTCGCCATGTGAGCGGAGACAGACGCCACATTGCTTTTCCACGTCCACCAGTCTTTTTAAACCAAAACTCAATTTGAAATAATGTTTATGTCTCCCACATCGCGTCTCTGATAATTTAATTAAACAAAAATGACATGCAGTTTGGGGCTGCGATGTGTGCAAAGGGCGTTGGTTTATTCTGCTTATTCAGAGAACAGTGTTCTTCAATTTTGGATATAGTGTTTTAAACAACTCATTCAGGTATTTAAGAAACCTAATCTGAAGCTTAAATCTGCTAATTACCAACTAATTTAGCACTAAATGTGTTATATTTCTAATCTTTTCTCACGTTTAACTTGCGTGTTTCAAAGGCACCTGTGTACTGTTAACACAACAGAGCACAAAACAAATTAAAAATGTAATTTTAATGATGACAAGCAGTATTTCTCTGCCATATCTCATTAACACAAGCACCTACAACAGTCAGAAGCAGGTGTAAACAAAAAGATCGGAGCTACTTACATATTGATGAATGCTGAAATACAAGTAAATTTCCTTCTGCGAACAGTTAACACACAAATTTGTTCAGCTCACATTGCATGAATAAGACTCTACATCGGCATTACATGTACACATTTCCAGTTTGACCTTTTTAGTGTACGCCAGGTCACAACAGTTTCAAGGCCTGTAGGAGATAAATAGCAAGCATTAGAGTGAATGAAGCATGAGATGAAACAATGCCCATCATTCTCTTAAAAGACACAGGTGGATGTCAAGTTGTCTGCCGATGTATGTCTGTAGAGGCTGTAGACGCTGAATGATGCCTCACCGATGTACGCTTCACAGGCCCTATCACACCTGTTTATCACCATATTGCTCTCATCACATCCACTGCTCACTTTGGGAATTGCCTGAGATGTGCTTATCTATGTAGTTTTATTTTAGATTTTCACATTATAAGGTTTTACTCATGCAGCTGCCAGTAAACTCAAGTGTGTATTTGACAAATTAATGTGTGTAGATTACAGCCCATAAGTTACATTGTGAATTGTATGTCATAGATAAGGGGTACCAATAAAATGTGTAGCAGCACCTACTGCACAGAAAGGTTAGTACAAGGGAAGAAGATGAGGTTAGGAAATAAGTAACAATTTAAATTTTAAAAACATTGTGGCTGAGAGGCACTCCAAATAAAGTACATCCTAATTCATATTTTACAAGCTATGGCATAGATGTTTGTTTACAGTTGTAAATAAATGTGCCCATAGGAAGCATCAACTGCTGCTCTTCAAGCTAGTGTTACTTGTGTGACCAAAAAAAAAAGTACACAGAACAAAAATATAGATGCAGCACTTTTGTTTTTGCTCCCATTTTTTGCAAGTTTAGCTGTTTAAATTAAAAATCTCAGACTTTTTCTGTACACACAAAGCTTATCTATGAAATTTTTTTTAGCACTTCTCCTTTTCAAAGATGATCCATCCACCTTTCATGCGTGGCATATCAAGATACTGATTGAACAGAATTATTACAACACAGGTGTGCCTGTGGGTGGTCACAGTAAAGGGTCACTCTGAACTGTGCGGATATATCACACAACAGCATCCAACAGATGTTGGAAGTTTTGAGGGAGCGTGCCACTGGCATGCTGACGGCAGGAATGTCCACCAGAGCTGTTGCCCTTGAAGTGAATGTTTCACTACCATAAGCCGTCTCCAGCGCTGTTTGTGGCAACACATCAAAGTGGCCTCGAAACTGCAGACCGTGTGTAACAGCGTCTTCACCTGCAAGGTCCTGTGAGGCCAGCCACCACTATAGCTGATGCAACAATTGGTTTGCACAACTGAAGAATTTCTACACAAACTGTCAGAATTTATTTGCATGCTCGGCTTGACCCGACTGCAGTCCGTCATAACTTACTTGGGTGAGCAAATGTTCACCTTCGGTGGCTTCTGGCAATTTGGAGAAGATTTCTCTTCACAGATAAATCCTGTGCGATCGAAAAATGCACATCTGCAGCCCCATGAAATTTATAGTTTAGATAGTACAGATTAGTGCTCACTAAGACATTTGTGCACAGACTTTGTGAGAAATAAAAAATGTCTTCAAATCTCGAGTTTAAACTCTTAAAAAAAGAGAGCAAAAATGAAAGTGTTATGTTTGTTTTTTCTTAGTGTGTCATATTTGCCTGAATCGTGAAGCCCCACCAACAAACACTAGGAAGAGGACGACAAAGCTGGGAATCCTTAGTTATGGTGAAGCTGATAGCGTGCTTTAAGGGACAGCGGCAGTCGAAAGGAGAGACGTCGGGAGAGGAAATGCAACAAGAACCAGGAAAACGGATAGTGAGAGTGTAACCTGTCTGTGTGTCTGTGACAGAGGGAGTGAAGACACAACTGCATGAAGAAGAGAGAGACAGATAGAGCTGAGTAACAGGATCTTTGCTGGAGAGATTTTAACTATGTCGCAGAATGCAGCATACAGATTGACAGCTACATGTATCAGTAAAATTTCTTTTTCTCTACCATTGAACTTTTTGCTCAGCCTTGTAAATTTTCCTCCTGTTCAGCTGGACGCTAGATGCAAATATCTATCTAGACATAGAAACAAATCACGGAAAACCAGTGCTGCGCCTTGTTAGGTACCCTGCATAGTCGACATTATTTTAATTGTAGATCTACAGACTGCAAACACATGTACATTTTTTAGATTTCATATTTGTTATATTAACATCAATATGTTTGTTATCTGAGCGAAACCAGTACCAGTACCTTTATCTGCATGGTTTTCTGATTCTCATCAAAAACCTCCAAAGATAGGAAATTAAACAGGATGTTCATATTTGAAAGAAATATTGAGCCCCGTGGATCATTGGTAAAATTAATGCAATGCATTAGTCCAACAATATGACCACACATGAATGACTATCAGGTCCCCCTGTGCTTCTGATCATCAAAAGAAATATTAGCCAAGCTATTCAGCCGCCACTGTTGAATGGAATCTAATTTACAATATGCCTACAAGACCTTTTTTATAATAATACGAGGTGAGCATGTGCATGTGTGAGGAAGAGGAAGAGGACTATGCAATAGAATAAAAGAGAATATTAGAGAGGGCTACCATTCATTTACACACTACAATACAGTATGCTTATTTTGTCAGATAATAGGATGTCGAGCAGCGAGCAAGCCAATCTGTGCCATAAAGCCGTGATGGCACACCCACTTGTCTTTTGTCTGAGCAGTATTACGTTATGCCGATGTTGAATGGTGCCTGGCAAACAAATTAAATCACAAAATTGTTGTATTTTGCGTAAAACAACATGAGATTTTAGTGTCCAGTACAGTAGTAGAGGCTCATTGTGCTATTAATCTGAACAGAAAACCTTTGAGAGTATGATTCATCTTTTCAAAAAGAAAACACACAAACAGAACACATTAAGAAGCCATAACCCCTGCAGGAGGTTTGGACTTCAGCACCCAGATATGAGTATGAGTAAATTTATAAAAGCAGGACAGGAAACATCTCCGATTTTCTATGTGTCCTTATTGTCTTCATTTTATTAAATTTTCAATACATGCGCACATGAATTTTTGAAGTGAGGTCACCAACAGCTCGAGTTTAAAGATTCTGAACTTACTGGGGCGCCCTGTGTACAAAGGCCTTGTCCTTGCTGCAGCAGCCGGGGCTCAAATCCGACCCTCGGCCCTTTGCTGCATGTCATTCCCCCTCTGCCTCCCCCTCAATGCTAATAATGTCTCATCAATTAAAGGCAAAAAGCCCTAAAATACCTTTAAAAAGATTCTGAACTTGCCTAAAATGAACCTGCGTCTATGTGTGCTATCTGAACACACGTTTCAAACCAAATGAAACCTTGACAGTTAAGTAATATCTCATGAGAGGAAGTGCTGTTGTACTGACTGTCATCACAACTGTGATTCAGTCATAGGCGCAAGGCTGAACGATAATCATAGCCAAGCTGATATTCAGTACAACAGCACAACCTCCAGTGTAATACTGCTTTTATACAGTTCCACAAGCACATTTTATTAACAGTAAAAAGTGGCAACAGGTTATGATTTGTATATTTATTTCATGATTTATTTGGCTCTGCCAACACAACTAGACTGGGACTGGACTGTTGCCAAGTACACAAAACATTCCCGCACACTGGCTTGCTACTTAGTTTAAGTTAGGTCTGCACTTACCTCAGACAAACTACTTTGCATCATGTAGGCCACATCTGTCTGTTTCCGTTTATTTTGTGACCAGTGAACTAAGAGTTTTGACAGTTGCTTTGGTGGCATATGTGTGATGACGATGACTTAATCTGTACTGTGCGTCGTCTTCTGATATATGAGCATACCCGGAGATTTCCAGTGAAGTATTCAGGCTTCTCTCCATCCCTTCCTCCTTTTCTTACGATCAATCATTATTTAACTCTGTTATTTGTGGAAATATGTTCGTTGTTGTGGTGCAAACTTTGTTAAGACAACCCTTACTGTGGGCTAATTAACAGTTAACGTTATTAACGGCTCAGAGTACCTGTAAGGCGGAGTGATACATGTATAGTTAAAAGTCCCAGTGCTATTGCTGTGTATCAGCACTCATTGAATGCCTTCTGTCCAATCACATTGCTTGCTTGGAACTAACTGTTGTGTAATAATATTTAATTTGAGCACCATTACAGAACACAAAACATTACAAAGCACTCTAAGAAGTATTGGACCAGTTTTGATAATGGCCCGTGCTTATGCCTGAAGTGTGACTTGCCAACTTAGTCTCTACCAGCTGGTAACCATTTATCTCTCACTGAGTACTGAATTGTTATTCAAGCAAATTGATTCCTGGACTGATATAAATCAAAGTGAGGTAGTGGTGAGGTGGGGAAGAACTTGTTTCGAATGAGGACTCTGGTCA
This sequence comes from Cephalopholis sonnerati, assembly GCA_019142605.1. NCBI lineage: Eukaryota > Metazoa > Chordata > Actinopteri > Perciformes > Serranidae > Cephalopholis > Cephalopholis sonnerati. The sequence goes on along the minus strand of JAGQAX010000005.1, from coordinate 23,654,513 downwards.
AAGGACATCAAAGGATTTCAAGGGAGAGCTGCTGAAGGAATCTATTAAAGTGTCTGGCATAGAGCTGAGTGATTAATCACATTCAAACTGACATCGCGATGTAATAGGATGAATTTTCACATTGCAAATGCTGCGATTTAAAAAAGAACAACTGGGTCAAAAACACCTGGCCCTGTGGGCTGCATGTGCGCAAATGCTGCCGTAAGCTCCACATGACATATGCAGATGAGAGATGTAGAAAACAACATGTAAAATGTGATGCCACCATGATTTGATGCTTTCAGTGCTAGTGTGTGACAATTGCCATAGATGAGTTTAAGTGCAACATGTTTACATGTTTGCTGTAGCGAGCTTGTGATAGAGTCTGTGTGCTTCCCAACCACAGTCTGGAAGCTAAAGCTGTAACAGTTAAAAACATCTTTACAACAAGGCGAGCGATAGAGCCTTAGTCAGTGTGCACTTTAGTTTGATACTGTAACTGACTGGAGATCAGTAGGATTCACGTTAATTTTTCATATATAAATGTTCACACATGGCCTGTTGTTCCTCTAGTGCTTTGTTGTTGCTTTTTTTGGATATCGTTTAAAGCAGCTCTATACTGCGGTGGCCGAGAGAGGTCACACAACACACGCGCATTAAGAAAACACCCCCAAATTCAGAGAACACATTCATCGATTTTGCAACACATACACTGCAAATCCTCACAACACAAGCAAATGAGAGAAATGGATTTGCGGGTATTGTGGAGTTTGCGTGTGTTGGGACCTCTCTCGGCCACCGTACTATACAATATTCGCATCATTAATATAGCAGCAAACAACTATTAGCTATCTAAAGAAACACTGGGAGTAATGGTGTCCTCAGCTCCCTCTATGTGTTGCCATTTGAGCTTCTCTGTTCTTTGTTGTAGTAGATGGTCTGGCCGTGCATTCATGGTGGTGCGTGTGATTCCTGTGTGTGTTCCACTGGCTAGCTAATGCAGTGCACTCGTATGGTGGTTACCGCTGATATCAGGACATTGTTGTTGTGGAAACGTAAAGCCAGCCTTCCAGTTCCTCCCTGGTTAACACCATTAGCTATGTCAGTACTGTTGCCATTGTTAGCACTGTTCGCACTCTCAGCAGTCAGCTGCTACTCACCGACTCAGCCATCTTATAGAGCTCCTTTAAGTTAATTCATGATGACTATATTACAAGTTTCCAAGGTTTGAAGTTACAGGTTATAATACTCTACTGTTAATGCTTTTTGCAGTTCAGTAGCTAAATAAGGTTACATTATTCATATAAATGTATGCATCAATTCATCTAATTTCGTAAAGCACGTAGGCCTGGCCTACATGAAAGATCAGTTTACATGTAGCAAATATTGTGTTGGTCATACTGTAGAATGATTTATTGCTTGTTTGTAGTGGATAATATTAATATCGAAGATAAGGAACTAAAAAATTGCATACTGAATCGCAGTAGCAATATTGGTCTAGATGAACTGCAATTACGATATTTTCCTGTGTCCTTCAGCTAAAGTCTTACACTAAAATCTGGGAATGAGGAATTTTGATAAGAAAATGCTGATGATGCAGAACAGCCACTGCTCCACCCAGCTTGGTCTTGGCAAGGTACTGGAAACATCAATTAGTCCAAACTGGTAGAAAAGATTTTTGCACACTTACATCTATGCAGTGTTTCACTTTATTTTTGAGCATACATTCTTGGATGAAGGTCCAATCAGCCACAAGCTCAATGGTGCATGGATGTGATTATGTGGAAATCTTTTTTACCTGATGAGAAAATGTTGAAAATGTTACTGGTGTATTAGATAACGTTTTCATTTAGAGCTGTCAAATGTGACAGCCGTTGAAGATGCTGTATTAAAACCCTAACACAATACTCTAGTCCTAGCTCTTTGTTCAAAAGGTGACAACAAGCCTGTAGTGCAGTTTAACATTTCCAGCTTTATTGATTATAGATGATTGTATTTGAATGCTGGCAGTATACAAAAAAGCAAATCCTTAACACAAATGTCCATTTACAGAATACCCAATTTATTGCACATTTCTAGGCTCTATCTTCTCAGCAGTCAATTACGTTCTCAGAATGAGTCCCTGCCTGCATGTCAGGTTTTATCAAGTGGTTGAAATTGGTCTGGTGTTGCTCATAGGAAAGACTATTTGCCAGGTTGAAGAGACAATTATATCAAAAGTCATGATTAATCAAAATTCCACTGTTCTTAGTCATTTCTGAGCCAGTCGGTTTGTGTGGGTGGAAGTTGATGACATTACCATCTGTAGAGGTCAAAACTCCAGCAACAGTTGAAGTATTAAGAACGACTTTATTGTCAGACCGAGCGATCTTTATTTATTTATTAATTGTGCTTATTACCCATCTGATTTAAATGTTCTTTGTAATGTGTGCTATGATGACCCTAACGAAGGGCACAAGCTGAAATTTCATTGGCTTGACAACAAAGTTATTCATGTACTGAGAGTGTTGCTGGAGTTTGGACCTCTGCAGACTTTTTCCTTTCTTCATGCACTTGCCAAGTAGGTGACGTTGTGCCAGAAATCCTGACTCTGCTTCAACATTACCATCTGCGCCAGAGTCAGACAAATCAGGTTATCTTAAATAGTAACAAGTTTAATTTGTTCTTAATCAGTCCTTGTGAAATATTAGTCTTTATACCCATCAGATTATTACAATGAATGTCCTTATTCTCAAATGACAGGTGAGTCATGCATTATTAGTAGAGACAGTATGGCCTCACAATGTTCCTGCTCTTGCTCACATGTTTTTTGTTTTTTTTTGCCACATTATCAGAATCTTGAGTTAAACGCCAGTTTATTTTTAGTTATGAAAAACAGCCTTACAGGATTTTGGTGTGTTACAGTAACTTAGAAGCTGAGTAAGTTAGCATGCTAATGTAGCTCAGTCAGGAACACTTTTGTCAAAGAAAACTTTATTTCCATTTGCAGTATTATATTTGGCAGTATGGCTCTGTTCTGGGGCCTCTCTGCCTCTCCTAAAGCCTATGCAGAGGACTCTTCCACGTGCCTACGTGGAGAGCCTAAGGCGGAGAGAGCACACCCATCCACCCTTCCACACGCCTGTGTGGAAAGCCATAAGGCAGAGAGAGCACACCTGTCTGCCCTTCCATGTGCCTACATGGAAAGCTGTAAGGTAGAGAGTGCCCTTCCACATGCAAATGAGGAAAGCCTGAGGCAGAGAGGCAAACCTCCCTGCCCTTCCATGCACCTACATGGAAAGCCTAAGGCAGGGAGAGCAGCAGCAAAGACCCCCCTGGGAACAGAACAGAGCAGCATCAATGGTAAACAGCAATGACAATGATAAGTCAGACACAGCATGAAAAGGAGGAGCTGGGGTGGAGGCAGGTTGCAAAGCAGCTTGCAGAGGAAGCAGCAACAGTAGGCAGGCCAGAGCAGTTTAAATAGGGCACCCTGAATGAGATTTGCCAATTGGTTGCATAGAAAGGAATCATGTGATCTATCAGCTGACTCCCCTTCATCAATCAGCTGCTGAATCAGTTGATTGGGCTGTTTGAGATCAGCTGATGTAGCTGGGATGTGAGCTGAGCTTGACACCATGTCCTGCCTGAACTAACGCTATGCTCAATATGAAAATGTTAGCCAACCTTGCTTTAGCTTAAAGTCAGTGGACATTTCAATAAATCTTGACTGCCTAAATTTTATTTAATTGAACACATTTTCTTTAAGTGTGCATGTTATCACAGTCACAATGTCCTATAATAGCAGTTGCCTTGATACTGTAAAACATGGGCAACTTAACGTTGTAGACAGATTTCTCTACAGGGATACATTGTTGCGTGCAATCTCCTATTTAACAAGCAAACTATCTTTGCAGCAGCACACTCTTAATATTGCTATATGCTTACTGTGCGCTGGCTAATGCAGCCTCAACGCTGACTTAAAATGATGTCCAAGCAGACGGATACGTCACTTACATTGGTTAGGGCACAATTAAATTGTCCTCTCATGGAAAGTGGCTGACTGAAGGCAGTGTCAGACTGAATAATGGAGTGGTAATCAAATTGACTCCAAATCTAAATGTCAGGCTTAAAACATAAATACAAGGACAACAAACTGTCATCTGTGGCTGCATTCTGATTTGGCTGGTAATTTAGTCTGCAACTGTGACTAATAACCTAATTTCCTCACCGGGGTTGCCTGATCAGAGCGCGACTTGTGTTTTCAGATGCTCATATGTGCAGATTTACCCATAGTAGATGTTTCCTGTTTCTTAAAAATGCTGGCCTAAACAAAATCACACGCACTTAAGATAATGAAAATACCTACTCTGTAATGGCTATGTACACCAATTGCCTTAAAACATGACTAATAGTAACCCCCACAAGCTATTTTAATTGATTGCACTGCAGCACAACAGCAATGCCCATAACTTTACATACTTTATGATGAGATGTCTTTGCTCTCTCTGTGCTCATATCCCCAGGTGCCTAAAAAGCAGAGGGCACACCTGAGAAGTTCTGAACTCAAGGGTATAATTATTCTCTGAGTAAAAACAGAACCAGTGCAGCTGAATATATGAACAGCCAATGATTTCAACTGAGATTTACATATTGTGTCCAAAAAAACCCAAGCTTGAAATCCCCCAAAGCATGTTGTTCATGCACAAACAACACTTGGAGTCTCTCACTGATGTCAACACATTTTTCATCGCAACCTCATATAATGATCTGACTCAAATGATGCCCTGTGTCGCCTTAACCTAGTTTAACAGATAAACAGAATTATCAGCAAAGTCACATCTATTGGAATCCATGCATACTGTAGCTGCCCTGCAACAATGAACCAATCCACGGGAGACAAATCCTTCACAACCAGCGTGCCATGCAGATAGGATATTCAAAACAAGGAGCATCGAGGTGACAGTGATGTATAGCCCATTTGCCATTGGGAGCATCGGTACATTTTGTGGTGCATGTTGCTCCCAATGAGCATTCTCCTGCTCCACTTTTTGAAACTGCACTATTAGAGAGACTGCAAGGGTTGATATTAAAACTAATAGCAGTATTTCAGCAGCAGCCTATCTGTGATGTATGTGTAGCTCCATATTCTCTCAAAATGTGACCTTCTCTTTAAGGCACCAGGGGGGTATCTTAATAGTAGCAACTTTTTTCCACTAATGGAGAGAAGAAAGTAAAGTCAGAGCCAAGAGAGGGCAGGGGAATAGTTATAGCAAGCTGTGAAGGGGGATTCTGGCCCTTTCTGTCAGTGTGTGTGTATGTGTGTGTGTGTGTGTTATTGTAAGGCGGTGGTGCTGCTCACCTGACTAGCTCAAGTCACATCTAACTTTACTTTTTGACACCAAAGGCCATTTGAAACAAAAGCAGTTATCCTCAGCCACTCCTCCGCCGTAGTCTTTTTTCATTATAGAACTCAGCACTGTCAAATGGTCTGCAAAGCACTATGAAATCAGTAGCCATGAATCATTAAGCCTGCACAGACTTCTGTAACCTACTGTAATAAAGTATAATGGTGCACTCCAGCCTCAAGGTCAGTCACTGTGAGAAAGGCTCACTGTTGTGCAGTCAGCTGCATCAGCCTCCCTTTTGCATTAATCCCTCCGTTGTTAACCAACCTCCTTTGGACAGCAGCACACCTTCTTCGGCTCACTTCAAAGGCAGATCGTCATCCACAGGAGTTAACGCCAGCTTTTTCTTGTGTAGTCCTCAATGATACTTCAAAGGATTTAAAAAGATAAAATTAAAGATGCACATCATAATAGAGGAGAAAGGTGCATGAATTAATGACTAAAATAGAGAGCATGTTTTGAGTTGCAGTATTGTGGTGGTTAATTGATTAAAGGCACTGTTGAGCTTTGATGTGCGCTATTTTCCCAGTCGATCTCCAAACAAAGCAGCAGACAAGATGAAGCCATTACCATTTCCACATTAGAAAATCATAAGGTTATTGCTCACAAATTTGATAAAGCAGCAGGTAATTCTGGACATTATTGGCCATCCCAGAAGACAAAATGTATTCTTAATCACAAAAACATTCATATTAAGCTGCACTGGCTATCATTTCTTTTCTCTGTAGAAAGTTAACTCTCAAAGCCTTAATCACACAGTGAGGCTACAGTCGAGAAGAGCATTCCACACCCTGTAAGTGTGACAGTGAAATTACCCTGTCCTTTGTTTAAAAAAAGATCACACACTGGTTGGGTTGTTAAAAATGCTGCCGTGTGCAGTTTACTGATGTCAAGTTATGTGACTGGGGGATATTGAGGTTTAAATCTTTTAACAGTTTCCTCTCACTGCCATTTGGGGAGCTGTAAATGTCCAAAGTTAGTCAATGCAACTTTACGCAGTACGTTGACTTATTTGGAACATGTCGACGATCCAAAGGAAGTGCTGTCTAGATTATAGTGAGGTCATTACTCACTGGCTCGCTCTCTGCAGATGCACTGTGGATCCGTCCCAGCTTGACTCGCCTGTGGCAAAGCCTGGAAGCAGTGAAGAGCTGAGCTCTGACCAGCAAGGCCTCCTGGCAAGAATCTCATTACTCACAGTTCAGGTGTCCCGCTACCCAGAATGCAACTGAGCAAGCAGAATCTCCTGCCGCTTGATGCCGCACTGTATCAGCTCTTAAAATGGCAGAAGTGCAGAGATGTGAGGTCGCTTCACACTCTAGCAGCTACTATTTCATTAGGAAGCACACTAGGAGCCAATTAAATCAACGTGAAGACAGGTCCAGTTATGAAATTTCTTCATGACAGGACGACATAGTGTAATACACATGAATATGAAACACCGGCTGATGAGCTCACCATGACTAATGAAAGAGCCCTCTCCTCAGCAACTGTGCTGACACTGAAATAACATGGGAAGGGGGAGGGGGGATCAATGTTTACATTGTGTAATAAAAGTGAAACAGACCCTATGCACTGACTGCCAGACATTATTTATTAATTCTCAAGCCCAGCGAGCGAGGCAATCACAGACTCAGAATCATATTAGTCATTTCTATTGGATACGGACTCTGACCCGCAGCTCATGAATAAGAAAAACTGAAACTTTACGGGAATGTTAATGGAATTCATAGAGACGGTGAATGTGCAAAGGGGCAAGTGTTACATTTGTATACAACATGGAGTTTGCATGGTTGACCACACTTGTCAATCATTTCCACCTTGGAGGTTAGTGAAAACACCAGGGTGAAAGGCAGTGTACCACCTCAGGGTGGGGAGGCGTAATTCGTGCAGGATTTTTAAAAAATGTTTTGAGGATCTGAATTTGGGTTCTGACTAAATACCAGTATCTGAGAACTGTGAAAGGTATTTTGTATGTACGGCTGAGTGGGCAGTGGAAATATCAATTTTATCCAAGACCCCATGACTTGCACTGATTCCAAGTTAAAGCTGGGGTCAGCAGAAATCTGGAAAAGGCACAAAAACCCAGCAGAAATTGTAAATACACCCTCCTCCTGCAACTGCAACATCCAGCCAAACACTTTCAGTGTGGTATCTTTGGAATCAAAAGTAACTCTTCAGACATGGTACCTAGACCTTCCGTCTGCTTAGTGTTTCCACCGCAAACAGTGCTCTTTCATGTAGGTGGAGTTGTTGCCACTTTGTCGAGCACTCGCTCTATTTCCTCCTGATCAGTCTGCACCTCGTTTATTGTCCATAGATTGGGGTTGCATTTTCAAAACAAAATAAAACAGGCTGCAGTGAGAGTCTCTCTCCATGGGATATTTGAAAATAGCAGGTTTGTGCATTTAGTCCTTCTCAGGCAAGCTCAGGGATTTAGTGTTGCTGTAGCCCACAGGTACGATGCTCCGTGATGAAATTAATGTTTATTTTTAAACGCTTAAAGAGCCACTGATTACTAAAAGTGAATGTCATCCAAGAGTGACGATCAAAACTAATGGAATGGTCAAAGTTGTCACATTGAAGTATGTCTGAACAGTGGTTACATGAGCCTCAAAACCAGCCACAGCTCAGCCCTGAGCAGAGTGACCGTCCTCTATTGACCAATCAACAGGACTGCAGTGTTCACAGCTCCACCTTTTAGTACCAGATCTGTGTGCTAGGTACCCCAGAGGGGGGACCAAAAATGGGGACGGTACAGAACCATTGGTACTATCCACAACTTTTCACAGTGGAAACAGAAAAAAAAGCGTACCAAACTGAATTGAACCATACTGCTTGGTGGAAACGGGGCCATAGTAACCCATACATTGATTTATTTAATCTTATTTCATTGTACAGTTGCATGCAGCTCATTCACTTAGCTTTCTTTCTGTTTATCAGACTACATATGTGACAAGAAAAAGCTAGCTAGCCACTCCACAGTCCTGGGGTTTGTCCTGGCTGTATTTGGGTTGCTGCAGCCGCTGACTGTCCCCGGAGCTGCTGCCTACTCTCCACCTAATGAGGTGGTCTGTAGTAGCAGGCAATGAGTTGGAGGACACACTGTGATTTTAGGCTCTTATTGGCATCAGCTAATCATTTTTAAAATAAACTTGAGGCTAGCCATTTAGCCTTTAGCTCCAGTTAGCAAAAGGCTAAACTATTAGCAACATTTTCTGTCCATCTCTGAAATGCTTTGCCGAAGTGTTTATTTCATTTCCTGTGAGACTTTCTTTGAGACTCTCTTTGATTAGTCAGTCCTCTTCTTTTGGGTTGCTTTGCAGTATACGCAGTTGTTGCTAATGCTGGGATGGCAACTTTCCCTGCAGGACTGTTAGCCATTGTGTCAGGCTTTTACAAAGGGACGTACATGTGCACCTGCATTTATAGAACAGCCAGTAGAAACGCCCTCTCTCTGAAAATGATCTGTGATTGGCCAGAGTCTGCTGTCACAGCCAAAAGCCTGAAAAACGAGCCACGGGGAGGTGCAGAAGTCTAGTGTTCTTTAAGTCCGCTTGACTTACAAAATGCTACAAAGTTTATTGTGGGATTTTTGCCCAGCGAAGCCGAAATTAAACTGCCTATCCCAGCTTTAAAGCAGAGCAGGACTGAGATGGCTGAATAGATGAGGTATTGAAGTAAAAGTAGTTTGAAGCCATTTGGTTGTTTGAATACAGTGCAGTAAACCTGACGTATAATTTGAGTGATAGTGTGAGCTGAGTGTTGCAGAGGGATTATGTTTCCACCAGCGGGCATTACCCAGCCCTTACAATCTGCTATATGTGTCTATGAATAATATACTAGCATATCGCTGTTTAGGGCTAACAGTAATACCATATGTTTTAGGGAGTATTATACGTACTCTAATTATGATCCAAATAGTACATGTTTGAGACCTTTGCAGTATGTATTGCAGTTTGGTTCACCCATTTTATGAATAATGAATTGTAATTAGAGCTCTAATTATGCTCTGAAATATTCACAGGTTTTTGCTTAATAGGTCCCCTAATGCATTCGGTTGGGGTGAAAATGAAACAACAAGTGACACATAAAACAGGGGGTGTGAAAGGAAAAAAAAAAGTCCAAATGGTTCACAGAAGCAATAAAAGATCTCTGCCAATAATGACACACAAACATATCCAGCAGAGAGTTTGAATACACAGAGCTGTGATGAAGCAAATAGTGAGACAACAGAAGATTAGACTTTTAAACTAATCCTTAAAACTATTAACTTGTGTAAATTTTGTATTATATTCACAGTTGGCTGTAAACACTTGGCTATAAACCAGGTTTTCTGCTCAGTGTTGTGTTGCTGGAAATGAAGAGTGAACTGAATGTGAAACAGCAAACAGCAAAAACTGAAAGTGCAGAGGCCCTCAAAGTGTTTGCATGAGTTTTTCTGCACTACGAACCGCTGTGGGCATTAGTGGATGTTTTCAAGTATTGCAATATGAGGCAACTTACTGTAGTCTGAAGTGATCAACACACACCAACGCTTTCCACTTTTCTGCAGCCCAGAGTCCCCAAAGTTCACAATACATGCACAGAAAGAATGTCTGAGCAAAAATGTCACCACTGTGTTTAACATTTAGTCTAAAGGTCTCTCCCAGACAAACACAGCGTTTTTTAACATTGTCCTTTTAAGCCATGCTCATGACAAGCAGGGCATATACTTCTGCATCAAATCTACACCATACCAATGCTGTAGGCTCTGCATAGACACATACCCTACACCATAGCCTACCGTAACCTGATACACTTCTCCATTAATGTAACTATGTGTCTGCGACAAAGCAGACCTGCTGTTTATTTTTGTTAACTGAAAACCATTTCCCTCAGTGGAAACAGAGCTTTTATTTACTTTAATTTCACAGATAACGAACTATAAATTGTGAAGACTATAAAGCCCCCATATAACAGCATTTTCAGTCTTGTGTGTCAATATATCCCAACTTCATACAAGTAGAGGAAAGACCGTTAGCTGCCAGGCTAGTTTATGCAACAGGAAATGTCTTGGGCTTATGCTAATAATATTCCATGTTGTATATGTGGGGAAAACATATCAGACAATTGTTCTGTTGGTGAACTTTATGAGGCCTGAATTTTGTAACGTGACATTTGTCAAATGTTGCCATCGTTCCCTGCTTCAAACGACGAGAGAGAATGTACAGCCAATAGGCTAACGTTAGCATGTTGTAATTGTGAGGAAAATGTTTGTTGGAAAACCTTGTGAGTTATAATGGATCCTAATTTTGTACTTCTGTTTACTGTTGTCGCTATTTAGCTGTATTTTATGTGTGCTTTAGGTGTTTTACTTGAATCAATCAAACTGTACTGCCCTTCACAGTAACCCAGCACAGTGGCATAGAAGCTCCATCGCCAATTAGTGTCTTAGAGGTGTAATTGCAGGGCAACAGACACACCACCGCACAAGTATAAATGCTGCTTGTGTAGGCTATAGCTTGGGCTCTGCTTCAAGCCTATGCACAACTGTAAATCAGCCTTTGGTTAGTTGGTCCCCCATTTTGGTCCAGACTGAAATATCTCACCCGCTGGATGAACTGCCATGAAATTTTGTACAGACGTCCCCCATTCCCTTGAGGTTGAAGCTTAGTGATTTTGGGAGGAGGTGTTAAGTGATTCCATGCCCCATAATCCTCTATCAACGGACTAGCTATTGTCTTCTGCTTGATTAAGGCATATAAATTCAGAACAGCTGGCTCAGCAGTAGCAGCCTGTCCATATCACCCGCGTACACACCGCTACATCTGGCATGATAGGGCCAATTATCACAACACAGCAGTTATGATATCAAAGATCAAAGCTGCCGTCAATTTCTAAAGTGACATCGAGAGACACATGAACCGAGGCAATTACCAGTTCGTTACAAGCCTTTGAGATTAGGAGGGAGAGGAGGCACTATGAAGTAGATTGCACCATCACATGTCAAGTGGATCTGTATGTCAATAAATATAGGCCTCGCTGGATGAATAATAGGAGAGAATTTGTAGTTTTTGCTGTTCAGGGAATCCTAAAGGTTATCAGCAAACATTCATAACAGAGGCAATGGCTGCTATGTGTTTGTGTGAGTGGAGCGCTGAAGAGGTGAGGAGCCACTGCTATCTGTTTGACATTTCTGTCAGTGCTGGTATTTGAACTGCTGGGTAGCTCTGACAAATGCCATGGCTGTCACAGGCTCGATTTTAATTACACCTGACTGGGTCTTTCAGGGGCTCAGGGATGAACTTAATTAGCCGGCGAGCACTCGGGCAAGTTCTGGCGTCAGTTGGTACAACTCGCGGCCGCTTTTTCTTCTGTGGCTTTTCATTGGCATTTAAATGGTCTCCGTCTATACAGAGGGAGCAAATTAACAAATGAGGGGAGAGCAAATGGGCTCCGGGGATGGCAGGAGTCTACTTTTCAATACCAACTTGGATGTTAATGTTTGGTCGCTGTATAAATGGATATGCTTTTAAGTGCCACAGTCTGTAATGGAAATGGAAGGCGTTGACATGGAGTACAACCTTAGAATCACTTTAAATGTGGTACCTTGGCATTATAAAACAGTATTGTATGTAAATTAAGTAGAGTATGCCAGTAGGAAGTGCTTTTATAGTTACTCACAGCGTGAACAATGGCCTTTTTGTCTTGTAAGGAGTTGGACACAGTTCTTCACAGGCCAGTGTGAAGACAAAGTGTTTGGAAATATGAAATATTAAAAGACAAAAGAAAACCAAACAGTGAAAATTAATGCTTGGCAACAAAAACATAGACATAATGCCTATGGGTAACTAAGAATAATTTCTACTCAACAGAAAACATGCATAATGCTATTAGGAAGACTTGCTTCCTTTTTATATTTCACCAGTTTTTTTAAATGGAACAAGTTTTCAGTTAAATGGAAACACAAAAGTACAGAACAGTCTTCAGGCAGCAGTGTATCCTTGACACTCCAATTTCAGCTATAGCACACTGACAACTTAAGATAACACAGAGACCAGAGTATCCCAGTAGCTCTCCCCTGCATATGACAAGGCCATAGCAATGATTAAGTGGTTGGTACATTTTAATGAACACAAAGCCATCCAAGTGGAAGGTGATTTTAATTGAAATCTCCTTCTGTTTAATCACTTAACACAGAGGGGAGGAAAAAAGAGAGTCACTCCTAAGGAGATATCTGAGGTGAATGTGTGTTCAGTGAACAAGTAATTTGGTTTCACTTCACCAGACTGGTCTTTACCCCAGAGTGACTTGAGGTAGTTTTTGTTGCTGTTGTTTGCACTGTTAACTTTTCAGATATGACACCATTTCCTTGTCCTAGGAACCTGACAAATCTATGAGCTCTGCTCTGGCAGATACCTCTGGTCCCCCTCCTGTTTCAGCTATCCTGACCCGGGTCAGGCTAGTCACAGCTGTTTATCTAATATGGGGAGTGTCTCAGACGATGACTGACAACTTGCAGAGCCTTTGCGCGTTAAACAATATATGTGATGATGTCATTTTAGCCTTGCGTAGTCACATGTTGGGGACACTGCAGTGAGCATAATCAGCAAATGGGTGACAAAGTAAAGGGAAAACCAACAGGGGGTGTGTCTTAGTGTCTTAGTGTGGAGTCAGGCACCACGAGCCTTCAGATCAGCTTCAGTGCTTCTTGTCTGTGGAACTTAGATCATGCATTCGGTCTGTCTGCAGCGAGACTTGCAAACTACTGGACCAATCACCCTAATATTTTGTGTGTACAAAGGTCAATGACCTCTTGTGTTTGCAGTGATTTACTGTTGTTGTAAAACTGGTTTTACTGACTGCTTATACTGTCAATCCTTACTGACCAATGCAGGCCACAAGTTTGGTCTTCTTCTGAATCTGCAGATTAGTTCCATACCTGATATGTTATGATCCACTGTAAATCCCCATTATTATCTTCTTGACTGCAAGGAAACCAGGAGAGACAATTCCCCTGGGCACAGCTGTGCCACATTCTGGCTGCTGTGGCTGTGACCTGGTTTAGTTCTGTCGGCTGCATGGCGTCATACCACACAGGGAGCAATTCAGCAGCAGGGTGTTTTGCCTGCCTGATTTTGTAGACTTGCAGATTTTGTTGATGTGGTTATTTTTCCTTGATATTTGTGTTTCTATCCTCAGTAAGCAAGTAGGCCATGTAGTTAAATGGTTTGTTTGTCTGTTTAAGGCAAGGCAAGTTTAATTAAGTAGCACATGTCAGAGACAAAGGCAAGTTAAGGCAATTTGTTGCGTTTATTGTTGTTACCCTTTACTTATTTTGCTGTAGCCTACAGACAAAACTATACCATTAAAAGTCCAGTTATAAGTTCATCCTCATAATTATATCTTATCTTTTGAAAACTGTGCTGCAGCATGTCTGCTGAGATATTGTCTGAAAGTGGCCATGATCAGCTCAGGTGGCTGCATCGCAGCCAAAATGCGCCCGCCTGGCAGAGATCTGCACTCTTCTGAGTGCCCTTTACTAGTTTAATCAGGTAATCTCACTGAGATCTCTTTTGCAATGAAGAAAGAAAAACAAACAGCCAGACATGTAGGACAAAAGGACATCAGACTTTACAGACGTCACTGAATAGCCTGGATTCATAGATGAAAGTTTACATTTTATCATTTGATCTCATGGAGATGGTGGTGGAGAGCATTGTCTTGCACGTTGGTCTAAAATCTTCCATAGGTGTGAAACTGGGCTGAGATCTGGTGACCGCTGTCTGTAGTTTAGTAAAGATGAGCTCTGTTGAGGCATTTTTGAAAACAACCATGACTGCAGCTGATGCAGAACGTTCTGATGGCATAAATGGTGACACTGCACCATCACAGCTCATCTCTGCACACTATAGTCTTTACAGTTGTCTATTGCTTAGTTATGTCACATGTTTTGTTGCTCTGGCTGGTTGTTAGTCTGTCCAATTGCGTCTAGAAGCATTTGGATCTATGGCCCTTGATAAACCCCTCTTGGAAATCAATAGTGAACAGACAAACTTGCATTTGTGATTTGGTCTGGCGATGTCAGGCTACTATTTCCCAACACCCTCCCCCTCTCTTCTTTATCCATTGTCCCTCGGCATCATCACTGAAGACTAGAACAGCACAGATTGTTACTGTAGCTCTCTTTCACACTGTTCACACTGACCACTTCACAGAAAGTCAAATTTTAAACAAATTTGTAAAACAACTAAGTAAAATAACTCCATTTAATTACAAAGTTAGTGTGCTGGAAACTTACTGAGTTTACCCAAACACTTAGATGATAGTTTTATGGTCAGGGATTGTTGTTTACTAGCTGAAAGTTTGACTACAAAGTTCAGGCATCTAAAAGCAGTAGCTAATTAGCAGCAGATTTTAGTTCTTTCAGAAATGTCTGAATTAAAGAAACATGATCCAGTGCGATGTTATACCAAAAAACAATAATTTATTATCATTTCTTTTGCAAAGATCACCATTATCACACATTTTACCCGGCTACAAATGTGCCAACTACGCATTACTCGAAATTAGACCATTGACATTGACTTAAAACAAATACAGGGATCGGTTTAAAATTTCAAATTTACAATATTTCACTTAAAAATGAGGCATTTGTAATGAGTATACTGTACATGTAACTGGACTATAAAGTCTGTTGATAAATGGCAACCCATTCATTTCACCAGTTTAGTTTTTCAATGATCTTATATGCTGTGTTCTGAGTCCTGCTCAGTGGCAATCATCCTAACACATGTTGAATGTGACCGCAAACATAAATCAGTAACGACTAGATATCTTTATTTTCCAGTTACTAAAACCTCAAATTATACAATGTATGAATAAGGCTGAATAATACCTCTCTGTTGCACAGAGATATCCAGAGACAGTTTGTTTGTGTATGAAAGAAGTTTGCCACACAAACGTATCATTGATTCAGTTTTTGCTGTTAAGGCTATGCTGAGTGAAAGTGTATCTGGATGATGTAAAAATACTGGTATGTGAAAGCTATGAGCAGGTCCATCTGTTGTTGAACATGTAGAAAAAAATGAAAACATTAAGCAAAAATAAAATTGAATAGAAAATCAGTTTTACCCAAAGCTGCAGCACTGGCAATGAGTCAGAATATTTTGGACTCTTTGGATGAAAAGAAAAAATCTCAAACTATTTTAGAAGTATGATATATAGTACATATTCCCTGTGTCCACAAAGTCAGCGTGGCAGCTTCTGAAGTATTGCTTCCTTGTCCGTAGCTTTGTAAAAAACAAAGTGGCTCAAGGTCACAAATTACAGAAACAACACATGAAGAGTTTCACTGTTACATGAGGTATTGAACTTTTAAAAGATGCATTTAGAAAATTGCTGATAATTAAAATTATATTAGCAAAAATTATTTGATTTGTTGACCAAAAAATTTTGTTGGTATTAACAATTTACAATGTCCAGTAAGCTAAAACCTCAAGGATTTACCCCCCAAAACAGATATGGCAGATTGCGGTGAAACCAAAAGGATTTTTTTTCCCTTTCAGGTCATTGGATTTATCTCAGATTCATTACTTTTTATTAAACACATGCTTGCCATAGTTATACTCAATCTTTTATGAGGTGCAAGTTATACAGTACTATGATTGGAATGTAAGATATTCATGTCCCTTTAAAGCTGAAACGTTACCGTACTCAACTTACGTAACTTTCTTTGTGTGAAACATTCGTAAGCTATTATCATTTTCTGATATCTGTAGGGTTGGCTTCGTGACTAGTCAAACGTTTTGTCCATGTTCATGAACCAAAAGTCAAAAACAATTTCAATGACCTCTCAATAACACTGACAGTTACTGATTTAGGCTTTAAAGGATAAGTAGATCTGTTAATGGACAAAGTATTTCAAAAAAGTAGGTGAGAGGCAGGAGACCCACTGATTCATTGAGTGTTGCAATTGGCAAGTGTAGATAATACGCAAAAGAAGATACTTAACTTTTCTTAAGATGCTCATACAACCATTTTGAGTTTCATGGTTACAACATAAATATGAAAATAGAATTGAAAAGATAAAAATGTTTAGAGCGAAGTAATAAAATAACTATATAGTCATAATTTCATAGAAAAATGTTTTTCCCGCAGAGTGATGTGAAAAACAATACTGGAAAACATGAAGAAAATGCCATGACACCACTGATAAATTCTTTACAAAATGCTTTTTGGGTTACAAAGTGTGAAAAATATTCCTATTGTCCTCATAAAAACGCCACATTGAACGAGGCAAGTATATTATACCGCATGGGGTAGAATGTGTGTGTTTTTTTATACAGTAGTGACTGATAGGAAGGCGTTGTGCACCTTGGCCCCTTCAGGGGCCTTAGTGCCATGAGTCATCAGCTCCTGGATGGTCATCCAGTTGTCCAGTATCTTCTTGTTGCGTTTCTTCATCATCTTCTTCTGGCTGAGCTCTATAATGCTTACTTCCTTGCGACCCTCGCTGCTGCTCTGAGGGTTCTCCTTCAAGCTTTCCAGCCGACTGCGCTGCATGAACTCTCGTCTTTTCCTCTGTTCTTTTGCTCTGACCAGGTGCTGCTTTCTTTCCTCTTTACTCCAGTACCTCCCCATCTTCATTTCACTCATTGCATCATCATCTGTAGTCATTCCCCCACTACGCTCTTCTTTAATCTTTAGGGCTCGCTCCCTCAGGATCTTGTCTCTCACAGGCCTCTTGGTGATGTAGCGTGTACCGTCGCTGCGGATCTTGACCTTCCACTCCATCTTGGGCTCATTAATGGGCCTCTGAGGCTCTTTGCAGACGCTGAGCAGGCTGAGCTGGCTCTGGGCGTACTCCACAGCTGAGCGCTGCTGGATCAGCTGCATGTAGCTCTGGTAGTGGCGAGCATGAGCTGGGATGTTGACCTGCCTCTGCTGGGAACTGTGGGATGGAGAGAAGTAAGGAATCTGGGAAGCAAGTTGCTTTAATTTCCCCCTGCTGTCCTCCTCAACCTGAGTTGTCTTGGTCGACTCAGAGGGATTTCTGTGGTCAGGGCTGCTGCTTTTCCCTGGGACTGGGGCACGGCATGCTGGGATGGGGCTTGGGCTAAGTGAAGAGCCAGTGGCAAGGCCACTGCAGAGGTTCCTCTGGTTGGTAAGACTAACCATCCTCTGGAGTGAGTGTTCCGGGGAGCGGTCCATTGCTAGAGGGGTGCTCCGTGAACTCTCAGCTGTGTTATAGGCACTGGAGCTGTCCTTGTCTGATTTCTCCAGCCTCTCATTTATGTCAGCCAGCTTACTTCTTGTAGGGTCACTTTGATGGAGGCTTTGGTTTTTGGTTGAGGGTGCAGAGTGGCCCGTGGAGGGAGACTGCTGTCCCTTCCGAAGGTTATGGGCCTGCATGATGTTCTGACATTCAAGTTCGATGCTGCGCAGCTCCTCGTTGAGCATACGGAGCTCATGCTGTACTCCACCCTGCTCCCCCATGCTGCACTCAATGGTGCTACGGCGACTGTAGAAGAGATCGTATTCGCCGCTGTTGCGAATCTGACACTTCAGCTCCAAGAGCTGCTGGAAACGATCACCCTCTGTGTCGTCATCATCCTCATCCTCTCTGTCCTCCAGCCGCGTGGAGCCGGTGGTACGGTGTGTGTCCCGATTGTCTCTTAGGCACTGGGACAAACGTCTCTGGATGTGTGCCAGGACATTATGCTCTGAGCTCTCCATTCTGTCTTTTATACTCAGTACACTATCCTTATGATGGGGGAGTGTGGAGCAGGTGGGCTTGTCATCTTCTGCTCTCTAAAAAAAAAAAGATGAATAAGACCATCTTGAATTACGTTTTTATAGATATATGGCACTTACAACACATGTAGAATCATGATACTTTTTTCTTTTAATGAGCCACAGAAGCATCAGCTTGTGATTGAAGGGACTTGTTAATTGCAATTTGCAGGTATGCTAGCAAATATGTTTTAGTTGGTAAAACATACTGTATTTACAAATGTTATTTATGATTATGAAGTTTGAATGGTACTTTCTGAATGGTGTTTTCTCATAGTTTTCTGTTTCACCTTTTTTATGGGAGCCCATTTCTGCCAGTGTAATGAAAAAACAAATCCTGTACGTCTTATGATAAAAATTCTTGAAAATTTTAAGACACAGTCATTGTTTTTGTACCTGAATGATATCCGAAAATGATTGGAAGCTCTCTCAAAATAATGACAACATATCTAAGTCATTATGTGACAATTTATACTCGATATTCACAATAAAGTCATTTTATATATCACGTGTGGAATATGCCACGATACAGAGTATACTCGATATATCACCCACCCGTACTCAGTTTCTCAAAATAAAAAATTTATATGCTTCTCATGGTATTTAGATGCCAAATCCTTATTTTAAGACAGCCATTGCTTTTATATCTGAATGGTATCTGAAAACAATAGCAAGCTCTCAAAATAAAGACAATGTATCTAAGCCATTGTTTTGAGAAACTGAGTCATTTTAAGAAAGCTCCTTATTATTTTGAGATACTAAGTAGGGGTGCGCGAAAAAGTGTCAAAGACACTCGATGCATCGCTGCTTACTCCACATGCGATGTATAAAACAACTATTTCGCAAACATCTATTATAAATTGTCACATTGATTGGTCACCTTCAAACTGGCAATTTGTTTTTGCTGGCAGAATCATCAGACAAGAAGACGTCGAACCAAAGACGTAACTTAACCAAAGATACTCTCCTCTAATTTCTAATTTCCAGACTCTCTCTGGTTTCTACACTGTCTTTCACTTAACATTTGTGAGTCTTTCTTTATCTGTTTGTGTCTGTGAGAGGGAGAGAGCGAGAGAACCAAAACGCTGAAAGGGGTCTCATGCCGTGTGACAGTTTATACTCTATGTTCACGACATAGTCATGTTACAAATCCCAAGTGAAACAGGCCACGATACATTGATTATATTTAATATATCCCCCACCACTGTTAAGTTATTATTTTTAGAAAGCTTCTCATAGTTTTAAGACAGTGGTTCCCAACTGGTCCAACTCCAGATCCAGATTTCTCCTTGGTCGTTAGTTCAAGGTCCACACAGTTTAGTATATTCAACAACGTCATCAAGTTTGTCGCTCACTCTACAGCAGGAATCTGCACTTCAAAATATTTTTTTTTTTTTTTTTACAAAACGTTCTCGAGTCACTTGCGGTCCATTTAGAATGGATCTGCGACCCACTTTCGGACCACGACCCACCAGTTGAGATCCACTGTTTTTAAGTTCCTCATTATAATGACTTACAGGATCACTTACTCATCACACTGGCAGAAATAGGCTTCTGTAGCTTTAAATGAAATGAGGACAGTAAACAACAGAAGTTATCAGAACTACAGTATCAAAGAGTTCAAGAGGTGCAACCCTATTCTGCATTCTCCTGAAGGATTACATATGCTGTTGTGTGTAATTCTGTTATACAGCTCTGTTACTTCAGGGATTGTTCCCTCTCTGCCATGTCTTTGAAGTTCCATTTATATGGATTTTTGTAGCATGCTATCCTCCCAACAAAACAGAATTTTAAATTATGATTACTAATTTTTGGAATTTAAATGGTTCAACGGTCCCCTTCCATAAATATTCATAATCATTATTTTATATTCATGTTTCAAAGGGCAAAGCTTGTTTTGCAGAGAAAGAGTTTGATTCTATCTCTGCCACCGCCTAGGTCTGTAGTCATTTTAAGGAACAGGTTAATATTGATGGTGAGTAACGACCCAATACAGTCAAAGTACTTATTGATCAGGCTGATGGCGTGATGCTCGTAACACACTGGGTACTATGGTCTGCTAATTAGGGGGAAGGTTAACTTGAATCTATTACTTTTGACTCACAGTTTTTTGGGGGGCTTTATTCTTGTTAAGTAAATTAAAATAAACAGGCTTTCCAGAGTTTCTTAAACCCTAATAAGAAAGCTTTGTTATTCACTCACTAATCCAGTTACACGAAGCATGTTTTGCTGCTGTCTGACCTGCTCATTCTCCTGCTCCTCCTGTAAGGCAGCCAATTCCATCTCCTCTCTCTGCTGCTCCTCCAACATTTCCATCTTCAACTGCTCCAGGAATTCACTGTGCTCATCATCCAGCCAGGCCTCCTCCAGCTAAGGGTGAATAAGGAAGGAAAGCATATGGAGAGAGAGAGAGAAAGGGGTGAGTGTTATTTGTCAAGGGCTAAAGCTTGTGGCGACATGGTGTCTCAAAACAAATAGTTGGATGTTCCAAATGGGTGCCCAAATAGGATTTTCTGGGGAAAAAAAAACCAAAAAAAAAACACCAGAGTGGTTTTGAAATAAGAAACTGCAAGCATTATTATGATGTGGTGTTTGACTGATATGTTTTTCCATTTTTCTTTTCATGAACCAACAAAACGCCACATCTCATCTTTAAAACATGCTTTCTACTCTTAAAATCAAGCCAATACACTTTAATGGACATAAGACTGCCACCTCTGACCTATTTGCTTCACACCATCCATCATCTGTTTGTCTGCTCGATGTGAACCAAATGGGATCCATATCTGAAGACTTCAGATTTACTACTGAGAGACACATTTAATTACAAAGACTCTACTATTGCTCCTGGCTCATCTGCACTGCGGCAGAGTCCTTTCACTTATTCGCCATCAGCCTTGGGCCTGAACTCACTCCACATTAGCATGCCATTAGCTTTTATGGCTTACCGTTGGAAGTCAATTACAGTGGCGCTACATAAAAATAAAACATGATGAGGTGTCTCAGTGGTGGCTGCCACTAGGAGTGGTTGTGGCGGTGGGGAGGGTTGGCTACCCCAGACTGCTAAGGTTTACTCCAAGCAAATATAATGTAAATGACAAACCTTCAGGGCTGTAATATGTGTATTGCGTGCTTCCTTTACCCATTTAAGGCCCACAGTAGGTGTTTTACACAGTGGCTTAAAGATACAGCATGTCAGTGTGAGGTAACAGTGTGATCATTTCTAACCTGCATCTCAGGTCTGGCAACCAGCAGGATGATGTTCCGACTCTCGTCATTGGAGAGTGCAGCCATCGCTTCCTCTCTGTCTTGTACATCTTGGCCATTAATCTGAAGATGACATACAAACAGGATTTGCACACTCAGTGGTAAGTCAGACGCAAACAAGCAAACATGTATTGTAAACACGACTGAAAGTATTTGAACACAGGCAATTACATACACTCACACACACAGACACACACTGAGGCAAACTTGATTCTCTCCAATACAAAGGCCCTCAAGAAAAACAAAGTACCACAATAAAAGTGGCACTGCACAATAATGCCTTTTTTTTCCTGGGGAAATTGTAAACACTCTGTGATGCTCTCTAATATGAAGCAGGACCCAGCAGTGATTATGAATGGGACAGTGGCCGTGGGCCGACGGAGCTGTTGTGTTCACCAAAGTATCCGGCAGCGCACATGCATCTAGCCGTACAATTAACTGGCCACTGACAGGGGGCGTCCATCTTTTTGCAGGCAGAGTAATGGCCCTGTCACTGGTGGATAATAGTGCCAGAGTACTGGTCTGCCTCACAAACACAAGCACACACACACACACACACCATCTCCTGGCTCAAATCAGTCACACAACACATGGTAGACACCGGTAGACAATTAGAAACAGAGCTTATGCATCCACCCCTCACATCAAATAATCACTTGCGCAGACTATATACCTCTCCCTTGACTTTATTCTCATTCCCCACCTCATAATGTTCTATTGTACTGATTAAGACATTTTCTACATAGCATACTACAATTTCTCAATTTATAGATCTTCACTCCTGTTAGAATATTTCACATTGTCTATTTGTGGTATCAAAATTATCCCTAGGGTGTGAAATTAACTTTTTGTCCACCAGCCAAATGAAGTGAATATTTACCAGACTAGATTACCATTGTTTTTTTTTAGCTGACTAAAGCAAATCTACCACCGACTGGCATATTTTACCAGCCTTTGACTAGTGGATGGTGCTAATTTTGTACCCTGCATATCCCAGTAAACTACTATAAATTGTTAATCTGCAGCTAAAGCCTACACTAATTAGTATTTCGATATTGATGGATCAAATGATGTGTAATCTGAAAGAAGTTCTTTATAGTGACGAACCCACAGAGATCATTACTACACTTAGGGGTGTAAGAAAATATCGACACATTTGAGTATCGCAGTACTATGTTCTGTAATACTGTACTAATTCACAGAAACACTATCGATTTTACTTGGTTAATTTTTTTTTCTTAATTTGTTTACCCGAAGAATCCATTAAAACACTTTAATTTAACTTTTTTACTGATAAAGACAAAGGTTAAAGGATAAGTCCAGTATTTTGCACTTTGAGCCCCATTCCTGGGTTGTTTATGATGAAATAGAGTGGTTAAGACCAAAATCTTGACGATTGCTCCTTCTCTGACAATTTGGCTTTCCCCTGCCTGGCTTAACAATGCTGTCTATGGCCATGTGTAAATCTGTCCTAAAACCACCTTAAACGTTCATTTTCAAAGCCATGAAACTCACCGAGTGGTCAGTGGTGTTCGTCGATGTTCCGACATAAAAATCGTAGCAAACTGTGGTTTCCATCTGTGTTTTCGCTATTCATCTGGATTGTGGAACTATTTTTTCAGCTGCCTCACACCCGTGTGTAAACTTCCGCCTGATCGTTCATTTGACCCTGAAGCGTTATACACTCCAGGCCACTTGATGGCGATAATGCTCCTTTACGTGAGTGTCACCAACCGGCAGGAAACCATTGCAATGTAATGGGACACAGAAAGAAGCAGAAGAAGAAGGCTGGCGTTGTGTTCAAAGGCATCGTACTGCGAAGGTTGTTTACAAGCGAGTAATAATGGGCAAGTTTTGTGTGGTCAGCGACTGCAGGAGAATTCCTCCGAAGAGGAGGAGCGCACACAGCACTGTCGAGCCGGCACTTTCGCTGAGCTAAAAGACTACAATGACTACAACCTTGACATAAACAACCCCCTTTCCGTTTCCAGTGGCGGATTACTACCAACGGACAATGAGGCTTCCTATAGGAAATCAATGTATGGACAAAATGTCAAATAAATCATCACGGAAACCACAGTTTGCTACGATTTTTATGTCGGAACATCAACGAACACCACTGACCACTCGGTGAGTTTCATGGCTTTGAAAACCAACGTTTAAGGTGGTTTTAGGACAGATTTACACATGGCCATAGACAGCATTGTTAAGCCAGGCAGGGGAAAGCCAAATTCTCTCAAATTGTCAGAGAAGGAACAATTGTCAAGATTTTGGTCTTAACCACTCTATTTCATTATAAACAACCAGGAATGGGGCTCAAAGTGTAAAATACTGGACTTATCCTTTAATTTCTTTGCTCAGATTCTAGACAAATGTGCTGTGATGTTAGGTGTTACAGGAATAAATACAAATGCAAATCCAACTTTTTTGTGCATATGGTGGAGTGTTTTTTTATACTATTAACTAGATTAAAAAAAAAAAACCACAATATATTGAACTATAAACCCTGTGTCACGATACGGATCATTTCACTAAATTCTTCAAACTCTAGGTCTGAAAGCACCCTCACACTCTCATCACCCATGTTTCAAGCAACAGCGGGCTGTTTACAGTGAAAATGATCTGATAAATCTTGGAGAGTGGTTAACATAATTAACCTCTAGAGAGCTTAAGGGCCCTGTATTTCCCTCAGGAGTTGGTGGTGACCAAAACAGAGCTTAAAGACAGTGAATATTAGACTGATATTCATCAGGCAAAACACACAGCTCTGAAAGAAATGCCAAATGTTTCTCTGTCTGAATGTTTAAATAGGAAAGTGTTTGCCATAATAATTTAATAAGGTGATAATATACTTGGCATCACAATGAGAGGCTATTACTTGTCTAAACAAAAACAATAATTGCCCGTCTAGCCCACAGAGGCAACACTATACAGCCCTCAGCCCTAACAACTGCTGCTCCTGGTCGGTAGCAGAATTCCTCTGCATCTCAGGCCTGAAGATGAAGCTAGGGGCTAATAACAGTCATAGCCTCTCAGCTATCCCACAGGAGGCAGTGAGCTGCAGCACAGCGCCATCCTGAACCAGAACTCTTAAAAACCCCTGTTGGTGCTGAGTCGGTAACTAAAACAGCCAGGGGGGCATTTCTCCCCCTCTAACAGTCACAGCGGGGGCGAGTTCCCCCTTTAATGTGCTGCCATTAAAAATGAATGGGCTCTCGTGCTGGGAGACAGTGGTTGAGTGCGACAAAATAAAAGCGGGTTTTTATGTTGACTCTAATGAGAGCTGGTGTAGAGGGGACCAGTGAGAGTGTGTCCTACTGTACCTGTAAAATGCGATCCCCCTCTCGGATGCGTCCATCTCTGGCAGCGATGCTGTTTGGACTGATCTGTGAAGGTAGAGGAAACAAAACAATGCCTCTGAAACACTTTCAATCTCATTCAAGAGGATCAAGGAGTGCCTGAAGATGTTTTAAATCATTATGGAGACATCACCCAGCTGGACATGTCAAGACTGTTATTAATAATGTGAAAAATACACAATAGGTGTGCCGGCATGGGAAGACCTTAGACTTCAAATGGCTTTTCTACAATTGCCTGGTCAGTTTTCAAAGCCATTTTAACCCTGAGCATCACCTTTATCATTTAAGATCTCAATTTTACCCTGCTCGGTTATTATATTCTGGTAGGTTAATATAACAGCACAAGCCTCTGAATATAGCATTCACAGCCTGTAACTCAGTCTCAATACATGATGCACCTGCTCCTCCTGTAACTAATGCCAGTGAACAAGGGGGCAGGACAGTCTTTCATCAGCCAATCAATCGGTGTCTGGGGCCATTCGTTTCACTCCTTCCTAACAGGCGGGATTTCTGGAGATGGTGAGGTGCTCAGGGCACTCCATCTTCATGATAGTCCACTCCTACACAGAGGACCACTCATTAAACTGGGAGGACGTTGGAGACAGGAACGGAGAGGAAAGAGGAAATTGAAGGTAATTTTTCTGCAGTTATGGGGCAAGCACCTAAACCCTGAGTAATCTACAACTAGAAACTAAAATACAGGAATCCATTAATTGTTGACTATATCACCAAGAGTGGCAGAGTCGCTGTGGCTGCAGTTTTGCTAAACAGCAAGAAGGTCTTAGGTTTGACTTTTCAACTTTGGTTCTTTCTATACAGTTTTCAGAGTGTTTGCACAGTGAGGAGATGGAAGAAACCTGATCTGGAGTAGGGGATGTCAAAGGTCAACCACTAATCGGTTAGCTGCCAAGACTATTTTTGACTGTTTGTCAGTCTATTGAGTAATTTTTCTACTCTGCAGTTTCCTCCCACTGCGCATCATCTATATCTGGTGCTTCTTCATATCCAGCCATTGGTCTGGTGGGAGCTAGCTAGCAGAGCGATTACCACTGGTAACCCCATCCCGACCCAACAGCATTGCTGTGGAAACATTTTGCCCACTCTCTGGTCTCTACCCAAGTCACCCCAGCGAGTAAGTGGCTCAATTTTGAGCCACAAACCCCCTTCAGCACTCTAGCATTATTAACAATGTTAGCACAGTTAGCAGTGTCAGCAGGGCCTTGTGGTGCTAACATACTTAACAATGCCAAAGGGTTTAAATGAAGCTGCTTACTTGCTGGGACTATGTGGAGGAGACTGAAGAATGGTACCATGTTTTCACAGCAAGGACAACAGCAGTAACTGATGTTGTCACTGTTAGCTCTGTTAGCACAGTTAGCAGTGTCAGCAGGGCTAGTGGTGCTTACATAGTTTGCAGAGCTAAGGGGTTTAAATGAAGCTGCTTACTCAGAAGGGCTATATGCGGGAAACCAAAGAGTGGTACCATGTTTTCACAGCAAGGACGACAATACCAGCAGTAATTGCTGAATGAATGGTACAGCTTATTAGCTCCCACGCTACCACATGCACAGTGCTGAGTGGTCAAGGCTACTGTTGGCTAATCAGTGGAGACCAGACAGTGGGCTGTGGGCACTGTCTTTCCACATTAACGCAGCGGTCTGTCTGTCAGTAAAGCCAACACAATAAAATAAAAAGGCAAGACATTTACTTTGCATCACAAAACATTAAAATTTCACCACCTCTTAATGGATAGCACTTTGAAATATGGTGCTAAGGCTTACTGAGTCAATGGAGCACTGTACTTAAAGGAAGGACCTCTTGTATTTTATATCTTAAAACACTACACTTAAAAATTTGCAGATTAATTACCACTTAATGGGTGTCTGGCTTTTAGAAGCAATACCAATACAGACATCCCTAATCTGGAGGAAACATAAACAAAGAGGGAAAAGAAAGACTGAAAATTGATGTGACCTGTCCAGGATGGACTCTGCCTTTTCGCCCTGTGTATACTGGGTTAGACTTCAGCCCCCTGTGCCCCTGATTATAACTATAATGTACTGTTTAGTATAGAAATGGATGGAACTAAGGAAACATACTTTTCATGCTCTTGTTCTTCTGCATTATTTAACCACTGTTCTGTGAGACACAATGGAAACAAAGGAAAATGAACTTAACAGCACAAAGTAAAAAACAATGTGGCCATTCATCAAGTGCCAGAAAGTTGGGAATTTAAATTTGTTGTAAAACGACCTTGCATTGTTCTCAACTCCATGTTGATGCGTTCTCACTACTTATGCAAGATCAGAGTAACACCTCCTCTAACACATCCTGTGTACAGTGACATTCAGCCACCTCATCTAAATGCAGCACGCACCTTTAAGCCCTACTTTTTTGCAGAACGAACACTTAAGGATGCTGCCAAGAGCCACGGACCACAGTGATTTATATTCTGCTCAGCTCTCAAAGCGAACACCTTGCAGGGTCCGAGTCAACTTCAAACGAATCGGAGAGAAAGTTGAGCAGAATGGAAAACAGTATTTTCAAAGCTTCCAACAAGTGGGAGATAAATGGATGCAAGAGTCTTTTTGCTAACATGCATCTCACAGCTTGATGATTAGTGTCAGCTGTACTGAAAGGACTGGGGGAACAACTCAGACAGACCTGAAAGTATTTTTGTTTGTTTTGGCAGTCACTTCATGTTGGTAGATGACAGTGTACTCGTGCAGTTAGAACACTGCCAAACTGTCCAATAATGTTGATGTTGTGGTTGATGAAAGAGTCCAATTTTACAATTACTATACCCAATAGAGAAACTTGCTTTGCTCATATGAATACTAAAGTAAATCATAAATTGGAAGATTAATATTAAATGCCACAGTTGATTTAGTCTTGGAAATTTAGCTCTCTCAGTTGTTTAGGCATTTTACTGAGGCACTCTGATCTAACCATGATAATTATGGTTTCTACAACAGTGTATGATGTGTAAATGTGAGACTTCAAAGAATGAAATATAAAGATCTCTGTAGAATATGCATATACCTTTTTGCCCCAAGAGTATTCATATTTTCATTTTCAAACAGCTGGCAGTCCTAACTGTGGTGGTTGGTGAAAAAAAGCTAGCAGGAGGTGGATACATTTATGTTGCATGTTTTTAAATTATCTCCAGGAGCAATGCAGAGTGGGTAAAGATAAAAGAAATTCTGTATTTAGAGAGTTCTCTAATAAAAACTTAAGTCTGAAAAGTTCATGCTTCCTCAGAGCAAACTAAGTTAGAAGATGCAGCACTCATGGGGCCAGATGCATGAAACTCTGTAGATTCACGAGTAGAACTGTGTACGCACAAAGACAGAAATATGCATACGCAGTCTTTTCATCAGATTTATAAATTCATGCGTACGCCTGATTCTGTTTTATACATCTCGATCATTGTGACGCTGGGCGCACATACATCAGTCTTATATACACACCCACAGTTCTCTTTAATGGATGTAGAAAAGAACTTAAACATCCTTGTGCTGCTTTAAACACATCAGATCTGTCGATGAGAAATACAGTCAAAAAGTGCAATTTAGCTGACTGTGTCGCATCGGTGAGGTTCTCCAACAGTGCCAGAGCAGCTGTCATTACGCATGGCTGTGGATATTTGTACCACCCGTACAACTAATTCATCACATTTCTGTAAACCGTCATCGCTGTAAAATCTCAATCATCATTATTATTAAACGTCAAGATGATCAATGGTTTGCTCTTAGTGCTCATGTGGAAACTGACTTTACAAAGTGCTTCACAGCAAAAAAAAAAGATCATTAACAGGGAGATGATGCTCAAATGTAAATAAAAATAATGATGAAATTCATCACTCATGAATAATTTAAAATTAGGGTTATAAATGCACCTTTGACTGACATTTTACAGAACGCTGTGTAGCCTGCAAAAATAATAACACAATCAGTGAAAGTGGTAAACAACTTGGAAACAATCCTACCCGAGGTGTGCACATTCTCAACGCACATTCTGTGTTGAGAAAAGATGTATTCGTGGTTTTCGTGTGTACGCCTTGCTTATGCATCTGGCCCATGGTCTTACATGGAGGAAAGTTATCTACTCACCTCACTGACATAGATGGCCACATCCTCCTCTTCATCTGTTCTGTAGCACAGAGTTAACCCCAACTTCTCTTGGCTGTTGAGTCGACACAATTCCACCTCCTATGTAGATATGAAAGAAAATACAGAACATGTAAAAATGTGTAAAGAGGAGTTTAGCCCTTAATGCCAGGCACAGCATTCCTTTGAGCTAAATGTTGAGTCACCATGCTCACAATGGCAATGTTTAGTAGGTATAAGGTTACCATGTTTGACACCTTATTTTAGCAGGTAAATATGCCAACACTTGCTTATTAGCACTAAACAACATTGCACTGGGGACGATGGGGATGTCATTAGTTTCACAGGTATTGAAGGGGGAGTGGATACCAAATTTCACAGCAATGCTAGACATTTCACCTTGAACAGTAAATGTCAGTCTCATGGTGGCGCAAGAGGATATGTCAGGGACCACAAAAGTTATCAGGATTTATCCTCAGGGAACCATGAATGTCCAGATGTACCAGATTTCACAGCAATACATCCTCATAGTTGCTGAGATACTTCAATCTAAAAGTGGTACACCAACAGACAATGCCATCCCTGGAATGAAGCCAACTTAGACATTTAGGGTGCTTTCAGACCTAGAGTTGTCTTGCTTTGGTCCAAATCAGGGACTAATTTTGTTACAAAGTTGTATAATTGCCTAGAGTTGGTTCGTGTTCTCATGCCAGCATTTACAAGCGGACCAGATAAAATGCCTTGTGCGTGAAAGCTGCTCTTGATTGGTCAGAATTTCCATGTCAGAAAAATCCAGGAAGTAAACAAAATGAGTACATAAACACAGAACATAAACAAAAGAGTACACTTTCAAGATAAATGTGACACTTTCTAATGTCACAATGGAGGGACAACTATGCAGGTTGATTTTAGCGCTGGTCATCGTGGACTATATTGCTGTCATTGTTCATTTTAGGCAAACCATACAGTTTGAAAACGAGGCGCGGCTCCAACTAGAAAACAATGTTTTGATGCATTGGATGTGCTGAATGTGCATATTAAGGCAGTACAGGAGGAGGCGCACATTAATAATCCTCCAGGACTGTAACATGCTCATGTTTAACCCAAACAATGTGTCATGTGACTGCAGTTGGTTCGAATCAAGGTTGCAACACGTTCTCACCACAAATGAACCGCACCAGAGTTCAGTTGTAACAGACCGAGACCACCTCTTCAAGGAGGTCTCGGTCTGGTTGTTTTGTTGCACACCTAAGTGTGATTGCTGTGTTCACACCCGCCCAAATAAACCGCACTTAGGGGGCAAACGAACTTCAGTTTAATTAAACCAAACCAAACAGGGCAGGTGTGAAAGCACCCTTATGGATACAGAGGACACTGAAAGTTCACTTTGACCTTGAAAACAGTAGTTCACAAAACAACCTCACCACAAGGTCCTTTTAGTGGCTGCTCTGGAGTTTTTGATCAAATCACACGGGGCCTTTGCAAACACACCCTCCCCGCTCCCACTATGTCACAAGTGTAACTCCGTTTGTAGTCAGCTTCACAGCTGAATGAAGGTTTAAATACAATGGCAAGCTTTGGGACAAACCTGCCCCCTCTGCAGCAGAAACAGAAACTGTCGTAGCTGTTTGTCAGCATGGAGAAAAATAAAACTTAATCCCATTTTATGTTCTTCATATGTATTCCCATCACTTGTATTTGATCTGTAGAATTGGTCAAATTTCTACTTTTCACAATACTTCAAGCCAACATGAAAGGGAAATCCTTGAAGGTCTCAGAAAATAAATTAAATACAATTCCATGACAACTGCACAATCTCAATTTGCCAAAGAAGATCGAGTGATATGAGCTCCAGAACAGCTCCTAAATCAACCTTGTGGTGTTCTTATTTTGCTGATACAGAGGACCTCTGTAACCTTTAATCAAGAAAACAGAAACCAAACTGACACTCCGAATAAATTCTATTCACTTACCATAAAACTCTTGATGCACAACAATGGCTTCACAAAGACTAAAGTTTCTGCTCAACTGAAGATCAAATAACAATGTTCTTCAAGTTTCAGCACAGAATCCGACTTATTTTTGAGTCTGGATTGCCAACTCTCATCTGAGGTTTTTGAATCTGAAAGCGTTTGATCATGAAAGACATTCTCAGCTGGTAGAGTTTGATCGGTGGGGGCTTTGATAAATGCCAGAGGACCTCAAGTGTTTTTCTTTCAAGCCTTTGCCAAGTTGTAGAATATTAGACTATAAATAAACTATAATTATGCTAATGCTTCCAGATATACATATTTGCTGCAGCGCTAAAGTATTCCTCGTCTTCCCTTGGGGAGAGATCAACAAACTATTGACTTACAAATCAGTGGTCGTCAAATTTCCCACAAGCCTCTTGGAATGTACCAAAGGACCCTGACGTCAACATGAATTCTTCATTTAAGTTCATAAATACAAACAAACAGAAAGTGAGATTTGATTAACCACAGCTAGAGCTTGAGTGAGTGGCACACACCCCCTTCATCTTGTGAATATGGAACCAAACAACCTCCAATTTCTCCCAAGCTTGCAGACAGTTAATGTACAGAAGCCACTTTGCACTCTCGTTTCCCACAACAGAGGCGCAGCCAACACCAAACAGCACAGGCCTGAGCTCCATCCCTAAATGCTGAAACATATCAAGGGTGTTGGAGGGAATCAAGTGTGAAATGGCCTCTCCTCCCAAAGTCTTCATTAGAGCAGAAACACACTAACTCTCAGCAGCAGGAGCGAGGTGGTTGAGTGGAGAGGAGGATGGAGGCGGTGGCGAGGGCTCTGGTGGGGCTCAGAGGGGCCTCACACAGAAACAGAGAGATTCATTTCCTCTGTGACAAGTGTGGGTTGGCTGGTTACACGTGTCAGATGTGGCAGGGCTTTGGGAAGGGGATGAGGAGGAGGGGGGGGAGTCTGATCATGGTGAGGTGAGATGAGATGAGGGGAAGGAGGGGAAAAGGCCAATACCACCGCCAGAGAGCCGCCACCTGCTGCCTCTGGCTACCCCTCCTAAGCTGTTTATGACCCCCCACTTCCTCAAACACACACACACTCAGACACACACACACACTCAGACACACACAAAAACACATCTTTAGGCTCAATTCCCATTTTCTCCTTCTCCCCTGTCAGTCGTTTCTTCCTACACTTCTCTACCTCTGGTTTTCTCACACATTGACAGATCACTGAGGTGTTTTTGGACTGGAGTGCTGCTGCTGCCGGGCTACACACACACTTCCCTACACACTCCTACACAAAAAGTAATTCCTGCATCCCTGTACAATCCCTATGCTTACACACAAGTGTATTCAGCAGAGCACACACATTCGCCCAGACACAGAGAAAAAGAGCCCAAGAAAAACGACATCATCTGAGCTTTGTCGTTTTATCTTTCTCGACAGCCTCCACCTGACGGGGAGCTCAGATCTTTAATTGACTGTCTCAGAAGCGATGACAACTTCAAATCCCGGCTGATATGTAAGGATACGACGTGAAAGCGGGGAGAAGCTTTGCTGCCGACTACCTGAACAAAGTGAGCTGCTAGAATCAGTCATTAGCTACATTAAAAATATTGCTAATGAGCTACCGCCATTATTGTTGGTAAAGATATTATTAAAGCGGCACATCTGATGCAACGAAGCAGTCATGGAGGTAATGGGAGCGACGGAGACGGCGCACATCTTGCATGCTAATGTGATGTGAGAAGTTGTGGGATATCTGTGGGAAATATTGAAATCACTAGCAATGTCTCGGAGACATCTGTCTAAAAATAAACCACATAAATTAATTGCTGAGACTGAGGCAAAGCAGAGGTGTGAGCAGGTACTACATCATCCCCATGTGGCTCCGTGGAACAAGCCTAAAGTTACCTCTGACTAATTAATGGTTAGATATAGTGCAGGGGACCTGTGGCTAAATGATCAGAGAAAATAGATTGCTACAATTACTGCATGTTGGATGAAACATCAACCCTGCATGTGTGTGTGTTTAACTATGTGCAGCACACACACTTGACCCTTTTTCTTCACCAGATGTTCTTTTGCTTTTTTTGTTTTAAGACAATATTGTGTAGAGGAAACACCCACTCACTCAGATGCTTCAGTAAAAGGAGGTTGTCTCCTGATCTATCAAACACACATTCACCAATCTCTGTCTCTCCTCTCTCCTTTTGATTTGTTTTTTTTCCTCCACTTTCCAGGCGAGCTCTCTGCCTCTCAGGCAGGAGATTGCGGCATGGCACAGGGACGAGGGCTGACAGTAAATTAATGACTGCGATGGCGTGATTAGGGGGAAGATTGCCGCCCACCATCAAAGCACATTGGATGCTGTCATAATAATCGCGCCTTTGATTACCAGTAATTGAAAAAGCAGTCACAAATGCATGGATGGCTACCACTGGCAGGAAGAGAGGGGCGACTATCTCCGAGCTCGGAGTGCTGTGCCTCTTCAGAACTCACCGAAACTAATCAAAGGAATGGTTACAAACATGATGTTGTGGCCATATATACATCAAGGCATCTGAGGAAATGTATGATGTTTCCGTGTGAAATTCTAGCTATAAGGCATGGCCTGTGTGTTTCATTACTCCAAACAAGCCAACCATCAGAGAGGACGGAAACATTTTAGGCTCCTGTGCTGAGTCCAGTTTTAACCATGGTTGGGGGGAAAATGTTCAGCGCCTTTACTACAGAATGAACAATTACGTTAAATGAGCTACACTATACTGTACATTTCCCCTCAAATCCTCTTTTCTAAGCTTGTTAAGTGAAGCAGGAGTTATTTTAAAGAGGGTTTTTGAGATAGCAGAGGCAGACATAGTTGGGAGGGAGATGCAGTGGAGAATGGTATAGTGAGTTCTACTGTAGGTCACTATTGAGTACATAGAAAGTATAGAGTTTCTAAACGTTACAACAACTAATCATATAGATATCTAGAAAGAAGTTATTCGAAAAGTAAACAGAAAAAGAACATCCATTCTCTTCTGAAACATTATGAGTTGCTATAATGGAAAACACAATGAGCGACGTACATGAAATTCTACAAGGCAAACAGGAAAAAACCAATATCATGAAGAAAAATTGGGAAGAAGAGTTGGAAATACAAATAAAGGATACAGTATGGAAGCAGATGTTCACTGAAACTCACAAAACTACCAGTTCCTTATTTTGGAGTGAATTCCTTTGGAAAATAAACACAAGATACTTCCTGACCCCAGAGATTATCTCTAAATATAAGGGATCAAGCTCTCAGTGCTGGAGGAACTACGCAGAGAATCATGCTAACTATTAACATATTTTCTACTCATGTAAAGTACTAAATACACATTGGAAGTGTTTAAACTGATGCAAAAGAGTCTTAAAAAACCTTTGTATTTAAAAGCAAAGCATATAATTTGGGGAAAACCTCCAGCTACTCTTACGCCTCGTTTCCACTTACGTATGCGACAAGTGTCAGTAGATCTGTAAATATACGGATGATGCCTATAGGGTCCAACACAAGGAGAGGCTAATTTTGTCCACTTTTCGCCATCCAATAGATTGGAATATACACTTGGAACAGTACCCGGACAGAAAAAGGACTTACTGTTACGTGACATGTTTTGTGAAATATTTAATTAAAAAGATGATGAACGGCTGAACGAGTCATAATAACAATCTGACTGTATTTAATGTATAACCATATTTTAGCAGAATAACACTACTCAGATTCACAATGTGTCAAAAGTAGCTTAATACATTCTTTTAATCAGACAACCTACTTGACGATCAACACAGGCGACTGAACTGAAGGAAATAGCCTGTTAGCTAGTTAGTGGTCCGATAGCTGAGCTATCACACTGTCATACACTCTCTCCAAAATCCACCGGAAAAGTTACATTTTTTAAGGTACTCGCAGCAAATTCTGGACCGAATTATTAAAAAGGGGAGGAGTTTCGCAGGCACATCGGGTATCAAGGAGATTCCCATAGGAATGAATGGACTTCTGGTTGCCTCGTCTCCGTACACATACGTTCGTGGAAAGTGAGGCGTTAGTCAAGATGAAAAGTACCTATTTAGAATCTTGAGATTCACAGCACTGAAACACATAAGCAAAGGGTGGTAAATAACTAACCCCCCAGATTTAATACAAAGGAACAGTATGACTTAAGAGGTAAATTTAATGGAGAAAGTGACTCACAAAGAAGGAATAGGAAAGATGTGATTGGGAAAAGGTGGCTCATAGGATGGGGGGAGCCTGTAACTATACTGTCATTGTATTTAATGTATAAAAATGTGTACTGTGTATGAGCTAGTGAATGTACTGGTTGTTTATATCAGCTGTATATATGAAAATGGGCTAAAAAATAAAGTGTAGAATGAAAGGTTTGGTCTGGGAAAAATCTAAATAAGGAAGGAAACTTGAGAATGAGTTTACACAGACTGTTGTAACTTGATGACTGTAAAACCAGTCAGCAATCACATTTCTCTACCTGCTTCCCCTGAGCATGTTTTGTCTGGCTTAGTTTTGGTGTTTAAAACTCTATAGCATGATTCTTATATAGAGACTGTTGGACTTTCACAGGTCGACTGTTCAGCTGTGGAAGTCCGCCTACACAGACGTGTCTGTTTTCATTTAACTCAAACTCGGACTGCGATTTAATTACTTTGGATGCAAATGCAGTGCTTCCTTTCATCCTGCTACATAGATAGGGCAGTGATACTCTCCCTGTCTGCAGTCTCTCACGAACATGTGCTCCTGTAAAATGCAAGTTAAAACATTCATGTTATGTGGGCACATAATTTTAGCTGCACTTACTGGGTTTCTCTAATCTTTTACTCCAATTACAGAAACCTTCTCTCATTTGCATGATGTTTAAGAAATCATTTTGCCAGTAACCTGGTTACATAAACCTGCATTTGGCCAATTGGGGACAGCACAACAAGCTGAAAATGGTAAAATATTTTTCTCCTTAATGTTCCACTGTTCATAAGCTACAGCCCTGCTCTGTACACATGCTGGCTTGGCTTGACTCATTTTGACTTGGCCCGTCAGCCCAGCGCTGCAGGGATTTGTGTCCATGTACACTGGACTACCCACTTGAAGGTGTGTGTTAAACTAATGATGCACTTGTGCTGTGAACCAGCAAAACACTTTTCTATCTGCCCTGCTGGTCTTACCGTGGCCAACAACTTTTTGGTGTTGTAACAGTTTTTAAATGTTCTTTCTTCCTTGCACAAACGTACGCTGGACGCCCATCTCCTGCCTGCATGGTCTGCTCGCTACAATAGCAAGCAGGGCTTGTGTCTCATCTGCAGACCAAGCACTTGCCATTCTCTTTCCCTTATTTTAGACCCAGTTGATGAATTTTGATTTGTCTGGCAACAGCAGAGGCTATTTAAAGAGATTCTGTTGCAAGAGCTTGGTCTAAACAGTAAAACTATGCAGTGCTGATCAAATATAAACCAAGATTCTGTTACTGTATTGGCTATTTTTCGCATTGATGTTCTTCAGAAACATATTTTAGGGGCATCAGTGGCTCAGTGGATAGAGCAGGCTCCCCGTATACAAAGGCTAATGCTGCAGCAGCCCAGGGTTGACTCCAGCTTGTAGGTCTTTGCTGCATGTCATCTCCTCTCACTCTCCCCCCTTTAACAGTCCTATCAATTGAAGGTAAAAACGCACAAAAAATGATCTTTAAAAAAAACAAATACACAAAAAAAACACATTTTAGTGCACTGTTTAGCTGTATACGGTTTCCTGTACTGTGTAAATGGAGGCTAAAAAACTCAGATCAAACAGTAAAACTTACCAAATATGAACCAAGATTGTGTTACTGCGTTGCCTATGTCTCGCCTAAAATGTTTTCATAATCATATTTTAGCTCACTGTTTAACTGTGACAGACCTTTTTAGGGCTGACGTCACAGTGATGTCAGTTTGTTAGCTGGAGGCAAAACACAACTCATCACTATAGGACTTGAAAGCTACGTAGGAGTCTAAAAATGTTGTCTTGTTGTGTTATTGGGTGCTAGAATAGAAGTAGTCATGGCTCAAAACTTAAATTTGAACACAAACCAGCTGCCACTGCCTGTCAACAAAAGACAACTAGGGTTAAATGTGATTAGACAAAAGAACTGGACGGAGGCGATCATCAAAAATGCTCACATGCGCAGCGCACACTTCATATCAGGTTAGGGGAAAAGTACTTGCGATCCCAGAGAATGAGTGACCTGACATGGTGCATTCGTAAATTCAGTCTGATGCTCGACACTAAAATGAGAGCCCTGATGGTCGAAGAAACAGATCTATTTCTACACAATATTTCTACATGAATTAACAAACAGTTAACTTAATCACACATTCACTCTGCTCGGCACAACCCAGATGAAGTGCCTAGAGAGTGCTCGGCCACTGTGAGTGTGTGATGCTCTGGATAACTGAACAGTACATTCCAACAGCGTTACGAATTTCTGAACAGTCCTGTTTTCGCCAGAGTGTGCTCCAGCACTCAGAATGAGTATTTCTTAATGCACCACTTGTGTCATCTTCCTCCATTGTCTAAAACAAACCAAAAGAGCTTGCTAGCTAGTGCTAACTAATGTCTGTGGAGAAAAAAGGGTCTATACAAGATCATGTCTTACCAGCTGGCTGCCATGTTGTTTTTGGACAGGGAGTTCATTGGTCTGGTGTGGCGCAGTGCATTCTGGTAGTTGTAGATTTTCTACATCTTGAGCTAAAGTGAACACCACAGCCCTTTTCCTCTGTATTCTCTCGTCATGTAGCACCAATTTATTTATTTATTTATATTTTTTTAAGATTTTTGGGGTTATTTTTGCCTTTATTAGACAGGAAAGTCTAGCTGGAAATGGAGAGAAAGAGAGGGGATGACATGCAACAAAAGGCCGGACTTGGAACTGAATCCGCGGCGGCTGTGGCAAGGACATAACCTTTGTACATGGGGCGCCTGCTCTACCAGATAAGCTAGTGGCACCCCATGTAGGGGTTTTTAAAACCATTTATGTCTTTCTATTGCATAGACAGTCTAGTTTTATGCAAAGACCATCTCTCTATTAGTGAAATACTTCTTAAAGCATGTCACTGAATTGTCAATGATTGTTGATGCTGAATGATGATGAAGCCTATCTGATGTCACAGAAACTCACTTTGAGGTGGAGCACTTTAATACTGGTAAATAAAATGCAAATCAACGGGGTATGGTTTGACACTGCGTGGCCAAAAGAACCAGTGGTAAAGCCCTACTGGTTGCTAACTTTGTCTGCCTGCTGTTCGGTGCCCGACAGGTACCACAGAGGATCTTTCAAATCTGGATCTATCAAAGCTGAAAACGGCTTCCTGCTGTGGCTCGCAGTCTGATGTCTGAATACAGTCCTTAGATCAAATGGACACCAGCAGTGTGTGCTGTGTCCTGTGGCCACTTATCTATTAAAAAAAATCTGTGTTTTCACATAAACCAACAGCTTCTAAATATACAGTATACTATGAATGTGTATTTGTGTAGCATCTGGCATCTCCACCTCATCAACCACTGTACTCCAGGACTCTCACATGTTGATTATCCTAACAGAAACATCAATGTCCCAGTGTATTAGAAAGGTGAATTAGACTTAGATGGTTTCTCAGTGATGTGATGGCAAACTGCTCTCCCCCACTGTGTGTTTTCATCTAACAAAAGGTAATTTAAGGAAATGTCTTCCCTTCACTCTCCTTCGTCTCTTTCAGCGGGGAGTGAGGGATCAGGTCGACTCTGAAAGTGGCTTTTCGGCTTTTCGCCTACATCCCCCTCACAGCGTTTTCAGTTGACATACAGTAAGTGGGGCCGCATTAGCTTGATATCTAACTCCCCGAGCATGAAATAAAAAAAACGGTGGAGGCCACAAAGCATAAACAGAATAATAGGATTTGTTAATAGCAATGAGGCATAAAGAGAGGCTTTAATATATTATATTTGTTCCGATTTGACACTGGGATCCAAGCGGGTGCACAAATCTCTTTAGGATGTGAAGAAACAGCTCAAGCTCAGTGGGTGGAAGCATTCAGAACAAATTCAAATGAAGCAAATATGCAGAGGGAGGGGTGAGCAATCATCATACATCAGACCAGTCGGAGCCCTCACTACCAATATGCTTGCACCTCAATGACTCGGAAATAAAGAATATTGGACCAAAGCGGAGAGTGAAGACAGAGTCTGTTTATCTCCTCCCGTCACAGTTGAATCAGTGCATCAGTATGTATCCGTCTGTATGTGTCAGAGATCAACAGCCTTAGAAACATCACCTACCCAACTGCTGTTGTTCCTTACACTCCGGTAAAGATGCAGAAGCAAAGAAATGTGTTTTCATCTTTTTTTTTTTTTTCTTACCAGCACCTGCCACACACACCTCACTTTAATTGGCTTTGATCGAGCTCAGAGTCAACCAGCTTGCTAGCTTTCTCTTCCAGAGTTGTGAAAACAATTAGCAAATCTCAGGTAACACAGTCACTGTTTGGAGGTTTTTAACTTTCTCTTTTTGCCTTGTAGAGAAAAAGGAGCGAAAACATGGAGGCATGTCATCATTGCCAATGGAAGCAGGGGATTTTTCAAGCTGTCTGCAATGTGGCTCATCATCTGTCACTACTGTCCCCCTGGGATCTGCCTGTAGAGTCAATTAGTGTTTGGGCCCTTCCACCAATTGCTAAGCATCATTAAATATGGAACGTTGAGGGAGTGTGTGTCTGTGTGTTGGAGAGGTCAGATGTGTGTTTGCATCTGTGCTTAATGGGTGAATGGGCGCTTTCAGCACTTTAGCACTAAACTTGTTTGTTAGCAGTAAAGCCCTGCTGATACTGGACTTTTGAGGCCAATATCCACATCTATAAGTGAAAGTTTAAAAAAAAATCTGATGACAACATATGGGCCATTACTCATTTTTTAACCTAAACGCATAAGCAGATATTTTTTATTAAGGATGCTTTATAGCCCTAACAAACCCTGTCCATTCACAGATGTTTTCATTTAAAGTTCCAGTGTGTAGGATTTAGAGGGGTATGTTGATGAAATGCAATATAATAAGAATGTTTTCTTTCGTGTATAATCACTTGAAAACAAGAAACGTCATGTTTTTATTATCTTAGAATGAGCCATTTATGTCTACATACGGAGCAGGTTCTCATTCCTGAGTTTGCCACGTTTCAGTGCCATGTTTCTACAGTAGCCCAGAACGAACAAGCCAAACACTGGCTCTAGATAGGACCATTAGAGTTGTTACTTCACCCCCCGTAGTCAGCAGTCCCTTAGCAACGAGCCAAACACAGTCAGAAAAACAACTATTTTTTTACACGACCCTGCTTTATTCAGTGTTTTTACTGGTTTAAAACACCAGTTCCATTTGTTCTGGAGAGAAAGAGAAGTCTGTGGATACTTCCTGTTAAAACCTCCTCAATGTATGGATCCCATGAGTCAGAAAAAAAAAGGTGAGCACACATTAGCAGGTGCTGAGCTAGGGGCCTGTCTGTGACGGGCTGAACAGCTTTGCTGATATGTAACAGGAAACTGCTTTATTCAGTGTTTTTACAGGTTTTAATCAACTGGTCTTCTTGTAGTGGAGCGAAAGAGACCTCTGCGGATAATTTGGCTTCTTGTAAAAACTTCCTGAACAATGAACACTGAAGTCCTAAGCGGGAGTTCACACTTTGCACATGGGGGAGGTTTCAGTTGGTCGCTATCTGCAGTTCTCACCGCTAGATGGCACTGAATCCAACACACTGCTCCTTAAAGTTGCCTGATTAGCCGCTAGGCTAATGTATACAATGTGAAAATGCCATAGGCTTGTGCTAAAACCATTAGCATGTTGTATTTTTGGGGCAAAATGTGCCCCGAAGAAGACAAGTGCTTTGTCTGTGAATGCTGCGAGTTATACTGAAGCCAATTTGTGTACTTGTGTTTAAAATTGTTGCTTTTAAGCCATGTTAAATGTGTGTTTTAAATCAATTAAACTTAAATCTTACACTGCTACCATTTTTAGTTGGGTGACATCATGTGATTCTCAACATAGCTTTATTTAGTGTCAGTGTGTAGGGTAAAATTGGTTATTAAAGGCAAAGTTAATCATTTTTGGAAATACATTTACTCTCTTGTAGAATTAGATGAAAAGACTGATATCCCTCTGATATTTAAGAATCTAAGTATGAGGCTGCAGCCAGGAGACTATTAGCTTAGCTTTGCACAAAGACTGTAGACAGAAGAAAACAGCAGCCTGACTCCCTTCAAAATAAAATAAATAAATGAAAATATCACCAATTAACATTTTTCTGGCAACCTAGTGGTGATGACAAAACACTCCAGGAATTCACTGCACCCGGCCAAAGAATATTTGCAGCATGTTGACTCCCCATAAAACCACGATATGTTGTTTTACATTTCTGTTTGTGTCAGATCAAACAAACGTTCTAATTAGTGCTGTTAGCTGGGTGGTATTCAAACAGCCAGTCCACAATGAAAGGCTTTTTAGAAGATACACCTCCATTTATTAAATGTATCAATTCACCCCCATGTTCTTACACACTTTGAGTCTGTTTTTGTTGTGTTTAGTGAAGCATAATCTGCATATCTAGCTATTTAAATCACACAAATATCCAGCTGAATGTTGGTTGGCTCTCAGTCTGTCTGTGAGCTGGCCTGTTTCACTACAGGAGACATTACCTTCGCTCGCGACTGTGGGCGCGGAAATAAAATCAATTAATCAATAGCTAAAAACAGTTAATTTCTTCCCATTGAGCTGAAATGAAAACTATTTTGGTTCAGTTGATTTCTGCTGTCAGTCAGCGTGGTGAAGGCTGGTTAGGGCGGTCCACTCAGCTCCCCGTGAGCTGCTGCTGACAGACAGCTGAGACGTTTAGGGACAACAGAGTCAGTGGGGATTGGGTGGCAGGACGTTTGCGTGCCGTGTCACATCTCGCATGTGTCACACCTCCAGTGGGAATTCCCAGCTGCTGGCTGTAGCTTCATATTTAACGGACAGACATTGAAGTGGTATCGATCACCTCATCAAACTCTTGTGAAGAAAGCAAATAATAATATTTTTAAGTAATCCCTTTATGGCGTACAAACAACCCTATGACAACCCTTTCTCTTTTTATTTTTGCAATTGCTGGACTGCAACTCTTACTTATCTGCATATGTATGTACATATATATCAGCCATATGCTAAAATTAGTCCATATTATAAGCCATGCTAATGAAGCTGTCAGGTTCTAGTGAGCTGTGATCTTAGGTGCAATTCCTACCTCATACTCGAACTCCTCTGTCCTCTCTCCATCAGCTGGAACAGGGGAGAGGTAGTCCGTCCCTTCATAGTAATCCTGGTCCATTGTATGAAGAGAATGACAGCTGTCGGGGGAGACGAGCAGAGGAAGAAAGAGGGGGGAGAGGCAGACAGGGAGGGAGGGAGAAAGAGGGGGTAAGTTGGGCGTGAGCGCGATCCTTTTCCTCATTTTCTTTCAAATGCGTTCAATACCTCTAAGTGACAAGATTCTCTCGCCTTTGTCTTTTCTGGAATCTGAAGAATAAAGGATTTGTCAAGGGCTTTCAGTGCCGCTGGAGTGTGTGTGATAAAAATACAGCCCCTTGTTAATAACAGCATATCCACATAATTTGCTTCCTACTCTTGACAGACAAAACCCCCCACATTGTACAGTGTAATTCTATTATGCTTCCCTCAGTCACAGAACAAAACAGCATTGTGAGGGCCTAACAAGATGAGCAGCTTCAGTGCCACACAAGATAATCACGGTGGACAAAAAACTTCAAAAAGACACTCTGTTGAATATGTCGAGTGATGTGTTCAGGGGCTGTCTGACTCTCAGATTACCCTGCACTCTAAAACTGTCTGGGAACAATCTTCCAGACACAAAACCAGACTGGTAAATGTCAGGGTGCTTTATACTTTGACGCCTCGATATTAAACAGAACAGTATTTGGCAGTGGGTGCAAACAATACAATTAGAAATTTACAATCTAGCCTCAAAAATAAGAGAGACAAACATTTGTTACATCTATAAAATCTGCTGTATATTGGATTGTGCACCTGATCTCAGATGAAGAGAAGAAAACGTGAGTTTTATGGGACACATTGATTACATTTGGGCTCGGCCCGGGGCTGTAAGTAGCCCGCAAGCACACGTTGCACTGTGTTGCCTAGTTTTTTATTAGCCCATTTGCTTTAATCACCTTGTAAACCTTCCATGAGTCAAAATGGATACGCCAAGCAGCTCCAATTATGGCAAGAAGGCCCCGTGGGGGATAGTATGGTGATACTGTGTGAGTTATATACACATGGTGATGATTCTGATCAGGTCATGTATAGTATTTTACACCTAGTGTGTAACACTGACAATAACACACAATTTTATGATGTTTTTAATAATGAGCATTTACCCAAGCAAGTCTCCATAACAAATGACAACAGGTACTCGAAGAAGTCAAGATGCGTATGAATGTTGAAATTAATTATGTATATAACATGGTGTGCCTGAGATCATCCCGACTTCCCAGTTTGGTGCTATGAAGCTCCTGCATTGCCACTGTCTCGTTGTTTCATTCCCGAGAGGTGAAACCCACATATTCCTTTATGCTAACATGTTCTTGTTCACAGTTTACTCCTCCTTGGAGATGAACAGAATATAAACTTAAATGCCAGAAGAGGAAATAATGAACCCTGTTCCTTTTGTTGTTTTCCAGGAAAACCTCCTGTTGATACTTTAAACTCTCAAGATCTTTTATTTGTGCATATTTTTATGCCTTCCTCCCACATAAACAATAAAAACATGTCTTTGAGGTATTGTACTACCCAGCATCTAGCTGAGATTTGATCAGACCTCTAGTCATTGTACCACACACGCTTTCTGAAGCCAGTTTGAACACAAAATAACCCAAGTATGTCTTTTCATCTTTCCCAAATATATACACCACATCACTGTGACACTGAGCTAACAAGAACAATCAGTCCCAGACAGACAACTGGCATTTAATTTGAATTGTGAAAATATGTGAAAGTGAGAATCTTGTACATGTCTGTTGCCATTTTCAGCTGTAACTGTAACATTTAAAGATATATAGTTAAACAATGTAGTCCTACCACGCTGACGCTTCTGCTGTTCTTACTTTATGTACTGTGTTGCTTTGCTAGTGTCTTTGATAAACTCAATCTACTGGCATGAAAACTACATGTAAACAATGTACTGCTGTGGACAGGGGCTGCAGCAAAACATATTTTACCCGCCCAAAAAGACCCATGTAAAAAAAAATTAGTATCACTTTCAGTGTATGCTATATTCAGAATATTTTCTCTGCATTACTTTTACATTGTAATGCGGTTTACATTGGTAAACCAGCAACTCCCATGTTCTGCTTAGTAAAATTACTGTTTTTGTCAGTGGATTTTGGTGGCTTTAAAACAAGAGCTGACATTAGTATTTTATGATTTATTTTTTTGTTCTTTTTACATATGTAATTGTTCTTACCTGTGTTATTCTGTTCTGCACTTGCATACATGTTATATTGATATATATTTGTGTGTAATTCTTTTAATTTGTACATCACTTTGGTCAGCTGTGGTTGTTTTTAAATGTGCTATAAAAAAACTTGATTTGGATTTCAGATTACTGTTGCAAAGGGCTGTCTGATGCCAAGGTGTTTATAGTACAGTTTATATCTTTATACGCAGCAGGTCCTCGTTCATGGTGATTGCCATGTAGCATCACCATATTTCTACAGTAGCCTAAATCAGACACACCAAACACTGGCTCAAGATAAGGGCATTTGCATTTTCATATTGGCTACCATAATTAGAAAGCCATCTGAGACAAGCAGCATCAGAAAAACATTCATTCATTTATTTCTGTAACAGCTTATCCTGTTGGGGGTTGCAGGAGGGCTGGAGCCTAT
Source organism: Cephalopholis sonnerati (assembly GCA_019142605.1). Lineage (NCBI taxonomy): Eukaryota > Metazoa > Chordata > Actinopteri > Perciformes > Serranidae > Cephalopholis > Cephalopholis sonnerati. The sequence goes on along the minus strand of JAGQAX010000005.1, from coordinate 23,609,687 downwards.
CCCAGCTGACATTGAATGAGAGGCAGGGTACACCCTAGGCAGACTATCACAGGGCTGACGCATAGAGACAGACAACCATTCACACTCACATTCACACCTACGGACAATTTAGAATCACCAATTAACCTGCATGTCTTTGGACTGTGGGAGGAAGCTGGAGTACCTGGAGAAAACCCACGCTGACACGGGGAGAACATGCAAACTCTGCACAGAAGGGCTCCCCCACCCCTGATTTGAATCAGGAACCCTCTTGCTGAGGTGAAAATGTTAAACCACTGCACCACTGTAGCATTGAAAAAACACCTTTTTGTAACGTACAAGTGCTTTTTTTAGTGTTTTACAGGTTTTAAACCACCAAGTCAGTTTGTTTTAGAAAGGAAGAGAACTCAGCTCCTGGTAAAAACTTCTTGAGCAATAAACACTGACTGGTTCCAACCGGGAGAAGTTTAAGCTGGCTGCAATCTGAAATCCTCACCACTAGGTGCCACTAAATCCACCTAAATCTTACACACTTTGCCCTTAAACTGGTAGATTTTTTTAAATGGGGCCCTTTTTAGGCGGCTAAAAACTAACCAGTTGAGGCGGTGTTTGCTCATTGCTATTTAATTTTATGTATGTGACGCTGGGATTTTCTATCCAGAATTATTGCAGACAAACATCGTGATTCAGTCTGTAGACATGAAAGCCCAACAAACATGTTTAATCTCACAGCCATACTGTTTCTGTGCATGATTATTAAAGCAGACAGGGGACATATGAATGTCATAGGAAGGGTGGAAATTATTGAAACGCAGTTAACAAAGTACTTGTGTTGTGTGCTGGCCAAAGAGACCAAATGCAACAGTCAAATTGAATATTAAAGTCACTTGAGGCTTCATACATGACTACATTTTTAGTGGACTGGCACCGCTAATGATATTTATCCTCAACTTTCTCATACTTCCTTCCGACTGATACATTTAAATGAATGCTTTAAACTAAACATTGAAATGCGGAGCACACTTCACACATACATTCTGCATTAATGGTTAATTAGGACCACTTAGTCCTGTCCTTTATTTCTCTTTTTTTAAATTTAGTGTGTCCCATCAGTGAGAAGACGATGTGAAGGACGTTGAGAAGCTCATTTATCAAACAAATCTATATTTGTCAGACTATGCAGCTGGTTAGACAATTCATTTATATTTTACAGGCGCCATGCATACTTGTAATGCTAATCCTGCAAACACTGATATTTCTGCTTCATAGCTCAATAACATTCCTCACTACTTTTTTTCTCCCTTCTTAATTACCACCAGTCTCAGCCAAAGTCAAAACAAGGACACAACAACAAACTCTTGTGGCACTGAAACAAAATGCTTTGTAATTATACCAAATACAAATATATTAAATTATATCAAATTACCAACCTCCTTCAAACTACATTCCCTGCTCTGAATCACTAACCATCATGATGCACATTTATTCGGCCCAGGAACAGTGAGCGCTGTTGATGTGAAGTGACTGCATTTCCTGTCGTACGTACCTGTCAGAGAGCAGGAAGGGACAGACGTCAGGCACAGGAGGGGTGGAAGGCCGGAGCTTTGCCAGCGCCATGATGTGTTCAAAGGTGATGTCGGTCTGAGTGCACACATCCACCACATGGATTTCCTGAGGGGGGCCATGGGGGCGGCCGCTGGGGGTCCGCCGGATGACCTGCACCACGACGGGGTCCTTGGCAGCGCGAAAGGCCTCCACAGTCTCCTCATGGCTGGACTTGGACAACTCCTTCCCATTCACCTGTGGAAGACAGGGATAAACACTTGTGTTTATTTTGACTGTGATACGTAAAGTCAATGTGATTTATTTCTTTTCTGCGTTGACTGTTACTATAGAAACAAGGTTTTGAGATGGGTCTCATTTATAAACATTCTTTACGCAGGCGAGGCCTCAAAGAGGGAACACCACTTCCCACACAAAAGTTGTGATCTATGAAAACAGACTTGATGGGAGAAACTTTGACCCAGGCTTACGAACATTTTGGAGACGGGAAAATGACGACTCAGACAGTGAGGTGGAGGCCTGATTGTAGAAGTTGCCCAATATTTTTTGGCGCATGCCATTTTTGGCTTTTGTCCAGCCGTACATTTTCAGTATGGATCCTACGCTTTGTTTTATAAATGAGATCTCTGGTGCTCATTCAGTCGCTACAACACTGCCTGCTTTCAGAAATCCATCGTCTTCAACCTCTTGAGCCTCCTTTATTGGCATGTTGTCATATATAACTTTTGAGTGTTTCCTTTAAAAGAATACTTCATGTGCAAAATGTACATTTGAATATGAACTACTCACTGCGTGTTACTTTAAAGATGTAAAGAAAACTCCGTGTTCCTCGCATGCTTCCACAGTGAACGAAGAATCCAAAAAAGGCAAACATTTTTGATGAACTGAAGTCATTGGGGATCATGTTTATCATAAAAAAATATATCTAAGCATGTGTTTACAAACTCTCACACAACTTGTGTGGTATAATCTAAGTCTCATTTATCCAGTCGTACGCTCAGTAGTTCCCAAACACATTTTATTGTTGCTAAAATCTCACTGTTTGAAACACTTCTATTTCAAGTAGCGCACCCTGAGCGTGCCTGAGCACACACGAGACTGTTTGGTCTGACATGTTTTAAATCAGTGGTTCCCAGCTGTTGGGTCGCTCTCCAAATGTGGGTCCCGGTTACATTTTGAATGGACCACAAGTGACTTGCGAATATGTCAAGTTTGTAAAAAAAAAAAAAATACATTTAAAAAAAAAACACACACTTTGTTTTTAAGTACAGTGAATTTCTGTCAAAGAGTTTTTATTTTAAAGTGCCATTTCCTGCTGTAGAGTGAGTGAATAACAGACAGCTATTTGACAGAGACAGCAAATTAACTCCACAATATGGCCAAATGCAAGTATACGCTGAATATACTAAACTGTGTGGACCTCGAGCTTATGATTAAGGAGAAATCTGGAGCCTGGAACACTGTTTTAAATTGTATTGTTTTAGTGAAAGTGTGTGTGTTTGTGAAGTAGTGAGCATACGTCTGGATAAATGAGGAGTTGTGTGAGAGTTTTTAAACAGATGTTTTGATTTAGTTTTGCTGTTATTGCCATGTTTACTTCAATTCACGAATAATCTTCATCTTTTTTGGATTCTCCGTTCACTGTGGAGGCAAGCGAGAAAATGTTTTCTTCACTTTTAAGCTGTTGTGATGAGTCATTAATATACAAATGGTGTTTTGCAATTGAAGTATTCCTATAATGTATTGATATTAATTTAATGTTGTGTATCTGAGCCTCTGCCAGACACTCTTGTCTCAACCTTTACTGAAAAAACTTTAGCGTCAGATCCCAACAGTACCACCATCATAGTGCCTGAACCTGCATCACACTGTATAAAGCCAACATTGTGCCTTTAGGGCCATTTCTCCATATTACAGCTCTACAGTTGTGTTAGGCGTCAATGCATTCAGATAGAAATATATAATTTTTTCCTGAATGTCTCCCCATCAGATGATCAAAAGGAAATCTTTATGAAGATAACACTGGAAAACATACACTGAAAAGCACATTTTGATGCAACATTATCTGAATGTTAGATCAAAGCCCAAATGGCCCCTGTTCACTCAGTCCATCTTCAACCTCATCTTCACAAAATGAACTGGATTTTCTGGCAGATTGAAAACCATTTGCACTACAGCTGGCACATATAAAGAAAATCATTGCTTCATTTAACACCAGTAATTTCTCTGGAAGAGAAACCATGGCTGTGGAATACCTTAGAGAATGTGCTCTGGTTTTAAACGCTGAAACCAGAGATTATAATTTAGATAACCGCAGAAAGAAAGAAAAAAAAAAAAGGTAGACACAGCATAATTACCCTTGCTTTTGTATTTAAATACGGTTTTGGAGTGGAGCATTTTGCTCGCACAGCAAACTGAAATGTATTTAAATGATAACTGTGAAAGTGAAAGAAAGTGTCAGCTGTGGAAAAATACAGCAGGGCCGGGCAACTCAAACGCAGCACTGTTTCATAACTTACATCACAAACTCTCTTTAAAATGCAACACGGGTAGAAATGAAAACACATAGCCTCGTTCGGACTCTAACAAAATGACCTAAATTCATGAGCAGTCGACAGTGTGTGTATGTGCTGCCTCTAAATGAACATTAAAGATGCAGGAGCCACTGGGGAACTCCTACAGAGAGAGCTGGTATTTTCAACCCCCGGATACTCCACCACTAATTCTGCACTTGTGGATGTTCTGTGACACATCACGCTGAATTTGACACGTTATATTTGGAGAAATGACTCGACGTGTTTTGAGCAGCACAGAAGTATTGATAGAACCTGACAGCATAAACACTCTGCAAAGCCAGGCTCAGAATGGATGTTTTATTTTTTATTATAAACATGTCTGCCTTCATGTGATGCTTTTGATGAGTCCCCATCTGAGACACAGACGACCGGTCAGTCGGTTTGTGTCTCTGAACAGATTTCCTTTGACTGAGCACATTAATATGTGGCTATACAGAACACTGAGTCTGTAACTCCCAACTGTTTTGGCTTGCGACCAGGGCTGCAATTAATTATGCTCTAACCATTATCATTGAGTAATCTTCTCAGTATTACGATAATTAATTGATGAATTGTTTGCTATATGAAATGTAAAAGATCATAGTGGGAAAAAAAAAACATTACAACTTCCTAGACTCCAGCGTGACATCTTTAAATGTCTCATTTTTCATGACCAAACCTCCAAAGCCTGAAAATATTCAGCCTAATATACTGATGACAAAGAGAGAAGGCGGCGAGAAGCTGGAACCTGAAAGTGTGAAGCATTTCTTTTCCACTATTTTATTTGTAAAATGACTCCCTCTTATTTTTTTGTTTATCAGTTAATAGGCTTTTTTGCTTCAGCTCTACTTGTGACTCCATGACAACATGCCTATAGTCTGGTTTCTGTTTAAATGTAGCTTATATTTAAACCAATTTTCCACAAGAATCAGCAAACGAAAACACAAATTAATGCACTTTTCCATCTCCTAGTAGTGGGTGGTGCTAATTCCCCAGTCAGTTGCCATCATACCTCTGCAGGAAAAGGAAGGAAATGAAGGAAAACAACAGATGTGTAGTAACAGAGAGCAAATCAGAAAGTGAAAATAGAGAGTTTAAACAATTAATTTTAAAGATTAGCCCCTAGAAGAGTTCTGCTATCAGCTGCTATCGCATTGACCAAAGTGCTGTACAAAAGGAATATAATGCTAAAAACACATACATGAGAGGCGGCATAACTATTAGATACACAGCTCACACCTTTAGAGACACAACACACACAGGCACGCGCCAGGTAAAATCACATCAGGGGGACTCAAACGCTAATGAATAAAAGTAGGTTTTGAGCCTGGACTTAAACAAGTCAATGGCGGGGGCAGATCTGATTGGGAGGGCGATGCTGTTCCACAGTTTAAAGCAATCCAGAGGCAATGAAGAGAGCTCCCAGTGGCCCATATAATGACGATACGTCATGACTGTGACTGTGAATCTGTTCCTGTACCTTTTATGGATACACAAACTATTCCACCTTCACCACAGCTTGACAACTTTTTACGATACCTTGAGATTATTTAGAATTTTTGGTGTTTCCACTCAGATTTTTTACGTGCTAATAAGAAAAGCACACACAAGCAGTTAGATGGAAATGCACATGATATGTTTGTCATCACAGGACGCATATTTTTTGAGTTGTGAGCATTTAGAACACTCAAGATTGTTTTTGGGTCTTTGTGTTACACAGCTGGTTTCCTAACTTTGCTTTCTCTTAAAGGGGCACTCCAGTAATTTGGCACTGCTCATCTATAGTTGGAGAAAAAAACAAAACAAAAAAAAAAAAAGAAATGTTTTTTCTAACTTCAGAAAGTGCTCTCCAGAAACCCCAAGAAAACATATAATACTGATGGGTAAACTCATCTTCATGGGTAGCCTATAAACAGTTGCCCCTTTAATTTATTCATTTAATTAAGACTTCCATATAGCTGAGATTATTACCCGCTAACAGGAAACATAAAAAATATTTACTATGTAATAATGGTTTTAATACAATAATAGTGTGTTGCTCTCATCCCTGGTTCATTCACATATTCACACATTCATGTGAAGTGTTTGTGTGTGTGTTATTGTTTACTTTCACTTCTCACTGTGCCTCTCCAGAGACTGAGCGATGCCCTACAAAACAACAAACAACTTATTGTTTCTGAGCCCTAACAGTAGCCGTATATACAACTCCCGTAGCTCTTGTTGTGCTCCGGCCTGCTCCCCTGCCTCCTGACGTGACCTTTGTTTGTAGCGATGTTGCATTAATCACCTGAGTCGGAGATAAAGTGGGTCAACACCGCTCCTGTGGAACTGCAGGGCAATTTGGAGGAAAAATAAAAGTGCCGTCGTGCAGCCTCTCCCCTCATCCCTCCTTCCCTCACACTCCAAACCTGCTTTCATTCTGATTTTTCGGCCAGTCAGCAGGTTTTAAATACTGCAGCACGTACATTAGAGTTAAGTACTGTATTAAAGAAACATGGAGCACTATAATAATTAGCTTATATACTTCCTTTGACTGTCTCGGTCTCTCCTTTTTTTTTCCCTGCTTGTATTCCGCTCCGCAGGCTAATCCTGGAACAGGGAGCCTGGTGGAAACAAAGGAGTTGGAGCAGACAAATGAGGCAGCCTATGGCGTATGACAGTCCCAGAGAAAAATGATCAAATTTCCCAGCTCTCCCTTTGGTACAGCCTGTCAGGTCCAGGCTCCTCCTCCAAGCTTCAGTGCTCGCTAGCCGTACTCCATGACCATAATGAAACAAGAGGAAACACGTCAGGAGAAAGAGGAGGGAGTGCTGTGTTTTTTTTTTTATTCTCTTGACTGGTTTTCATGAGAGCCAGATGGAACAATTAATCCCCAATCAACACAAGAATATTAAGTAGCCTTAACTCTTGCATGAGGGACTTTGCCATCCTTGTGGCGTCCCCTTGGCTGATGTCTATCCAGCTAAACACACTGGCTCAGTTAGTTGTGTGGATCTGCAGTCCTATCTGACAGATGGGAAGGGTTTCGATAAGCCTGGCTGCAGCTTCCTGGATATTCTCAGATATTCTCACACTCAAGATCTCTTTCAGAACAGTCCTTGGGATGTCTTGGGAAAGCTCTGCAAAAGTGCATCATCAGCTAGCAGGACTATATAGTGGAGTTTTAAAGGAACAGTGTGAGAGATTTAGAGGCATCTAGCAGTGAGGACTGCAGATTGCAACCAGCCAAAACCTCTTCCATGTGCCAAGTGTGACCACCCATATAGGATTCTTTCAGTGTTCATTGTTTAAGATGTTTTTACCAGGAGCCTAATTATCCGCAGAGGTCTCTTGCTCTGCGGAACAAATGGACCCGCTCATTTAAACTGCTAAAAACACTGAATGAAGCAGTTTCACATGACAAATTAGTAGCGGTGTGAACGATCCATTGATCTGGATCGATATGTCAATTCAGTGATCAACGATCAAATGTCATCGATGCAAAGTGAAAACATCAGTCCATATCATCATCTTTAGGCTACCCTTTTATTTTGAAAGTCTGCATCACTGTCAAACAGTGCCAGGCAGATGGAAAACAGCCAAGAGACAGACAATGAGGATAACCTTATTTACTTTGAATAAATCAGCAGATTGGAAATAATTTGGATTTCGGAGAAAATACTTTATCAACAGACAGAGCACATGGCGCATGTGAACAATGCTGTTAAGAGATAAGACACGATGTAACGTTACCTGCCTGGACGGCCATCCCACTCCACTAACTTCTTACTACAGCAACATTAGCGGCTCTGTTCGTGGCAGACTTTGTAATGTCGGCAAATATTGCATCGTGATAAAACTGGTGATTTACAGCCCTAGAAATTAGTGTTTCTCCGATGCGGTTTGTCTCGTCACAGACAGGTCACTAGCCAAGCACCTGCTAATGCGTGCTCACCTTTTTTCTCTAATAACTTAAGATTGTGACATTTACAAGATTTTTACCGGGAGCCAAAATATCCGCAGAGGTCTCCTCCTCTCTTAAATAAATGGACCAGGTGCTTTAAATGGGTAAAAACCCTGTGTTTTTCTGATGCTGCTTGAAGCTAAAGGGGCTGCTAACTATGGTGGTAAAAAATGATAATAGTCAAATCTAATTTGTCGGTTCTGGGCTACTGTAGAAACATAGTGATGCAAAATGGCGGACTCCTTGGACAATGACCTGCTACCTATGTAGATACAAACAGCTCATTCTAAGGTAAAACTTTTTATTTTCATTGATTATACACTCAAGAAATCATACTTATTGTATTCCATTTCTGCCAATATATCCCTGTAAATCCTACAAACTGGACCTTTAATGGAATAATTGTTGCAATTGGCTTCATTCCTAAGTAGCCTTAATCTTGTCAAATTTAAACACCATTTCTTCCCACTTTGACTGCCTTATGCTCTCTACAAGCTGTGGCCTCTTAAAGTTTCATCACACATTTTGATGTAGCATAAATCAACCTCGTTAAGTGTGCATGCAAAATATGTGAATACATATTCATTCATAAACACATGCTGGTAAACAAAGTCTGTTTGCAACAAATTATTTAGCAGCTGTAGCGTTTATCAAGTCCAGTGCAGCTCTGCGAGCGCTTCATGGCCAAAGCGGCTCCATATGCACAGAGTCAACATGAATCATCTTATTGGTCTGGAACAAAACAATGGTGATTATTCATGAGAGATTATCTGCTGTGCAACTGGGCCAGGAGACGATCAGGTAAAAGTTGGAAAGTTGGAACGAACTGGGCGTCGGGATGGAGTAGCTGGACCAAGTCACATCTGCTGGCTGTTTGCACATGGATATGCAGCAGCTGTAGCCAGAAGAGAAATGTGTTTTCAGTCAAAGCCCCTGAGACGACCACCAGCCTTTCCCCACAACAAATGCAGTAAACCAGCTTAGTGGAGTGTAACCAAAGGATGAAACCTCTTTTCTTTTCTTTCATTTTTCGCTGTGGCAGAGTCCCTTATTGACAAAGACATTCAAAAATTGTGTACTTGTGACGCAGCTGAGTGCATTAAGTCTCCGCTCCAGTAAATATCACACATCACTTTAAGCTGTTCTGAGCTGTTACGCGCAAACAAACAGACTTACTTGAAAACTTCACCAAAAGTCACTGTTTTTACAACTATGAGCCTGTCGTCGCCTACAAGGCCCAAGGTTTTCTCATCTGTGTCCCATCTTATCACGCATCCTCCAGGTATGAGGACAAGCAACAAAGAACAAACACGTAGCAGCTTAGCTCGGCTCCTCGGGCGTCTCCTCTGTCAGTGCTTTTGTCTCATCGACTGCTGCCTCCCATCAATATCTCCAAACACCGAGGGCAGAATGTAGTGACAGTGGTAGTAAAGTGGGGCCAGTTTATCTGTTAAGATGTCAACTTCAACCACATCTGATGCTGCTTCTGCTGAGGGACCATTTCTATGGCAGGAGGCGCAGACACAGCCGGCAGCTTGCAGGGGATTACTGATAGAAGTGATTGATGTACTTCTTCTGCGAGGAGAAAAGGCAGCCCCAGGCAGTAGACTCTAATAGTCCATTAGCTTTTTTATGCCTTTGAATTAACTGCATACATTGCTTTATGGCCTGCATGTAGCACTTTGAATCTTAATGAAATGTTTTTGTTTTTAATTTTATGGAGTTTATGCTGTGCACAAGGAGAAAGTGTCCGTCTTCACTCGCGTCCTGGTTGAACTGGAAATACTCTGAATTATGTGAAGGTCATCCTTTCTGCTTCAGCTACACAGACACGTAAACAAGGCTTTCAGCAGCAGTCGAAAGAGCATCAGAGGCTATTTAACCAGCGCGTGTAACCTTGAATGTTGTGCCTAACATCTGTACATGCAGTGAGCCTCTGTTACACACAGCCTATATCTCCTGTGTGTCGTCACCTGCTGGTTTGAGTGGCAGCCTGTGGGGTGTTAAGTGTATGCAGGCAGATGGAGAAAGTGTAACATGTAGGTCATCCAGCCTCGGGAGTGTAGCGCTTACTGCCGTCGATTACACGCCTGTTCTATCTCCTCATCTTCTGGGGAAAAAAGTAGCATAACCTGTCAACGTTAAGGTCCAGTCAGCTGTGTGGAGGCCTCAGATGAAAGAGTTGGAGGAAACTGAGGAGTGGTGACAGGTGGCAGAGGAGGTGGAGGTACATTAGAGGGGAGGCAAAGGACACATAACTAGAGCTGTGCCTTCAAGATAGAAGCGAGGGCACTGCCACTGCTCAACCATCTCAACTGATGAAATTATGATCAAACTCATGAATTGCGGATGGGTCAACTAGTGCTGGATGATACGGCAAAATATATATTCGTGATCATTTTCTCCGTATTGACTGACACTGATATTTATCACGATATATAACATATTAAAATGGTGTGATCACTGGGACTGGTACCTTTTTGGGTGATTGAACTGGAAGTAACTCTAAATTTGTTGTTTCTGTCTTTGCTTGCACCGACTGATGATTTATTTTGCAGACTATCTTAGGGTGCTTTCACACCTGCCCTGTTTGATTCGGTTCAATTAAACTCAGGTTTGTTTGCCCTGTAAGTGCGGCTCATTTGGGCAGGTGTGAACACAGCAATTGCACTCAGGTGTGCACTAAAGCAACCGCACTGAGACCTTCTTGAAGAGATGTTTTGAGTCCGGATACAAACGAACTCTGGTGCGGTTTGTTCGTGGTGAGAACGTGTTTTCCGACCTTGATCTGAACCAACTGCAGTCACATGACACATTGTTTGGGTTAGACATGAGCATGTTACAGTCCTGGAGGATTATTAATGTGCACCTCCTCCTGTACTGCCTTAATATGCACATTCAGCACATCCAATGCATCAAAACATTGTTTTCTAGTTTTCAAACTGTATGCTTTGACTCAAATGAACAATGACAGCAATATAGTCCACGATGAGCAGCGCTAAAATCAACCTGCGTAGTTGTCCCTCCATTGTGACATTAGAAAGTGCCGCATGTATCCTGCAAGTGTACTCTTCTTCAACGTTTTCTTTACTTCCTGGATTTTTCCTGCATGGAAATTCTGACCAATCAAGAGCAGCTTTCTCGCGCAAAGCATTTTATCTGGTCCGCTTGTAAATGCTGCCGTGAGAACACAAACCAACTTTATAATTATAATTATACAATTATACAACTTTGTAACATTATTAGGCCCTGATTCAGACCAAAGCAAAAAAACTCTAGGTCTGAAAGCACCCTTAATGTGCATTCCCTTTCTTTTGACTCCAATATAATTGATGTGTTATTGGCTTTGTCAAACATTTCCTCAGCTTTTAAGGATAAAGCAAGTTCATTCTCAGCACTTTAGCATAACGAGCTCTGTGATTCTGCAAGTTTGTGTTCTGATTATTAAATACATGTTTGATAAATTGATCATATTGTCTTCCTTTTGTTGCACTTATGGATAATGAGCATTATCGTCCGTGACTCCAGTAAAATCCTTGAGTCCGTTTTATTGCCCCCACTGTGGGCTCTGCTGTGAAGTTATGCTGCTGCCGCTCTGTGTGCGGAGTATATAGCCCTCCTGCAGCAGCGACAGAGAGATGACACAGGAAAAGAGGTAGCACACTGACTGGCTGTTGTGGCATTTATTTCTGCTGTGTGATAGGCTGTTAGATCAATTCATATTGAGGAAAAATGTTCAGAGTTTATCATCGTTAGACAAATTTGAGCAGAATCCCCTATCGAGACCCAGCCCTAGAGTCAACCCACTGTGGATGAGACGTGACAAGACATTGTGTGGATAAGCCTGCTCACATCTTAGGCAAAGATAGCCAAGAAGTTGGAGGGGGCAGTCGTATTTTTCTCCATGTAAACACCCATTTCAAAGAAAGTCAAAAGTCTCCTGCATGATGGAGACCTACAACCTGTTTTCACACCTCTGCTCTTGTGTGAATTAAAGATATTATGTTAAGTAGTGATGACTGAATGTGTTGGTAGTTGGACTTTGTTACCTTTGTTTAGAGCCAAGCTAGCTGTTTCCTGTCTTTATGCTATGCTGAGATAATCAGCTGCTGGCTGTAGCTTCATTATTAGCATATAGGCATGAGAGTGGTATCCATATTTTGATTTTTGTCTAGGCAAGAAAGCAAATGAGCATATTTTCCAAAATGTGGAACTTTTTCTTATGACAGGTTTCTAATGAAGTAGCTGAAGCTTTTATACCGAAATGTGCCTTAGAAGTCATAATTTCTGGAGGGCATTTTATGCTTTCATCAGTGAGACAACAGTAGAGTGATGACAGTAAATAAGGGGAAAAAGAGATGCGGGACGCTATGCAACAAAGGTCTCTGGCTGGAGTTGAACTGGGGATGTTGCAGTTCATGGTTGGTGCCCTAAACCCCTTGGCTACCAGAGCACCCCTTGGAAGTTGTAGCTGACTTCCCTTCTTAGTGTTTATGTACACAGGCCTGCAGCACCTGCTTTTATCACAGAAGCAGATATTCTGAAACACAGTGGCTCATCTATTGATAATGTATGCTCCAACTGCCAATCATGTAAGATTGTCTATGGACTTACACTTCCAGGAACGTGACTTTGCTACTCTATTGTTTGTTGAATTTCCCAGCTGAGTCTATGTAACAGTACTGTAGAGTGGAAGACGGTGAGACTGCTGCTGACTGACTGCTGCAGTCTGCCTCTTTTGCGGCTGCGAGCACCTGAACAGCAGCGACTACACTACAGCTCAACATCAATGTGTTGCAATTCTGTCTTTCAACCTGTGAAACTCAATTTGCATTTTCCAACATAAAAAAAATATATACAAGTGAGAGCGGGAACACTCAGCAGAGAGATGGAATTAAATACTCCCTGATGTAATTCCAAATGCTGCAAGGCTGAGTTTGGATGTGAGCATGACTGCTACCTCATCCTCTGTGTGAGAAAACGGCTTGGGTTCCTCTTTACACCCAAATGTCTCATTTCAATAATAAGTGTCAGAATAAAATACGGGCCAGGGCCTGCTACAGTACAGCCCTTACGACTGCATAAATCACTCCTAGACTGTCAGCGCTACTGTCTGAGCGACTCAAGCAATGCTCCAATGACATGAGAGGGAGAGGAGAGAGAGAGAGAGAGAGAGCATACCACCAGGGAAATCTGACAATCCCCCCAACATCTCTACATGAACCAATGTACAGGCCTCCTTTAACCCCTGCAACCACATAAAACACACCACACAAGGCCCCTGGGTTATTTTTCACATTAAAGGCCCTACACGCTGCTGCTGAGGTTTTTATGCCCGCAGAACATTTGATGAATTCTGCCAATTTTCTTCTCTGAGCACCAATCTTGTGTGGAGTACTCCCTTTATTGCGCAACTCGTTCAAAGTGTATCAGCTCATTCAACCCGCTCTAAAATTCATGGTCCTCCTTTTTACATACGTTTATTATCCAATCTCATGCCGTAATCGCTCAGCGCAAGGACAACTATTACAACAGGACAAAGGGAGAAGTGATCTCAGTATGACCTCCTCCAATGCTCAATGTCAAAAGTGCTGAGTAGCAGTGCAGAGGTAAAGAAAGCTCTAAGCTCACAAATGCAGCATCTACTACCATCGCTATTTCCTCCACTTCTGTCTTTACACTTGGCCTTGTTTGCTCCGTTCTGGTCAATAATACATTAATGTCTCAGAGTAAGGCGACTACTATTTCTATAAGTATTGTAAAGGATTAAAACTTTAAATTTAATGATCACATTACAGTTACTAATCCCCCAAAAAACCCACTAGCACCCACTAACATCTGGCTTTTGTCCTCAGTAGGAAAGGTTACAACTGGCTCCAGACTCCAGCTTCAGCAGTGATAGAGACGTGACACGTGGGTGAAAAGGCTCATTTTTGCTCCCTTTCCATGTAACTGTCGATAACTGCTGCGAATCCTTTGTCATCTGAGCCACAAATCGTCCATCTCATCCAAGCAGCGCTCGAACATCAGTCCAAATCAGAGATGTTAATAGTTAATACTGTCTGTTAAAACTATATGTCAAATATAATGTACTGGCTCTGGAGGGAGATGATGAGATAGTAGAGCCTGCTGCTGCCCAGGCTGGGTCGAACAGGGCAATGCCGTGATGTTGCTGCTAGGAGTCCAGCAGCCCTCAACAAGGCAATGGCTCGCAGGCAAAGGAGGTCACCTATATAACTGGCGATCTAACTAATTCTTAAAGACAAGACCACATAAATCCCACCCTTGCAATGCTACACTGGCAACTTGTAAGGTACAGAATTGATTTTAAACTTTCACTAATTCCTTTTAAAGCCTTACATGGCCTTGCTCCTACATATATTATGGATTTACTTACGCCCTATGAGCCTAGCCACTGCCTGCACTCCTCAGGTAGGACCCTCTGAACCGTTTCCACAGCCCGCCTCTTTACAAGAGGAAACCAAGCATTTTCTGTTTGTGGAACTTCTTTCCCAAGGAACTTATGTTAGCAAACTCAGTGTCTTGGTTTAAAACACCCCTCAAAACATACTATTCATTTTTACAGTAAATCTGTTGTTTGTCTAGTTTCTATCCCTTTTTATTAATTGTATTATTTATTTTTATTACACACTCTGTTCTATCTGGTCTTAGCCTATGTTCAGTGTTTTGTTTTTTTATGTTTGTTATTGCCGTTTCTATCTTATCCTCAGATGGTAGCATTCCAGTCAAAATTAGTCAGCACCAAGTTTGAAAGAAAAACTAAATAAGACAAAGATATAAAAAAAAGGAGCCATCATAACATTTTCACTGGCCTCCATGCTGCTTTCCTCTGGTTACTAACCCTGTTTTGCAGCATGTTTTTGAGGTTGAATGTGACACAATAAAAAAAGAGAAAGGTGTCCTTGTCTGGGTTTGTCACCTTTTATAAGTGGGCTTTCCTGCGTTTAAAAACCTGCATATATGTGCTAATAGCCGTCTGATTCAAGTTAGCTTGGTGCAGGAGCTGAGGGCATGTGGAGGTGGTTAGCGGCTAGCTGTTGGTTTTGTTCAATAAAATGAGTTGTGAAAAGAGTTGTGTAATGAATTACTTTTCAAGTACGTTGTCCAACAGTGATTGTAGCTCACTATTACTGCATTAATGAAATGCTGCTGGTGAGACTGGCAACAGCTTCTCCAGGCCCGTCAGTACCCACAGCATGACCAAAACAAACACAAGCATGCACACAGATAGAATGAAGAAAGACACAGACCCAAAAGCAAAAAGTGGTGGTCACAATGCTGCACATGAGAGATTGTTGGGTAAACATGTCATCACATTTCTTATTGTATTTGGCCCTCCTGCTTCGGAAATTAGATCAATACAGCTTTCCATCTTCATCACTACGGGATTGCAAGATAATTATACTATCATATTTTGGCTGGATTATGGAATTCTGTAGCAGATTTTAAATATGATTTGGGACCAGTGAGGGAAACAGAGTGCTAAGTTAATCAGCTTGTTCAAGGTTAATGGTACATGCAGGGTATATTTGTTAAAGAGATTTAGAGATGCGCAGTTAATCTCTGTGCTTAACTTTTAAGATCTTACCATCTTGGAGTGAGTTTTAATGTAAAATGGAGGGAGAAAATCGAATTAGAGTAAAAGCGGCACTTGGGTGGATGAATAACTAATGGATGAACGGCCTCCTTCTTGGTGATAACTGGTAATTGGTTTGGGGGGCCGGGAAAGGAGCGGGAGATGGGGGGTAGTCGGATGATGCTATGTGCTGTGCAGATCAGCAAAATGGCCTGGCTGGCGTGAAAAGATGTTGTAAGGAGTAATGGTGCCATCCATATGCTGACTGAAGAAAATCAAGTGGGTACTGTCATGGAACACCTCTAAATGTGCTGAGAGAGAGGCAGGAAGGAAGTACGACAAATGAAGGTGCCTAGCAGGAGTATTTCACCACTAAAAAGCCACAAAATACACACCTAACATATAAAAGTGCCATCACTGCTCTTTCCTTACTTACTCTACTTGTCTGTAACCCATTACTGTCATCTTCCTGTATGCAATATTTCTATACTTACAGAGGAACCTCAATGTTAAAGGAACATTCTGGTTTGCTACAACTTTTTATTTGTAGTTTTGACCATCAGGTGTATCCGCTACGATAACATTGTACCCACTAAAGTGATTGCTAAAATCTGTGAATGCAGCAACAATAAAGTTCATGGGAATGAAAAGATCGTCACCTCTCTCATATCTTTTCTTTAAATATGAAGCTACGGCCAGGCTCTGCTGGTTGCCTGGCAACCTCAAAGTGACAACAAAACTGAAAGACGTCACTACAACCTGCAAAGAAATATTTTCACTTTAATTTTTGTACAGATTACTTAAACGAATCATAGCTTCAAGGCTGTAGCACTCAAGTCTGGTCTCAGGACCACTATTTTGAAGTAAATGGTAAATGAACCTGCACTTGATTAGCGCTTCTCTAGTCTTCCAACCACTCAAAGCACTTCCACACTACATGTCTCATTCACCCATTTACACACACAATCACACACTGGTGGCAGAGGGCACCACACATGCTACTCAGTAACCTTTAATATGCACTCACACACTGATGGAACAGCCATCTGGAACAACATGCGGTCCAGTATCCTGCCCAAGGATACTTTACCATGCGGACTGGAGGAGCTGGGGATCAAACCTCCAATCTTTCGATTAGTGGATGACTCGCTTTACCTCTGAGCTACAGCCGCCCAAGTCTTGCACTTGTCTTAGTCTTGTGTCTTGGTGGACTTGGAATTATCTTGGTCTCAGGCCATTTCAATAGGCTCTGCACAATGTGCCAGCTTGGCTCATAGCAAATTGTTACAAACACATATTGCAGCAACGGGCCAAAGCAGTCATTGTGGCATCTACATGTCTATGGTCTAACTGTTTAGCTTAATTTTCCATTCCAAGATTTACAAAGCAACTAGAGGCAGATGGCATCTAACTCAAAGAATGGCAAACAAAAATGTTTGCAACTTGGGGAGACTCTTTACCCTCCCAGCAAGGGAGAAGATCAGCCGCCATATAACAGGCCATGTTATAGTTTAGAAAATGCTGCCCAATGCGTCACATTAGAGGCCGATGCTGTGTTGTTACATGTCACGCCCGTCACACCTCCTTTGCTTTCAGGATGCAGGCATGCAATCTAAACCCACACAGTAGGGTGGCATGATGCCGCCATTGTTTGGTCCTGTGTAAAAAAGCAAAGGCAGCGTAAGGAAGAGACTTCATAGCAGCCCTATAGTGCAATCTCTGAGTAAAAAAGGCTTCAGATGCTGGCTTAGACAAACCAGCCCCTCCTCCCTCTGCCAGCGGTACCTGCAGGCAGTGAATCACAGCAGCAGCAGAGGGAGGAGGACAGGACAGGATGAATGACTGACACAGACTGATGTCTCTGTTCTTCATTCTTTCTAAACATCACTCAGTGTCGTCATATTATAGGATTATTTATTTTACTGACATTTTAGATGTGTTTCCAGTGAGATATTTTGAGTTTTCTATAGATTATTTCTGTAAATCCTAACTCACTGATCACTATATTCACATTAAATAGAGGCTATTGCCTTTTATGGTTTTGAACAGGACTTGATTTGCTCTGGACTTGGTTAGGGTGCTTTCAGACGTTTGAAAACGAGACGCTGCTCCAACTAGAAAACAATGTTTTGATGCATTGGATGTGCTGAATGTACATATTAAGGCAGTACAGGAGGAGGCGCACATTAATAATCCTCCAGGACTGTAACATGCTCATGTTTGACCCAAACTATGTGTAATGAGACTGCAGTTGGTTCGGATTGAGGTCGGAACACGTTCTCACCACAGACGAACTGCAAGAAGGTCTTGATCCAGTTGTTTTGGTGCAGACCCAAGTGTGATGTGTGTGAACCTGCCCAAACAAACTGCATTTAGGAGGCAAACAAACTTGAGTTTGATTGAACCGAACCAAACAGGGCAGGTGTGAAAGCACCCTTAGACTCAACTGGACCTGTACTTGTTCCCCACTCTATATTATGCAGAACTTGGTAGGCAGATTTTTCTTACATTTCTCACATAGCGTACAGATATAAGAGTGGTATCAATCTTTTTGTCTAGCACCTTTCTGGTCGTCATAAGGTACCACTTGCTACTTAGTTAAGACATTGACATACAATTTAGGGTTCGGTACTGCCCAAGAACACTCTGACATGTGGACTGAAGGAACTGGGATCGAACTTCGATCTTCTAATTAGTGGACAACCTCCTCTACCTGAACCACAGCTCTCAGCAAGAAAGTGAATAAGTATATCTCTCAAAATCTCTGTTGTTGCTGCTCTTTTGACCATTTTATTTTAAGGCATAACAAAAGGTGGTCGCACCTGACACGTCAGTTACAACCCCTTATTACACAGGAGGACTGTGTGCATACTGCATTGGTAAGTATGGTACAGTGGGTCAAAGTTAAAGTCGGTGTTTAAATTGTAATGGATGTTTAAAAAGGACAGTTTTAGTTGTAATTGTGTTGTTCTCCTTAATTGTTTGCCTCTGTTTGCCACTTTCCCAGATCTCAGCAATCAACTTGGTGAGTACAATGTTCTTATTACAGAGACAAATAATGCCAAACACTCTAGAATAGTAAGCCCCAAGTCGAAACAAACCAGATCTATCCTTTGTTATTTGCTATTTCCCATGAAGTTTTTGGGTGCAGATGAGATGACACAGGTAGCAGATGGCACTAGTCATGCCATCAAATGCCAGGACCGGTCTTATTCACGGTGGCCTGGGAAGACTTTGAAAGCGGTAAATTGTTTCCTTCACGTTTAATATGCTCATCCTAGCAGCAGAGGCAATTACCACTGGATAAGCACTATTTACATAATGCCAGACACACTCGTGATCACAACAAAGGCGTCTCGTCTGACTTCCCCATCTCTGCCCTCTTCTACCAGCTCTTTGTCTGTGATGCTGTCGCACGGTCGCTGGTTTAGGAATGAGAGTAGAGGTCGGACAATGGCACGTGGAGCTTTGACAGTGCAAATAATAAAATGTGGAGGTTTGAAAGGTCAGTGAAGACCCCTGCGGCTGGCCACTGATCTGCCTTTTAGCCATTAACTGGAGGCCAGTTCAGGTGGGGTGTCAAGGAAAAAAAGGAAAGAATGAATAAAGGAAAGGCGGAAAGAGGCAAGGTAGGAAGGGGGAACAAATCTAAACTACATGTCTTTCCAACTCTAGCCTTCCTGCTGAAGATAAAAAGATGTCACTCTACAACACAATTCATTTTGAGGCATTATGTGTGTGATTGTGGATATATTGTGCCTGAGGCTGCTGTTTTTAACACTTTCCCTGGAGGCAAATAGAGTAATTAGTGTCCCATCACAAATGTCAACCACAACAAAGGACTTGACAAGAGAGCGGGCGGGTAAAATCAAGAGTGCCTCGTGGACCGACAGCGAGCAGGTTTGGTCAATGCCGCCGATGTCAAAGAGAACAAAAGGACAGGATTACTGATGATAGCCTGAGGCTGCGAGGGCTGAACTCTCATTCAAGCGTTCTCTGCACCAAAGTCATCCTCAAATCTTAATTCAAACACTGGAAATGTTTCAGAGAAAGCAAAGCTGGGGGAGGACGTCTCGCAAGTAAATGGCTGGCGTGTTTTGATGAAATGTCAGGTTTATGGAGTCGCAGGATTATAAGGCCTCTCTGGTGCCCAATGAGTAAATACGAGGTTATTGACTTCAGAGCACTCAGCAAAGCTCAACACCGCAGGGATCGAGCTAACATACTGCAAATACTGCCAACTCTTTGATTTTACAAAGAGCAGTTTTAGAAGTCCTGGGGAGTAATTACGTTCACCTAACAACTAACAATCTACACTCCAGCAGTGAAAACCCTTAAATGTATTTTTTAGAAAGCGAAGACAACACACTCGACTTCTCTGTGTGATGGAGGAGACTGAATATAGACCTGAAAACAACACAATACAGGCATCCAAAAGTAATCCCATTTCAGCTGAAGGACACGCAGCAGTAAATAAGATCAAAACTTCCAATGGAAAGCAGAGCTGTCCAATTAGGACGGCATTTGCAATGAGACAGTGATGAAGTTGCTGATGATAATCTTATCCTTGTAAAGAGCAGCGGCACAAAGCATGATTAAAAGGAAGGACATTATCTTAGAAGAGTGATCACAAGTGTAATCAATCTACTTCAAGGCTCCCCGCTGTGTTGTTCATGGCACAGCGAAAGTGCCAACGAGAGGTTAGGAGGAGTCGATGTCTGTGGTTTTCTTTCAACCCACTCGAGTCTCACTCCTTGTCAGGTCCCCGAGTCAATAAACAAAGGAAAGTGAGAGGAAATTGGATGCAATTCGGTGCTTCCCACTGTGTCCTGATTACACAGTTGGAACAGTGGAGGCAGAAATGATGCTCAGAAGAGCTACTGTATTCTCAATACTGTACCTGTTTACGTCAGACTGGAGATACAGGGGAGGACACAAAGCTCTCATCGCTCATATTAGCCTCATCCAGGCTGCTCTCTCATATGTAAACCTATGAAAAGTAATGCACCAGATAACCTATGTAATTGTAAAGGCTGTAATCACGTGGCAAGTGAGCAGACAAGAGTAAACCAGGAGGTATAAAGAGTGAAAGTCTGAAGGCTGGGGTGGTGGATGGGTCAAACAAACACAGTACTTTCCCCTAGGAGACCTGTGTTTGTGTCCTATGGGAAACCAAGTGCACTCTTGAGTTATTCTAAGGTACACTGTCACATTTCATTAAGTACGTATCTTGTTGATGCCCAACCATTATTCTTTACCTAAACCTAACCTACGTAACTTGACTTTTCTAAACCTAACGTAGGTAACCTTATATTAAGTACGTAACATGATGAAGTTCAAATATGATTCTTTGACAAAACCTAACCACATCGGTAGGTGCGCTACTTTGTTGGGCGCTTACTCGTTAGATTTCATACAAAGCATTGTATACGCATTTTCATAAGATATACTAACTAGGGATGAGCATGAGTACTCGAGTACGTCATATTTTCTTAACGTAA
The DNA here is from genome assembly GCA_019142605.1 of Cephalopholis sonnerati. Taxonomy (NCBI): domain Eukaryota; kingdom Metazoa; phylum Chordata; class Actinopteri; order Perciformes; family Serranidae; genus Cephalopholis; species Cephalopholis sonnerati. The sequence goes on along the minus strand of JAGQAX010000005.1, from coordinate 23,588,549 downwards.
AGAGTACTCACTGCCGCCCCACCTACACACGAACATGACTTTTATGAATATATTTTACTATTTAAAATGGGTAAAATCTTATGTCAATGTAGAGCTATGTGCAGTGTATTGCTTTGCTCAGCTCCTCCATCCCCCACTGTCCCTCTCTCTGTGTTTATCATAGCACTACTGCTGCATGAGTGTGAGCTCAGATCTGGGGAACAGTTGGTGAAAGTCCACCGGCACACACATATAGCAACAAGGGATACTGTTAGCATCACAGGGCTAACATTACCTGAAGGTTACATACAGTTGTAACAACAGAGTTGAGTTTGTTAAGACCGTTAAGCAGGTTAGTGTTGGATCTTAGCCGCTGCTGCTGTGTTAGCTCATGCTAATGGTGTAACGTTAATGGCAGCAACAGAAAGTTTGCTAGTATTTCTCATGTTAAATAGGCTGACTGACATTTCATCTGATTATTTTGATTCCTGTAGTAAAATATAACGTTGGAATAGAGAATAAATCAAGACTACGACTCGATCAGGCACAATTTTATGTGTGTAGCCTACAGCAGGTACAGACCTAAAATATAGATATCACTTTCAATTCTGAGTTAAGTATTGTCAAATTTAAAGATGACAAAACTACAATGAGTATAAAATATTCTGATTATTTTGTGCTTATCTGGCATCATCACGCAGGCAATATACTGCTCCCAAATCATCGTTCGCCCTCCTGCTGCACACATTTGAACAATTTATGTCCACATAGAGAAGCACAGGGACACAAATATATTAACAGTGCAGCAAAGTACATTCACAAAATCATTAACCAGTGATGCAGGTCACAGACAACGCAATACTCAGTTCTCAGGGGTGCAAGTAGCAGTGTCTCCTCCACATATAACTGCTGCCAAGGATAGCAGAGACAGCACAGGACTTTGCCAGACACTTGGCCCCTTTTTTTGGGCATCGCAAGTTATTGAAGCCCTCATACGACCAACCTGTGAGTGCATCCAAGGCTGCCAAATATACCTCATATACAGAGATGGTTGTGAGTCAGTTTTGTTTTATTGAACACGTCTCTGATGAATTATTGTTCTGGCTGGCTCACAAATGCTTAATTTAGAGCTACATTACCAATGTTACTTTATCATGATGGCAATGCTGATAATTTACAGCCTGTTCAATTTTTGATGGTTAAATATCAGCTTAGGGCAAAATTCTGTAAAATTTTGATGGACCTGGGAGAGATTTAAGCCAAAATTTCAGCTCTGTCGAGTTTTCCAGAGCCAAGCATTACGTGTTGATTCCCATTAGCAAACAGTCATTTAAAACAAAGAAAGCTCACTTCCAAGTAAAAAGCAATGACAGAAATAAACAAATATCAGGAAGTATTATGATCAATTAAATGGTACTAGAGGCTCGACAGTCCAACTGCTGTACTTAACATTTCAATGGCACAACCGAATGCTTTGTATGAAACAAAGACCAACACGAGTCTCTACATCGCTGCTTAACAGCACAGATCGAGTAACCTCTAATAGAAAACACAACAAACAATGTCAGCCAGTCTATTCTGAATGTAATGAAACACCTGTCAAAACATGTTTATATGACCTGAAGCTTTGCACAGTAAATGAGCTGTAACATTACCTTGCTCTTGATGGAGAATACATTAATGAAAAAATAGTCCACCTGGCAATTTTAATGTATGCAAAAAAACAAGTAAACAAACCAATCTTGATTAAGAACACCTGGCGCTGTTGTTGTTTGAAGAGTGCATCCAGGAATGAGTGGAATGATTTACAGGCAATACACAGCAAAGTTCCTGATTAATGATTCTGCCATCGCTTGAAGTTTCTCCAAAAGAAAAAAAAAAAAATGTGTTGATGAACATATTGAGCTTGTGGAGGCACTCCAGAGCTGCACTTATTAGCCGGCACTTCAGAAATATTTTGACATTACGAGGAGCACGCAGACGGCTGTACTGCATCCACTGATTGTGCAAACGGGCGGGAGATCAGGGGTGGTGGGTAATGTGGTAATGGTATGCATGTGTGATGATGGCAATGATGGGGGCTGGTGGGGAGGGGGCTTCACACTGCCATGGGAACCATAAGTAGGCCACGTATGTGACGACTGGGCTGCGTGTTTGGTGTCCCCGGTTTCATAAGGCTCTGGCTCCTCTGGCTAATGGGTGTAATAAAGGATTGTTCATGCCAGCGTCCGCTCATTTATTCTCATTCCTGAGAGTGAGAGGGGACCGCTGCAGCAATCAGCCACTACTCACTGGTTAATTCCGAGGCAGATTTATCGTCTGGCTGTGTAATGGATGCTCCGTGTGCACACGCGTGTGATTGTTTCTGCGTGTGTACTTCAAACTCATCCTACCTGTGCACGGAGTCAGTATTGTTTTACAAGGCTTTATCCGTACCACTGCAGGGCCAAGATTAAATTTTAATCAGCTATTAAGTGCAATCACAGCCATGATTTGGATCCCAATGAAGCTTATACCCGGAGCCCACACCTGGACCATACAGGCTGCAGAGGGGCTGTCATCTGTCCTGGCTCTGAGACAGGAACAGGTCACTTGTGGCTGTGGCAGAGAGGAGAGAAACTCCTGCCAGACAGAAATGACAGCTGCTCTGCCTCCCCAGCACAGGGTGCGTGGTATGAGGGGTAATGAGGCCAGGAGAAAGATGTGAACACTGCAGGAGGAGAGGAAGAAGAGACAGCGTGATACCCAACTTGGAGCCTGATAAACAAAACGCACTTTTCCACTACAGGAACTCAGAGTCATTCTACATGTAAGCCATCTTCATGGGCTTTTATTTCCACTGTGCTATTGTTCTCTGCACGCTTTGGCAAGAAATCCCTGGAACTAAATTCTGGCCCTACTTTAAAGTTTATACTCTATCCAAGTTTCAGGTATATTTAGGCGGTGCTGGCAAAGCTGTTCATCAAAACTGGTCAAGCAAATTTGCAAATTACTACCGCATCCACAACAGCTAGAGTTATTTATCAAAAAAACAACCAACCTATGAAAAGCATGTGGGAAGAGATTATTGAAAAATGAGAAGGTGTATCAGTGAGTATTTAATTGTGTGGAAGAATAAGAGTTAAGCTACAAGGCAAAAGAATGGACGGAAAATATTAATAAAATTAAACAAGATTAAAGATACTTCAAGGACTAGGGGAACGGTCCAAGTATGTTGGTACTACAGAGTACCAATTCATGTTCAATCCATCAGTGCCAAACGTTGGTACCTGAAAGTGCATCTTGGTGAGAACGGGGTTTAGCCAAGAGGAACAAATGCAGCAAAGGGCCCTGAAGCCTGGAAGCTAGCTACAGAGCTCTGCTGGGTTCAACTTCAGACAGGAGGTGGAAGCGCCCTGAAACCAGAAAGCCAACCACGGAGCTCCGTGGCCACTCCGTCAGCCTCCCAGTGAGCCCAAACTATTGCTACAACGCCAATCTGCCACAACAGTTTCACCCATCTGGTCTTTTTTCTTTTCTACATTATTTTAGTAATAGCCTTGTATCACTGCTACATGAGCAGACACACAAACACTTACACAAGCAGACAGACAGAAGATCAGCTGTATGTGTGATTGGAAAAGAGCAAAGAAGTCCAACTGCATTTTAATCTGCTACGTCACCCCTGCAGGTTGGCCACAAATTCAATTTTTGTCATTACAGAGAAAGTAAAGTACAGAAAAAAAGGTAGTGCCGCATGCTAGTACCGAATTCCGGGATCCAGAAACTTACCAGTATCCATTCAAAGGTCAACAGTACCCAACCCTATCAAGGACCATAACATATTCCTCAGAGCAAACAAACAAGACAAAGACATTCAATGCACTGAAAGCTGTTTTCGGCTATCGACAGGTTTGCTTTCGCAAGGTCTTTAACATCGAGGTCACAGATTGCCGCATGATTTAGTAAAAGTTTAATTTTTCTTTCCGTCTCCCCCTCTTCCCCAATTGTCTATATTCCTTATTTATCTCCCCACTAACAGATGCCTAATTGTGGCACGGCCCTGCCAAATGCAAGGCACAAGGACACGGAGGCTATTAGTCATTAGACGCTAGTGCAGCATCCTCTGACACTATCTCACTCGTGCCTCCTCACTGCACACTCCTAAACTCGCTGCCACGAGCTGAGGAGGGCTGAGCAGTGAGAAACCACAGTGGGGTGTAGCGCACCACTTTAGCTGAAGTGGAAGTTTTTCTTTTGTTCTTGTCTGCCGGACGGTGTGTAGAGTTGGCGAGCGATTAGGTTCATTTATACCACGGCAGCCACTTGGCAAGGATCACCACTCCATGTGGAGCCAATGTAACACTAGAATGAGACCAAATGGCTCTCTCAATTGGAAGGCAGGGAGGGGGGAGGGTGGGTGTATTGGTGGAGGGCATCTGCTCAACATTTACCTAGTGTTTTATAATTAGATGAGCGCAACTGCTTGGGAGCAAAGCGTCTGTTCCACTGTGATTTTCTGATAACAATCCTATGACTTGGAAACAGGCGGAGGACGGCTGTAGATGGAGACAATTAGTGAGGCTAATAAAATATGAACCATATTGCAAGTGAAAAGAAATCTGTGTTCAAAACATACAGACTGGTGCTGGGGTGGAGGTTGGTCATGACAAATGCTAATTGGCCCCAAGCAGCAGTAGGGCAACCTGTTAAAGCCTGCTCACATCTGGCACTTTTGGTTTCCTCTCTCTCTCTTTCTCTGTTTCGCACATTTAATTCTCTGCCAAACACCAACATTTAGCACGGGAGGATAACAGCTCAGTGGGTGCAGAAATAGAGTCCATGTGAAGGCAGCGTGATACTCAACAAAGAGCCTCCTGACTGATTAATACAGGAAATACTTAAGTCACAAATAATGTATTTTTTAGGATAATCAGACCTTCTGTCAGCGGACAGCTTGACTTGTTACTGCAGGAAAAGCACAGGTGTAACTAATAACATTAATTAATGATGGTTCTGTTCAGTTCAGGTGTGCCAGTAAATCATTCTAGAGAGTCAGCATACACACTTCCAGGATCCTAGAAGTGGAGCATCTGAATGGAGTGTGGTCATTACTCATGTTATCAATTACACCTGTGTTCAATATATCAAAATCTGCTGTGAATAAGGTCAGTTGCACACTTGCACTGACTAGCACATACTGTATTGGCTTTGTCTTCGAAAACAAATGAGCGTGATGTCCACAAAGATGCAATGGCGTCATAGAGCAACGCCACGACCAACCCAAAGTGGCCCATATGAGTTCTCTAAATCTGTCACCTCTGTAATTAAGATATGGCTAAGATGACACTGCTAAAAATACTTGGTTTAGGTCAGGGAAACATTGTGGTTCTGACTTTGTTTATGGAAAAATTGCGGTCTTGGTTAAAAGAAATGCTGACTGTTGGTAGGAGTGGGGACATGAACCCCAGTTACAGTCAGATAGCGGTTTGCTAAATCACCGCGCTAACCTCAGTACCCTTAGGACCTGGGCCCGCATCCAAGTACACTTGACCTTAAAGTCCAGTTCAATGGATTAGTGTGAACACTGAACCATACACTTGAAAAGTAGCAGTGGACAAGTAGTTCTGTGTCCTCAAAAATCTGCTTTCATCCTCTGAACTGCATGAACACGGGTGATAAAGTTGGAAGGCAGGTGAGAGGGCTGTTCTTGATATTTTTTCCAAAATATAAACAACAGTCAATGCAAAGGTGGAGTCCATTGTATGAGCTTAGGATCTTGCACTTGGCAGGCTTCTCTACACTCTGGGAACAACATGAACAAGTGCCACATAGATAACAACTCAAGTGTGATGTGAGAGCTGAGCTGTGTAGAGAGGGGGACAATTGTACTCTGGCATGGTACCAATCGCACCTGACATTAAAACAGTCCTTACTTTCATTGTAGTATAAGAATGTCACTAGTTTTCATGTTGTCACTAGATGTAAACATTTTATGGTATTTTAAAGAATAGTTTAACATGCCAAATATTAGATAAGAGGTTACCACTCTCATACAGTATCTATCCATTAGATATGTAGCTGGAGCCAGCAGACAATTAGCTTAGCATTAAGCTAGCCTGGCCCTGTTCAAAGATATGGGGGTAGTGTTAAATGCTGTGAACTTGGTGACTTTCTCACTAGATTTAGTGACTTTTCAGACTGTCTTAGTGACTTTATTTCTGAAAAGTGACTAGCGACGAATTTAGCAAATTATTCACACCCTCAGGGAACAGCGAGAAATATATTCAAATCTCATGTATGCTGCTCAGAGTTATCGCAGTCCACGTCTCCTCAACCAACAGCACCAAGTCTTTCTCCTTCTTGTCAGCAGGTGTGGGGGAAGCAGGAGAGGAGACGCCACTTATCGCATTTTAGGAGTTAATGTGTAGTGAGTTTCTGTGGTTACATTGACGCTCTCGCTCTCTGGATTGGAAGCGTCACAAAGCCCTTGTTGCATTCAGATCTTCTATCGAAGATTTTTCCATTCAGTTTAACAGCCTTTGCACACTGAGTCTGTTTTTTCAGATGCGTTTTTTTAATACGTCACCTGAAGAAAGATTTGTTACGCGCAGAAACCTTGCGCACTGATTCTGATGTGTTTTATCGTTCTATTTGTTGTGACAATTTGCACTATGTGACAAAATGAAAAGACACATTTCCTCCTTTGCCTCTCTCCACTGGGGTTACCTATCTACCCTCACCAATACCCTCCCTGTCTTTCGTTGGCACTGCAGCTGCATGAAGGGGCGAAGCTGTTCTCCCTCTCTGTCGGCCCACATCCTCCTTCTTGTCGTCATCATCCACCTGAATATTTTTGTGTGTATATTCTGAATATTCTGTGTGTCCCGTTCCTCGGTCTTGTCGCGGCTGTGTCCCACCACCATGTTTTCTTCACTGATTCTTGGTCAAACAGTCTCTAAAGGCCTCTGACGGACTCAGTGTAAAAGGCCTCGACTTAGCAACATTGTAATACGCCTCCGTAACCCCAATTGGATGCACAGTGATGTTTCCAACATGCAAATGAGCACTTCATCATCTGGCAACTTTTAGCAACTCTTGAAGCTAATGCTAGCTACTTTAGTTGGAAGAGAGTTGTCAACACTGGCTGTAGCAATGTCTTGGCCAGGCAAAGTGACTTCCCTGGAGTCTCTGTTGATTACCTGGCAACCTCAAGACATTGTCCAGCACATTAGCCCCATAAAATCATAACTTCTCGCTTCACATGTCTGTCTGAGAACAGATTAAACAAACACGGTGTGATGTGTTAGCTGGTAAGGTGATGGTGGGCAGATTTCTTTTTCACTGTGGACAGCTTGCTGTTACCCCCTGCTTCCAGTCTGTACGCTATGCTAAGCTAAGCTAATCGTCTACGGCTCTTGCTTTACACAGTCGTTAACATACAGACATAGAGTGGTATCTTACCTCTGATGAAGAGTACGGTCTGTTTTTCGGCTAAAGTTTTTTAGGACATGGGGTTTTAAACAGAACTCTTTGTACTGACTTTCAAATGAACCCACCTGTTCACCGAGCAGACGCAGCATTCATTAATAAATATGCTGCTTTAGCAATGTGCTACAGTCAGGATTTGTCACTTCACAGATGATCGAGCTCTTCTTCTCTCACCCGCCATCTAAATTTAAAGTCACCTCAAGTGTTATACATGAAGAGAACCGTTCATGTGTTACCATTTATAAACATGCAGATGGCTTGGTTTTCACTCTACAAAGACTTTGCTAGAGAAAATGGCTGAACTCAAATGCCAGGCCTTCTGAAGGTTTGCATGTGTAACCTGTGGGACCTGCATTATAAGCATGCATTTCAGCCTCATCCTGAGTGCTACTGTGCGTTAATGTTAAATTTATATAGCCTGCTTCTGGTACAAATATATTTTTGCTCTTTAGATCATTGCTAGAAGCGACATCTGTATTTAATAATGTTTGCGAGACGGAGGACTTGTCCACTGTTGAGTGGCCATTTTCCGGCATAAGAAGACCTATATATCTTAGATTCACCTGGGGCCCTGGCTGAGGTGTGGGCTGCGGTGTAGACTTGTCAGACAAAGACAGGGAGAGAAAACGGAACTCCCTCAGTTGTGTGACTGCCAAATTCATTCCTGTACAAAGAACAAGCAAGCGTGATAGATTTTCCCCAAGCAACCGGGATATTTCCAGACTGTGTGTTTCCTGAAATACAACTCTCTCCCCAGAGCAGGAAAATTTAGTGGAGAGCTGAAAAAGCATGATGTGATGTTTTGGTGTGCAAACATACTCACACACACTTGCGTAAACCCTCCTACAGACACACAAACACACAGAAAGGCAATGTCAAGTGGGAGCTATCTGCTTGCTCCTCATCCTTTTTTTTTTCTGTCAGTTCCCTGATGAATAGCAGCCCTCAGGTAGAGGAAGTAGCCCATCCTCATCCCACCCCCTTCTCTCCATCTCAAAACATATTCTGCTATTGATTAATTCACAAACAGTCTAAAATGCACTCAGTGTCTAAAAACAGACATCCCTGTATTGATTACCTGTGTGCAATTCCCTCAGGCTCCCTCAGTTCCAGAGGCACGCCTCTGAGGAAAACACTGTTTCCAAATCAAATTCACTTTGACTGCCGCTACCATAAAAATGGAGGCAATCTCAAGTCAATATCAGACCTTTTATGCAACCGTACACAACTTGCATAAATCACAGACCTTGTTTACGGTTAGCATAATTTGCTGCTGAGTATCAGCTCTGGGACTTCACCCAGGTCTTCCGGCACCGATCCGTCACTGTCTGTTGTTTTTTTTTGGGAAGCTCTCACCGTGTCTGTGTGATGACAGCAGCCACTCCCACTTCGCGTTTGACAAGCGATGGAGAGAAACTGACATGGAATGATGACACTCAGAGTCGGTGATGTGCCAATGACACTAATGGACTACTACTTCAGCGCTCCCCTGACATTATCCAGGCTCTGTCTCTCGTCTTTCTTGATCTGTGTCTGTCTCACTCGCACAATTCACCCCAGAGGAGAGCAGGATCGACGGAGAGGGAGTCTGCACATCCTCTGAGACTGAGATACATTTATAAACAGTTTCCCTACACTTAGTTTGGTTTTTACAAAGTGACAGCCACAGTCGTGACTCAAAGAAAGAGTAGGTATCTATACATCAAAACTGTCTTAAAGTTCAAGTACATGATATTTATGTCGGGGTGCATCAATCCACTCAGGCTACTTATCCACGTCTGGGTCATTGTGTCAAGACATCTTCTCTACAACCATCCTGTAGCTCCTTCTGGGGCAACTTAAAGTCAGATAGGATAAGTACAGTAATCGCTCCAGCATGTTCTGGGTCTGCCTGCTGTCTCCACCCAGATGGAGGTGCCAGGCTCAGCCTTCCTCCTCACCTCAGCAGTCCAGTGAAAAACTTACATCACAACAGATGTTACATTAAACTGCCTGTCGACCTCAACCTACACTCAGTTGTAAATAGACCCAACGGTGCACAAACTCCTTCACTTGGGACAGAATTATGAATATTGGTCCCATTAAGAACGATTCACACTATGAATTGGCTGGGATGAAGAACAGTAACGATGCCCCAGGTAAAGAAACCAAGGCCCCGAGCCAGGCTTGTGATTGGAACTCCTGGGTGGGCGGGCCTGAACCAGTAGACCCTGGTTAGTTTTGACCCCAAAAATATCTACAGCAGTGTGGGCTCACCAAAAACAGATGCAGGGTTGTGTCAGGTCAGCTTATGGAAACAACTGAATTCTGAAAATGTATACTGGGATGATGAGAAAAACATGTGTATACATTTTTGTTGGGGGGTAAAACCTTGTTTGTGGCAGGCAGTTTCTCAAAGCCTGGATGAAACAGCATTTCCAGAGTACCTAGCTTCAGTATCTTGACGTATTTTTGATTGAAATAGGATAGGCAGGCGGGATATTACTTTAGGAGATATTTGATTTGATCATTGAAAAGTGGGCATCTCCTAACGGTGAGAGCCCAACTGTGTAACCAAGTCTCCAGGGACAGCGGCAGGCTTTGAAGCCAATATAACAAAGTAGCCAAAAGTGGTATCACAACACCCAGGTCCCTCACATGATGCCGTATGGCCAAAATACATAGTACACAGGCACTGGTTGACATGTCAGCCGCCGCTGCTCTACTCTAGTTATGCACGGCTGGTCTATTTTTTCCCTGTCTACTTGAGGCTCTGCGGCCCTCCAACAGGTACTCCAACTACATAGAACTGAGTAAAAAACGAGCACAATCTGTTTAAAAATGATACAAATCATACCTCACATTCACATTACTTCAAGCAGCAGAGCAATCCTGTGTGGGTTTTCATGTTTCACATTAAAATAAAAATCACACTGATGCATCCTGTTGTGAAAATGATCCAGTTAATAAATTCAATACCAGTTAATATAGGCTCATAAATTCAATACATACACACTAAAGCTGGCAGCATCACACGCTGCAGAGACAGAGTCTGTGTAGCAGGAAAAAAACTCTGCTTTGCTCCACCTACGTGACATATTTCTGCTGTTAGGGCCCAAAAAGCCTTTTTCCTATATATTTACATTTGGAGAGACAAATCAGTGGATATGATTTTTTTTTTTTGAGCGTCACACCCACCCACAAAATGACTTGTTTCACTGTCGAGGTTTCTTCCATTCAGTCCAGTAGCATTTCAAAAGTTTTGAAGAGCCACACAATTAAATCTCTTCACTCACATTCAAGTTAGTTACGCGGCCAGCAGGAGTTAGCTGCTCGGCTACACTTGGCAGCTGCAAGTCTCGAGTGTGCTTGCTCTACGGACATCACAGAGTGGTAGATCTGGGTACTTTCATACAGCGGAAATTGAGCTTTTTTGGCTTTTTCTTGGCAGCTTTCACACGATGGACGGGGCCCCGTCTACAACGCTGCATCCAGGTCTTTGTATACATCAATGGATGCAATGCCGAAGGGATAGTAGTATTCATCAGGAAAAGAGACAGACAAAGTCCATGGTATACTCCATGTAACGTTAGTTGCTGAAGCTGTCCAGTGTAAAATGCCTTGTGCAAAACCTTGTGCTGTCACAGAGGCCACTTTACTCAAGGTGAGTTCTTGCCAGCGGGCCCGAAACTATGGTATGTCGGAGAAATGAAGACACACACTTAGCATGCTGTTACCGGCTACTATCTGACTGAATCTTAGCTCTGTGTGGCTAAAGGTTGCAGATTGATGGGTGGATCCCATATTATTGATTGAAACTAGTTGGTAATACCTTACGTAAGCATATGTTATATTTTGTCTTTAATATTTTGTGGATTTTGATATAAAAATGTTAAGTTTTTTGTTTGTTTGTTTTTGCATATATGGTTAAATTGGTGCGCAATATGACCAGGGATGTGATGTACAAGAGTTAAAAACGTATATTTCATTTCATCTCAAGTTTAAGAATGGACACAAATTTGTAAATTTGGATTGCACCAATTCATTTTTACACTTTATGATGATATGACACTGCTTTATGAGTCAGGAGCAGCACATCTTTAAGCTTTTACAACTGAATCTCTGAATGCAACTTCATGTTGCTACAGAACAAGGAGCTGAATAAGGCAGGTGGCCCCCTCCTCCGTGTGCCAGTCTGCCTGCTAGTGTTGAGGCTGTGAGGAAGGAGGTCTGACTGTGAGAGGATCTGGGTTGTGTAGGAGGTGCTGGGTTGACTGCAGTGCTGCGGGGGAGAAAACACGGTCGCCATTCCAACCTCGCAAAGATTGCATCTACTTTCTACTGTGAACTTCTGCTAGCTGCTGTTTCACAACAATGTGTTGTAAAAATAGTTTCTCTCACACACATGCTCATATTGATGCATATAAAATGAAGTGTGCCTCAATTTTACAATGGCATTTTCTTTTGGCTTCCTCCTGCAACAGCAATGATTTATCGTATGATTAGCATTTAACAAACTCCATACGAAACAATTCCTGCTAATCAATTAACCCACAGACCTGCTTACTTCAAATTCTAATGGGATTGGACTTTTAAATAGATTTTGCAATCCAATTAAATTACATTTACACTGGAGGTGTCAGCTGAAACTCACCCTACATTGATGCGCCATTGATTTCATTTGAGAAGGCCGGAGTTTTTAAAAAGCCATTGTGATGCTCTCATTTCAAATGCAGCTCATTAAAAGCAAGGCCTTTGGAACTATGTCAGTGTGTCAGTGTGACAGCAGCAGCAACAAAGAAGCCACGGCTCCACTCGCCACTGCAGACATAAACACTCAGCTACTTCCTAAACTGAAAACTGAAACCCCTTAAGCTTTATTTAAAAAACGAATTTAGCTGAGGGCTTGTTGTCTTGCTTTTGTACTCTGGCTAATAATACCTGATATGGCTCCTCATGTTTTCTCTGGATTTGAGCCCTTAGGAATGACTGTTAGATAGCTAATATCACTGCAGCGGCTGCATTCATGGAGCTTCTTATCACTGTCCTCCCCAGGGCCTGCATGCCATGCAAGCTGGGGAGCAGAGAAGTGTGAGTGTGTGTCACCCTTCCCATCAAACGGCTGTCAGGCAGAGCTTATCACTGGAGCCGCAGGGGGTGCCCGCTGACCTGTAGAGTGACACCCAGTATGGCTGCCTCACCCTGGGGGCTTTGTGTCACCCTGACACCCCCAGCGCCACCCCTCCTCCACCGCCAACACACACAGACTGATCTCCTGACCTACTCTAGCATCAGTCATCCTCTTACTCACACACACACACCTGTCACAATCCACACCTTCCGAGCCACCACACACAGGTTAAAGCATGAAAGTAAGAGCAAAGTAAAAAAAAACAAAACAGAGAGGTGGAGTAAAAGACAGACAAAGAATGAAAAAGGGCCGTCGCTGAAGCCATCCACCACAAGAACTCGAGGCTTTGTCACCTCCTTTTATCGACTATAGATCACGCAGACAGCCCCTGCCCTGACACCATCCTATTTCTCCAAATGTCAGTGGCGATGTTGGAGCTGATATCGTGCGGCTGGGGGTGGAAACTGGACGCTGAACACATTGTATCGTACAGATAAGAGAAAGCCTGTGTGTTCTGTTATTCTGTCAGGTCCTCTCTCATTTCACCAGCAGCAGAAAGAAGACCTTGTTTTTGTAACCAGCAGCAGCAGCAGCACCAAAAACACCCACAAAAATGCAGATTTCTGATTCACAATTTAATGAAGACAATATAAGGCCTATTAGAGCCAAGCAATCAGTCAACAGTATCCTATAGCAACTCTCAGTGGTGTTGTATCCGCATAATATGAACATATTTTGTCTTTATTTCAAAAGGATTATGAGATTGTAAACTACATAAATTGATTAAGGAAGGTTTTCTTTCACACATTTTATCTGATGTAAATGTAGGAGAGGAACACTTTTAATTGCACTGAGCATCAATTCAATTGTTGTACATGATATTTTGCCTTCATCTCCTACACTGAGAAACATATTCTTGTAAATAACAATATCTGATCTCAACCACATGCCCAGCCACAAGTCAGCTCTCTAGTATTAGATGAAGTTATTCAAACAGACGTAGACGTTGGGCTGGAAATATTGTGGAAATATTTTCAAACCGGTTTGATATTAAGCCTAACACTGGACTGAACCAGTATACAGATTTTTACCACTAGGTGTCGCACTTGACTCAGCAGTTCCTCCCGAGTGAAACATAGAGACTCCGTGTCCAAACAGCAAGCGACCGTCTGTCTATGTTGTCGTACTCTCTGTCTACAGTTTATCCGTTAAACATCCACCTCTATTCTATGTCATGTAAACAAACCACTTGGCAATCAGCTGTGTGCTCGAGATCAGACTAGAGACATAACCATTTAAAAGATGGCTGCTACTTGCTATCTTTCTACCTTTGTAACATGACTTTTGAAAACATGAAACACATTTCCATATTGTGGTATTTAACGGAAATAACACATAAGTACTATTTGGACAGGATTAGTTTTACATAGGGATGTGGACCAATGTCAGGTTACCACAGGATGTCTGTAATATAGATGTCCGATTTTCACGGGACAAGAAATCTCCGTAAGTCATCAGCTGAAGGATGATAATAATTAATGATTAGCCCAATATGAAATATTGTCCATGATCAGGATTGTGTGTACACAACGATTAGCAATATGGATTTACATTAGGCCTACCTAACACAACCAGAAGCCTCGTGGCTCTGAAAAGTGCTTTCTTCTTGACCTTTTTGATTGGTCTCCCAGGTAGGGCCATGTGATCATTAGAAGAATGTCCACTATCATGACTGCCGACCACACTGAATACTTCTTCAAGCGCCTCCATCATCGAAACAACGCGGAAAACTAGTTGTAAACGTGGAAAATTGGTTGTAAACAGGATGTGACGAAATATTTACATACATTTTTATACAGGATCGCGTTCGTACGGGATTCATATTACCCGAGGTATTTTCTCCGGACTGTTTTACAGAAAGTAAAAGTCGCCATCATTTTTACTGACATTATCCGTAATGATTACAGACATGGCACATTCAGACGGGACTAAAATCCCTGGTAATGATTACTTCACCCCACGTCTCCACGTTAAACTAATCCCGTCCGAATAGGGCTATAACCTACAGCAGATAGGTTGTTTTTAGCGATGGTGATTTAACAGAAACATTCATCAATCTCCCTCCAGCCAGCTGTCACTTTATGTTGGTTTTTGTAGTGACATGAGGTATTGTATAGTAACTCTAATTCCAGCTTAATGAATCGGCGGTGTCGTCTTCAGTAGTTTCGAGGCGAGAGACAGGAATCGATAGAAACAAGGCATCCGATGAAAGTTCAGCTACGCACGGTGCACCACAGCACTCACAGCCAGTTAGGACACCTCTTTTGTCAGTTTTAAATCCTAAATGTTGCCATATTGGCAGAACTTTAGATTTCTTAAAAGACTAACAAGCATTGTCCTCCACCTGTAAAAACTCCCTTAGTTAGGGTTAAAGCTTAAAAGCCTCTGCATCACCAGGACTGTGCTGTTGTTTTTTATCAGATTTGACTGACAGTGGCATCTCCCCGGTGGTTGTACAACGCCAAAAGGGTGGTTCATATTTAATATGAGCCTGTAAGAGGCAAACACTGAGAGAGAAGGGAAAATAAATACCAAGACTGTTCGCCTGCTGCTGCACAGTAGCTGAAAACTCTTCCAGTATCTGTGGTGTGACACTGGCAAGAAAACCCACAACTAATATGATTCCAGCTTGTAAATTGCTTAATTCAGACTGGTGCACAAATATACTGGACGTCTCATTTTTCCAGTAAGACTCAGCTGAAGAAAAAACAGTGGGAAGAGCTTAGACGAAGCAATATACAGAATGTAAAATAACAACTTTGGAAGAAAATTGGGTATTCAAGTTGGACATCACAAAAAAAAAAAAGTTTCAAGTTTTCAGAAGTACCAAACGTTTAACAGTCATTATGGTTCTTATGTGTGGTTCTGAATTCTCCTTCACGGCATACAATCCCCACTAATTGGGCGGAGAAGGGAAGATGCGTTCCCGTGATTTGCTATAAATTAATGAGGGCCCTTCTGTCTGCTTAAACTCAGATAATCAGCTAAGAGGCACCCTGGATACAGATGCACAACCCCCTGTGTGTACCCCATAGCTCTTTGTTTTCACCAATGTTTGTAGTGGAAAAGCACAAGCTGTCAGGTCTGCTCTCACTCTACACATGATAAACACACACATTCATAAGCACTCTCGCGCACACACACACACAGAAGTTAAGACCGGAATTTAACAGTCCAAAGTCTCCCATGAAAGCGACCACATATACACAGCGAGACAGACACACTCATATACATACTTCACGCGATCATGAGAACCAATTTAGACAGAGACACAGATGCATTTCTATACACACACGCATACTTATATTTCCATAAACAACCATGCTTGCACCATGAGATGCGTGTGTGTGAAGGGAATAAAGTTGCTGCTTTGAAATGTAAAATGTCATGTTCTGAGTTATACTGAGGGCAACAAGTCATGGCTAATAATAACGGGGACAGTAAAATATGGCTCCTTTGTCCTCTGTTTACCAGCAGAGATACAGTAACAAACAAAAAGAAGAGGACAGAAAATATTTTATTTCCCCCAAGCCACAGTAACGTGCTGTTTCCAAGCTCTTTACACACACACACATCTGAGTCATCTTACACCGGGTTCAATTCATTAAATAGACGCTCTGGTTCACTGGGGATTGGCATTGAGATACTCAGGCATGTAGTTCATTTTCTCCGTCGCTCCTCCAGTCTGATTGAAGTTGACGGCCTTTGATCTTGATTAGCATGTGAAAGTACAACACACACCAAGACAAGACTCGGTGGATGACGCCACGCTGATGTCACTCGTATCCGCTAAAGTGAGATTTACCCAACGCAAGATTACTTTAATCCCAAAAGAATTAATGAGGTGATGGAATTTTTTTTAAGGTGAATGAGTGTAATGACCTCCAGGACTTTGTTTGCCTCTATAATTGGTTTCTTGTTGTTTCTGTGCACGTACATTAGACGATAACCTCCTATCACAGCCCTTGTCTGAACACCCGACAACAGCAAACAGCCAAAACAAGCGCTTCTACATCCGACACCCAGCAGTGAGATGTAGAGAAATTTGTTCTCTGATAAACAGCTTTAGCCCCCTGAGGAAATGGTATGTCATGGTTTGTTTGTGCAGCTCTTCCTTGGCTTCCTTAGCTTCGAGTGAGATTAAAGAAATCAGCACAGACGGGAGCACATACGGGAGATAAAACTAATTTTGAAGAGGTATGTTCATGTTGGGTTGGAGAGGCGGAAGGAGACGAGGGGGGTCTGCAGACTTGATATGTGGCTGAAAAGGTCAGCTGGGTTCTTTCTGAGATAAGAAACAGATGAAAAGGAAAAGGTCAATTCATCAGCTCCCTCTTAAATCCTCCCTGCTCCTCCACGGTGAGATTTAGTGGACTGACTGATAAAACCAATTGACTTCATGTCTTGTGTCAAATGTGGCATCATCTGTATCCGAGAAGTACAGTGCAAACATCCAAAATGTCTGATCTGGATTAGTGATGTCAACGGTTAACCGTTAATGGGTTAGGTGCAGAGAATATTTCTGACTGGTTATGTGTGTGGTGTATAGATTTTATTTGCTACTCTTCAGTTTACTATACACCACCAGGGGCCAAGGGGAGCTAGTTAGCTAGCAGTGCTCCTCATTTGGTGACCCTACGGTCTCCCCCAGGTCGCCTTGGCGAGTAAGCAGCTCAATTTTGAGCCGAAACCCCCTTTAGCTGTGTTGCTAACTTGCTGACTTTCTCGCTAGATTTAGCAACTGTTCAAACCCTTTTAGTGACTTTATTCCCTAAAAGCAAATAACGACAAATTTATCAACTCATTCAGACCTTCAGGGAAAGGTGAGAAATATATCCAAGCATATTATGTTGCAATTCTTCCAACACATGCTGCTCTGGCTAATTGCCATCTACGCGTCCTCTTCCAATAGCACGGAGCTTCTCCAGGGTGTCTACAGCTGTCAGATGGTTGAATTTAATGCTTTTGAAGACATTTCAAGACACATTTTAAAAGAAATTCATTCTATTATGCCAAATGAATACACAATGATCTCATCAATATGTAAATGAGTGCATGATGTCATCCAGTGACTGTTTGCTGTTTCATTAGAAAATAGTTGACAACACCGCCCTTTAGCATTGCTAACTATCACTGTTACCTTGATTCACACCGTTAGTAGTGTCAGCATGGCTAGTGGTGCTAACATGGTTAACGTTAACAATGCTAAAGTGGGTTTGTGGCCCAAAATAAAGCTGCTTACTCCCCAGGGTGACATGGGCGGTAACCAGAGGGTGGCCTTCATGTTTCTCCAGCATTGCTGTTGATCTGTCCCGCCACCACAGTGATACCACCGATAATGGCCGAATGAGCACTGCTGCTGGTGTTCTGTGCCTTTTTTTTTTATTTCAAGTCATTTTGGTGATTAAAAATTAACCAATTAGGTGCACCCACTAGCTCACCTGGTACTGCAGGCGCCCCATGTACAAAGGCAGTGTCCTTGCTGCAGTGCACACAGGTTTGACATCAACCCACAGCCCTTTACTGCATGTCATCCCCCATCTCTCTCCCTTCTTTCATACTATATTTGTCCAACTAATAAAGACAAAAAGCCCCCCAAAAATATCTTGGAAAAAATAAATAAAGCAATCAGTTACCTGTTAATGGGTGTTGGGCTATCAACAGCAAAATGAACCAAAACTGACATCCCTCATCTGGATTTTAGCTTCTTTTTTTAAATCATCATGTTTAGAAACTAACTACTTGTTATCCTTTATACAGAAGCAGACAAGCGATTGAATGTGTGATTCACACAAAATAAGACTTGTGAAATCTCCTGTCAGTGTGAGGTTGTGGTTATGCAACACTCTCTGCAGCGTCTTCAACCTGATAAGAATAGCATTAGACGCTAGAGAGGGGAGCTATATAGAGCGAGGACGTAAATACTGCTCCTTTGTAAACAGCCCGAGTAGAAAAAGATCATCTCAGCATATTTAGATCTCAATTTCAGCTGCTGGGAACCCCAAGACAGACAGCGGCGGGGCTCACAGACATCCATTTGTGTTGTAATCAAACATGGTTGGCTGACAGATCTGGCTTCTGGTTAGAGGCTGTAGCATGAAGCACAGAAAGAGCACTGGAACCGATGATGGGGCTGACAGAAATATGGTTCTTTATATTAGCAAGGCATGGGAAGGATTTGTCTGTGTATGCGTCTGTCCATCTGTCTGTCCACATACCTAATGATAGCTCCAAAAATATTGCTTGGGAATTGCAAAAGCAAAAAGCAGCGCTGAAAGCCCAGATTATATTTCAGGCTAATCTTTCCTGGGTGGACACGAGATCAATCAAGCAGCACGTTCTTTTCCCTCCACCCCCTCTTTCCTCACTCCTATCAATTTTAATGGTTGAGGGACATCCTTCAAAAAAACATAATGGGACAAGAAGATGGATGAGAACATTTGTAGCTAACTGTCTGGAGATAGAGCTGAAGATGTGGTGGGGGTGAGAGCAAGGTTCAACGGCCTTAATGTACCATCAGAGCCATCACAGGCGGTATGTATACTCATAGAAGTGAAGTGGGAGGACTGCTGCTTCCAGAAGAATTTTCCCACAATATACTGCCCTGCAACTAACAGTTGTTTTTCATTATTTATTGGTCTGCTGACTATTTTGTCAATTAGCTGATTCATTGTCTGGTCTGTAAAAGGTTAGTCTGGCTCCCCGGATGTAGACTGTGGCTATAAATCTGACACTGGCACCTTCTGTTTTCAACATCCCCATCTCTACTGAAAACAACTACAACCTCTGAGCTAACAATCTACAAGCTGAAGATGGCAAGTTTCAATGAAGATGTGGATAATGCAGTAAGGCTGATCTCAGAGGTCTGATCTCAGACCGTCCAGACTCCCCACTGGATCAGCAAACTTTCTGTTGCTGCCGTCTCTGGAGTTACTCTCCTCCTGGCAAGTAAGCAGTGCTAACACCTAACACTGAGCCATTAAAGTCAATCTGTCAGATACCAACAAACTCACACTGATACCAAAATGGCTCAGCTGTTATCATTTCCTGTTGATAACTGTTAGCATCACACGGCTAAGTTACCTAACAGTTAGCCCTGTCACTGTGTGTGTTCCCTCTCGACACTATTTTGCAATGGCACTGTCATTGCATCCTGGGCTTAGCTCTGCCCAGGACGACTGTGATTGGTTTAGAGAAATACAAACAATCCAGAGCATTTATTTCCCTAGCATAGTGATAATGCATGCTTCCAGACCTTTCTCAAGCACTGACAGTGCTGTGGAGATACGCCTGGCTACGCAAGACCAGTAAAAGGTCAGAAAATTGTGAAAAATGCCCATCACGGTTTCCTTAAGTTGACCAACCAACCCAAAAATCTGACATATCTGGCTTGCTTCTCACACGAAAGAAGCCAAAACCAGGGAAATTTGGAGGTTTTGCTTGAAAAATGATTTTGAATGATTGATCAACATTTTCTCTTAATAGACTAAGAGGAATACAACTGAATCAGAGTTGTAGGAGAACATTTTTGCTGGATCAGGAACAAAACCAACACCAGACTATGGTTATTTAATTTGTCAAAATAAAACAGATTTTAAATGCTAAATGTTTCTTAAATATGATGCTTCGTTTTGCCATCACCAGCCAGCGCAACACATCTATTGGCTTGGTGATTGGATTATTTATTACAAAAATGCCCTGTGAGAGTCTTAGTTGACATCTCTTCTTTTTTGTCTTGTATACACAGGCTTGTATCTTTAATAATATTAACATTTTTGTACAGCAACATTAATGCAAAGTTACAGCTCCAAGCGCTACACAAAACAGGATTAAATCACTGTTAAGCAGAAAAGAAAAATAAGGAGCATGTACATAGAAAAGATAACGGGGCCCAGAATGCTTCCCTGAGGAACACCATAATTAATATAAGTCAGTTCCCTGACCATTCAAGCTTTGGGAGCGCGCCACCTGTAAGTCAACTGACATTGTCCAAGCAGAAAATGTACTTATGCTTTCTGAGCTCTAGGCACCCAAGATTAAGCTTCTCCTCTCCCACTTTACAATTCAACAGACTTAATGCAAACTAATGCCCTTGCTTACACAGATAACACAAATGTCGACTCTGGCTCTGGCTTTCTGTATGTGATGATCCATGCAGCCTGGTGAAGCTCGCCAACCCTTTTCTCAGAGAGCCTGGCTCTTGTGATAGCTGCTCAACCTTTTATTGAATACATATCCATTACACACATGGCCAGTGGTGTCGCAGAAGCAGCAGCAAGTCAGCTGTGTCCTCCTTAGACTCGGTCCACAGGTTTCACATGTGGAGCTACCACACAAAACACCATATCCATCCTGCTGCAGGACCAAACCCCTGGGAATCGGCCTTCACCCCAGGAACAAATGAATTCCAGATCTGCTTCATTTCATGTCTATCTGTCTGTCCCCTCCTGTCGACCTGGTGACACCGCTCGACATGACATTGCCAAACTCTGAGATTCCATTACAGCGCCCTCCTGAGTGCTGTCACACTCTAAAATTCATAAACACGGCTTTCTGGTTTTATAGTTAGAATATTCACTGAGACTGTGTTTTTGTTTCCTGTAGACATGTGTGTGCATGTGTGTGTGTGTGTGTACGCCTCATTCTCATTCATATGCATCAGCAAGTTATCAGGGACTGCTGTGCCTCATTGAGCTGGGAAGCTGCTTTCCATTTATTTCTCAAATGCAGCGAAGAGTTATTCTGCTCCCGTCTAATAAAACTTATAAAACTGGCTATGCTGCTTTCAAAACTTTTAGTAACAAAAAAAGAAAGCCACGCTCATTGGAAAATTACAAAACAGGATAATGAAATGTAGAGAGTCTGTGCTCAATTCATCATCCAGCAACATCAAGAGAGGCTTGCAGGCTGCTACTGTAACCTAGCAGTGGCTCAACATCAGCGCTAACTGTTGACACTTAGAGGAGTCTTTTGTTTTGATTGCAGCCCTATTTGCAAAAAAGGCTTTTGTCAAAAGACAATGCAGACCATTAATGCATCAACACACTTGCACACGGCAGAAATCTCATCCTAGCCACATAACTCTGAGCTATGCTGCGTTGCTCATCTCATCAACATCTGCCATCCTGCTAATTAGCCCCCGAAAAGCCACACATCACTGGGTTTCAGCAGTGCACAGACAATGTGTGACACTCACGAGGGGAGCTCACGGACACAATGGGAATTACAAAGCTCTGCCAGATCACAGAGCGAATCAACTACAGTATGTTATTGTCTGCAAAAATGGCCCGAGCATCAGCCTGGTGCAGAATGTAAGCTGCAAGAGTCTGGTTGACCGTAGCATGAGCGCCGCTGAACCTCGGGTCGATAGGTTCAACGAGGTTTCATCCTTGTTGAACAAAAATGAGAAAAAAAAAACTTCCTACTTCACAGTCCAATCATTGGAAGGTTAACTGGAGTGGAATCCAACAGAGAGCAGGCTGGAGCAAAGGTCGAAACAAATGTAATCAAAGAAGATGAGAGATCAGAGGAATAAAAAAAAAGAAAGACAGAAAAAGAGCGATGCACAAGGGATGATCAGCAGTAGGTATAAAAAAAAGGAGGTGGGAGTTTGGCAAGTGGAAAAAAGAGCAAGGCTACAGGAAGATTCCTGTGTCCTCTTGTCCAGGCAAGAAAGCTGATACAGTAAATAAAAAATGTCAGCCCTGCGAGATAGCTGTGCAGGCCAGCTGAGAAAGGTGAGCGCATTTCCATGCAGAACACTCGCAGCCGTGAGAACAGAGAGAAAGGGGGGAACGGGGAGAGAGTGAGGGAGCCAGCTAGTCATAAATCTCCCACAGCTCGTGGGGTCAGGCAGACGGGGAGAGTGTCAAAATTGTTTCTGGGTGTGAAGGGAAGGGGAGGAAGGTGGCTAACCAACCGCTGTGACTGACTCCTGCTCCTCGAATCAACCTGCTGCAAGGCCGGTCAGTCACGCTGTGACACCAGCAAACCACTTCTACCTCATTTGCATACACACATTCACCCACTGCATAATCAAAAGAGTGGAGTTGTGAGGGTGTGTATATGTTGAGGTGTGTGTGTGCGCGTTCCTGAAAAGCAGACAGGATAAAAAGACTGAGCAAGGAGGAGTGAGAATGGAAAGAAAAAAAAAACATGAGGCGAGGGTGAGAGCTGAGCAAGCTGGACAGATGAGACGATATGTAAGAAAGAGGATTAGGATGCTGGCGGTGTGAGCGCAGCTTCCTGCTGTCACAACACACTTCTCCTGACCACAAAGACACGGTGACACACTTCTATAGCTGCAGGGAGAGCTCAGCTACCTGGAGGAGACTCTCCTCCCCGTCTGTCTTTCCTTCCTGTTCATTGCTGCCAGTTGTGTTGCTGTTTTTATACATTTGCTGCGCTGTTGCCGAGGGTGTGCTGCTTGTTTTGCTGTCTCTGCGGACATGTGTGTGCGTGTGCACAAATATGTGCATGCAAGACTGTGAGAAGAGGCAGTTGTCTGTGATGTGTGTTGGGTTATTTTTTATTGATACAACAATATTTTAAACCAAAGAGATCCTCTTGATAACTTCTCTTTTCTCCTCTTTTCCCTGCATTAATAAGGTTTCACCTGTTTGCTTGTTTCCTTAATTTCCCTTTTACCCTTTTCTGCTCTCTAGGATTTTCTCTAACAACTGCATCTTTAATGGCTTACTCTCTATTCCCATCCCAGTCTTTATCTTCCATGCTCTATATCCTTCCCTGCTTCCCTCCCACAGTGGTGATCAGAAAGTAGGTGCTGATGTTGCAGCTCCCGCCTGAACCAGCTCAGTATATCAGTGGGTGGACAGACATGCCAGAGAGCCTCCTGTCAACACTGAGTGTGCCCTGGAGACTGGCCCTCTTGGCGGATACTGATCCCCTCTGCTAAACCACGAGAAAAGGAGTCAGTGCTATTTCTTAACAACTGGTGCAGAGAGAGGCGCAAAAGCCGAGATAAAGCACCGAGACAGCACTATTTTTATGGTCTTCCCGAGAAGAGGCGGGCACTCCGGTGGCTTCCTATCATCCTTCATGGTCCCTGGACAGCTCTGTCTGTCTGCTAATATTAAACAGACCATTAGTGAATGCTACCTCCTTCACTGCTGATCTAGAAGCTCGCGGCACAGCTCTCTCTGATCATTCATGCAGTCCCGAATCTGACCGACACTGTCCGTCACCAGACTTTGGCAGCATGTCAAGTTGCGCGCAGGGTAAAAAGCTACAGGCGGCGGTTAACCCGAGCTAGTTTACCTCCCCCAGTTCTTCTCATCCCGTCTTTTCACGAGGGTAAAGAGACACATTTCACGTCTAATTAATGCACAGGATGGTTGTATAAAACAGCTAATGAGGCTGTGATCACAGTGGCGTGAAGGCAGGCACTACTGGAAAAGGGGGATGAGCACTAGTTCACTTCCTGGAGACACTGTGCTTCACAGTTATTATCCTGTCACAGGAAGAGGGCTTGAGGAGAGACTGGAAACTGGAGGTGGTTAGGTGGATGCTTGTTTATCTGCTCTCTACTGTCCTCTGCCTATCTAGCTGTTAACTCTAGAATTAATCGTATTTAAAACAGCAGGAACAGGAATTTCTCTGAAAAATGCAAAATGATTTGGTGCATGAACATATCTTGTGTTTGTGTGCTGAGATTAAGACCATTAAGACAAAGCGTCCTTCAAAAAGTTAAATAAATCTGAACACTGAACTGTCTCAGTGACACCAGAAGTGGCAAAAGAAAACTTTTAATGAAATTATGTTCAATGACACATTCCGAACATCATCCAAGGACTCACAAATCAGCACAAATACATCATGTGAAATATTCTTCATGAACTTAGTTGCTACTGTTTTATAAGAAATATTCGTCCCACAGAAAGAATGGGCTGCACACAAGCTGCTCTCTGAGCAGGTCCTCATTACTCGAAACACATCTGCTAGTGAGTAAGAAGCCTCTCTCTGCAATGCTGCCTCACTTTCATCTGTGTATTAATCCCTAAAATATGAAAATATAAGAAAACCTCATTCCAAAAACAAGCAGCAGCAGCAGCAGCCCAGAACTGCTCTCAGCACAGCACACATAATGAATCACATTCAACAACACACACAATCGATGCCAGAGTCGGCTGTGCCTCTGCTCACCTGTGCAATCTCATACAGCAGCTTGTAGTGTTCCTCTCGCTTCTGTAAAGTGCACAGATTGCAGCCCATTATAGTCGTCGTGGAAACGCCAGGCGTCCAATTCTCCCCGAGTAGTGGTGGTGGTGGTGGTACGGACACAGGGGGTCACCCTCCACACCGGAGCGCTGGTTCTCATCAGTCACTCCTT
This sequence comes from Cephalopholis sonnerati, assembly GCA_019142605.1. Classification (NCBI taxonomy): domain Eukaryota; kingdom Metazoa; phylum Chordata; class Actinopteri; order Perciformes; family Serranidae; genus Cephalopholis; species Cephalopholis sonnerati. The sequence goes on along the minus strand of JAGQAX010000005.1, from coordinate 23,563,581 downwards.
AAGCAAGCATCTCTCTCAGGCATCCCATTCACACAGAAACGTCAGAGACAACCCCGGCTCAAAGGGACAGAGAGCTCCAGCTGAGTCTAACAGATGAGGGTTCAGATGTGAACAGAACAGTGTGGCAGCAGCTTCGGCAGTGGCACAAGTAGCAGCATCAGCCGGTGTGTCTCCTCTCTGCTCTCCCGCTCTCCTCTATTTCACAGACTCAAACACACACACACATGCACACACTCGCACGCTGGAGTTGTGACTCTCGCTCACTGAGACACTCCCCCCTTTTTCCTCCTCGGTGTCGGCGCACATGACTACGCTGGTACCAGCTCATGAATAATGAGGGGGGCGCGCTGTGATATTCATGAGGGAGGTGGGAGCAGGGGAGGGGACTGACAAAGAGGGAGGAGTGTGTGAGAGCAGGAGCGCCGGTTCATTAAAACTGAGGCACAGTTATACAATAAGCTCCTTTGTGTGAGCAGCTCCGGTGAAGAGCCTGGGCAGGGCTGACTGTGCCGAGACGACACACACACACTGTGGGCAGAGGAGGTTCTCTAAGGCTTATGGGTAACCTACCATCATCTGAGGCTATACATTGACTGTTTAATGTGTTGCTGTACTGTTTATATCTGAGGGAAATGAGGAAAGACATGGCTTAAGGGAAGATCGAGCGGTAAATATTACTGCAGCACATACCAGCAATGAGTTTAGTACTGATATCATTTGCTAATTAATTAATGAGTTGATACCCTGAAATTTAATGAACAACATTTTTGATAATCAATTAATTGCTCAGGGCATTTTACAAGAAAAAAAGATTGACGTTTGCTGGTTTCAAGCCACTCAAATATGAGGATTTGCTGCTTTCTCTGCTTCCATAATCCCCTGGTCAATGTTTTGCACAAACTGAACAGCTCTTGCACTTTAAAAACGTACATATGTTTTTATTTTATATTGTCTCTTGTCTTTTGCACTGTCTTTACTGTAATGCACCAAAACACCTAGACAGATTCCTTATATGTACAAATGTAACCGAGCTTGTATAGTATGTGATTCCACTTGCCACAATTTGATGTTTCTGTGTCGATTTGTTGGCTCAAGGGCGTCCTCTCTTTGAGGTGGTAGATAAATGCCACTGGCAGTTTTGAAACGTTGCCAGTTATTAAGAGACACGCCTGAGGTGAATTTCCAAGCACAACACTGTGTACAAATAATGTGTATATATGTCTATATGTCCACCGTATGAACATTATGTTCACTGTGATTTATGAGGAGACTTACAAGTGGGTTGAGTGCCTTTAAAGTCCTAAAATGTTCCAGTGAAGGCACAATGCATCCTCTAAGGGAGCTGTAGCCTCTGTGCTAAATAACCTGTTGTTCTTCGTGGTATGCAATGTGTGAGCTGCCTTTAGTGAGCCAACATTGACTGTACCATTGCATATTCAGGTAGACATTCTCATATTATTGTTATTGTCATAACAACTGGCAGATTTGAAGCACTGCCATTTAATAAGAGATGTGCCGGAGCATGCTGTGTGTGAAGCCATCTTTGGCCAGCCAACTGTATGAGTGACCAGTACATATTCTGTTCATATTTAGACAATAAACAGTGGAAAAGATAAACAAGCCTTCCGCTCATCATTCACCACACAAGGCAGAGTCAAGCAGTAAAAATGTTTCTAATCTTATATCATTATTTAAATATCTTATATGATTATCTTATATATGTATATGTGTTTTTCTGTGCACTGTGTGAGGGTGCTTTCAGACCTAGAGTTCGCTTGCGTGACTGTAACATGCTCATGTTTAACCCAAACAATGCATAATGCGACTGCAGTTGGTTCAGATCGAAGTCGGAACACATTCTCACCACCAACGAACTGCACCATTTGAGTTCATTTGTAACCGGACCGGAGACCACCTCTTTAAGAAGGTTCAGTCGGTGTTGGTGCACACCCCAGTGCAATTGTGTTCACACCTGTCCAAACAAACCACACAAAGGGGGCAAACAAACCTGAGTTCAATTGCACCAAACCAAACTGGGCAGGTGTGAAAGCAACCTGATAATGAACCCAATAACTTTAATCTTGAAATGATGGTTGGACAAAACAAGCAATCTGATGACATCATCTTAAGCTTCTGCAAATTTTAATAGACATTTTTTCTAACATCTTACGGACCAAACTGTTATAGTTAGGAAAAAATAATCTGCAGATTAATCTTAAAATGAAGAGATTCAGCATTATAACTTGTCCTTCTGCGTCATCACAATCCAATGTACAGTACCTCAGTAGTAAATTCACTTAGTAAAAATCAACATGTCAACACCCAACTATCTTAAGAGTGAAATATAAATTGACACAGACTGGCGTAATATAAGAGGAGACACAATTCATTGCATATTTATAACTCAGTAGTCACTACAGGTGTCATTGATAACAGGAGTCCTCACAGCAAATTGGCAATCAGCAAAGCCAGAGACTTCAGAGACAATACATCAACCACCGCCTTCCTTCAAACTGAGATAATTGCAAGACAATAGACCTTGGCTATTGTCTCCGCCATGGAACCCCCGTTCGCTGGCAGGAAGCTTCACTAACGAGCAATAATTGTTAACAAATTGGCCTCCAAGCCAACAGCAGGGCTCGCTGTGCAGAATACAGCTAAGAGTAGATGAGCGCTCATCAGCTGGCTACTGGGCATCCCACCCCCAGGGACTCCATAATCCGATTTTCTGGGCTTTAATTTTGCTCCACTGCCTGGAGGCAAGCCAAACACACACGCGTGCATCATACAGCACCATTATGGTTAATACCATCCACCATCCTCCCTCTTCGTCTCCGCCAACCAAACCGTCTATGCTACCATCCGCTCGTCATCCTGAAGAAGCTACAAGGAGTGGGTTTTCTGCAGTTGCCAGGCAATATCAAATCCATGAAGTGCTGTTCACTAAAGTGTCAATTTGACATCAAAGGGTCTTGTTGGGAGACTAGGGAGTGGGGATATAATATTGCATTTGATGAACAGGGGTGCTATGTTTGCTTGCGGTACAATGGACTGAAGGAAATGTGAGTCACAGGCCGTCTTCTGAAATTGTATATTGAGGACTGAAAGCTATGAAGTGCTTGAGAGCAAGAAGGACTGCCTGTCCAGTTGTCTATAGTCAGCACGGATAGAAAATGTAAAACCATCAAGGGTCGAATACAATGTCCTCGCTGCATGGAAAGACAAATATTAGACCGAGAATGTGCTGACAGTATCCAATATTAGTACACGTGAAGAAGCGTACTCAGGGTTCAGGTCTGGATGACCATCACTCTGTGATGTTGCACTTGCTAACCCCTTAAGGTTAAGATGCTCATCGGTCACCCAAATGGTCTTTCTCATCATCTGTGAAGTGAGACTGATACAGTAGCCTCTGCCTGCGGTCAAGCAGCACCTCTCGATGGGACATGCAGAGTGAAGGATGCTCTTTGAAGAGTGCATTAAGACTGATAAAAGCTCTCCCGAGGTGTTTTATGGCCGCGAGTTTTACATTGTGACAGGGTGAATTTACCTGAGACTGCATTTCCAACGTGACCTGAGGGCAAGATTGGCACATTATAGATACATTTAGTAAATCCATTTACTTTCTGACAAGGTGAAGCTGGACTGGATGTGTAATTTACCTCTTTGCCTGTCCCTGGCAGACTTTTTACGTGAAAGTTATTACCAATGTTACAAAAAAAGAAACTTACTCAATAAAATTTATTGTTTAAAGGATCAGTGTGTGGGATTTAGTCAGATATATTGCAGAAACAGTATGAAATATAATAAGTATGTTTTATTTATTGTGTAATACCGTGAAAATAAGAACTGTTGTGTTTTCGTCACCCTAGAATCAGCGTTGGGCGGTAACGTGTTCCAGTAATAATATTACTTTTTCCACAAAGAAGAAGTGTAACTAATTACTAATAAAATTTCAGTAATAATATTACAGTTTCCCCAAAACCAAACAATTCACTACAACATTACTTTTATTATCACATCACTACTGCCTTGAAATACAACGGTCACATCAGAGGACTCGTCTTTGTAATCGTCTTGCTGCGCAGGCATGTCACAAAGCAGCAGGCTAGTTGGAAACGCTTACCATACTGGCTGGATATATTCCCATCACTTTGATTTTGTCAGGAGGAAAGATGACAAGGACGCTGTTGCTGCAGGTAGTCTGACTAAAATTCTTTCCACTGTGAAAAACATGTCCTCAAACCTCTGGTCTCAAACACCTCGGCTGCTACAACCGCCACCACAACAACATGAAGCTCAGGGAAATACACCCCACCAAAGGTGAGCCCTCCACAGCCACAGAGGTCAGTTGTAGCCCTGCACTGGCTAAACAACCAAAACTGGATTTTACTCCTAGACAGCTGCAGCTACAAAGAAGTGATGAACCTTGTGGGTGGATATGTTGTGGATGATTCTCCATCTTTTGGGCAGAGCCCTTGGAAAATACGGATCACAGGCAACAGAAATCCCTCGGGTTAAAAAAACTAACAACACTATCTAGCCTTAGCTACACTTACCAGCAATTAATCTGACATTGACACAGAAGCACACACCTGAATTTTGGGGAGACTCGCAATTATCCATGTTACTGCCTGTAAAGGGCAAAGTAATATAATGAGTAGTGTAACGAGTTACTGTTGGAGTAATAAATAAAGTAATATTTTTACTTTTGAAAAGAGTAACGAGTAATGAGTAATGCATTAGATTACTAGAGTAACTAGCCCAACACTGCTTAGAATGGGCCATTTATATCTACACAGGGAGCAGGTCCTTGTCTATGAAGATTGCCATGTTGCACAGCCATGTTTCTACAGTAGCCCAGAATGGACAGATAAAGCACTGGCTCTACGTGGGGCCTTTTGCATTTTTGCGTCGCCACCATAGTTAGCAGCCCCTCTGCGACGAAAGAGTCAGAAAAACAGATTTTTTTTTGCTTGAAACTGCTTTACTCAGTGTTTTTACTGGTTTCAATCACTGGGACGGTTTGTTTTCAAAAGGAAGAGACCTCTGCAAAGACTTTGGCTCCCAGTAAACTCCTCCTGAACCTTTGGATCTTAAGTTATCAGAGAAAAAAGGTGAGCACAGATTAGCAGGTGCTAGGCAAGTGCTTGTCTCGGATATGCCAAACAGTGTCAGAGAAACACTGACTTGTAATGTGAAACTGCTTTAGTCAGGGGTTTAACCAGTTTAAATCACTGGAGGTGACTTCTGCGGATAATTTGGCTCATGGTAAACACCTACTTCACTTCTATATCAGTAATACGGTGTGCACAAATTAAGTTATCAGAGAAAATAAGTGAGCACTCATTAGTAGGAGCAAGGCTAGCTGCCCATCTCCGACATGAAACTACTTTATTCAGTGTTTTTATTTAGTTTTAACCACCTGGTCCATTTGTTTTGGAGTGGAAGAGGCCTCTTTGGATAATTCAGCTCCTGGTAAAAACCTCCTGACCAAAGAACACTAGAGGAATCCAAGCCGGGAGAAGTTTCAGCTGGTTGCAATCTGCAGTCCTCACCGCTAGATGCCACTAACTCTCTCTAAATTTTACACACTGTCCCTTTAACATTTATACGGAAAATGAAAGTAGCAGTTGTGTCTGTATTTCATAGGATGACCACTGATTCTGTCTCCTTCCCATGTCCTTTTGACTTCCCCGATGTCCTTTCCTACTGTCCAGCGGTCGTTTATCATCCGGTCTGCCCTTTGCCTGCTCGGGTAGAAACAGGCCCTCAATCGTGTTCATTCTCTCAGTTAATGGGCCTCACATCGTTGGGCATGGAGAAGCGATTTGTCCTCACCGTGATGGGTGTATTTTGAGCTTTCTTCAATTGCATTTCTGACAAACTGATATTTGAGCTCACCTTAAACCTGGAGCTATAACCTTCAGCCAAGTGTGTAATGCAGGTATATGGCCGAGCTGTAAACCGTTGTGCCCTCACACGTCCCTGCCTAATGCGCACACAGCCACAGAGACTTTTTCTCCTGTCTGTCTTGCCACACATATGCACAGCAAACACACACACAAAATGAGCAACAAAAACACAACTGATCAGGACGCTGGCAGTGTGGAATATGAAATCACGATCAGTGCCCACAAACTGTATTTGTATTGATTTCTTGTCATGGGATAAATACCGCTGTCCGTCACTCAGCAGAGCACAGGAGCTGGATCAATTCAATATTCCACTGCATCTGGTTCAACACCCTGACACGCATCCCATCTGAATGACTTTTAAAGTAGGTAAAACATGGAGCGTATTTTTCATTTCCACTCCTGACAGCGACTTCTCACGACGATTGTGGCTGCCAATCACTGCCATTGTCAGGGAAGCTCTTGGCAGCAGCTTAGGTGGAAGAAGATGCTCGTCATTTGCAAATCTGATATTTCACATATCGCAAATACGAGATGAGTGTTATTAAATCTAGTAGACACATCTTAGGTTTGGGACAGAAAAATAGGAGATCAGCGGAAGAGATGTCTGTATCCCAACACTTGTGTGAGCTTATGGTAACCTTGACAACAAACAAGAGAGCATCTTAACATAGCTGGAGATTTAATAAGAAGCTGTTATTGCTGTGATTACTTGTCTATGGCAATGTCTGTCAGGAATATCAAGTGTCCCCACAGTGTTTAATACATAAACAGGTTTATTAGGCCAGCTCTGACACACCAGGTGGGCGGAAATCTCTGCGGTGTGAGCACTGAAGATTGAAATCCCGCTCACGTGAAAGGAGAGCCGTGGGGATCGGAGAGTGGTTTGTGATGTGACGCGTGGCTTAGATCTGATCGCCTACTGCCGCTCCAAAGCAGCCGTTCCTCCTGGGTATCCATGTGACCTGATTTGGGAGTAATTAAATGAGGCCCTTTTGTGAATGAATCATCGGCGCAGCCCGCTCCTCTGATGACAGCTTTGACGAGAGTTGGTCCGGCGTGCACACGCGGCTGCACAGGTGGGTGCTTCAAAGCCGGCGTGTCCAGACCGTGGGAAGCCAACCAAAACATCTTCCTCAATGACAATAAATTATTAAAAAGGCTTGAATCTTTAATTCATGTGGGAACATGACCACGGATAAAAATAGCACGTTGTAGGCTGCCTCTCAATGATAACACGTGCAATGTTGCTATTCAAGCAATTAACATAATGGCCATCTAATTCAAAGCCTGAAAAGCAATTTAAACTCATATTTCTGCCCACACAGTGTTTACTGCTTTACTTTCAAATCATGCAAATTACATTGATTAATTATGAATTACTGGGTTATTTGACCCTGTGATTAGTATGTTTAGCTAATAATAAGAGTATTTATGTACCTACCTCGCTAATACTCTGTGGTGAGATACAGTATCAGTCACCTTGAGATTTTTTTTTAGGAGCGAAGCTCAAAGTCACCTTGCCGTTTCTTGTAAATTAATAGCAGCACGTAAAGGTAAATTCGAACAATGCTTAGCTCGCTTGACATTCTTATGAAATTCGTCTTGCTGCTAATGAGCCTCTTCACTGACACATCAAACCACCTTTGAGTTTTCCCCACACTTATCCACAAAGTGGCACATGACACACTGCACACACACCACACAACGCAGACATCCTACATGAAATCTGTTTAACCCTGATGCGCAGGTCTGCATGAAGATGAAACAAAGTGCACATCAGACAAGAAGCTCCAGCTTTTTACTATCTGACTGTGAAACTGCTGAGGAAGTGACATGTGCCAAGGATTCGGTTTAGTCAGGAGAAAAAGGCAAAAGAGTAGAATGAAAATTGTCCGTCTGTCGGATCAGGATGAAATACAAGTCTGAGTATCAGAGCAGAGATTGTGTCTGAGAGAAATATGCACGACTGGAATTAGGTTCGAGCGACATGACAACACTGTACATACCATAGGATGATAGGAATGTGTCAACAGTATGACACTTTTACATACAGTTTGGATCCTAACTATTTCTTTAATATCTCTGGTGGTATTAGGACATTTCAGGCAGTGCTATAAATCATCAAATAGACTGATGATCTCTGAATCCATGTGATAATCTTGGCACCCACAGGCCTATCAGTGTGACAACAATTTCCCCTCTGACGGCAACAGCCAATATTTTGGGGGTTATGATTTAGCCAGCAGATATCTGGATAACAGATATCCAGGCTATGACTTCCTCTTCCATGCACCAGTCTTATTTACAGTCTGATGAGCAACATGTGACACCATTTACACAGTGATATCTGCAAATGGAGGCAGATACATTTTTTAAAAAATGTAATCATCGTTAGACGATAGCTAATGGGTTCTGGGATTGCACTTTGGCCGACGCATTCTGCCTCTTTTGCTCCACACAAGCTGTTTACTTGCATTCAACCGAAGAGCACCCAAACATCATTAATCAATACTACTCGGACTACAAACACACCACAAACTAGGGATTAGGGCTGCCTCCTAACAGTCGACCAAACGTTTGTCGACCAGAAAGGTCATTAGTCGGCAAGATTTCATTGATCGCTCAGTTGCAGGGAAAAAAACACAAACAAACAAACCAACAAACAAATGTGAAACTCTATTAAGAGCTGCTCCTTATCAAAATAAATCAAAACCTATATGACTGGACTATGTGGGAATTTAATTTGAAAGGACAGACACAGGAAGAGGCCACGCTCAGCAGTCAGACAGGAGTCACATTATAAACCAATCACAGCCCACAGATATCTTTCCCTTCCTCTGTGAATATTCAGCCTGATAAATACGGAAAAGTTGATCATGTTAGTGCAGGGCTACCCAGAGCTTTACATCTGTCCCACGGACGACAGGCCTACACTTATAAACAGCACTTGGAAGAAGATCAGCTCTGCACTCAGGATTTCAGGTGTTAAAATACACCATAATGCTTGGTAAGGTTGCACAACCTGCTGCCATGCTCTTGAAAACTGGCACAAAAAAGGCACGAGAGTAGTGTCCAGTGCCTGACCTCATGTTTTTCAGGTGGTTAAATACTCAGCATGTGTAAAGCCCCTAATTTCCAGGGCTGGTACCTGCGGTTATTACACAGGCTAGTTAATTACATGTCAGGCAGGAAATCCAAAGTGTGGGATCATTTTGAGAAGGTGAAGGACCAACCCAAGGTGATATGTAAACTCATCTTCATTGGTCGACTACAAACATGACGTATCATCTGAAACATGGAAGTAGCTACATGCCCATTAGCCACTTAGCACAATCATTACTGCTTTGCCGACAGCGTCATTAACCAATACAGATGATGACTGATATTAACAGTGTGTTAGTCGATTCCGATATTTCATTTAAAAACCAGTATTGGCCAATAATGTTGACATGCTGATATTATTGTGCATACCTACTACAAACAGAAACCAGGACACTTTGGATATTAAAATCTTGTCATGTTGCCTTCAGGTTCTGCATTCATATGCAGATATCCAGAGAACAATGCGATAAAGGACTATGGTTTTTTAGTAATTATTTTACAGGATTAGCCAAACAGAGGCACTCTGATCTGCATATTTTATGTATTGTTGGTTTCTTGAAAGGACGGCACTCTAAGGATGCGAAAGGATTGGAGTCCCTGATATGGTTCAAGCTCCAAAAGGGCTTTCATGAAGCACAAGTATAAAGAGAAAAAGGCACCCGCATACAGAACAGAGCACTTCTACATGAATCACCGAGGTGCAATCAAATGTTTAACTCCCTGATAAAACATCTGAATACAGTAATCTAGCTGGTAAATATAATCAGCATGGAGGGCTACATCTTACTAAGATGTTTGGCATAGCACAGTTTACACAAAGGGAGGACAGATCACTGTTCTATTAACAAGTTAATAATAAAATAAGAGACATAAACAAATAGTGGTAAACATGAGTTTCCTCTTGTTTTTGCCTATGCATCTGATATCATGTTGGGATGCACATACACGACACTCAAGCACCACAGTGCAACAATTACATCTTTTCATTAGACCCTCCCTGCCTGGTAAACGCCCTGTGAGTATTAACTGCCTCTGTAATTGAATTTTCCAGTAGATGTTTATCAATATCTCAATATAAAATCACACAAGGCATCATAAAAGATTTTATCTGTACCACCCACCCTTAATTGGAAAAACATTTTCATCAGTTTAGTGGTGCACTGTTCTCGAAGGCCATACTCCAAATTTCTCCCAGTATGTCAGAAAGTGCCTATCATGTGTGAACTGGGTGTGTTTTCAGTGAACGAGCAACAAGAACTACATCAGGTTAAACGTGTTAGAGTGGTGACCTTTTCATAGAGGCAACATTTTGACGCTTTATGCTGCATGAGCAGAAAAGAACAAGGTAAGCGGCGAATAAAGACAAGACGTTCCTGCTACTTTCTCTGCTGGACGCTTCTGTCTTCTTTCATATTCATTCAACCCCCGGCTGAAGAGTGTGTAGCCTGAACTAACTGCTGCCATGAAAACACTCACAGCCATGTGACACCGTGACCCCAACACCGCCTGTGTAGCAGGACACCCTCAGGACGTCCTGCACTAGTGCTGCACCAGCCTCCCTGCAGTTCTGGGGAAACAAAGGTGAAAATGTTGGCTCCCTTATATTTAGCCTCCATGGTTGTTAAAATCCCCCCTGCCGCCCTGTGATGAATAGTAATCGTTTGGGATGCATAAAGCACTCGAGCATAGCTGTGAAGCATGTGCTGTATATCTGTAGATCTAACAGAGACACATTAGAGGTCCATAGGTCTGCCTGCTCCTGTTGCCTGAGGTGTTTAATGATATTTGGGGCCAGATACAATCCCTGTGTGTGCTGGGCTCCACCCTCTTTATTATATTATCTGACATACAGTAACAAGACCAGAGAGATCCCCTGCTGTTTAAACCTCCACTGGGCATTTAAAGCATTACAAAGCAACCTGATTGTGAAATGATACTAAAAAAGAAGAAAGGTCTTAAACTACAATAAATTCTATGATCAAGGACATACGGTGATAAATTCAGAGTTCCTAGGTGTTTCTAGGTTTCAGATAGGCCTGCCAAGATAGGAAATCTAATCTTGTGTTTCAGGAGAGCAGGGGTGTAGCAGACAGTAGAGCAGGTATTTTATTTGTCCTAGTGTTCAGAAAAATTGCAATGAACTCTACTGGCCTTTTTAATGGCTTTTCTGAACATTTAAAAATGAATAACTGACAGATCTGGAAATTTAGACAATATATACAACATCAAAATTACTCAGATTCCTTAAATTAAATTCTTGGGAGTCATAGTAAATGAAAAACTAACATGGAAATACCATACTGAACTTGTCTGCAAAAGATTATGAAGTCAGTTTGTGTCTTGTGTAGAGTACTCTCAGTGGTTAATCATTCCTGTATTCTAACTTTTTAATACAGCTTAATTCATCATCATGTTATATATTATAATACTTCCTGGACTGCCACATGTCCCACATCTCAATAAGATTTCTAATTCAAAAGACATTTTTAGGAGTGATTAGCTTTGCTAAAAGATGCGACTCATCTGCTCCTCTCCTCCTGCTATCAGTTTTTAGTGTGAACATATACCAGACTTATGAACTCACATATAAATACTTAGACCTAACTCATGACTTGCCCAGCGTTTTCCAGAACTTTAATACGTTTTTCTCGAACATTCCACAACACACTTTAAGGACATTTATCTTCTGTATTGTCAGACTTCCCTTAATCAACATTTACTGAAATGAGGAGGACCATCTCTTTGGACCTACTTCCATCAGTACAATTCATATATACAGGTATCTCCATAAGACATTTTTGGCTTCTAACCTCTCCTGCACAATGTTAAAACTTTAATATTTTTGTCTGCCTTTTCTTTACACACAAATGCTGTGTGCAAAAACTAATAATAAATAAAAATTAAAGTAGCCTTGGGCAGTATTACGGTATACCAGGGTATTTAGAAATCCTTACAGTATGATCTTAAATACCAAAAATACAGACGCTCATCTGTACGCTCATACTGTATACCCCATAAAATATCAGAAGGTATGGAGGTAGAAAGAAACAGATATTGCCCCAAGCCTAATTTAAAGTGTAAATATTTTAATTTTCATGTTAAAAGGGATGCTTTGCTACTTTTCAACAATGTGACACCAAACTTTGCCGGATGGTGCAAAATGCATTATCCGGACAAGTGTTGCTGGCTCTCTGGACTGTTGCTTGAACTACAGGCTGTACTTCCACAGTTTGTATTGCCAGCCACCACGGACACAAAGAGTACAGAAGTGGATCGAGAAAGAGACCTGCTCTCTCAAATGCAGACCAAACTCCGATCAAACTGTTAAACTAGTCAGTGCTGATCAAATATAAACCAAGATTCTGTTACTGTATTGTCTATTTCTTGCCTAAGATGTTTTCATAAGCATAGTTTAGTGCCCTGTTTAGCTGTAATAGCGAGAGTTTATGAACAGAAAGTTGGCGCTGATCTGTTTCCTGCATCGTGAAAATGAGGGTGAAAAAATTGAGATAAAACAATAAAACTCAGCAGTGCTGATAAAATATAAACCAAGATTCTGTCACTGCGTTGCCTTTTATTGGTTCAGTGTGACGCAGTGCATTCTGGTAGTTGTCTACCTCTTGAGCAAAGTGAATGCCACAGCCCTTTATCTCTGTTTTCTCTGGTCATGTAGCACCAATTTCAAAAGTATTTGCATCTTTTACTGCACAGATAGCCCAGTTTTAGGAAGAGACCAGAAGAGACTTCTAATATTTAAAGCATGTCTGTTTAAGATAAAGTAAAAAGGAGTTAATCAATTTGTGTACTGTCACAGGCGCTGCAAGGTGGCAAATCTCACTGACGACAAGCAGCAAACATGTACAACAGGCATGTCATTGATTTCAGACTCTACCCACTGCTGGCTGAGCACTCGTCAATACGCAGTCAATACACCTTTGATTGTGGATGAGAGTTTTGTGCTCCTGAAGAGAGAAAGCAGATCTATAGGGACAATCAGCTCAGAGGGCAAACAGGTTAGACTCCACACCAACCTGTTCTGCTCCTGCTATTCAAGTCTTATGCTGATTCTAGCATAAACAGAAAAACCTGCAATCTCTTATTGTGTCCTACGCAAGGCCCTTTGAGGCAATGTCGCCGACAGGTCATCTCATTTCAGGGACACAATGCCAGCGCCCTCTTGTTCTTTCCCAATGTCATGTTAAGACAAGGTCACAAAAAGCACATCCAGCAAAAGGATGGGGACAAACACTGTCAAGCACGCATCCGAGTATCCTTGAAGCTACACTAATAAATATTCTATCAAATTTGGATCAAATTTCTATCTGTGATGTCAAAGACAAACCCCAGAAAAATTCATCACCCTTCTGCAGCTCTTTGTGTCTCCACTCATTTTTTAGCACCTTTTAGGTTGTTCTTTAGGTTTTTCCAGAGTGCAAACTCTTTAAAGCCTGATATCTTCTCAAGGAGGTGGAGACCAGGCACTCAGGGGAGTGCACTGGAGTTTCAAGCCAATTTTCATAGTGGCCAAACAGTAGATGTACAACTCCCAAGCCCGTCACATGATGCCACTGGGCCCAAAAATACTTTTTTTCCCCATTAGACTTACATTGTACAGACATCCAGATTTGATCGATAACAATTTGAAAGTCTGGAAGAGCCAATCATTTTATCCCAATTCAAGTCAGTGGAGTGCTAAACAGGAAGTAGTGCTGGCTCCATGGGCCCAAATATGCGGAAGCAGCACCGATTAGAGATGCACCGATCCAGCTTTTTCAGTTTCGATACCGATCCCGATGCTGTGGCTTTGAGTATCGGCCAATACCCGATACCAATCCGATACCATGGTTGACCTAAAAAGCTATATACCTTGGAGCGTTCAGTGTGAAATACCTCCACAGAGCAGATTCTCTCCCTCGCTCCATGTTGTTTGCGCTTGCCTAGGTAGGCTAATCAACTCTCGCGGCATGCTGCTGCTGACGTATGACGTGGCTCAGAGATTTTTTTGCAATAGATTTAAAGGGGAAGGATCGACTCAGATATCGGTTGCATTTTCCGATACCCGATCCATCTATTTTGATGATATCAGGGCCAATATTCGATCCAGATATCGGATCGGTGCATCCTTAGCACGGATCACCAGCGTAATTTTATACGCGGCAGTTGAACATTTTTGGCTTCATGTGCCACTGAGCAACTTTCATAGGAGCGAGCAGGGTCCTGTCTCCAACACCGTATCCAGGTCTCTTTAAACAGTCATGGTGGAGACCAAAACAGAGCTAAAAGAAGAGTGAATATTAGAGTTGGGTCTATTTCTGGTTATGCCGATGTATGAGCTTAAACCAGTTTCATTATATGCAAACTACCTTAACTGGCATTTGTCATTATGACACGTTCTGGCACCTTAAAAAGTAGCCCACATCAGCAACCTGTGCTAACAACATCACAGCGCATAAAAACTTTGTGCTGGGGAAAAAGACAAACAACAACGAAACTAATAATAAAAACAATAATAATGCAGCTTTCACATATATCCAATCAGCAGTTGACATTAGGTGTGTCTGTAGTTTGACTCTGCATGCTTGCCTCCTCAGTAGGTCTACAGCTTGATTTCAGCCATATTTCAAGATGACTATCAAACAATAAAAAAGAAAGCAATCTGTGTCGTGGGCTTCCAGCAACAAGATTGAATCATAAAAGTTACATGTTGATGGAAAAGATAAAAAAACAAACCTGCTGAACTATCATTTTATTTTCAATCTGTAGTTTTAAAGTAATAGTACAATCTGCAGCGTGCATCGGTAATGTGACCTTGCTATTAAGGTTTACTAAAATCAACTGATGTAATTTTCGCAATTGCTCCAAAGCAGCAAGGCAAAAATAATGAGATTTAGAAAAGTTGAAAAACAAACAAAGTGCATCTCAATCTAGTCAGACTTTGGCGGCAGCACAGTAATTTGTGTTTGCTCTACATCAGCGCAGCAGCGGGCCACCACCGGCATCCTTCATGTACTCTATAATTTGTGCTGTGATGGGCTTGTTCATCGTGCTGCTCCAAGCGCTTCAGCTGGCCTGGTGGGTGCACAAACACACCTCCATTTCCTATATGCTTTTTTTTTTTTTTTTGGTGACTTCTATTCCTTGCTGTGCCGGGTGGGGGAAGTCATCGGTGCGCCCGAGGATCAGCTTAAAACCTTCACCTAAACTGCAACGCTCCAGAATGAGAATGACCACCGATCCGGTGGTAATAACAGACCTGCAGATGGATCACACGCTTTTTTTTTTCCTGCACACAGATTAGTCTGGAATTATGATGATGCCCAGGGGGCAGGAATCTTATTTTCTGTCCTCCTGATAAGAAAACAAGAGCAGACGACAACCAAAAGGAAAGAGAGGGAGAGGGAGATGTGTGTGATTTAACATGCTGAGCCGCATGCTGGTGTGTTGGCACTCCAATTTAGGGAACTGGATCAGATAGTGTCTGATGGGTAATGTTTCAGTGTTGGCTACGACAAATACAGCTTCATGTCCTGTAGCACAATAGAGTCTGTTGTGTTTGCATCCATTTGGCACTTCATAAAAACCACGTTTAATTACATGTGCTGTTATCTCAAAATATACATAACACATCTGGACAAGTGAGAGTGTGTCGTGTGAGTAACATCTGCTGGTCAAAACAGTCACATGTATTCCTTTCTTGTTCAAAACTGAAAAACTATCAAGGTCAATGTTTTGCCGCAATGTCCCTTTACAACCTTGTCCCCTTGTTGCCATTTTTAGAGTTAGCTTCTAGGTCCTGGGCCCTTCAGCAATTAGAGCAGATGCTTTAGCTTTTGTATCTTTGATTTCCTTGAATAGGAGACTTTTATTGCCTTTCCATGTCTCCTAATCCCCTTCCGTCCTCCCTCATGGCTGATATTTTGCTCAAATATCCATTTTTTAAATACTTACATAAAATTAAATACAGCCAGAGGCACCACAACATAATATTACAGAAATAGGAATGGGAGTTTATTTTATGTCAGTATTTGTCTCAAACACATGACGGTGTACAAAAAACCTTCACCTGTCACTTATTTTTTTGTTGTCTTATAGAAGTTATGTTTTTTTTTTTGTTGGGCAGTGACAATGGGACAATGAGAGCAGTAATAATATTACATGGACTAGTTGCCTGTAAGTAGTGTAACCTGTAAATTAGAAATTAAATGTCAGTGATAACATTACAGCTACCCCCAAAAACAAATTGTTACAACCTTACTTGGTGTTGTCACCCTCTTACTCATTTGAAATCCAACAGTCAGTCATATCCCTGAATTAATTTCCGTAATCGTTGCTAATGCACGTCATCAAAGCAGGAGGAGCACCAAGATGGAAACGCTTATGTTCAGTGGCTAGAAATATTCCTATTACCTCAAGTTTGTCCGACAAGAACATCATTGTTCCAGGTAGTGGTACTAAAACTCTCCCCACTGTGAAAAGCATGACCTCAAAGCTCATGAAACATCCTCTTTGACCTCTCCTATCCTATCCTCTTTGAGAGCACAACAACATGAAGCTCGTGGAAACACACCCTATCAAAGGATGAGCCTTCTGTGGCCATGGAGAGGGTCTGTAGCCCTGCAGTGGCTAAACAACCACAACTTGATTTTAATTGTAGACAGCTGCAGGCTACAAGTCACAAAGAACTAATGCAGCTTGTGGCTGGATATGTTGCACATCTCAGCAACTGATCACACTCGACAGAAGACCCCCAGTAGTGGCTTAAGGTAGTTACGACGGGCTCCAGTACACACTTTCACGACTGTCCCGATAGTGTACGCTATCATGCAGATATCGTCTTGGCACATGATCTGAGACTTGGTGCTAGATAACATTAACATACATATAACCCAGCAATCCTCACTGCATATCTGTATACAACAAAAAATACCAGAGAAAATTTGAAATTGTTAATTTAATTTAACAATTTCAATAGTTTATCATGTTAATTTGGAACAAGCAAATAATATTGTAATAGATGTTATTGACTTAATTACAAAAAAAGAAAAAATTAACTTGGCGGAGATAGGGTCACCTTTTTAAAGGGAAAATATAGCAAATGGCATTGTTTTTCATTTAATGAGAGTGCCTCTCTGAAAACAGGTATATTACCAAGGTGGCAATCACTCATAAGGGCCCACTCTCTATGGGCCCCCCTGCCTCACAGGCACCAGTGCGACCACACTCTCAACACTATCTGTATTTATGCCCCTGACCCCTAGGTAAAAAAATAATATGCAAGCTACAGTATCTATTCTTAGTAGCGCTGACCGGATATTAATTACCCTGACATTTACACAGAGGTGCACATGCAAAGACTGAATCTGAATTTTAAGCAGAAGGGATGCAGTTACCAATTTTGTGGGTTGTAACAGATTACTGTTGGCAAGGAGTAACAATACTGCTTTTGAGAAGAGTAATGAGCCTGACGCATTTTGTTACCTTGTCTTTATCTTATTTCATTTTCAGTTTTTGACTGTTTAATGTCTAATCTAGATGTGAGGTAGGATGAGGGTGGGAGAGACATTTTTGGTGTCAGATGTTTTTTAAATATTCATAGATCATGCTTATAAAGGAAAAAACCTTGTGCTGACATAATTAGTACATCGATGGACAGAAAGTTTATGGATGACAATTACGATAACAAAATAATAGTTTGTCATTTATAAAGTAACAATGCAAAACATCCTCAGTTTGCACCTTCTTGAGTAAAATGATTTGCTTTTACATCATTATTTATTGAATATTTTGGGGGTTTTGACTGTTAGATGGATAAAACATGGAATTTGAGGATGATACTTTGGCCTCTGGGAACCTGCAATAGGTATTTTTCCACTATTTTTTTCTGTTAAGGAAAATGTTTGTGTACCTCCATCTTTTTAGCTTTGAACAAAGTCAGTGTGGTTCATCTGTGTTTGAGGAGAGTGACAATTTGATCAGAAATGAGTCTTTTCAAGGAAGATGTCCACAAAAGAAAAGAGGAAGGGTAAAAAAAAAAAAACACAATTTCACAAACCATTGAAATGTCTGATTGTTTGCTGCTCTGTTATCTCTGACAAAAACAAAGAGTAATGTTTGCATATCCAGGTCTATAAGGAGAATTTAAATCTCGATCAAAGAATACGAAATTAGGAAAATATTCTACGCGCTTATAAGATTCATAATCAGAATATCAAACTGAGACCTGACACGGTTACTTCTCACATTTATACACCGTGAGAGACACTAAATTAGATTGTGTCAGGTAAAACTTTTGACAGAGAGTGTCCTCAGTTGCACCCTGTTGTAAAAGTTATCAAGTAAAATATGAATGTGTGTGGATCTGCAATCTTGGAGGCAGAAACAAATAAACAGGGTCGATTCCTCACTGTCGCTGTCTGTCTCCCCAGTGCTCGATATCCCAAAGGATAGCGATTGATTTTTCAGTTATAATCAACACCAAAATTATTGAATGTCAGACGATAAAGTGTTGAGGTCCGCAGGCACTTCTCCACGATGGGTTCTCTGAACCTGATCGTGTCACCATGGCAACCCCGCCTGTTTGACAGAGCTTATGACAAAGAACTCTTCTGCACAGATTCATCTTAAAAATCTCTTTCTGCTGGAGGCACAGCCAGGTTAACCCCCCAGCCCACACACACACACACACACACACACACACACACACACACACACACACACACACACACACTCTAGCAACCCTTTCAGAGAGGCTTTCAGTGTTCGCTTCTCTGAAAGACAAAGCTGCTGGACCTTTAATCGCAAGACTTTAAGAAAGTTTCGTACCAAAACAAAATACGAAATCCTTGGAAAAGATCTGAAGTTACACATTTGGTACAACAGCTGAAGCATCAAAACATTTCACACCGAAGCATCGATCAGGGCCGACAAACCAGGGTCAACAAGCAATAAAAATCAGGGCTCTACATCTATACTGCAGACAAAAACTACTGCATAATCATATGAGGCCGTATTTCTTTGTAGCGGCCATCTAATGAGATTATACATCTTGGACGTGGTGTTTTATTGATTTGTCTGTTGTTATGCCTGATGGACCTCGAATAGCTGCCGGGCATCCTCACCACTCATGTGGGACAACAAATCTGCTGTGACCCTGAACCGAAGCATCACAGGACTTCACACCCTCACACGAATGTGCCTTTTGTCCGGTGGCACGCCCTTAAGAAATCAGCTCAGCATATTGTTGATCAGATATTGCAGTATCGAACCTACAAAGAGACTCCATCAAGCCCGCAAGCGACACACAAGGGAATAACTGGCTTTGTATCCCTGGATAAATGTCTGTCATGGCGGGGGAATGTGGGAGGGGGAATCATAAAACTCAGACGTGACCTCAGATCTCTCAGCTCATCGTTTAAAAAGAGTCCATCTCAAGGTTTTGGGTCAACACAGGTCAACGTTGCCCCTGTTTACTTTGGTGAGGAGAAGGTCGGGGTGCGCTCTCCTGCCAAAGACACTGTTAATACACGGGAGATAAATTAACAACCCCCTCCGGCAGCCTTCTGGGAATAGTTTCCGCCTCACAGCACACGGCAGATTAAACCAAAGGGGAACAATATTCACAAATCAGCCATTGGTTATGAGGAAAGAGGCAACACTATCTGTCAGAGGGCTCTCCGTCCTCTCTAACCCCTCCTCAACCAGCTCACAGCAAACTCTCATGTCCTCAGAAACCACTACCATCTAGATTTTGCTGGCTGGATGTGCTGGGAGGACCCAATTGTTTTTTCAGGGTACATTATGCATGTGACAAGACAGGCGAGAAGGATCCCATGGAAACATACTGTTCCTACACATGACCATTAAATTATTGTAATGTGTATATGCAGCATATTGAACATTGTAGCATCATTTGAATTTCAGATCATTCTTTGCTACAATACAAGAAAATGTTGATTACATTTGAAAGCATGAATGTGTTTTTTATTCATACATTTACATACTCCAAAGGGCAGATGTTTTATCTGAAGGAGACGCCTGTTTTAGTAGAATAGTGTATTACAGAATGGGTTGTTCAAGCATCTATCTGTCCAACACCTGTAAGTCACCACCAAAAGTGCCCAGTAAGCCCAGTCTAACCCACAGGATGTTTTTGATGGCTCATATAACGTCATGTTGCTGCCACAGGAGAAATGAATAATGAGCGTAAAGGTTCTATTGACATCTTCCCACAGAGAGAGACAAGCAGAGAATAGGACGGACAGACGGATATTCATCTGTCATGTGGCCGAGAGGTACGGTGTCACTGAATGTCATATTAGAAGGTGATGAGCCCCAAAAGACAGTTTGAGAAGTCAGAGAAAACATTTCTGAAAACCTCAAGAGACTGACAAGAGTGTGACTGTGTGACTGAAAAAAAAGAAGCCAGAAATTCATTTCAGAAATCACACTAAAAGCTTGTACAGGCTGCACAGGTAAAATTAATGGATTAAAATGTTAACTTTTTTTATGCAAAAAAAGGCTTCATTATGAATCTGTATTTAAGGTTAATTCCCTCACATCCAAAAAAGTCGCTACCCAAAATATGACTGAATCAAGCAGCATTCAGGTCAGGAATGGGGCTCGCTTATTGCAACAGTCCACTGTGTAGAGCTGATTTTCTTTAAGATTGTGAAAAAGAAAAATGGTTACATTGCCTTTTAACCTAAAGCTGTAGGTTAATTAGTGTATGTGCAACTGAATCACTAGATAAATGTTGGTATGATATGTTTCTGCAAACCATGAATATATTACATTTGCATGTTTTTATGTAGTAGATACGTTGAAACAGAAAGGAAAGGCAGGGAAAACACAGATGGGTCACTACAAAACACCCATGTTGAGTCTAAGAAGATGATGGAAACACAACAATAACTTGCTAAAACAGTTTTTCTTTTTTAATTTTATCATCTGTTAGGCATGCAGTATGCTCGAATTGAAATCAAAGTTTCTGTGTTCAGTGGAGGGCTTCTAACCAAAACAAGCCTTTAGCTTTGAATCCAACACCGCACCAGCCCAAACGCCAGAATACATGTTGGCATTGTGTGCTCTGCAAACCACTAATGAAACATCTGTACGTTATTATGCGGTGGACATATTGAAACCTAATGTTTCTTCATGATTCAGCAACGCTGTGGTTAACGCGTGGTAATGTTCAGCCACAAAAACCACTTTGTTATGGTCAGAAAAAAAGTTCATGATTGATCTTAAAATACCAGCTTTCGATGGCACAATCATGGCTGGTGAGTCAATGTTGCTGATATCTCTATCTATCTAAAAAAAAATAAAAATGGTTTTGTTGTTTCTTGGTTTCAAACATTGGCAGCCATCTTGCCTAGCTGACATGCTACCCAATGTCCCTCCACCTCATATGCTACCTCACTTGAGAAACATTGATAAAAGTATGATATTATGTATGTAAATGTAGCATATTCTCTTTTTTTCTCTGTTTTGGATGTTTGTAAATTAAATATTTTTAGTGGTTTTGACTGTTGGTCAGACAAAATTAGCAATTTTTTTTACACTAAAAGATTTTTATACACTAAAAGATTATTCATACACCGAACTTTGACCAAAGAGACTGTTGTTCGAGACCAATAAATAACAACATTGATTGCTGCCTTTGTGGCACTAAAAGTGGGGTGTTTTTTAGCAACCCTATTCCTCACCATAACTAGGTAGTTTTGTTGTCTAAACCTAACTGCCGACCCTCTCTATGTCAAGATACAACACAAAAGGGTGTCCCTGGGGTCATCTTAGTAACACCAGGGCTGCTGCCCAAGCGGCAAAATATGATGAGTAGGGATGAGATCACCTTGATGTGTGTGTATATGTGTGAAGGATTGAATGGGAACAGCAGATGAACAATGAAGTCACTGAATGTCAAAATCCAAATGGACTATAACCGGTGTGTTATAGTGGCATGCACAAGGTCTTTTTTTCCACATTAAATCTAAATAGTTCAGGTTGTGTTCACCTGTGTTTACTTGCCTTGGCTCATAAATCCCATCTAGTCTGTGTTCAGTCTTTTTATAATGAACCTCATTATATGGTACATTTCCTGTAAATAACACCAGCACTGTGATCCTGAAAAGCACAGCAGCCGTCACTGTACACAGCTCCCTCAGTGATTCTGCAGAGGAGCATCCTTGCCCCTTCCTCACCCTGCTCTGCTCCTCACATCATAAAACTGCTGTTAGCTAATACTGTGTGTTTAATTCCTCGTTGTGGAGCTCACCTCAGGGTGCCCCTGCCAAACCCTTCCTGCAGGAGATTTACAGTCAGCCATTTTGTGGACTAATTGCCCAGTCCTAGAGCAGGGAGGTCAACCATAGCCAACACGGGGAGCTGGCTCACACACCTGCTACAGGCCAAACCGAGACAGAGGGCGAACTCCTCAAACAGCAGGACGCACCATGCACCACACCAGGAGTCTCCTTGAGTTGTCTACAATAAGGTCTGTCAGATGCAATCGCTTGATTTGTGCTACGTTGTTTGGTGATAAACAAGCGCCACATCCTTTTTTTTCTCTTCCCCCCACCGACTGTACGGTGCTGGAACATAAATCAAAGTCAGATAAGAGGCGGATGTGTGATAGTGAAGATGGATCCGCTGCATGCTCTCCTTGATATGGATCTAATCTCTTCACTTTGGATCATATTTGTGATTCATCTTGTCCTTCTCCTCCACCCATATCGTCAGCCTCCTGTCTTCCAATATAATCTCCAACCAATCTACTTCTGATTGGATGGATTAGGCTGATGCTCCCACCAGGCAAACATGAACAGCCAGGGGCCAGTCTGCCACTCAGTCCTCCTCTCACATTAACATTTCCAGCAGATTACACAGGTATTATTATATCTAGTTGTCCACCTCATTGACTCCTCTTACTGGTGCTGACGAGTTAACATATCAGTCCACTCCTCGCCATTTCCTACACAGACTGGAGTGGTTCTGCTGATTAACTGGCAGCTAAGCACAGTAGGAGAAGACCATGATTGGTCTTAAAATACCAGGTTTTGGTGGCAAAATCTCAGCAAAAAAAGCAGCTTTGTCTTTGTAAAAAAAAACAACCTTTTTCATGCTACTGTCCCAGCAGAAAAAAAAACACAGACTGGTAGCTACAAAACACACACATTTGGAGCCAAAAAGCAACTGGAAAAACACTAATGGGTTTCTACGAAGCACCCACATTTGGAGTCTAAAAAGCCACTGGAAAAACAGAGAGGTTGCCACAACCACCAAGTTTGGAATCCAACAAGCTGATGGTAAAAACAGACAGGTGGCTACAAAACACCCATGTTATGAACCTAAAAAGCCGCTGGTAAAGATATATAGGTCACTACAAAACACCCACATTTGGAGCCAAAAAATCAGCTGGTAAAAACAGACAGGTGGCTACAAAACACCCATGTTTGGAGTCTAAAAGCTGCTGGAAAAAAATTGAGGGGTCACAACAAAACACCCACATTTTGGGTCTAAAGATCTGCTGGAAAAACACTGACCGGTTGCCTGGAGCCTAAAAGCAGCTAGAAAAACAGATGAGTCGATACAAAACACTTACTTTCGAGTCTAAAAAGCTGCTGGTGAAAAAAACTGACGGGTTGCTACAAAACACCCTTGTTTGGAGTTTTAAAAAATGCTGGAAAAACAGATGGGCTGCTACAAAACATCCACGTTTGGAGCTCTGACCATAGAAACATGAACAGCCAGGCCAGTCTGCCACTCAGTGCTCCTCTGACATGAACATCTCCAGCAGATCATGCAGGTATTATTACATCTAGTTGTCCACCTCATTGACTCCTCTTATTAGCGCTGAAGAGTTAACAGATCAGTCCACTCCTCGCCATTTACTACCCGACTGAAGTGGTTCTGCGAATTAACTGACAGCTAAGCACAGTTTTGCCTTTGTCTGGTCATTTTTAATAGCTCTTAATGACTATCTATTAAAGGCTACTACAGACTCAATGCTATTTTGAGCACTCTCCCTTTATTAGCATCAGCTGACATCCCCATCATTCAGTGGTTCCCTTGACTTTATCACTGCTGGTGACCCTTCCATCTATCTAATTAACCACAATTTACTAATCACATAGGCCACTTTCCCAGAGCCATGCGCCCTCCATCAGTGAGCAGGGACAAAGGCTCATTAACAGGGCCTCCCCACCATCGCCCCTGAGAGGTAGAAAATAGGGATTCCTCGGGTCAATTTAGAATCAAGAGCCATATGATGTGCAGAGGTGCTGCCAACCTGCAAACCAGGCAGGTATAATGGCGCTAAGCCAAAGATACAACAATATAAAACAAGACTGTGCAGTGAAAATAGACCTTCTGCTTTCCTGAGGCTCAAAAAGAGAAACATTATATAAATCACAGGCTGCGAAGTTTGTCGAGAGCTACAACCTGCAAAGTGAGAGAGGAAGGGGGGGAAACAATTTCAAGTTTCATTTTACAAGAGGAGGTGGAGAAAATCGATAGGCTGAGTGTTGGCTTATTGCCAACTTGCTGAGGGAAAAATGAGAAGATAACCAACAGCAGCAGGATAGTTTTTTTTTCCCTTCCCTTACACCACACTCGCAGCCCAGGATATTACATCACAAACACAACAACAGTGTGCGGCTGAGCGGCACTCCAACACACACACACATTTATAGCTGTTGGAGAGAGACAGAGAGGCTCATATCTGAGAGGCTTGATCAAACAAATAGCACTTTTTTCTTGTTTTAGAGAATCCTCTGCCATATCACAGGTGTTTGTTTCAATTATGCTGCAATATCCACCTTTCTAACGCTTTAACAATCCACCTTCCAAGGCCACCTCTGATTCTGTTCATACTGCACGTAAAAAAAAGTTCAAGCTATGATTAGCTAATTTGTCATCAACAGAAAACTGACAACTTTTTATAAAGCAAAAATGCAACATTCACTGGTTTCAGCTGCTTAAATAATGTTAATAATTAAGTGCTTTGACAGACAGAGAACAAACAGAAAAAGGATACTAAGAAGGTAATATAGCAACAGAAGCCAAACAGTCCTACCAAACTACTACAGTCTCACTTCGTCACATACGACGATTGGTCATGGACCTTTTATGTCCAGATATGACATGCAAGGTACCCTGGGTGCTGTTGGTTGTTGATGTTCTTGGACGCCGTGTCAACTTCTGCCTGTCACCTGCATTGTCCTCTTTCAAAGTACACTACTAATTCCATGTTTACATACAGTCCCTTTAAAAATAAATGCACTACGTCAATACAACCCCATAAACATACTTTTTTCTTTTGTTAAATCAACTAACACATGTAGTAAGGTTTAGGCAACAAAAGCACATGGTTGGGTTTAGGAAAAAAATAATAAGGTTTGGCTTAACTGGACGCAAACACCGCTCTCTCGGGTGAAAGTCTGTATTTGTTGGACGTTCCTGCTCACCCTACTTTGACTTTGGCCCCCTTAACTTCTGTTCTTGTCCTGCCGCATCTCCCCCTGACGCTGCCAGCCACCTTTAAACTATAACCGCAACCAGCTGCATATCATGCCGATGTTAAAGGATGGCTATTTTTCGTCGGTGTCTGATGCCAGAAGTCACTGCCCAAGCGCCGGATTTCGACGACTTTAGAGTGGGACTTAGTTGACCAAACATTAGTGAGACAAAATTAAGGTAAACTGAGATATAAAGCTGAAATAGTTAGATGCAAAAGAGTGACTTTTGGTTGATACCAGACAGGAGGGAGCTGCGGTACTCAAGTCTGGAAAAAAAATAGTGTATCAATGACTTTTTACAAGTCTGACTAGGAGAGCATTGATTTCATTCTGGAGATGGTTCTTATATGCAGGAAGCAGGAATAGACAACTTTTTCGATATGTAGTTAGAAGCTTAGATTAGAGTCAAACATACTCCAGATTTCTAGCAGTGGACTTCACATTGGCAGACAAGGAACCAAGGCCACTGTTAGAGGGACTGAAAAAATGGGATTTCTGATTTTCAGTTACTGAGTTAAAGGAAATTTTGAGCCATCTAACAGTTAACATCAGAGCAACTAGACTTTTTGGGTTACCGGGTCTCAGGGGAAGGTATGTCTGTTGGTTGTCTGCGAAGCAATGAAAAGATACATTGTGAAGTTGGATGATTTGGCCAAGTGGAAGCATGCAGACATAAAATAAAATTGGACCTAAAATTAAAGCTTATGGTTCACTACAGGTCATGTGAGTTGTAGAAGATGAGTAGGTACCTATTGTGACTGAGCGGGTTCTTTCTAAAAGGTAAGAATAAAACCAACCAAGTGCAGTGTCCTTGAAGATTTGCTGCCTTTCTCTGTTTTGTATCATCATGAATTTAGTATCTTTGGGTTTTGGCCTGTTCGATGGTCAAAACAAACAATCTGAAGATGTTACCTTGGGCTATAACAAATGGTGAGGGGCACATGGGCCAGTATTCTCAAATGATTTTAGCTTGTTGCACGTACATCAGTATCAGTGTGAAGTTTACAGCATATGGTCTGAAACCTGCAGCTCAGATATTCCAGAAAAATATATTTGAGTGAAGTTCCATATGTTAACATGAACAATGATTGGAAAAACTTGCATTGCATTGACAGTAACAAAATACTGATATTAAATTTAATTTTAAACTCCAGGCTTGTACACAACACAGACTACTTGATGTTTATCGTAGTTCTTTTTTTTTTTTTTTTAATCTTAGTGGGGTTTATAGGATGCTTTTTATATATATTTATTATTTCAAAATTAAAAAACATCATCTACACTTTAATATAATTTTTTCTATTTGTAGTCTTTATATTAATGCAAATATATTACCACTTGCAGAGAATTTAGGGTTTTTTTTAACTATAAAACGTCCCATACAGTACATCTTGGTCACAGTGCTTAAATAGCAAAATTTAAAGACTCCATGTCAAAAACGCTGCTGTAAAAGACAAACATTGGTGACCTTTTGTTACCAGTTTTCAATTCACAAATACTGATATTATTATCCTTAAAAAATTGTAAATGTCAGGCCCTACATTTTTAGCAGTCTTCTGACATTTAATACCTTGAAAGAAAGAATAAAATGTACATTCTAAAATGTGTCCTTGTTTCCCAAAGCCTTTTAGTACCAGAATCCAAATCAAAGAGTCACAGTGGACGTGTACTCTTTTCCCTTTTAATGTGTGTTTCCATAGTTCAGTGAGTCTGACACACTGTGGCTCACATTAGTGAGAGAGACCACAACCCTGTGCAGCTGCTCATGTCAGTGATGGGCATCAATAACCGGCGCCAGGCCTGTGATTCGTAATTGTGTTGGAGGGGTCAGTGTGGGGTCAACAGGGCATTCCCTCGGCCTGTCTAATGAAGGGAACACAACTCTACCTCACACCAATACTCTGCACAGCCATCTCCAATCCCAGGCCCCATTGCCTGTGTCAATCACAGCGTCAGTAATAGATGTGCGGTACAGCCGAGCACTGCCAGGAGGCCTACAAGCCATCAAAATATACTGTACTCTGGCCAGTGAAACCATGCTTTGGCTAATGCACTGTGTCATGTTTGTTTACACGGCCATCAGACTGCAGACATTAAGTCTCGATACCACAAAGTAGGGCTGGACTATAAACTGGCTGACATTACCGACATCAATACTTTCAATAATTATCTGAATCCTGTGTAATTAAACTGAGAAAAGCTACAAGAACCTAGGGCTGCAACAGGTATGAGATTTTCACGATATGATAACCGTCTCAGAAAATATCGTATCATATTTGTTTGAATTTTCACCTAACATAAAAAAAACAATACAATTCACATTGAATTTAAAAGGCACACACACCCATTTAAGAGAGACACACTTAAAGAGAGCACATAAGGGCACTTTGAATATAATAAAAGTAAGACATGTTCCGCTGTCGTACTTGTTTATGGTACTAAAATCACATTGTGAGGGGGGGGGGAAGAAAAAAATATGATCCAACACTTGACAGTAAAGCTGCTCAAAAATAAATACATTTAAATCAACTGAATCTAATTTAATTAGAAAGAAAATAAAACAAATACATTTAAAAAATAATATACAATTAATACTATTATAAAATACATTATTTTATTTTATGTTATTTTATAGCTGTTTTTAGAAAAAAAAAAACGTGTTAAGAAAATTAACGCTGATTAATCACGTTCCGTGGTGCCCATTGCGGTGCGTCATTGAAGGCCACAGTGGGTTTGTCACATGATGGAGGCAGACAAGACGACACTGCTTGGCCCCATTAATTGAACATTTACATTAAAAAAAAACGTCCAGATGGAACTGTTAACAGGAGCACCGTTCTCTTCCTGCAGAAAGGAATTTTTGTACCATTGGAGAACTTCAAGCCTGAAATATCACCTCAACACAAAGCATTTAGCAGCAACCCGGAGGTCCAAGTTAGCACAGCCTCTGATGCCAGTGCTAGCAGCCAGCCTCGTCAAAACACACTCCACCAGTCGTTCAAACTGAGGAAGTCTACCTGAGACCGACTCACTTACTCCCTTACAAAATGGACTGCAGATCAGTTTCAGTGGCAGAGAGCAAGGGGACAACTGTGTCTAAAATCCAGCAGCTTTACTACGACTGCCGAAAATTCATTTTAATTGACTTTCACAGCAAAAATTAAGGTATGAGATTAATTTAGATGAATTAATCACAGAGCATGTAATTAATTAGATATTCTTTTTAATCATTTGACAACTCTAGAAAAACTAATTAAAAGTTAAAGATATACAATGCTGAATGTTCCTAAAAAAATGATGTATTGACTCATGTAAAGCTAACCCCTCTCAATCATAACTTATGACTCAACAGAAGTGTATGATGGTGTGTTTCTTCTTATTTTCTGTGTTCAAGACGTTAATGGTCACGTACCCCCACCTATCCCAGCTGACACTGGGTGAGATGCGGGGTACACCCTGGACAGGTCGCCAGACTATCACAGGGCTGACACACAGAGACAGACAACCATTCATACTCACATTCACACCTAACTTGCATGTCTTTGGACTGTGGGAGGAAGCTGGAATACCCGCAGAAATCCCATGCTAACATGGGGAGAGCATGCAAACTCCACACAGAAGGGCTCCCCGACCATGGGTTCAAACCAGGAACCTTCTCGCTGTGAGGTGACAATGCTAACCACTGCACCCAGTGCCACCTTGTTTCATTACAATAACTGTTAAATTTTAGTGAGAGGTTATCGTGATATGGATTTTATACTGTTTAGTTCTGCCCTACCACAAAGACACACTTTTCCTGTCTGTTCTTTTTCTTTATCATGTTGTGGATCGATTTCTTCACTGACATGAAAACAAATCACTTCCTTCATTCTGTACAACACAGTACACAGTAGCCATACAGTGGTTTGACTCATTGGTGATGAGCTCATTTCTTTAAAATTCCAATTACTTACAGAGAGGCTGAGAGTTGAGAAAAGCCCAGACAATGAGCTCCACCACCCACCCAGCTCCAGCTCAGTGATGTATTACAGGTCATCCATCACCATTGGCTGGCGTGAGCCAGGGGAGGGCCCGATACACCCATGTGTCAGACATACGCCAAGGGCAGGCGAGCTTCGTCTTTGAACTCTTAAGTGGAGGTAACAGGGCTCATTTTGGCATGATTGAATTAGACCTGAAATGCCTCCAGGAGTTTGCGCACATGGGAAATGAAGTTAAAAAGCTTATTTTGTTGAAAGCACATCTGAGTCTGCCTTATCAAGACCTGAGAGATAATGAGACGAGTAGAAACATGCTGAGATATTCGCAGTAATGAGTCGGTTTGATGATGAATTAATTGCAAGACAAGTAAACAAAGAACATGAAAAAAAAAGTTGCATTATATCCGTGTCCGGATTCAATTTTCTTCTGCCTCCGACTGAAGCACCAATAGATTAGGGTGGGAGTCGAGCTGGAATTGAATTAGCACAAAGTGAATGGCTTTGGTTACATGAAGAACAAGCCCTGTCCAATCAGTGTCTCTTTTCCAAGTAAGACGCTCCAAAACATCAGTCAATTACACTGTGCTTGAATAGCGGGACACTGCAAAATGCGGCAGAGGAAAAACAAACAGATGAGGGTGAACTGGAGGGAAGACGGAGAGAGGAAGAGAGAGTGAGGATGAAGGAGTTGGGGGGAGCAAGAGATGGAGAAGGAGGGAGGGCAGGGTGTACATGAGGAGAGGAGATGGAGGTGGCGTGGAGAGACAGTGAAAAAGATCTAGAGAGAATATTTGAGAGAAATATGGCTACACATGTCAGCAAGCAGCCCGAGACGTCAGCATTGTGTAAAAATAACCTGTCCAATTATGAAGAGAGACTGCTCGCCTTTCTATGTGGGATGCTTTACTGTAGACGAACACGTCGTCCGGTTCCCCCTCTCTCTCTGCTCATATGTACATCTCCTGTATATATTTAGATGCCGTCATATATTGCCTCTGATAATGTGATTCCAGAAAATAGATTGGAATTGTTCACTGTCTTTTATAAAGATGGATTGTTCTGTCAATATCCTATGGCTGTCTAGCGTTAGCTCGCCACGCGGCATATGACTTTCCATTCCCCAGCAAAAATGGTGTTTAATGCTTCCCTGAGAATGTATGGCTGCTGCTGTTTCCATTATCCATTTAACAGCCTCTAAAAGGAGGATTTATTTCCGTAAATTAGCTCCTGTATAACACGATTGTATCATGGATCATAAACTTTAAGTCAATACAGCACGGGGATACCGTGGTTAGAGGGAGAAAATACCTAACTGACCCTTTCCTCTCCTGACTGCTTGGTATCAAGCAGGCCCGGCAGCGGTGGTGGCAGCTGTTCCTGGTAGAACTTTATCTCTTTCTTCCTCCCTCTACAAGGCTCCCCAATGTCCCACAGTAGCCATTTGCTCATCAGCCTATTACTTTCAATAGGCGTCGCAGTAATTGGCTATTTCACACATGTAAGGGTTGAGCTGGCAGAGGGTAAAGGCCAGGCAACCAGGCTGTCAGTGTCCTGCACCACAGTCATCCATCAATTATTATCAGGCACAAGGAAAGCCACTGCGGCCCTGAGCCGGCACTTTGTCAAACCTCATCCAGGGCTCCCTGGTTAATCCATTAACATGTGTGAGCTTTAGCAGTGTGTGTACTTTACTGTGTATCTGCTTGAGTGTGCACGAGGTTGTTGCTTTATTAAGATATATAACATTAAAATACATCTAGTGCGCTTTGGCATTTGTAGACTGTTTTAAGGCGTCTTTCAGTTGCTAGGAAACGACATGATTGTTCCACATAAACTTCCAGTCCAGCCAATACTTCATGTAAACAGCAAAAAATGCTGGACGTTAGTCCTTCTGAAGTGAAATACACACTATGGGAAATGGCAAAATTAGTTTTAGGACCTTTCTGCTCAATGCTAAGTGGTTCCTCTGTTACAAACTTGATGTCAGAAATAAAAGTCTAACACTTCCCTAAAGAAACAAACCAACGGAAGAGTGGATTACAGCAGTCAAATGAAAGAACCGGACACTGCCAGAAACTCCAGAGGCCCTGATCACACAGAAAACGTTTTAGCAGCTGGAGACATCTTTTTGTGATTGTTTTTAATGAGAATTAAGCTTTTTGCTTGCTGTTTTTGTGTTGCTACGCGGCTCGCGTTTCTGTGTCTAAGCACCTGGCGTTTTTGCCAGAGAGCTACGAACTCCTGAAGTTGAAAAACTTCAACTCAGAGCAGAAAAGCGCTTCAAGTCATCTCTTTTTTCGTGATCTGTAAACCCATTGTCCAATCAGATGATATGAGAGACGGGCCTCCTGTGGTGGTCACAACAACAAGTTTACAGTTGGTACACAATGGAGGACAAACTGGTGGTAGCAGTTGCTGGATACCCAGAGCTATACAGCCCAACAATAGAATTCCTAAATGAAGTAAGATGTAGATGTAATGATGGTCATAATTGAAGGGATAGTAATTTATGTAATTCATCCTTCACTCAAGAGTCTGCTTTTCTTTTGTTTATGTCCCATAAAATGTCTGACCTTGATTAACTGCCTGTTATCTGTGTAAAGTTTGATACTGCTGAGGTTTTTTCACATTCCTCTACTGTGGGGGCAATGTCTGTACATTTCCCTAAAAGATTCAAACATTCGCCTGGCAAGCTGAATTAAACGCATTACTAATATGCAAGCCAATTGCTGTCTTAATACAGGAAAAACATATAGACATGGAAACAGACTTGAACTCAACACTGGCAAAGACACTTGAATCCTCCAGAGTAGAGCAGCGTTAGCATTAGCATAGTGAAAGTTGTGACTGTAAAAACATGGTAGAGTGTGCTGCTTTTGGATGTAAACCAGACCATGGAGCGTTGTTCTACTATCAACTAAAAACTCCAAAATAGCAGATAGTTCTGGATGTTTCACAACCATTGACCTCATGTCAGCCACTGGCAGTTAGCCTACAAGCTAACAAACAACACAAATATATAACAGATACCAACCACGCTTAGGTGTACTATTATGATACGTCTGCTATTCACCGATTTTGGTGAACAACAGACTGCTCGTCTATGTCTGACTGAGGCTCAAACATGTATACCCGAATCTCTCTGATGTTTCCCTTTAAAGCTCATGCTAGCGCACCACTCTTGAAAATGGAAAGCGAAAGGGAAAGCAACAGCTACAGAGCGCAGCAATGGTGGGTGGGGTGGAGGCTAGAATTTCTTAATGAGAGAAAAGGAGTAGATCTGCCTCTGGCCCCTTTTCAGAATTATTTATTTATTTGTTTAGACTATTGAGTGGAAATACATGTTAAACTAAACAGTTTTACTGTAAGTATTTTACCTTAACAGAAGAGTTCTGTTGTCTAAGTTCATCCACAACCTGAAAAGAGTTGTAATAACAACTAGTGACATATTACACAAATTAACAGTTGGCTGCAGAGACTAAAACAAAAAACACTAGCCTAATTAAAAAGGTGCAATTATACGTCTGTATCACCGTGTACAGCCATCACTGCCTCTAATGTGGGAACTGAATTATAGTTCAGCCTGGATTTCACTTGTGGCAGCGCCGACACAGCACCAGATAAATGTGTCATACATTATCAAGACTGCGCCGTTCTTTGATAACTTACCCCAACATGACTGTGTTTACTTTCTTTCATTCACCTTGTGATATAAAGCGATGAGGGAAAGGTTGCACTGCCTCACTGCAGAACAGGAGACTTTTGTCGTGCAGTCATTATTTGTAATGTTAAAAGTAATGGTGTTTACATTCTTTCTTTGATAGAGAACTACAACCACCATCAACCAGAGGTTTGCAGTGGTGATGGCTTTTCTTGATGTGTGATCCAAAAAGAAGATTGCTGAGTCTTTATTCAGTCTCGCTTGTCTTATCGTTTTAACAATCTCCACCAGCACCGGGGACTTGTAAGAGAAAACACAAGCACCTGTAGCTGACTAATAACACTTTGGTTGGGCTCCAAGTGGTATCTCTGACGCCAGCTTCGCCCCAACATATTGGAAGATTTTTTAAAGAGCTGCACATCATCTGTGGTGGCCAGACATATCTGCAAATACAGCTTAAGTCCAAATAATTATCTCACTCCAAATAAGGATATTGAGCAGTAAATGATATCACCAAGAGGCAGATGATGACACATTTATCTCTGCCTTGCACTACCAGCACCTCTGATAATGGTAGACTAAAGAAACAAGAGAGATAAAAAGAGATAAAACAAGGAAACAATACAACAGATGGATTCTAATTGTTGTCTCAGCCTACAGAAGCAGGAGAGAAGCTGCTTGGCAGGTTTTCTAACTGTGCTAAAACACAACCTGTTCCTGGACACCAATGAAACGGCTCATCTGGAGAATGAAGAATGTTCCTTATCTGGACTCCTCATTCACATTCACTGTGATGTTGATTTACATGCAACAGCTTCAGGAAGCTTGCAAACTGCTGGGTTCTTTACTGGGCTCTCAACTAACCACCATATAAACTGCTCAAACACTGCTCCCATTAATGCAACTTTTACCCATGAACTCAACCATACAATCTGCTGACACCCTGCTTGAGAAACAAGCCACATTTTTTATATAAAGTTTGGGTTAATGCTGCGAAGTAACACAATGTTGCATGAATCTTTATATTCATAAAAGGCAATGAGTCACTCTCTTTGCTCCCACCATCTCTCCATCTCTCCCAGCAGTAAAAACTGGGGGTGAAGATAAAGGAGGCCGGGCTGCTGGTTGGTTGGCTAGTTGGCAGGCTGGGTCCCTGCTGACAGGTTGTGATAGGTGTCATCTATCACCTATGAAAAGGCCTGAGGGCTCACCACACCAATCACACAAGTGCCAGATGTTACAACCGAAGCACTGCATACATCCCCCCCAACACACACACACACACACACACACACACTCCTACTCTTATACAGGGGCGCATGCAAACATAAATCACACACAAACAAACAACCTGACACTCAAACACATGCAGAAAGATGCCATTGTTATTCAAAATGTATACACCGACGCATGAGTAAAATCATATATATATTGTGTTTTTCCTCTCACAAAGGCATTGAGGGCACAGAATTTGAAACTGATCAACTCTAAATTCAAGGACTTGTCCTCAAGATTCATGATAGTACAGCAAGTCTGCAAGAAACACAAGGGGCCACTTTTGAATGCTCAAAACCCCACATGTAGAATAAGGTGGTGGAAAATAAAGCACAGCAGCTTAACCATTAAGTTATCAGCACAGACAAAGAGGGGAAGCTCCCCCACTGTCTCTGGCGGACCCGTGAAAAAAGAAAGAAAGGAGTAGGCCACCTCACTGCATGAGCAATTACAGCAACAACTTCACATGTCTCTCTATCCCCCCAGGGGCCAGACATTATGAGCCCACCTGTCAAGTACCCACAAGCCTTTCCACGGTCTCACCGGATGAACACGGAAGCAGCAACTCTCAATTAGTCCGAGGGAAAAGAGGAGCATTTTGAGCCAGCGCTGTCGTCAAAACCGGAAAAAACAGCTCTAATTAAAAGGGTGGGGATGAAAACGAAATCAGAAATTTAAATCGGACTGTGCAGAAGCTGTCATAAGGTTAAAACGGTCTAAACAATTTTAATAAGCTGGATGACACACACACACACACACACACACACACACCCATACAAACAAATAAGATTGCTTTCATAAGTCCCTTCCCTCATGCTACGCTTGCTAACCAAGTCATCCAATTAGTGATTGGAAATAGCCATATTAGAATATGTAATAACCTCTCTGAAAAGCGTCTCACCCCTAATTTGAT
The DNA here is from genome assembly GCA_019142605.1 of Cephalopholis sonnerati. Lineage (NCBI taxonomy): Eukaryota > Metazoa > Chordata > Actinopteri > Perciformes > Serranidae > Cephalopholis > Cephalopholis sonnerati. Next base: position 23,528,218 of record JAGQAX010000005.1, on the reverse strand, counting down.
TGATCGCTTTTGCTTAACCACCATACGCTCTGAATATGATTCATTCTCTTTTTAATCTGCAGCATTATTCAAACGCAGCCCTGTGAGTCTGGGTTTGGTTTCAGAGAGGCTGAACGCTTGTCGGGTTTTCCGTGTTATTTCTGCTGGTGTGTTTCTAAGCTGTGTGGAGGGGGGTAAGGTGGAGGAGGAGGGGAAGGGGAAGGGGTGGTGTAGAGGTAATGGACCTCTTCATGCTGTGCGTTCCTAGCATGGCTGAGAGGTATGAAGGGCGATCCTATGGCTGCCTCTACATCACACTCCGGGAGCCGTAGAGAGTGAGGCAGCTGTAGAAATGTTAATGCTGATTTATCATGATGGACTGTGATGGTTGTATTAGACTTGAATTCGTGTATGCCAAGGGTTTATAAAAGATGAATAATTTTTGCATTGCAAGTTACAAAAAAATACATCACAGCAAACTATAGCTGCAGATATCTTGTCTAAAATATTGGCTGCAATCTGAACAATTCATCTGCAATTTCATGAAAAGATGTTAAAATGCCTCTTTTTTTCCATTATCCGTTTATTAACACAAGTTAAAGCTTCAACACCGTAGCAGTGTGAGACATGTCCCCCGGCACGGGAAAGACAGAGCTCAATAAATGATGTCGACTCGCCATTGTGGTGACAAAATAAATTTCAATTACGGCCATGTGAAATTGGATTTCCTTGGAGCATTAGGGGATTGAGAATCGTTGAAAGGTTTCACGCTTCTGCTCAGGTCCTTTTCTTCTAGTCGACGGCTCGCCTCGGTCACGGGACCCGTAGCTTGTTGCGGCTGAGTTTCAACGCTGGCTTTACTGGCAGTCTTATGAAATCAATAAGTCACTTTGGACAGATGTGTTTTCTCTGGTAACGGCTCACACAGAATTAATACAGATGATTACAGGCTGCAGCCATTCTGGGTCATTTTCCTCCACCTGGTGACCTTCCACGGTGACTGGGTCCTCTTAACGGCCATTTTGCTACCATTCTGTCACACTCCCCGATCAATAACTTACAGAGCTATACATTATCACTGTGAATAAAATTTGTGGGGTAAATAAAGACGTCGAGGATATGTTGTGGATCTAAGATGATAGTATGCTGCTAAAGAATTCAGATGTTCCCAATTCACCAGCCAGTAATGGAGATCCTTTTATTTTTAATTCCAAAATTGACTGACAAAGATCTTTGTGCAAGAACCAGGGTTTGCTGGTATGTGCTCTAGACTGTATAAAATAATGGACACAGGTACCAAAACAACACACATTTGTTAATGGACTCCATTTTGAAGCCTCGAGTTTGGCATTTCAGCCGTCGCCATCTTGTTTTTTTTGGAGCCAGAAGAGACCATATTTGGAGGCTGGAGCTGTGGAGGAGTGAGGAGTGATCTGAGTAAGAGGCAGGAGACACTATCTGCAGGAAACCTTTCACTCAAAGTGGCCCTTTCTTAATTATGTGCAACTTAAAGCCTTAACAAAATAAACAGGTGAGTTATATTAATTTTTACCCCCATACAGTTGAATGTTAAAATTGACTGTAAAGACCAAAACCGTTTTTTTTACCTGGATGTAAACATGTTTATATTTGCTGTGAAGTTGGGCATATTTACATGGGGTCTATGGGGATTGACTTGTTTCTGGAGCCACTTTCAAGTGGCCATTCAAAAGTAAACGCATTTCTGCATTGGCTTCATTTTTCCGGCCCTGGAGGCCGCCCCTTGGAATGCATATGTCTACCAACGCTCTAGCAAACCAAAGTTGTAAAACATTTGTTATATCTATAACTTAAGATTACGTCTTTTTAGTAGTGCTTAAAATATTATTTAAGTAATCAGTGACTTGATCAACAGGAAATTGACAGGGATTTTGATGACCAACTATTCATATTAAGTATTAACAAAAATGGTTCTAGCTTCTCAGGTGTGAGGATTTTGCTACTTGTCTCTGATTCCTATCATTGTAAACTGTAGGGCTGACACTCTCTGGTCAGCTGGTTGATATGCTCGCCTGACAAAATTCTCATTGGTCAGACAATCGCTGGTGCTACTTTCATAAGGCAAAGCTTTTTTTCCCACCTGAAAGGCCAGGTGCTCTTCTGAAAATGCCCTGCTGAGAGCATTAGTGCTCTTTGGATGTACAGTGTTTTTTCAGCTGAGATGCTTTGGTTGCGTCTGGTTTAGAGGTTTTGATGGTCACAGCCACACATGGTAATGTTTTCCCAATCCACACTCTTTAAACTCATTAGTCGGTTACCTACACAGGTTGCTTTCATTTATGGTCAACCATACCTAAACAATTCACATCACACTGTTGGTTTCATTTAGAATCTGTTCTGCTTTTAACCTTACATTGTTGAATTTAAGTGACACATTCTAGCATTGTAGGGTTACACAGGCAAATTGTTTGATGTTGAGTTTCTGGAGTTGTTTGGGGATGTCCTTTCCTGGTGGACCAAAAGGCGTGGCTGAGGGCTGAGGACTTGACCAAACCATGTACTGCCATGTCATGGAGGGGGTTTGGGTTTAGTTGGTTTTGTTTTGTATTTAGTTGTGGTTGCTGCTCATTTTGGTTACCCCTTGTGTATTACTTGGTTTGGCCGATCCACTATATATGCTCCCTTGTGTGTCATTTTAACAGGTCAGTTTGTTCAGCTAACGCCTGGTTTAGTTATTATATTGAGTATAGTTATGTCATGTTGACCTCTTTCATAGGCCTAGTTGTTCATTTCTTGGCATGTAATTTTTCATGCACTTTTTGGGTAAATAAAAACCCACGATTTTGTCAGCAACTTATGTCCTTGTTGCCTCACTGCTTGGTTCCTGATTTATCAGTTTAGCCTATTAATAAGCACTGATAGGGCCTTTATCAAACCATCGTTAGTGGCAGAGCCTACCTCTGGTAGTGGCCAATGGCTGCGCAGCCTGCACTATGCATGTGGGGACGTATATCGTAGGTTGACACTGGCTATTGGCTCTTTCCTGTTCTAAACTACGGTAATCATATCGGCCTTTAAAAATCCAATATAGATCAACCTCTAGTGTGGTTGCTATAATATGGAATTTCTGCATGAGTAAAAATGTCAGAACAAGGTGCAGTACTTGCTCAGGCCCTTGCTATGGATAAAGGGAAGGCTGAAGCATGTAGGGAGAGAAGTGGCCAGCAGTTTTAATTTCTCCTCCACTGTGGCCAATTTAGTCAATCTAGAGATAACGTGCAGATTTTATTTCCCCACTGACCACTCCTTTGGTTGAAGAGTAGGAAGAATTTCAGTCCACCAAGCTTTTCTTTGGTTGACCTCAGCTCTTATAAATTGAACATCTTTGGGTTCTGGACTGTTGGTCAGACGAAACAAGCCATTTGAAATCTTAAACGTACCACACAAGAAAAGCACATTAACTTTGTTGAGTAAAAGTGTGGAATCAATCGGTGTGGACAGAAGCTCTGTAACACCTCCACCAGACTTGTCTTTAGGGTGGTCACTGAAGTGTTAATGCCAGCTAATTGATACACAAAGAAAAGAGGGATTTCGGGGCACTCCATCTGGACCATTTCACCCCAGGGTTAACTTCAACTACACATGACCCTCTTATCTAGCGACGCATGACCCTGGCCTCTGGGTCCTTGGAGCACTGAGCAATGCAAGCATCTCACACACATTCAGTGTTCAAACAAAATCTTTGTATACCTCTCTCTTTCTCTTTCAATCTCTCTCTTACTCGCACATTTCAGGTGACATTTCCTTCTAAAGAGTCATATTCCTCAGTTCGCTGCACAGTTTCACTGTTGAATGGCTCCCCTGAATGAACCTAAATGTGCCCGGCTTCAGTGACAGACTCATTTTCACAATGGGCAATAACGGTAAGAAATTCACCCTGCTGAAGTCCTGCTAAAACCTGATGCTATGTACCATCCTGCTCAAGGAAAACCTTTTATGAATGCGGCGCATTACTGTCAGTGAAGACACTCTCAGTGCTGTTGAAACATTCATCTATGTTGCTGGTGCGCTTTCCAGACAAGTGAACACTGACGAGGAAGTGAATCACAGTAAAGCCAAGGCTTATAGTGCAGAGAGTACAGAGTTAGACATGTCTCTGTAAGATCAATAGGATGTCAAGATAAGGTTCCTGATGCAAAAGTCCTCACCCATGCTGACATGCCAAGAATCACAGAGTGTGGTGAATGTAGACTGAAGTTCAATCATAATTTTCTTTGTTGTTAATCAGAGGAAATTACAACTAAATCTATCAACAGCAGTTGAGCACTTTACAAGTGTCTGTCTTCGAATTTTGAGAACATTGGGCACATTAATAAAAACGTTTTCTAAGAGTTATTCAATATTTGGAGAGATTACACTGTGTAAAAGTGAATCTATTGAATATTTTTTCCAAAAACTTCTCCAAAATTATGCAAAAGCACATTTTTCCAAACTAAGCAGTCTGTTGTAGTATAACCACCACGACAGACCATTGATATGTTAAGTGGTTATGAGGACACTACACTTAAAAGTGTTGGAAAAGTAGGAAAGTGTTGTGGATTAACCGTCAGGAGACCTCTGATGTGTGGAGTGATTTTGGGGACACTAGACTGCATGAGAGTGAATTTATTGAATTTTTCCCAATAAAATTTCACCATAATTATACAAACTAAGTAGCCTATTGCAGAATAACCAACACAACCGACCATTGATATGTTAAGTGATTATGAGGACACTACTTATACAGCTTAATATTTTTGTAGTACTTTGTAGACGGTCCCTGTGCTCATCTCACAGGTGGCTGCACATAGAGAGCAATGGAATTTGCTTGAAGAACAGCTCGGTTTGATGAAACTTGTTGCTCATTGTCTATCTTCCTGTGCTTGGAAAAAGGCATTATTTGTGTTTTAACGTTGTTTTGCTTATAAGTTATTGATCCAGGAAGTTTAAATCTGTCAATATCTTTCCAAGTTTGACGAACTAGTTTAGGCAGGCAGCTGTTTTCCCTACTTCCCAGTACTATGCACCGACACCGGAGTGTCTATGGGTATTAGACACTTAAATTAATGATTTTATAGACCTTATCAAGATCATTTTTAAACAAATTTAAGACTTACTTTTCTAAATAAATCATCTTTTTCTTATTCAAGTATTGCAGGCATATATTAAACTAAGTAATATATATGTGGTCCAGAGCAGAGGTAGACTTCATGTAGGGTTATGGTTATTAGAGTGAGTTAGGTTGATCATTTTGCCAACAGGTAAATGCAAGTATAAAATAAAAGACAGTATATGGTTCAGTGGCAGGTTTAAAGATTTGTAACACCAGAAATGTGCACTTTCACACAGAAGAGCCTGACTCATTTTGACAAAAGATATTAAAGGATTGATATATGAAATTAGATAAAATGTTTGAAAAAGCTCAGTTCAGACCAAAGATTACAAAAAGACAAAACTGTTTTAGGATGTTGCAGAGAAAAGTTGCAGTGGTGTGAAGTGGCCGTCTGAGCCTGACTCAAGCCGGTCAAATCGCTGCCTGGTTTTAGAGCGTAAAGCACGTCACCTGTTTCTACTGCCAATAGGTTTGTTTTAAAGTCTGCTGGTGAAGTCAAAATGGCCGCAGACGGCATGTTCGTTTGCTGTGCATGTGATCTGTCCCCAGTGAGCCCTGTCTTTCCATCCTCAGCCGTGTCGGACGGTGGGTTGCTGCTGCTGCTTGCTGTATGTGCTTATACCCCGCCACACACACATTGACTGATTAATTGGCGCTAGTTATTTATATTATTGTGGCATATTTATTAAAAATACAGTCCATATGATGCTCATTTTGTTTCTGTTTTTCTCCGTTTCATCACTACTACAAATGCAACTGTAGCCAGTATCTCACCATCACTATCCTTACTCATATTTTAAGAAGCTACAAATTATATTCAGCCACAAAATAAGCCTGAAAAGCTGCAAACAGAGCGGAGGTACAGAGAGTTGTTGCATAGAGATGATACACTGTCTTATCTAGTTGCATTTGTGTGAACCAGCAGGTTTTTACAACAATGCAGAATGGCGCATTGCAAATAGTTGGCCGTTCAAGTCATCTGATTTCAAATCTCTGGTCTGAACTGGGCTTTAGCCCTCACAATCTTAAATCAAAGACTATTCAATGACTTCTAAGGCCTGATATTTATATAATTAAAGTTAAGACATTTTAAGACTTTGTATAGACGTGCAAACACTGACTGGTACTGCATCTTTTAGTGGTATGGAGTGCCAGACCATGTTTCAGGGCAGATTTTGTGACCCAGTACCAGACTCCCTTATAAAATTGGAGACTTTTGTAAGTTGTTGAGTGGTTCGGGTGAAGAGGCTGGGTCACGGATTCTGATAGGTCACAGAATTTGGTGTCACACCGGCCTACATTCACCACTTATCACACTTAAGAAATAGCAGGTTGAACAGCGGTGTACAGAGGTGACACAGGAGCACAGAGGTGACACAGGAGCACCACTGCAGAAAAGAAAGCTAAAAAAGTGAAAGACAGGCTGGATAAGTCTTCTGTAACAACACATACTTCCCAAAAAGCTTTTGAACCTGTGAACTAACTGTAAGAAAAGTGACCAATCAGCCATCCAAAGGCTCAAGTTCACAGATAGCTTTAAATCCTCTGTAAAAAAAAGAGGATAACTGCTGTTGACAGACTGTCAGAAATGACTTGAAATACCGCAGACATTACCACACAAGGTTCTGATACAACAGCAGAATCCAACATGTCAAAAGAAATGAGCAAGAAACCATCCCAGACGTATGGTAGCAAACAAAGTGCTGGATGGTCAAACAGCATCTGAACCCCCCCCCACACACACATACACACAACTACACCTTTCCAACTGCTGATTATTGTGGGCTGTATTCAACAATTTCTGTAACTCTCTGACATTGACAATCCAACAATCATGCGTCTTATATGCAGCAGCTGGTGGAGGCATGTGAGGATGAGACAGTAAGGCGAGTTTGAACTTCCCTCTCAAGCTCTCTTTTAAAGTCTTCACACAATTATGACGCTTTTTGCAATGGTGCCACCACAGGATAGCAATCAGACTTCTTTTACGTCATTATCTTTGCTTAGAAATCCCATACATTAGAATTCACATACATTTATTTAGACCCATGCACTTACTGTCGGCACATTATAACATTTGAATAACTCATCATTCGCTGCCCTTGTGTTCCCATGCTGTGAGATTTGGTGGATATCACTGAGTGTGTGTGATACGTCAGCCTGGTTATGAATTCCTGTCAATGACTAGACCTCATTTCCATATTACGCTCAGGCGGCTTTGATTTGAATATCACTCTTCCCAGTTCACCACTTCAGCCTTTAGAAGCAGGATTGGAGGGTGAGAGCTCTCAGTGGGGGGCACTCAAAGCGTGGAGATGGAAAACTGAGTGTGTACATTTTTTACACTCAGGAAATTCTGACATTTCAACTCTTAATTTGAGTGTTTTATATCTATATAAATATATATATGAAAGAGACACCTCCATGAAACCTGTTTTTCAAATTAGTCTTTTCTTTTGAAGAAAATATTTAACTTTGTTTGTTGAATATAAAATATTAGTCATTAAATTAAATACTTTCAGTCTGTGCATGTGCTTCATCGGGTGTTTGTAAAGGTGCAGATAACACTGAGAGCAGCCAACCAAAGCCAATCAGCGCCTAATTTACCTAAAAGTCGGGTTACTTTATCTAGTACAACGGCATAAAAGATTGATTGATAGATAGATAGATTGTAATTTTGTGTCATGCACACCCACATGTGCTCAACCCTCATGGGTTTACAAGACACACTTGTAATCACTCTTACACAATCCAACAACAACAATCCAAAGTACATGAAAATACAACAAGCAGTTTACTCTGCCTTCTATTCCAGGTCTGGGATACATAGAGGTAATTTTACTGAAAAGCACATCCCTTATGTCTACATATACAGGACAGTAAAACAAGAAATGAACCTCATACTTAACTTCACCTAAATTACACAACAAACAAATTTAGTCCTCCTCTGGGGTAGTGTTAAACCCTCCAGTCTCTAAGGCTAATCAAAACGTTCCTGAGTGCAACTGTGCACACAGGGATCTTTGTCTTTTGTTTAGATCATAATTCAGATAAGGTTCCACACTGTAGCTTTTCTTTATGAAACAATAAGTTCATCATTTTGGTTTATACCATATGTCAACAGACCGTTTCACTCTTAATCTCATGAATATCACAGATTAACCTGTTCTGGAAAATAAATGACAAGTTGTTAAAATGAAAAAATGATTTTAACTCATTAGCCCAGGGGTGACAATGAGAGGTGTTCCAATTAAATATCTTTTTAGTGAGTCTCTGATTCAACATCTTCAAAAGTCTATTCCAAAGCCAAAGCATTTGACATTTATGCCTGATGTTTGGAAGTTCCCATCCCATATCTCCACTAATGGCCAAAGCTGAAGTAAATTTATGGCATAATAAGAGAAATAACAGAAAGTGCCACCTTACTGCCCTCCTGCTTGAATTTTTCAAGGTACATTTAATCATTCCACATGGCATATTAAAATCCTTTATGCTGTATTGATAAATAAAATGTTACTTAGTTGCACATTCATGCTACAACCTGTACCTGTGTTAAAAGAGCTTTATTGAGTCGATCCTGTATGTAGACTATCTATCAGACCGGTGAATAAGACTAAACTCATTTATATTTCAATAGATCTACCAACTGAGAAAATACGCTGTGGCCATGTCAAAATGCAGAAAAAAAATGCAGGTGCTTAGGTTTTACATGAATAGAATGATAATGTACATTCACATATACATGTGTACACTTACACAGATGTGGTTTTGAAATGCTTGCTTATGTTGTTTATGTTGCTTCTAACCTTTTGGTCAGGTGATTTCATTATTTGACTATCATGCATATCTAAGACCGTGCAGCACACTTTCATTCATCTGATAAAGAGCAGTCTGAAATGTCACCACATTGGTGTAGTAAAGAAGTGGACAGTGGAGCCCTGCAGCATGTGAGTGATTCCTTTAATTTTACATGTAGAAATGTACCTGTTCAGCAATGAGAGGATCAGATGTGATGTTGAAGTGAGGCATAACTCTTACTGAAGCCTGACTGACACATCAGTGTGGCCTTTATCGGATGATTTTGGCTCATCACACAAATTTGTGTAGTTGTATACCGCAAATATGCAAATGTAGCCACCTAACAAAGATATGCTTGAACTACAATGATTTATATTCATCATCTTTACGTAGTTTGATCACTTGAGAGTATTCAAAAGTTTATCTTGTACCATGTCCCGCTTATTAAATATGACAAGGGCCTTTCTTACAGCAGACATTTTGAACTGTCATAGTATGGAAAGCACAGGTGTGTCAACATTAATGGTTGCTCAGTTGCCAGTAAGACATGACAGTGTGACAGTAAGACTGAATGCTCAATACCACAATATTGGAACTGAAGCAGCTAAATAGAATTTAACCGTCATAATTCTATTATGTACACCTGTGTCTTTGTGGGAAAGGCTATGCCCAAAATACCTCCCTTGCTCACGATGTTGAGCATTATATTTACCTTCCACCATTTTATTTAAGTAACTGAAATCTAAGTGTGAAATTTGCGCTCTGCATAGTGTCCCTAAAAATTCCAACTATGGAAAAAAATAATAATACTAGTAATACTACTTTCTGCTAACAATCCTACTTTTGCTATTATGGCTGATCTGAGCCCAGGTTATGGCTGGGTGTCAGCTGGAATTATGAGAGGACAGTAAACTCCATGAAGCAATGACACTGACAAAGGCGGAGCATCTCCGACCTAACAGGTGCAGCCACTGCATGAACACTGAGTGTGAAAAGGTAGTCAGGGAGACGTCAATCACACTGAGTCTGTACCCCCCTCACAGCTCTCAGAAGAGGTCTAATCAGGCACAATAAGTGAAAACACCTGCGTGGGTGCCCCGAGGGTGTGTGGGGCCTCTAATAACCAAATGTAAAATATCCATATCAAAAGATCCTCATCAAAAATGTTAATATTATGTTCATAGGTTACATAACAAATTCCCTGCACCATTTGACTGCTGTAGCAGTGTAGCAGGAACATTCCACAGAGTTCTTTCATCCTATATGTTAACCTTTTACTCACAAATTGCAACAGTGACCAGACATTCATTGGACCAGTCAAAATGAGTCCATCCTTCGGGGCCCAATTTTAGTAATGATGCGACCAACCAGACCTTTCTGCTGGTCTTTTTTTTTAATAAAGCAGGCAGAGGCAACATTACTGAGCTCATTTACTTCACACGTTCCTGCTCTGCACGGCTGTACTGATATGTTACTTGACTAGGAAGCCATGGTAACCTTTTTAACATCAACTTTTCTCCTCATTTAAAGTGGAAAGAGACAACTTTTTAACTTTTCCCCAATGTTTCCAAGTTATATTGTTGTTGATGGCCCTGTTGCAAAGACAACCGCAACACTTTTTGTTTTCCTAAGAGCATATAGCAACTATCATCAACACAGGACACACTCATTTTGTCTTCCACAGTTACATGGGTTGTTTCACTGTCCAACATTTCCACTACTGGAAAAAGTAACTGAAAAGAACTGATACTCTTTTGAAACTAGGGGTAGCGACTGATAGCTATCCTATCCTATGACTGATGCACTTCCTCTGTGGAGTAAATCAAGCCTTCATTTTCCTGGGAGATGGTGACAGACCCACTGACAGACAGAATTGTATCGTCAAAGCCATCATAGGAGTGGTGGTGGGAGTGTAGATACGGCATAGTATCGCAATATTTTTGTGTGGCAATACTGTATCATCACACAGTGGAAGCATTGTTTTTTTATTGTATAAATTATTAATATTACAAATACAATTTAAACTGAATCAATTGCTTTTTCACTCCTCTACATATATTTGACTACTGAAGTGACATGAACAGAGGGATAAGTATCTTACTAGATGAAACAGATTTGACAAAGTTTTCCTTTACAGACATAATTTACTGTTGAAAATGTAACAAACTGCAATATATTGCAATACTTTTTTTCACAATACTCAGCTTATCTCAGCACATATTTAAAATCGCAATAATGTTGTAACATGACTTAAGTATCATGGATCCTCTGGTAATTCCCATCACTAATACAAAATTGACATAGCTACCATGGTGTTACATATTGATGCATGGACTCCCATTTGAAGCCTCGAGTTTGGCATTCTGGCCGCCACCATCTTGTTTTTTTGGAGCCAGAAGTGACCATACTTTGGTGAGAGGCTGACACTGTGGGGGAGCGAGACGTGGATTTGACTCAGAACTGGAGGGCACTATAGGCAGACAGCCTGTTGCTCAAAGTGATCCACCCATAATTATGCATAACTTTCAGCCTTAATAAAATATAAACAGGTGAGTTTAAAAAAAATCTACCCCATGTGCAGTTGTCCTGAATGTTTAAATTAGCTATAGAGACCAAAACCGCTTTTTGAACCAGGCTGTTAACACGTTTATTTGTGCTGTAAAGTTGGACATTATAACACAGGGGTCTATGGGATTGACTCCCTTCTGGAGCCAGCCTCAAGTGGCCATTTGAGGAACTGCAGTTTTGGCACTTCCCTCTTCATTTGCTTCATTTTTCAGCATGCGAGGTTGCCGCTTTGTGAAAGGGAGGCTTATAGAGAACCAAATGAAATGCAGATGATGTCATTATTCGATAGCCAATACATTGTGCAATCAACATTTGTTTCATAACGATAAATTAAAGCAAATAACTTGTCTATTCCCACTGAAAATGCTTTTTCCCTTTCTTCCTTTCCTATGAACCCAGAAATCAGATTGCTTATAACATAGACCAACTACATAAGCGCTGTATCGTCATGCTACATTATTCCTTTTTTGGGTTCTAAGGCCAAGGCTGAAAACATGTCTGATGTTCACAACAATAACACATTCACTTCTGTGTGATCTATCAGGTCCAGCGTTTAGTCAAAACAATCCCTTGACTGTATTTTGTGCTTTAATTGCTTGTGACTCGTTGTCTGCAGGATTTAAGTATGTGAATATTCAGATATCTGCACATAGCAGGCCCTACAGTCTGTGTGCCACACATATCTGTAATTCTGTGCATGTGTCTGCACAGTGTCAGGGTTACTGCCCATGTATAATGCATACCCCAGCCCTCACAGCTGGCTCTGATAACACCCTCCAATGGCTTCATCCATCAGAGGTTGGGTAATGGCAGCGTTAGCCTGCAATGATAGTCAGTCCCTATTACCATTCACACTTTCTTCCCCTCAGATGAGAGGTGAAGAGGGCTCCAAACTGACACGGTGGAGGGAAAAGACGAAGGACAGGTTTACGTGACATTAACTTCCTCAACCTTTAAAGTCTGCCTCTGAAAGTTATGCATTATTTTAAACATGTGTGAGTAGAAACTTGGGAAGCATTATAGCAAACACCTCCACAATATCATAAACTGGGGCTGGTCATAAACAAAACTTCATGAAAAAATAGTGTTTTGGTCCACCACAGCTCTGTTTTATCTATTTTACATGGCATAAGAGACACGAGACGGAGCTCATTACCATGTGACAGTAGAGCTTTTATGTGGCTTGATTAATTAGAGCACATTATCATAGCATTATAAATCTGATGTTTAAGGAATTAATTTATTCAAAAAGAAAGCGACTAACAATAACACTGGAAGACGGAGTGTGCATAAAGGAGGATCACCTTGATATGAAGCATATTTAAGCCAATATCAGATTTTGGAAACGTCTCAATTTTATGAATGAGATTCTTGTGTAGTGGCTCGAGAGAGAACTTGGCAAAGAAAAGCTGTTATGTATCTGTTAAGATATTCAGTGTCTAGAGACTCCCGATGGAGTAAGTTAACTGTTAAATGTCTGCAGTGGTGAGAGGTAATTAAGTATATTTACTCAAGTACTGTGCTTAAGTAAAAATCTGATGTACTTGTACAGTCAGCAGTCAGTATACAAATTAAGATATTATCTGCAAAATACATGAAGAAATTTAAGGTTTAAACTATAAATTGTTGGTGACAAATAAAGATATTGAGGATTAGGGGTGTGCCTTATCTCATACGCGATAATACTGGTATAATTTTTAATATCATCTGAAAAATTCACATCATGATACTCATGATATTTCAACTTGTTGACATATTGACGTCATACGGTTACCCACGGCAACAACAAGCACAGCTGAAAGCAAAGTTATAACAAACTCCATGGTGGTTCCAAAAAGAGGAGAAGTTTCAGTAGTGTGGAATAAACTGTTATAGTGCTGCTATAGAATAATATTTCCTTTCACAATACACTGGATCTCACTACTTTAGGCAGCTCCAGTCAGGAATGAGCAAGGATTATAAATTGAACATCCTAGATTAGATGAGGGTGCGCCAATCAATCAGACACCAACTGTTATTGGCCTACTTTTGTTCCAAATACAGCAGTTTAAAGGCTGATCAGTAGAGTCGAACAGAGGAACCAATCAGATGACGCAAAACACACAGAACAGTTCATGTGCCACCAAATTAGCTTCACTTGTCTGGCAGTTCTGACAAACTGCAGCTCACACTGAACCCTCACTGTCACATTCATGGTTTACTGTCGTCTCACCTGTCTGTCCCAAGTGCAGACATACCATCTCTCTCTTCACTTGCCACACACACGCGCGGCTCTGAATGCTACTGTAGAGGCTATGAGAGTCCTCTGTTTTCTGACGGTGGTTACATTTGGCTTTGCTTTGTCCTGTATTGTGCTCAGGATCAACATGGCATCTTCCTGTATACCAGCTGTTTCTTGTCTGCACTTCTCCAGAATTTGACTTGTTTTGTCTCTGCGACTGGAAACTCAGGATTGAGTAGAGAATACCAGGGACAACTGTAGCAATTTTTAGTTTTAATTGCATTTGGATATAATTTGTATGTAAGTAACCTGTGTCCGTGTTCTACTTGTTAACAGCCATCAAATATTTTTTACTACAGCTGCCCCCAAATAGTCCACCAGAAAGGTCAAGGCAAGATTTCATTCAAACGTGAAACTCTATTAGGAGCTGCTCCTTGTCAAAACAGATCAAAGCCTGTATGACTGGACCATGTGGGAATTCAATTTGAAAGGACAGACACAGGAAGAGGCCACGCTCGGCAGTCAGACAGGAGTCATGTTAACTTACAGGGCTGGTACCTGCAGTTATTCCACAGGCTAGTTAATAACATGTCGGGCAGGAAATCCAAAGTGTGGGATCATTTTGAGAAGGTGAAGGACGAAACCCAAGGTGATATGTAAACTCATCTTCATTGGTCAACTACAAACATGACGTATCATCTGAAACATGGAAGTAGCTTCATGCCCATTAGCCACTTAGCACAATCATTACTGCTTTGCAGACAGCGTCATTAACAGGCAGCTCGCTCAGTGTGTGACGTGCACTTGTAGATAAAATATAGGCCTATATTAATGAAGGTTCATTAGTACGGTTTGTATTTCTCTGTAATGTAGCACAGTGTTAACAATGTTACTGATACTATTCTTTCTCAGACCTTCAACTCAAACCATTGTGTTGCCCCGCCCAAAATATATCATTTAATAATTAAATTAATATCGTAAACATGTGGCCAATGAGTCGACTAATGGCTCTAAATGATGACTAGGAAAATTCTTAGTCAGGGGCAGCCCTAGTTTTTACAGACAGAGTAAAAGTATTGATTGAAGCACTAGATGTCAAATGTTCCATCTGCCCCCACATGGAGGAGTGACATTAACAGCATATGGGGTACGGGAAGAACTTTATTAAATGTGATATGACATCTAAAACTGTGTACAAATGTGTATCCAAATGCCTCTTGTATTAGGAAATGCACTCAATAAAACTCACAGCACTGCTGCTGAAAAAAATCCATGAGAAACACTGAATACTAATCTACTGATGAACTATACAATTGTGTAATACTCACAGGAGCCATTGCTCTGCATTGTGTATTTTTACTTTTGACAAGTACATTCTCCTCACAATAAATAACTTTTAGTTTAAATCTTTTCTTGTTAAGCAGAATATTTACAGTGTGGTATTGGTACTTTCACTTCAGTAAAGAATCTGAATTCCTCCAGCACTGCCTATCTGCATGTTTAGATACCATGAGGGTTAAGTGGAAACATATTGTGTGGTGATTTGGGAGAACTGACCCTTTAAGGTTAAGTGAAGTGAGGAGCTCAGAGGGCATCAAACAAGAGAGGTGACCTTCTCTAAATAGGCAGCGCATAATATTATTCACAGCCTTTTTCTCAATGATTGGAAGTCTCTCCAGCCACAAGGGAAATTTAAAAAGTGTCTGTTCAAGACATCGAAGTCTTTCAGAAAATGCACTGCTTTGTCTCAATAGACACGATGATGATAACAAAATAATACGGTCTCATCAGGTGTTTGTTTTCCCTTTTACTTTTTCATCTCTCAATCCTATCAAACCAGCACTTTCCCTGAATAATGATCAGACTTTTATTCCCAAAGAAGCAAAACAAATCCAAACAAACTCATCCACAAGGATAACTGCTGTCATCATGTGTCTCACCCCAGTTAACCGCCGGATAAGCAAATACACTCACACAGAAAATCTGTCAGAGAAGGAATGAGCAGCAACCAAACAGCATCTGTGAACTTAGCTTGAACTTCTCCCACAACTTGGGCTGTGATATTAGCAGTGAAGTCATTTCCTTAAGTGCTCCCACAATGCAGAGGACCTTACAATCATGAGAGAGGAGATGATAAAATGATCATCATCATGATAACTGTCCAGAGTCAATTATAAATCTATAATTATAAACCACTGTGCTCGAGTTTTGGCATCTGATAAACCTTAAAACTCATGAATCTAATGCTCAAACTGGACTTTCAGGATACTCAGGATTTTTTTATTTATTTATTTATTTTTTTTTACAAGGAAACCACCCAGCCAACATTTGTATGTGGGGCCCATGTGGGTAGTAAATGGGCTTGAAATGGGCCCTAAATGGGTTTGTCCGCGGGTTTGATATCAGCCTCCATAAACTGCCCACATTGGTAGGTTTACCCAGGTGGGCTCCAGAAGAGATGTCCAATTTGGGCCCACTTGGTACTCAGGCAGCCCCAGCACAAGCCACGTGGGGCCCACATGGGTGGATTTACCCCAGGTGGGCAATAGGCAAGGGGCCAATATGGAACCTGTGGACAATTCAGTGTAGGGTCCATTTTACTACCCTCATGGGCCTCACATACAAATGTTGGCGGGGCAGTACGATGCTAATTTCTGCGTCAGCCTACAGAAAAACGTCATCACTGGAGCACTCTATATGTCCAGGGATATGATGTAAAACTTTTAAAAAAGCTTTTTTAATTTGCTCCCAACTTTAAAGCACTGACATGAGAGAGAGAAACTGGAATATTACTAAGAAATGTCAAACTACTGCTTTAAAATTTGAGATTTTTAAGGTTTGTAGATATCACATTCTCACTTTACAGCGCAGCAAATATCCTATATATAGCTTATCTTATACCTTTAAAAAAAATTAAGGATCCTAGTCAAAATTTTACGTCTACATAATAAAAAAAAAAACAAGCATGGCTAATTTTGTCCAATGGTATGATCTCTGCCAGGCTTAATTTTAGATTTCCATCTATCTAAAATGGTAACATGGCCGTTATATTCTAGAAAGAGTTCCCCTCCCAGTGTGTATTCGGATGTTATAATGTACATACATAGCATGTGTATTACTCAGGCATCCATCAGAGCTTCTCAAAAGCCCAATGTGTCATTACAATGTCTGGTTGAGCAAAAGCAGTAACACAAATCAAAGCTAGGACACTGAGTGACGCCCTCTATCTGCCCCCCCTCCTCAGAATGCATTGATAAAGGGCATGGGCGGCATAAATTTAGTGCTAAATGGCCAACTGTCATGTAGAAGGTGAAGGATCACATCACATTGCAGGCATGAGCAGATGCCTGTGAAGGTCTAATGACGGTGACCGTGTCACCTCTGTGTGTGTGTGTCTATATGCACATGCATGATGCTCAGACAGGCAGCCCACACATACGCCCACACACCAGACTGTGAAAGACCGCCCACAGTAAAAAAACCTTTAGCATACATACGAGTCATCTTATCCATCGATTTCACAGAGCTCATATTAGTCTCATGTAGAAGGAGGAGAACAAAGGGAAAAGTAGAACTGACGGGACTGGAGGTGAAAATACCATTTGTCATTTCAGAGAAGTGTGAAGGGCTGGTGATGTAAGCCAGATGTGATGATGTCATGCGTCTGTAGATGCATCTGAGTTAATTCAATGGAACTTAGCTCACCATAAAGGTAATAACAAGGTAACACATCAAGCCTATTAGCAGTATTAGCACGGGCAGAGCAAGGTGACGTGGGGGAAAAACGTGTGAATGTGTGTGTGTAGGAGGTGGGTAGACTGTGGGGGGGGGTGTGCATTTGTTTGCCCTTATTTGTGTAATGCACAGTGACAACAGAAAGGGACTGAGAGCGTTAATACACCATCCATCATCAAGCTAACTGTTGGCTGGTTCAGGCCTCGGACGGACCAGACCTGCTTCTTAATGTGAACCAGACCAAGTGTCTCAGCTGTCTGTGACTCAAATTAAAAATAAAAACAGCTGTTTTATTGTCCATATTGCTGTTGTGTTCTCGAAGGTGGATGGTGGAAAAAAGCATTTTGTGTTAGTGGTATTCATTTATGGTCCAAACTAAGGCTGGACCCAAATATTTGACTGAGTGGATATTTAGTCATTAGGCAGGTATCGAGATATTAGTTTTGGAATCAGGAAATTCTGTTTACTTTGTTTGTTTGCTTTTTTTAAAAGAAAGAACAAGAAAGCAATTATGAATAAATATAAACCTCACTGATCTTTTTGAGACAGCCAGCCACAATATCAATGTTACGGTTTAAAATAAAGCCCCTCCCTGCCCCGCTCTCTCTGAGCCTGTTTTGACCTGGTATTAACATGCTTTTGGGTGACCCAAACACAACTGGACAGTTGAGACACACCACTGTTCACACCCATGTCTACCGTGTGTCTCCAGCTGACCACTTGTGTTCAGATTTCATCACTGCCCCATGCACAGTTACTAGGTGTTTCTGCAACTCCAGTCACTTTCACTTGTCCGCGACGTGTCATTACCATGTAAGGACATTGATGATGACATTTTTGATGATACTGCAGATAAATGGCAGCAAGCGAGGTTAGCCACGTTAGCTTTGACTGTAAGCATCTTAATATACACAAATTTAATAGTAATATTAATTTATCTTTTAAATAAAGGTCAAAATAAACTATTACTTAGCCTACTGTACACACAATAAATACTTAATATTTTGTCTTCAATTTGAGGGTCACCTAGTGTGGATGGTCCACCCTGTCCTGCATATGTTCACTTAGTAGCTTTTTTCCCATCAAAACCAGACTTGTTTGACTTGAAGAAGAAGTGTGGGACATATGCATTTAGATGAAAAAAAATCATAGAAATGAACTTTAAAAATACATATATAAATGATTTGAAATACTGAATACTGAAATACTTTTTGGACCCATAAAGTGCTTCATAAATTTCATTAAATCACAATATTTAGTAATAGTTTTTGTTTCAAAATGTGTAATAACTTTGTAATAACAACTAACTTTGCCAAATTGTTCTTCGACACCAGATGCAAGACTCTCCAGCACCGTTCTCCTGATTGACCTCATGTTGCCAACTCTGCCTGCACTTGACCAGCCCTCCTCGTCACCTCCCCGGTAAACGCCTCAGCCCTCTGTCCCCGACTACGAGTTTCGCCTCAGCCCCTTCGGGTATCTGCCTGCTCGTCCTCGTGGCTGGCCTGCGTCCTGCAGCTCCGTGGCCTTCTAGTAAGTTTCCCTGCCAGTTCTCCGCTGGATTGTGCTGGTCTTGGTTTACCTGTCAAGAGGCATCACCTGTCACAGAGAGTGCTGTTGGTTTCTACTCTCCTGCTGGTTCATCCGCCACGTCTGGTTCGCCTGCCACTTCTGGGTTCACCTGCAGGATCATTTGTTTGTCGGACGGCGGGCTCGCTGGTTCGACGATCAGGTCCATCCCTCCGGCTCAAACGGTACAACCCACCACTGATGAACTGTTTCTGTGTGTACGCTGCCACGCAGCACCCTGCACACTCTGCTCTCCTGCTCATCAGATCATCTGTCTTCGTGTTGGCCTTCGGGCTTCACCGGAGCACCGGGTGGCTCTCAACCCACCAGGAACCCTGAACATTGTCTGTTGCTATCTGCTTGTTGAACAGTCTGCTAACGTTGACAATAAAAGTCATTGCCAACTTATCCCCTGCCTTGTTGTGCTGCATTTGGGTCCTCACCTCACCCGTTACAAAAATAGGTAAGTTATAAAGCATTAGTGCGCTATCACCAAATGCACCAATCACGTAGTCCTCGCACCAGGATGTATTGATGTTTACTCTAAAGAGATATGTGGTCCCAAACCACCTCATCGAGTGGTTTGAGTGATCAGATATGTCTTGGTGATTGTTTGAATTTTTATGTACGGTTTTCCACTTGTGATCGGATCACCCAAAACGCATTTCAATACCAGGTCTAAACAGTCTCTCTGTGTGATCATTGAGAGCTCTGCACCGTGCTGGTGTTGGAACTTTTATGCTGTTTCTGCGCCTCTGTCTCTAAACTCTTTGTAAGGCGTTGTCTCGGATTCAGAGCCTATAATTTTGAGACTTTATCTTCAGTCATCCCCCCTGCTATTCTGATTAATCATCATAGTCGTTTAATTAAACAAAAAATGTAAATACTTTTGCTAGAGCCTCTTTAACGAGAAGATTTGTCTTTCCATGTTTTTTATCTTTTATCCTGAATATCTCTGGGATTTGTATTGTTGGTTAGACTAAATGAGGGATTTGAATATCTCAGCTTGGGCTCACAGCTTGTGACGGCTGTTTTTTATCACGTCTTTGATATTTTATAGATCAACTATCAATCAGTGTTGATCAAAAATCAACAGATTAATCTGAAATCATAACAATCACTAGTTGAAGAAGTAATATTTAATCATTTTAGAGGAAAGTTTGTGAATACAAAACAGTCTTGCCAGCTTTGAAGCTTCTGCCCCAGCACTGGTCTCGACCAACACGTTTTCAACCTGTGAGAGATTCTGTAAAGTTTTGAAGAAGTTTCAAAACTCATAACAACAAATACTGGAGAAAAACCCTTTATCCACCTGCCCTGGCTCTTGTGCCCCTTGTTGTAAACGCTGTGAAAATATATTTCTGAATGAGAAAAATATCTTCAATCCAATAAATCACTAAGCAGACAAAGCCGGCAGAGGAGGCTGCGGCGTTCTGCAAATCATGGCTGGAGGCTTTATGAGATCATCGGATTCAACTTTGTACATAAACAGAGCGGCAGCTTCAGCAAAACAAACTGTTTAACCTTGCTGTGAATAGATTTGCATCCATTACAGTCAGACACAGTATTGTGTGAGGAGGACAAAGAAAAAGACGGCTTTTTTTTTTTTTTTTTTGTCTCCCACACGGAGGCAAACCACATCAGTATCTTGGAGGATAAGCAAATTCATTAACGGCTTCTGGCAGCACGAGACACAGGATTAACAATCTCTTTATGCTGAAATGTAATTGAAAATATGGCCCTGTCTCATTTTTCACACAAATGTGATTGGATATGCTCCTGTTGTGTTGGGGTTAGCTGCAGTTAAGCCATAATTCGATTTTTGAAACTACCACAGACGTGGAACGTTACAGTCACCCAGTTAAGATAATGTCAAGCAATATCATTAGGATAAATTGGTGAACAATTCCAATAAAGGAAAAACTATTCATTTTTTTATAATGAAAAGACAAATGCACAGCTTTTCAATATTCTAGATTGAATCCAAAGCTTGACTGTATGTATTACAGTGTGCAGCAGGACCAATAAAAGAGAGAATTAATGCAAGAATTAAACTAACATTGCATTTGTACAAAGATATGCAACCATGACAGCTAAATGTGATCAACTGCACAGTGAAAAGTGCATGCACAAATGACTGGCAATAAACACAAATAAATCACGTGTGAGGGAAACATGTTCAGTCATGGAAGGCACATTTTACATATGGAACGAACTCTCTGCGAGCTCAAGGTTGGAGGGAAAGACACCTGTGATATTTCTTACTCAGCTGCCCGGGCAGGTTATGAATTGGCCGGGCACATATATATTTTAGCTCAACATGCCTCCGTCCTTTTGTGATGAAACTGCAAAAACACTAATCATGATGGACGGCTGTCCCTGTCAGTGACACTGCCTTATTTCACCAATAAGCAGCGCAGGGCAAGACATACTAAGCAACAGCATCCAATCCCAATCAATGTGACATTCAGGTACAGCTACTCTCAGCTATCAGGTTTGCAATCAAAGGTCACTATAAGGACATGAGGAATGTAATGTATGACATGCCGACTGCAGCCTATTTTATTATTTGATGAGAAATGCTCGAGAAATCAATAGTGTCTCTGGGAGCGTGGAGCTATCCAACTGGCGTTTCAGAAAGAGATTGTATATGCTAACCAGGAAAATACAAGCCCAAAGCACAAAATGCAATTTTCAATCTTTCTGCCTGGTTATGAGGCATCGGGACTGTAAATTGGTGAGAATATTCCAAATAGAGATTTATGATATTTTTAAAAATGTATGACGAAAAATTCAATTTCCATCTATGTTCACTTGTTTGTCAGAGTTAAAAATGTTCAGGAGTGGCTGTACACCTTAAATTGCCTTCTCTTGCATGATTAACTCTGTAAACCTGTTTAGGTTTCTGTGGTAATGACATGTGTGTGCACATGGTGGAAGCAACTGGCACCATATGAGCCTGAAGAACATGTATCCCACCTCTTTTCACACCATGCAACACCTCGTCACATGTGGCTCTGTGTTGCATCAGTAGAGCAGATCAGGCCACTATTAACACTCCAGGTTGTGTGCTTTACAATACAGTGACATTAGATTGTCAATTTATTATTTAACACATAACTGCACAGACTACCGCTTTAATGCCGCAGTTTCATGCAATTAATGGGACTGGCATCCTGGGAAATGTAGGAAATTGATGACTGAAGAAGAAAAAGACTGCTTTTCTTTGTCATATATAGTTGCAAACTTAATATTTGAGTTTTTGTGGCCATTGTTTGAACGAAAGTAGACATTTAAAGACGCAAATTTTAGCTCTGCAAAGCTGCGACAGGGCATTTTTTTATGTTTTCATATTGATTAATAACACTTATGTGTAAGATTAATGCAGGACAGTATTCAAGATTACTAGTGGTACAGCATACTTTTAAGTGAGGCTGACCCAACTTAATAGTTTCAATCGTTGCAATGGTATTTGATGGCCACTTTTTTTCTAAACTATTACCCCAAAAATTCCAATAGTCAGCAATTTAACAAAAAGTTATTGACATAATTCATTATACGTTAATATTTTATTATTAAGAAGAAGCAGATTCACACACATGCACAAACAGGACCTATTCATGTATTAAATGGAGAGATGTCAGAGCGAGGGGGCTGCCCTGGATAGGTGCCCAGAGCAGTTGGGGGTTCAAGGGCACTTCAGCAGTGCCCAGGAGGCAAACTGGTACCTCTCCAGCTACCATACAAGGACTTAACCTGGCAACCCTTCCCAACCCAAGTCCCTATGGACTGGGCTACTGCCGCCCTATCGGAGTATTCTCAGACAAGGACATGAAAACTTGGCCTAGTTTTGTGACTACGACACTTTGACCACCTGTAACAGGCTTACATATACGCTAGCATGATGTCAAAAAAGTTCAAGCATCTGGACTACTTTTAAAATTTACAAAGATGACCCCCCCCCCAAAGAGTCGAGTGTTGGATATCCCATAGGAAACTGGCATATCACAAATCTACAACCAGCGGGGCAAGTCACCTGAAAACTGTACATAACAGCTCTGCCGTCTTGCAAAATATTCCCTTCTTAGCTAGTATGGCTAATGTCAGTGGCACTAGCAGGATTACATTTCATAGTACACACAGGAACGGCCCGCCCACTTGTTGGGTACCTTTAACACGTAGGCTCCCACGCATGGACACACGCAGTCTACTCAGTGAGCAAGCAAGAGATTAACATGAATTTTTCACCAACACACCACCACCATAAAGCTGATCCGCCTACCATGTGCATTTCAAAGACAAGCCAACAGACCTGACAGCAACACCCAGCAAAATAATGTAATATAATATACTGAATATAGCCCAGAGAAACGTACAGGCATTCAGCAGACAACAGATACAGCCAAAATATTCATCTCAGGCACATTAATCAGTAAAAAAGAGCCCACAGACACAATCTGCTGCTTTTGTCACAATTTTGTTTTCAAGATAGGATGATGAATCGTTGAAAAGAAATGTAGGCACAGTGCGTACAGGATTACGGCTGCTGATGCCAACCTGCATGCTAACAAGTTGGCTAATTCACGTTATTTTAGGTGCATCAAATGAAAACTGATGTGTCAAAAAATGACCTCTCGTCTCTCACAGATAGTTCTCTCTGAAGCTCCCATGACCAAAAATAGATATTTGGGACTAAATGTCAAATACACAGTTGAATACACAGTTTTGGACTTGGGGTCACACATATGCTTTATGTACTCAAGGTCCACTTACTATCTTTTGTCAGATGTTTCCGCTGCCTATTGTCCTATAATGCACCAATAATTTGTGAATTAAGGTTCAAACAGAATAAACAGATTGAAACTATTCAAAGATCGGTGCAATCAACTACAACAAACACTAATCGTAACTCAAACAGTCTGGATGTGAGTTTGCATCATATTTTAGAGGACCATTTACTTCCATCAGACAACTATCATCCTGTTACTGAACGCATCACTAAGACCTTTTGCCATTGGCAACTTGGCCACTTCATAAGTGTTAATAAGATCAGAGCAATAGTCAAATAGTTCAAACTGTTGGTGGCATAACTGGTTGTAATTTGTATGCTCACTTGCTGATACAAGTTGAACTACACACCACAGATAAATGACTCACCTTTAGAGTGAAAATCAATGAGACTTTAATATAAAAGAAGAGCGCCTGCAGGTAAAACAGCTACTTTATTCTTTCATTGCGACTTATGACACTAATATAAATTTGCCACAAGTGTCCATCCTCCACTAAGGAGAGGTAGCAGAGACCTCTATAATGACACATGGAGAAAATAATAACTCCATTTTCAGGATTGTTATGATCGATATTTAATCCATTGAGCAGAGAGAGCCTTCAGGATGGAGGAGGCGGGGTGTCTGGTTATCTCACAAGCACAATGCTGAGGCCATTCTTTTCTGCGGCTGGCTTGAGAGCCGTCTGATTGGCAGCCTGCTGATGGAGCGCGCCAAGATAACACCCCGGCATCGGTGCCTGATGCACCGTCTCCCGCTGACCCTCCATTGTTTCTGCCATCAAGCCTGGCACAGTGCTGATCCTCTGATAAGGACGAGAACTTTACTGCTGTTTTTCTCTTTGATTGGACAAAAAGAAAAAAAAAAAGGAAGAGAAGAGGCACCAAATAGAGGGGGAGGAGCAGCTGAGGCACAACCTCTTGTGTCTGTATTTATTGGCTCATGAATCAATATGGCTTTTCTTATACAAAAAGACCCGGCTGTCATGGAGAGTGAGTATCTATCACTTCCACCTGGAGCTGGAGTGCAGTGGCAAGGTCGCCGCTGATAGCCTCGCATTGGTTTGCGAGGGAAGCCTGAATGAAGGGGATGACAGCCAAGCGATATGAGGAATATAGCTCATATAACTCATCTTATACACGACCAATGGCAATGGCCCTGATTATAAGGGGTGATTTAATGTATCTTCAGCTCAGGGCTCATAAACATCCAGGCACAGGACACTGCATATGGTCCCTGTTTTATGTTGATTTTTTGCACCATTAGGTCTATTTGCTGACCTGCAGATCTAATGCGCAGTAATAAAACATGGCGTTTGCGGTTTATTAAGCATACAACGCAGTTTTTAACAACATTTGCTGAATAAACTGTATGCAGGATTAGTGAAGGATTCTTAACTCAACTGTAGTGCCGAAGCCAAAAGCCACATCAAATTCAGGTCAGTGACTTTATTCTTTCTGTTTCTGTAAGCAAACAAAGAGGAGGATTGTTTTTTTTATTCTTGTTGACAGTCAGCAGCTATACTGGGGCCTAAATGTCCAAGTCTGTGACTGCAAATGTAAGTTGGAGCGCCTCCGTGACCTGAGGTTGGGAATGTTTCTTGGTTTATGTTATTCTCTGAAAAGTCACAAAGGGGATTTAATGTCTGTTTTTTCAGTGCCAGGGCCGTGCCTGTGGAGCACTGTTCAGAGGATACAGTAAACCACATGAAACTAGAGGGGCAGACCTCCACCAAGGCCATCAGTCCAGTCTTCTATGATGTGCAAATCTGCAAGCTGAACCACTGGATGTATTTTCAAAACTACTTAAATGAGTGCACAAGAACGTCTGCTCTCTGTCTGAGCAATGACATGTGAAGGCTACCCCAGCAGATTACTGGTGCTTCCCTGTTAAAGGGGTTGTATTTTGGGAGGGCTTTTTCCTTATTGCTGTGAGAGTCCAAGGACAGAGGGTGTTGTATGTTGTAAAGCCCTCTGAGGCAAATTGTGATTTTTACACAAATAAAACTGGGTGGAAAGTTTCTGTTTGTGGATTGTGATAAAGAGTCATCATATTTCTACATTTGGCTATGTTTTGTCTTGGGCTGTACCCGACTCAGAATTATGTCAAGTCGAATAACATTTGGCTGTTAAATACGGGCTCTTGATGACGTCACACGCTAAGCAACACATTTTGTTACTTGCTCACGCCCCCATTGCCCCAAAAAAGGCACATTCTGTATGAACAAAATGTCGGCAGGCAGGATTTCACTGCACTCCCTGATTTTGTTTTTATACTGCCAATGCTGAACAAAGACTGATTGGGCTTTCCTGCAGATTTACACAATTCCTTTTTAAAAAGGGCGAGAGAATATGTCTCTTTCTGTGAGCTGTAAATTCACCACTTCCAAGCTTAAGAGAGAGCACAATATCATCTTTGAGCCTTACGGCGCAGAGTCTCTCCTCTTTCATGCCACTGCATCACATCCGCAGCGGTCTGTACTTAAGAGTAGCGGGAAAGTCAAGAGCGCTCACTCTGCAGCAAAATCTGGGGGCCAAATCGTCCTCAACTTGACTCAACTTGACTCAAATAACTTTCAATTTGCAGTCCTAGTATTGTCATGACTGAACTTTGCCACCGTCTACTAGATTTTAAGATGTATGGCGTTCATTCTGCCAAATGCCTTATCTCACAACGTTAAGGAAAGTTAAATACAATATGTAATCCGGCTAACAAATGGACAAATAAACCAAAATGTAAAATAAACCAAAAAAAACAAAACAAAAGTAATCTGTGTATTTGTGTTAAAGTAAACTCTTTCTGTACAGCATTAGTGATTGAATATGTCTATGTTTACATTCTGCACATTTTTGTTTAGGACTAGAAGTTTAAAAATAACTTCAGTATCAATAATTATTAAAAAATAAATAGGTTTTTTTACATACCACAAAACCATGTAACTACAACAAAGATCAATATTCATGACATTCAGTCATTAAATGTGGTGGTGACATCAGGCAGCTGCTATCCTATAATGACATCGACTCCTGAAGGTCACTTTGTTATTGTTGCTGAGCACATTATGGTTTCAAGCTTGTCACTGAGCTGTTAAAATAACGGACGGAAAATAATTGTAAACAACAAGAAAATCAGGCAACACTTGTAGTGACAACTTTATTGACCAGATTGTTTTTGGCCTCTAAGATGAAACGTGTTCTTTATGCCAACTATCTTGAAAGCAGGTGAACTTGTGCCAGAAATCCTGCACTGGGAAATAAAACAAGGAAAGGAAAACTCCTTGTTTCACAGCATTGCCAATAAAAAATTGATAAGATGAACCTTATCATAAACCAATAATAACATTCCACATTATAGTACATAGATATGCAGTATATTCATAGAGTGACCCATTTATTGAATTGCTATTTATTGGCTTGCTATGCTCTGACGTCTGAAGATAACCTATATAAATTCCCTGACTTTGCCTTCTGGAATAGACCTCAGGGAATTCTGTAACATCGCAGAAATCCCACTGGGAGCACTGTATGTTGGCAAAGAATTGTGGGAGTAGAATAGGAGTAGTATATGCAAAAGATAGAAGAGAGGCACCTGCAGCATTTCATCTCGGGCCAGTGGGGGCACACACCTGCAGCGAGGACTTCAGCACAGAGCTCAAAGAAAACATCACAACACAGATGCCCCACTCAAGAACAAGAAAGCTGGGAGGACACTGCATGTGTGTATGTACATATTAATCTTGTGTGTTGCATTAACTCAGACTACAAGTTTTGTAGGGTTAGGCGATATGATATCAACCATGTGCGGGTAGAAAAGTGTCCTTCGGTGAAGATTTGGCAATGCTGTTTCTACCATTGGAGCTATTCAGGGCAGGTCATGTAGCAAACCAGAGCTGGACTCTCGTGTGAGTTTGTGATTCTTGCAAGGTAATGTGATTTGGGGGGACATGAAAAAGGATAGAGAAACTCGAGATTAGTCTGAGGAATATTAGAGTTTCTGTTGTGAAAGAATTGTAGTTTTACTGTTGTGAGTCTTTTGTTTTTAACTCAAGCTTTCTCTCAGGTGAAGCTGTTTAAAAAAAGAAAAAGTGCTGTAAATGAAACCATTTCTGAAACTGAATTTACAGAATAGTTACTGTATTGTGATAAATATTGTTACATAAAATTACATATACCGTAATAAAATAACTTTGGCTATGGCCCTCCCCTACATGTCTAGATCCGTTTTTGTGCATGGCAAAGATCTTCAACCTCTATGCTCACAATGTATGGATCAACCAACTGGTGATGACATGGTGCTCACAGAACCTCTGATCTGTTTCTGTCCTTTGACAGTTCCAATAAAGTTTTTTAGTTCATCCATTTGTTCTTTTGTTCTTGCCTGTGTGTCCTTGTCTATCAGTCTGTGTCATCTTTCTAAATTCTCAGGATTTTGCTGGTCCATGAACACAGCACAGGCAAAAGTCTTTACAAGATTTTTAACAAGGCTGTCTGACTTACTGTCTCTGTGTAAGTCTCTCCTTAAAAGGTACTTCTATTGGAAAGCACATCCTGAGTTTATCTGAGCTGTTGGTCTATTTTATTGCTATCTTTTTTGTTTTAATTCTCATTTATTATCTTGATTTTAGTTTTGGCCTTTTTTGTTTTATCTTTTACTTTGGTCTTTGAACAGAAAATCCCGCACACTGCTCCTGCTCAGCTTCATAATTCATCAGTAACGCTAACATTTCAGTCCTCCTGGACATTCGTCAAGAGTGGTTCACAACATTATTTCCAACATAAAGCTGGAATAGAAGCTGCTCCACACATTTCACAGGTGTGCACAGGTGTGGGGGGATTAATCAGCTGTGGGTGTGTTTTTCCGATAACTGACAAAAGCCTATTTACCTCATGTCACATATTCCTCAAATGAAAAAATAAGGGAACAAGAAAAAGGCTATTTACAACACAAAAAAATGATCTTTTGAATGAACACATCGGCCTTGCAGCTCTGTATGCCAATGTTTTTTGTAATATTATAGCCCAGTCTGGGGCAGTTGGGGGTGTATGTTGTACTAAATCTTTTACTTTGGTGACATTTTATGATTTAGTTTGTGTCAATCTCCTTGTGTTTCAGATGTGTTCAGTATTATTGTAGAGCACTTTGTAACTGTGTTTTGAAAGGTGCTATATGAAGGAGTTTTGACTCACAGGGTGGATAATTGATCAGAGCTGATCAGATGAGAGAGGGAGCTGTTTGAAAGTGAAAGCAAACCTGTAGACTCAGCACAATGAATGGTTAAGTTTAACTTTCACTGCACCTGCCTTTCTGCTGCTCCGCCTGTGCCCAGAGCACGCTCTGCACTCTGCCAGTGTGGTGCAACAAATCATAATCCAACAGTGCACCTAACGAACAGTCCAGCTCCAAAAATAGAAAATCAAAATGTGGCAGCAGATGTTTTAATCGTGGCAGGCCGCCACAAAGAAATGAATGAGTGAGAAACCCTGATATTGCTCCAATAACATTAAAAACATTGAAACAAGCTCACTGCAGTTTATAATGGATCATTTGACAGCAACCATGAGGGAAATCAGATTGTGAAGCTGCTCAGCAAGATATTCAACCAAATTCTAAATTTACTCAGGGGCAACCAATTGAGGGCAAAACAATCTTACTTAATCCACACAGCGTCCGCCCTGCATAAACAAACCAAGTAAACAAATCATGCAGCAAAACCTGAATTTACCCTAGAAAAAGTCCAGATAGCGAGGTGTGCTGCAGGATGCTGAGCTCACATTCTCAAATTCTGCTTCACTCGAGTTCACCAGAGAGGGGAAGAACAAAAACACCCCTGCTACAGTATTTTCATTCTTTTGGAGGTGTGCTATCAGATCAGGTCAGTGCCAGTGTAGTACCTCTGCCTCCCAGACACTTCCCTCCCTCTGACTGTAATTAACTGTCAAGGCCGATCCGGAGGAGAGGTCCCATGTCAGAGTGTCAGGATGGTTAATTAAGAACCTTAAAGGTGTTTGAAGGGAACAAAGACCAATCCACCCCGGCAACGACTGCGACATGCGGAAACACTGCCTCTGATTAACTTCAATTAACTAAGCTCTGGAAGATAACCCTGTGTTTTTTTATGTTAATGCGCTCCCTAGGCTGATGGATAATAAAGAGCTCCATCTCTCCCTTTTCTTTCTGCGATAGGATTGCAGTCGATTGGGAGAGAGGAGAGGAAATCAAACGCATGGCTGATGTTTGTTTCTCTTCCTCTGTGCATTGGGGAAATGAAGCCTCAGCCTTTGATGGCATTGGTAATATTATTATATACATATCTGTCAGTGATGTCGCTTAATTACGTGGCTGTGGACATGAGACGCTATCATCTGTGTTTTGTTGCCCCTGCCCGCCAGCTATTATCTCACTGGACATCAGTGAGGTAGGATATTATTCAAAGGACGAGCAAATATTTCATATTTCTGCACTTCTCTTTCTCTACTCACTCTCCATTTCCTTTTATATTCCTCATCTTCATCCATTCTCTTTTTCCTCCATTGTCAGACTGTATTTTTTCAATGCTATCATGTTCTATTAAAGTGCTTGTTTACGATTTCTTTTTCTGCCTCTCTTGCTGTGTGTGACTCTTTTCACTCCTTGTTCCGTCTTTCCACCTCAATCCCACTTTTCTCTGTGTGTTCAAGCACCACAGTAATGAAAAAGAGTGTGTGTACGTGTGTGTGTGTGTCCGTGTGTGTGTGTGTGTGTGTGTGTGTGTGTGTGTGTGTGTGTGTGTGTGTGTGTGTGTGTGTGTGTCCGTGTGTGTGTGTTTGAAGGTCCTTAAGAGTGGCGAGCAAGTAAGAAGGCACCGTCTCATCCTGCTCGCCTGATTGCAAGCTGCTGTGACACAGTGAGACAGGACGGCTCAGTGCCAGCCCCTCTGACCCCACCCCAGAGACCACCTCTAGCCAATCAACACTCTCATCAGCCGCTGGGAGAGACAATCAGAGGGAACAGCACCGCAGGTAAACATGAAGAGGCTGAGGGAAAAGGCGTGGGGGGAAACAGCATGAAATTAAGTATTTGAACGAGAGGAAGAACAGAGAGGTAATCAAAAAAGGAGAAAATGAGAGACTGGGAGAGAATCTCATTTAGCCGAATAGATTATTGTACAAATATGCATCTAACTAGGGGGTCAATTGAAAATCAAGAAGGAACACCAAAACAAACCAGACAAAAAGCTCGCTCGCCATCACATGCTAGCAGATGGCTTTGCACTATTGGAAAATGAAACCAATCTAATCCTCATTTTAAGATCCTCGTCACTCTCCCGTTCACGGAGCACTGCAGCCAAGGAAAACCAGCTGGATATTGCTGTATTAGTCTCCTCCACCATGGCGACCCAAAGTAATCAACTCCATATCTTCTAACCTTCCCGCTCACCCACCCACTCCTCCCACCCGGCACCATCGCACACTGCCTTTCCTGCCTGGTAACCTCACAGATAGGTCTCCTCCATGGCAACCCATGGCAACCCCCAGCAATCTAATTTATATCTAATGATACCCACCCTCCTAGCCGGCCTACCCACTCATGAAAATGAGATTTGAAATTAAATGAATAACAGGCAGGTAGATGATGGATGCAGATTCTGCAGAGATTGTTTAGACATTATTGACTGAAACTTCTCAATAAAACAAGGATTTTTCTTTTCTTTTTTTGTCATCATATTTTGAATCAGCATTACTGATAGTTTAGCAACTTCAGAATAGGAAACAAAATTGACCAGACACTGTTGCACAGATTAAAGTCCCATGGCAGATTACTTCACTGAATAATCTCAAAGTCAAACAACCACACATTCACTAGACTTGCCTCCAAATCCTGGCTCCACTCAGTCTGTTAATAATAAATAAGTTCTAAATTAAATGTGTACTTCTTGTGTTTTACAGTTTGTGCTACAGAAATTAAGTTTACAGCCCCATTTCCACTGGCTAAAAAAAAAAAAAAGAACAATAACACCCACTAAAATCTGGCTTTTGTATTTCATGGGAAAGCTAACAATCAGCATTCATTCCCAGGACAAATGACACTGCAGTAGTCCTGGGTATTATCAGCTCCAGCTCCTGATGCAATGACAGGCCACCACAAAATACAGTCCATCTATGTTCAAGCAGCACTTGAACATCATTCCAAATGAGTCTGTGCCGAGTTTGAGAGACTGAATAAGTAAGAGATATAAAAGGAGGAACCACCTTAACATTTTCATAGGCCTCCATGGTGCTTCCTATTAATTACTAACCTGTTTTCTACTGTGTCGTGACACACCAGAAATAAAATTGGGGAAAAAAGGCATACTTGTCTGCTGCAGAGCCCTGTACAATGTACACTGCTCTTGTCTCCCAGCAATAAGAAAAGACTCTATTGCCTATTTTTAACAGGTTTTCCACGGTTTAAAAATACACACAATACCTACATATACGCAATAACTTTAGTGGAAAAAGGGTACAATAGACTACTTTTGCCATTATTTCCAGTATCAGGTTTCCTAAATGTCAGAATGTCACCAAATGTCTTAGTGTTATGAGAACGACTGGCAGTCGTCTCGTTCAGTGTCTAGGCGCTTGTCACTCTGTAACATAAATATCCATGCATGTGTGAAAGAAATAGTGATGGCTATAAGAAACTGAGGACTGGCTGGACGAGAGTGGTGTGACTCAACTAAAATTGACAGCCACAGGTAGCTCGAGCACAGGCCCTACGAGTGGCCAGCCAAAATGGTGTCCATGTCCGTGTTTTGTTGTTTGTGGACAATCCATAAAAGTAATCAATTTGGGGGCAGTCAGCTTAACAGTTTTCAGCATAAGTACAAAAATTTTTCCCTGCTGATAGTGCCCTTGGGTTCTCAGTCAGACCCACCCCTCACCCCTCCATTCTTCCATCCAAATATGGTCACTTCAACAGGCCATGAGAATAGTTTACAAACTGCTGAACACGCACAATTTCACGCCTTCAGACATCTTTAAAAGTAAATGGGAAACAGACTTTGATGAACCAGTTTAAGAGGAAACTTGGCAAAAAAAAATACAGATAATCTTCCCCTCTTCGATATTTTGTAGGTATACTGTTATTCAATTCAAAATCATACACTGTCTGCATTGGTCTAAAGTTCGACTTTTTAAGATTCAAAAATATATCCCACATTTGAGCGATGCAGGCAGACTCCAGCCACTCTGTTGCACATTGTGGATGAGTCCAAGGTTTTACTCATTTTGGCAAACCATCTTTGAGACCTTCTCTAAAATATCTGGTAAAACAGTGGAGCCATTCTCATTCATTGCACTGTTTGGTTTGGCCTCAGCAGACGCCCCCTCAGTAGCTGGAGAATCAGCATGTTGGCCTTCTGTTCTCTTCTGGCTGATTTTGTTTAAATGGAAAGACCTGATTCCACCAACATATGGTCACTGGATCAGGAAAGTCATGCACCATCTTAAACTGTAGAAGATTAGCTAAACTGTCAGAGGGTTTGCTTGGAAATGTCTTACTATTCAGCCAGTTTTTCTTTTTTCAACTTATTTGTAGTATTCATTTCCCTTTTGTGGATACCTGGTCACGTATAATGGATATATGTGTATGTCCGGTATGGGGTAGGTAAATTTTTTTCTTTCTTTTTTCTTTGGTTGGATGTGTTTGACATAGTTTGAAAAAACAATTTAAAAAGACCTTGATCAAATTTCTGGCCCCAATAAACCAAGATGACAACGGCCAAAATGCCAAACTTGAGGCTTCAAAATGGGGGTCTAAAATCAAATGGGTACCATCACAGTAGCTACAGAAGTAAAATACAACCTCACTAAGTCTTATACAACTTAGAAAGGATCATAGAAGCCTTGTACACGTAGTGACACAAACATACACACAGAATGCAATTACACTTTGGCTGCATATTGTACAGTATGGATTTATATCTATCAAAGTCATTTTTAAAGCACCATTCATACTATATAATGACGCATATCTCCAGTGTACCCTCCAGAGGACAAAGCACTTGTTATTTGCAGTCTCTTACATCTAATAACTCCAAGTGACAGTATCCCTGTTACAGACCTTCGCAACATGGCCTCCCATCCATAAACATAAAGGGCAAAGCAATGACATTTCCATTGTAGACAAGTGTTATTTCTCCAAGGACCTCAAAATAATACGATTCCGTCTTAAATTAAATCTAACGTTTCCCTGTGTCACTTCTGTCAGAGCAGAGAGAGGAGGGGGATCCTGGAACGCAACAAGGTCTGTTGGAATGATGGCCGAGCTCCGTCTGGTCGCTATCTCAGGTTAAGCCTCAGACTCCTGATAACAGAGCTAATTGAGGGGTAGTTTGTGAGGGAGACGAGGCTCGGAAATGAAGTGACAGGATATGCGCATCTATAATGAGGCTAAGGTGGAATGTTTTTAAGGAAAATTGGATCGTTTTAAAAATGGGAAGGTGAAACAGAGTTGTCCTTTTTTTTCCTCACATGAAGGGAGATGAAAAGAGGGCTGACAGAATCATTCTTTACATTGATTTCAGAGGACATGGAAAAGGAATGGCTTCCATCAGTGGTACTAAGGGCGAACAAAGACTTTTCAGCTGTGGTGCCTACGAGCAGAGATAAATGTTTGACTGAAGGCTATTCTCCCAGCTGTGGGATCCTAATGATCTGCAGCCGTCACACTCCCATATCTCTTGCGGTACATGAGGCCCTGTGACATACTTGACGCCCCGGTCCATCGGTCAGAGCACAGCCATATGTTGTGGGCCCACCATTTCTCTGCAGGTCACAATTATGGCACCTGACAAAAAAAAATATTTTGTGGTGTTTTTGCAAGCAGCTCTGCACAACACATTGATTATACAACACCTCATACTCTTTCATGGTGGCAGATTGTTGGGGCCTCGCGCTGGGTGAGATACTATCAACATTAATATTGCAATTTATCGAACCAAAGAGGATTAATTATGTTTATCTTTTAATCCTCAAATGGAGCCGTGTGCATGCCCCTGAAGAAGCAGGAGCAATACTCCTGGGCTTCCAGCTCTGTCAATAACAAGAAGGGTTAGCTCTCTGTCAAACAGCGTACAGTGAAATTAGCTCCTAATGTCAGCTTCTAACTGTGAACACCCTTGCCCTCCCTTAGCTCTATAAATGAGCAGCAAGCCATTGCTGCCGAGCTAACTAGCTGGAGAGTGAACCTCCATTAGACTCGCAATTACTGCCATCCCCCATTAAAAAGAAGAAAAAATCGTCCCTGACTCAGCCACAGAAATCAAATGAAATACAAATATGAGCTTTAACGGTAACCTTCGGCCACAGCATCCTTATTAGCGCTGCACGCTCCTCTCCCTCTCTCTCTCCACGTAATATCACTAAAGCCGGCAACCAAACGATGCCAGTCATTAAAAACATATCCATCTCAATTAGGCAGTGCATTAAGACCATCGCACGTGAGGTATTTTGCACGGCTACGTCT